>OY757012.1:21463626-22089871 GCA_963580285.1 Lucinisca nassula
ACAGACCAGTCATGGCGTATTTAATACATCATAATCAACTTTATTAATTCCATTAGGCATATACACCGATATATTTTCTGAAACAATGTGAGTGGCATTTAAAAGCTGCACACATTTTTTCAGCAAAAATATCAGAGTACTAGGTACTGTACTGGACAGAACAGTTACCTGTTAAGTTGCTGTTTTGCAGAGCTGGAACGAGATTACATGTAAAAGGGTATCGTGTAATACATGTACAAGAGAAACTGTATGCTCTATTTAACCCATTCAGTACCAGAAACCCCAAAACGGGTACCCTGGAAAACAGTGCAGGCCAAGATCAGATGCCGCAGAACGCGGCATCTGATCAGGTCCTCCACTGTTTGCTTAAGTTCAGTTATTTTCCAAATAAACTTTGATGAAAACACAACCTGACACCCCTAAATTTTGAAATGAACTCCTGCTATATATAAGGAGGAAGATTCCATTTGGTACAAAAAGGGTTAAGAATGAATCACCAGCCAAGTCACAAGCAGAAAGGTCCTCTGACTTGTCAATAATTTTAGACCTGACTTTGCACCTGTTCCATATAAAAGGATTTTTTAATTTGAGTTTTATGGATCTTTCAAGATTATTTCACTTATTTCCAGCTGATTTGTAATCCAAAATCATTGAAAAACAAAGCACCTAGCGGAAACCAACTAACATACTGTTGCAGAAGTCGACATCTCAAGTAAGACCCTTGCAAGGCTCAAACACACAGTAGCGGGCTAAACTCTTATTTATGTTTATGAGTAAGTGCTTTGAAAGTATTTGGCCATGAAGGCCCATAGATGAGATACCAGGGATTTTCCTACCCTTCATAATCTGGGTCCAGGGGCCATTGGGTTTGGGAAAAACAGCTCACTAATATGTAAAGTTGGGAATTTATATCAGTTGTAACTTTGTCAATTTTGGTTCAATTTTCATGAAAATTTCATCAAAATGTAGCACAAAATCAGAAATTGGGAAATTTGTTATAACATTTGGGAATATCTGTCTTTAAATTGGGAAAAATAGGGGCCGATTACCGGCCCCAAATTTGCACTAGGAAAATCCCTGGATACCAATGCTGTTTACTATACAAAAACTGTTTTGGCTGAATATGAACATGGAAATGACAGGTGTCATTGTGATTTGTACACATAAGCAAGCAGACCTGAACAATTGCTTTGTGCTCATTATCAAACAAGCTTCTCTTTAGACTACTTTTTCAGTCACTGTGTATGAACTAGTCTTGCGAATATATATGGATACATGACAGCAATTATAATGCTTTTACGATTGCAGCTTTAAGGTATATATCTAAAATACAGGGCAAGCATAGCGTGTGTTCAAATGCTTTTGTTGATCTATTTTAGACTGAATGGAATATTCCGTCTTACATGCAGCAGAAGTCCATTTTACAATTTACAGTGGTCAAGTTGTTACATTTTTTAATTTATTTTAAAATAACTGAACTTTCTGCAAACAGTAGAAGGTTCTGTTCAGCAGTGTTTGATCTAGGTCTGTATTATATGCCAGTGTCCCATTTTTTTTTTAACCCTTATCCCGCTGTGTTAATTTAGCCACACCCATTTCTAGGTGTCAACCAATCAAATTGCTTCATATATTTGTTCTATTCACAAACAGCATGACAAACAGTGTAGATCCTGATCAGATGGCTTCTTCAGAAGCCATCTGATCTGGATCTACACTTTTTGCAAAGTTAGGGGTTGTTATGAACAGTGGGATAACAGGCCTCCGTGGCCTAGTGGTTAAGAGCGCTGACTCTTGATCATTAGGTCTCTCACCGCTGTGGTTCGAGCCTCACTCGGGTCACACGTGAGACGCCAAGTTCTGCAACGGAAGGTCAGGTGGTTTTTCTCCGGATATTCCGGTTTTCGCCCACCTCTGATTAACAATCAGCTCGATATGAGTGAACTAATCTTGAAAGGGCCGTAAAACCAAAACCAAAAAAAAAAAAAAAAAAAAAAAAAACTGGGATAATGGTTAAAGTTTCCGATATAAGATAGAATTATCTCTACCTTGATTGTCTTTGTAGCCTCAATAAATGCCACTCCGTATTTATTATGTTCCTCCATCCCTGTTGCTATAGTTAGAATGTTAGGATCAAATATGATGTCATGCCTGTTAAAGCCCACTTTGTTCACCAGCAGCCTGTAGGACCGGGTACATATCTCTACCTTTCTATCAGCATCAGTGGCCTGAAAACAATAAGCCATAGCTATAGATACTGAGGAGTAATGAAAATAATCAATAAACAGGAGTAACTAGAGCCAGTGTTTATGAAACACAATGCCCCCAACTGCTTGACCCTAACACTGCTTGTCCCTAACAGTAATTGAGATATCTTGTTTTTATGTGGCTGTAATGCTGAAATTACACAAGAAAAGCTGTAGTTAATCATCTACTCATCATCCCTGACCAGTCTGTGAAGTTTCGGGGAAAAACCTAAAATAGTTTTTTAGATATCTTGCTTACAAACTTAAAACGCGAAAAATTTCAAAGGGCCATAACTCAAGAAAAAAATTTCGGATTTTTTTCAAAAGTTAATCAGTTCATCTACTCATCATCCCCAACCAGCCTGTAAAGTTTCAGGGCAATAGCTCAAACAATTTTTGAGATATCTTGCTTACAAGCTGAAAACACGAAAAAAATCAAAGGGCCATAACTCAAGAAAAAAAAATTGGATTTTTTTCAAAAGTTAATCAGTTCATCTACTCATCATACCCAACCAGTCTGTGAAGTTTTGGGGAAAAACCTCATATAGTTTTTGAGATATCTTGCTTACAAACTTAAAACGCGAAAAATTTCAAAGGGCCATAACTCAAGAAAAAAATATAGGATTTTTTTTCAACAGTTAATCAGTTCATCTACACATCATCCCAAACCAGCTTGTAAAGTTGCAGGGCAATCGCTCAAACAATTATTGAGATATCTTGCTTACAAGCTGAAAACACGAAAAAAATCTAAGGGCCATAACTCAAGAAAAAAAATCGGATTTTTTTCAAAAGTTGATCAGTTCATCTACTCATCATCCCCGACAAGTCTGTGAAGTTTCGGGGAAAAACCTCAAATAGTTTTTTAGATATCTTGCTTACAAACTTAAAACGCGAAAAATTTCAAAGGGCCATAACGCAAGAAAAAAATTTCGGATTTTTTTCAAAAGTTAATCAGTTCATCTACTCATCATCCCCAACCAGCATGTAAAGTTTCAGGGCAATAGCTCAAACAGTTTTTGAGATATCTTGCTTACAAGATTTCATAGTATTTTTTGCAAAGGGGCATAACTCAAAAAAGGGGCATAATCCTGACGAGAAAAAAAACACGGGTCAATTATTTTTTCATGAGGAATCCATATATGAAATTTCAAAAACCTAGCACCCATGGTTCTAAAGTTATGCTATGCAGTAAAAAGTGGGACGGACGTAAGGACGGAAGGACGGACGGACGAACAGGGCAAAACCAATATGCCAAAACGCGAAAAATTTCAAAGGGCCATAACTCAAGAAAAAAATTTCGGATTTTTTTCAAAAGTTAATCAGTTCATCTACTCATCATCCCCAACCAGCCTGTAAAGTTTCAGGGCAATAGCTCAAACAATTTTTGAGATATCTTGCTTACAAGCTGAAAACACGAAAAAAATCAAAGGGCCATAACTCAAGAAAAAAAAATTGGATTTTTTTCAAAAGTTAATCAGTTCATCTACTCATCATACCCAACCAGTCTGTGAAGTTTTGGGGAAAAACCTCATATAGTTTTTGAGATATCTTGCTTACAAACTTAAAACGCGAAAAATTTCAAAGGGCCATAACTCAAGAAAAAAATATAGGATTTTTTTTCAACAGTTAATCAGTTCATCTACACATCATCCCAAACCAGCTTGTAAAGTTGCAGGGCAATCGCTCAAACAATTATTGAGATATCTTGCTTACAAGCTGAAAACACGAAAAAAATCTAAGGGCCATAACTCAAGAAAAAAAAATCGGATTTTTTTCAAAAGTTGATCAGTTCATCTACTCATCATCCCCGACAAGTCTGTGGAGTTTCGGGGAAAAACCTCAAATAGTTTTTTTAGATATCTTGCTTACAAACTTAAAACGCGAAAAATTTCAAAGGGCCATAACTCAAGAAAAAAATTTCGGATTTTTTTCAAAAGTTAATCAGTTCATCTACTCATCATCCCCAACCAGCATGTAAAGTTTCAGGGCAATAGCTCAAACAGTTTTTGAGATATCTTGCTTACAAGATTTCATAGTATTTTTTGCAAAGGGGCATAACTCAAAAAAGGGGCATAATCCTGACGAGAAAAAAAACACGGGTCAATTATTTTTTCATGAGGAATCCATATATGAAATTTCAAAAACCTAGCACCCATGGTTCTAAAGTTATGCTATGCAGTAAAAAGTGGGACGGACGTAAGGACGGAAGGACGGACGGACGAACAGGGCAAAACCAATATGCCCCCACAACTTCTTCGAAGTTGGGGGCATAATAAGAGTATTGTTTTGCTTGATTTGAGGTTTAACATCCCCGTCAACACTGTAAAGGTCATTTTGGAGACGTTGCTTCCAATTTTGTGGGACTTTTACCCAACATTGAGCTGAAATGACATCTCAAGCCCTGCCGCCCAAAAAAACGAATAGGGTTTATAAGCATGGACGGGCCGACTCGCACCGCTTTGCCTGGGCAGGCTTAGATCCTCTAAGCTGTTTACCAGTACTCGAGTACGGGTCGGTTTCAGCTCTGCGTGGAAGCATCATGCAGCCCATCTATTTCTTCAAGCGCCGATGGGCGGGGGCCGGTAATCAAAGGATAAAAGTACAGTGAAATTCCACTAGTAAGACCACCTAAAATTAAGACTAATTCTGGTTTAAAAAGCTTATTTAGAAGGGTGCAGTTATTCTTTCTTTGTGTTTTCTGAAAACAGTGTCTTCTGGTCAGGGATCACCTTTGGGATGTTCAAAAGTGGTCTTAAAGACCACTTTTGAACAGTCCCAAAGGTGATCTTAATGTAGGAATTTTACTGCAGAAGTTATTTTGATTCTTGATTTTGCTTCGGGATCACATTCCCCGTCTGAGAGTGATACTTGTCTGAGCCATTAGTCGAGAGTAAATATCGCATTCAAGCAGGAAATGTGATCCAATTTTCCCCCTCAAGAAGCAAAATAACAAAGTCGTTATACTGGAAAGCATTTTGACGACATTTTGAACATTGTTGCAATGTTTTCCAACGGATTCTTTTGGAGTGCATGTCATATCAGGAGTACATGTTTACATGTGGCATCATCAAACAGGTCCTTCTGCATGAACCAAGCTGATCACGATGCTCAGTGGGAAAATATTTAAGTCATGTTAGAATGAGAGTTTCATAAAGGAAAAAATGAAGTAAATTTACGAATGAGTGGAACACAATCAAAATTTTTTATTTATTTATTGGATGGAAAATATTGAGGTGCATGAAAATATTTTGCTTATATTTCTTACTGAATGCAGTAAATTCAAGATGGCCAATAATGCAATGCAGCAAAGGCAACTGTGAGAGGGTAATATACTTTTGCTCACAGGGTATATGGAAAATAATTGCCCTTGTGCTGTCCAATCAAAACCCTGGAAATTTCTTATAGTATAACAATGTTGAACATTTTTGTTTTTGTTTTATAATGTGACTGACTGAATTATTGACTGGTTGATCGATTGACTTATTTTTTAAACAAAGAAAAGGTATTGAATGAACAGAGAAGTCCTTAGAGAGCTTTTCAATCGTTAGTCATTTTAACTTCTTAATTGTTAAATAGGGTTTGTTCCACTGACAGTCATTTAAGTGAGATTTCTAATCATTAAAGAGAAATGTTTTGAAAGTTTTCTTTTTTCGATATGATTTATATAATCAAACAAGTTCGAAAGGATAGTATCTAAAATCAAACCAAACCAGTAGAAACATGTATCACTGCAGCCCTAGTTATGTGCATACATATACCTGTCCTTCTTCATCAAAAGCCATGACCACCACTGCTCCACCATATCTTTTGATCTTCTTCGCTTTATCTAGGAAATCCTGCTCTCCTTCTTTAAGACTGATGCTGTTCACTACACATTTTCCCTGAGTACACTTGAGCCCGGCTTCTATCACAGCAAAGTTGGAGGAATCAATACAGAGAGGAACCTGAAACAATACTATAATGAGAGATGCATCACAAGAAAACCTGTCTTTGGAAATCTTGACCAGGTATGACACAAACACAAAAGCTACTTGCTTTTGTCATCAAAAATACCAGTGTATTACATGTATATTGTAATTTCTCGAGCAGTTTGATCTATTGACCACTAAAAGCTAAAAGCGATACAAGCACAAAGCTAAGACTTCACTCTGACAAAAGATATTTTGCTGTTTTGCTGTGCAAGATTTTGGTGTTAGTTCATGTTTTAAAATGCTGATTTGTTTTTGTTTGGCGTAACGTTCCCGTCAACACTATTTAGGTCATTTTGGAAACGTTGGTTCCAATTTTGGGGGACTTTTATCTGACATTGAGATGAAATGACATCTCAAGCCCTGCCGCCCGATGAAAGGAAAGGGCTAAAATGCACTGAATTCTGACTCGCACCTTTTTGCTTGGGCAGTTTTAGTCCTTCTAAGCAGTTTACCAGTACTCATGTGTGGTAAGTTTCAGCTCTGCATGGAAGCACCATCCAGCCCAACCTTTTTCTTCAAGCCCTGATGGCTGGGGGTGGTTTTTATTCTGCTGAATAATTAATTTTGTCACACCCATTTCTGGTTATCAACCAATCAAATAGCATGATATTATTTTTTTGTTCAAATTCATAAACTGGATGACAAACAGTGTAGATCCTGATCAGATGGCTTCTTCAAAAGCCATCTGATCTGGATCTATACTGTTTGCAAAGGCAGAGGATGTCGTGAACAGCAGGGTAGGGTAGAGCCAATTCTGAACATGTTTGGACATGCCTGAGCCAAACATGTCCAAAGTCGTCATAAGGCGAGTATAAATTAAAACACAATAAGCTGCTTAATCAACACATATCAACAATCTGTCCCTCTTTATCACATAGATATGTTACATTGATCATTTAGCACTATTTAAGTTCAGCACACTGCTAAGTCGTTCTTTTTACTATTATTTATTATTACTCTCAGGTTATACATAATAACAGCATGAGAAGTGATACGAGGACTGTTCAATTATGAATGCAAGTAGAACGTTTTCTCATGCACTAATCCGAAAATCACCTGGAAATAAATATCACAGCGTAGAAAAACATTTTACCTATACATTGATACCAAACCTGTTAAAATCCGTTGACTTGAGCCATGTATATCGTTCAATAAACACTGTCTTCTCTTGTATACTAATACAAAACATGGTTGGAAGAAGGTCAGAGTACGCCGTTGAAATACGGTCCTATATTAAGAATCGTTGTATTCTTGGTATATGGTGCAAAGACATTTTTGATGAAATATGTTTGGTTTATTGGCATAATGAAATGTCTTTTCCGACAGTTTTTCATTGGTGTAAGAAATTCAGCTGTGGGCTAGGCTCAACAGAAGATGCACCACATGATCGTCGGCCAAAAAGAGCAATATCTGCCAAGATGGTTGCTAGAGTGAAAGAAATAGTTGCTACCGATGCACGATACACCACTAGGCAAATAGCTAGTATTAGTAAGAGCTCCAAGCTATTGAGATTGAGCAATAGGTGGTCTGAAAGTACCAAAAATTTAAGCCATAACCCTTTTAAGATCAACATATTGGAAGGTAGAAAACAGATGTTTCCCAACTTTTACGTCTTGCAAAAGCTTTGAAATTATGGGATACATTTAGGTACTGTTGCGCTTATTCGAAATTGGCTGAATGGCCATGTTAAATGACAGGATTCGAAATTTAAGATACACTGACAACTCAAAAATCATTTATTACCCATAACTGACCACACAATATAAGGTTATGGCAAATTTACCATGCTTTCAATATCTACTGGCATTTTCTGAGTCGAGACATGGTAAAAAGTACCTTAATTTATTGTATATCACTGTGCGACAGAAATCTGTGGAAAGCTATGTTTTTCTCCAGTGCAAAATGTCTTTATATTTTATGATAAATATATACTACTTTGATATGTGTTACTAACTACCAGAAACAGAAGACTAGGAATATTGTATAATCTTCCTGATTCCATGCCAACAGCATTATATGGAGCCTTGTCGTGAGAAAACCTGTCTTTAGATTGTGTGACGAGAAAACAAAACAAGAGGGCCAACTGGACCTGAAGCACTCACCTGTGTACCAGAAAATCATGAGTAATGTTTAGAATACCCATCGGGACTTGAAGAAATAGATTGGGCTACATGGTGCTTCCATGCAGAGCTGGGACCGAACGCAGATGAGTACTGGTAAACAGCTTATAGGTTCTAAGCTGCCCAGGAAGAGTGGTGCCAGTTGAACCGTCAATGCATTTAAACCCTTTTGGTTTCATTGGGCAGCAGAGCTTAAGATGTCATTTCATCTCAATGTAGGGTTTAAGTCCCACAAATCTGGAAGCAAAGTCTCCAAAATGACCTACACAGTGTTGACGGGGATGTTAAACCTCAAATCAATCAATAATCGGAGCCCTGTGGTTTCAGAAAAGATTTTTGAAGTTGATCCATTATAAGTCTATTGGAGTTAAGGAGTCCTGGCGAATGGCCAGTTCAGACTCCAGGGGCATGGTTGGCAGGATTTATGTAGGAGACCACTTGACATTGCTACAAACTAAATATCTAAGCTCTGGGAGAAGAAGATTTTTGAAGTTTTTTCCAGTATAAGTCTATAGGTGCTAATGAACCCTTGGGCTTGACAAATTTTGACCCAAAGGGCATGGTTGGCATGATTTATGTGGGTGACTATTTTATGTTGCTATATACTAAATATCTAAGGTCTGTACTTCATGGTTTCAGAAAAGAAGATTTTCGAAGCTTATTTTCCATTATTCCATTATTAGTTTATTGGAGTTACGGGGTCACAAGATTTGGCCAATTTAGACCCTAGGGGCATGATTGGCAGGATTCATGTAGGCGACCACTCGACATTGCTACATGCTAAATGCCTAAGCTCTCGGCCTTATGTTTTCAAAGAAGAAGATTTTTGAAGTTTGTTTTTCATTTTAAGTTGTCCATTTCAAGTCTATAGTAGGTAATGTGCCATGGGCGTGGCCAATTTTGACACAATGGGGCATTTTTGGCAGGATTTATTAAGGTGACCATTTCATGTGGCTACATACTAAAGATCTATCCTCTGGGACTTGGGGTTTTAGAAGAGAAGATTTTTTTTCCATTATAAGTCTATGGGAGCTAATGTGCCCATGGGCATGGCCAATTTTGACTCCAAGAGCATGGTTGGCAGGATTTATGTAGGTGACCACTTGACGTTGCCACATGCTACATATTTAAGCTCTGGGCCCTGTGTTTGCAGAGCAGAAGTTTTTTCCAATTGTAAGTCTATGGGAGCTTAAGAGCCCTAGGGTGTAGCCAATTTGGATCCCAGGGGCATAAATGGCAGGATATATGTCGGTGACCACATGACTTAGCTACAAACTAAATATCTAAGCTCTGGGCCTTATGGTTTCATAGAAGAAGATTTTTGAAGTTTCTTCCATTATACATGTAAGTCTATAGGAGCTGATGAGCACGGACGTGGCCAATTTTGACGCAAGGGGCAGGGTTTGCAGGATTTATGTAGGTGACTATTTTATGTTGCTAGATACTAAATATCTAAGTTCTGTGCTTCACAGTTTCAGAGAAGAAGATTTTGAAGCTTTTTTCCATTATGAGTCTATGGGAGAGAAGGGGCCCCGGGACGTGGCCAATTTGGACCCAAGGGGCATGATTGGCAGGATTTATGTATGTGACCACTTGCCATTGCTCCATGCTAAATATATAAGCCCTGGGCCCTGTGGTTTCAGAGAAGAAGATTTTTGAAGCTTTTTTCCATTATGAGTCTATGGGAGCGAAGGGGCCCTGGGGCGTGGCCCATTTGGACCCCAGTGGCATGATTGGCAGGAATTATGTAGGTGACCACTTGTCATTGCTACATGCTAAATATCTGAGCTCTGGGCCCTGTGGTTTCAGAGAAGAAGATTTTTGAAGCTTTTTTTTTCCATTATGAGGCTATAGGAGATAAGGGGCCCCGGGGCATGGCCAATTTGGACCCCAGGGGCATGATTTGCAGGAATTATGTAGGTGACCACTTGCCGTTGCTACATGCTAAATACCTAAGCTCTGGGCCCTGTGGTTTCAGAGAAGACGATTTTTGAAGCTTTTTTCCATTATGAGTCTATGGGAGAGAAGGGGCCCCGGGGCGTGGCCCATTTGGAACCCAGGGGCATGATTGGCAGGAATTTTGTAGTTGACAACTTGCTACATGCTAAATATCTAAGCTCTGGGCCCTGTGGCTTCAGAGAAGAAGATTTTTGAAGCTTTATATTCCATTATGAGTCTATAGGAGACAAGGGGCCCCGGGATGTGGTTAATGTGGACCCCAGGGGCATGATTGGCAGGATTTATATAGGTGACCACTTAACATTGTTACAAGCTAAATATCTAAGTTCTGGGCCCTGTGGTTTCAGAGAAGAAGATTGTTTAAATTTTTCCCATTATAAGTCTATGAGAGCTATATGTTGCCATGGCGACCAGAATTCCAATCTGATCAGCCCAGAAACCTTAATGCAGCCCTTTCCCCTACCTGATGATGCTTCACATGAAATTTGATCAAGATTGGCCATGGGGTATTAGAGATATACTTATTTGAAATTGTTTACGGACGCACACACGGCGGACGAAGGACAAAATGTGATCACAAAAGCTCACCTTGTCACTACGTGACAGGTGAGCTAAAAAACCAAGAAGCCATTCAGTGCTGAGTAGCCATTCAGTGCTGAGTTAATTTATTTTTAGTAGCCATAGTATATCATTCACAAAGCCAACAACAAAGATGCTGATTACACTGTGTGTACACACAGGCTTATCTGCATATTTATCGTTCATACATGAAATTTTACAGGTTTTCTCATGATGAGGCTCATACATTATGGTCTATAATATATTAAATGATAAAAGTGTATGAATAGATTGGTGCAAATGTTAAAGGCATTTATTCTTGATTATTGAGGACTATCATTTGATTATATAATATAATGTAGCCTTCAGAGCTGACTGAGGTCTTCAATAGGTAAGGGGTCTCCTTGGGGAAAATCAATAATGTACTAACTGTTGAATGGTGTACATTATTGATTTTCCCCTTAAGTGCCTCAGTCAGGGGATACAACAATCATCCTATTAAGGGCTGCCTTTGATCTGCTATAGTCAGTATATCACAAGGGGCAATAAAACAATTATGGACACACGGTGTATCCTACTGTTCAAGAATAAATGCCTTTAAGCAGCTAAACTACACAGTTTGATCTAATCCTGTGTGAAAATATTTCTATGAAGCAGCCATCACTATTGTACCACTTTTGGAGCGGCAATACTTACACATTCTATGCCAAATAGAGAATAGTATTCTCAACACTCAAACAATCTATTATTTTATTCCTAAAAATTCCAGAAAGGGGTGAGTGCATGGCATATGCTGGATACAAAACCACATTATAATGTATTTACTATTTAGCAATATACAAGTTGCCTATGTTAACTTAAAACAAGTTTTTCATGAAAAGCTTACCCCAAATATGCTTACCATAGACCATTTTGGACCATTTTACTGGTTAAAATCATGGTGTGTATCATATTTATACTTCATTTATAAGTTTCCTGCATGAAACAAGTTAAACAAATTTAAATTGCACCACTGTTAATGACTACATCTGAAAAGACCTTATATTTCAACATTGTCCTAATGTTAGTCTTATTACATAACTGGCGCATTCGTGAACTTGCGTACCGCATGTTGGCATGATATAAAACATGTTTTGCAAGACTTAAAAAATGGGAAATATTGTGTTTCATACTGCCCAGATATAGTACTAAAATAATATACTAAAGAGAATTTTGGTACAATGGTGGCCACTCAAAATGCATTTTTGTGAGCTTTCGTCACACGGGAGCTTCTACTATATGGTTGGCACCTCATTAGGAGCAGCTCATACAATTCTGAAACGGGATCTGTTGACAGATGAGCAGAAAAAGACACGCGTTCAGTGCGCCAAGAAGTTGCTTAAAAAGTTTCCAAATTACAATGCACGGTCTTTCTCTAATGTCGTCACAGGTGACGAGACATGGGTTCACTTTTTTGAGCCAAAACGAAAGATTCAGAACAAAATATGGGCAACAAAGTATTGCAAAAGACCATGCATTGCAAAGCAGACCATGAGCGTCAAGAAGGTAATGTATGCCATATTCTTTTCAAATCATGGCCCTGCTATTCAGGTTGCTGTGCCTAAAGGCAAATCTGTAAATGCGAAGTTTTATAAGAATAAAGTTCTTCGAAAATTGAAGAAATATTTCAAAGAACGAAGACCCGCAACTGGTTTGGCCAATGTCAGATTGCTACATGACAATGCGTCATCGCACAAGGCGTTCATTGTACAAGACTATCTGAAGCAGGAAAGGTTGTTGAACTCCCTAACCCCCCGTATTCCCCTGACCTTGCCCCGTGTGACTTTTTTTGTTCCCGCGGCTGCAAAAATACCATTCTGGTCGAAAATTTGTACAGCGCAAACACCTCGGTTCTGCAATATTCCAGTGCCTTCATAGTATACCTTGAAAAAACTACCAAAATGCATTCAATGATTGGATCAGAAGACAGAAAGTTTGTATATCTGTTAAAGGGGAATACTTTGAGGGGACAAAATAAAATTTTCATCGAAATCTATCACGGAATCCTTTTTATGTGCTTAGTTGCATTCATATTTGAACAGTCCTCGTATAAACAGGAAATACACATTTTTTTTACAAATTTATGGTGTCAAATATTCTTCTTGCAAAAGTGCTGGACTCAGCAGCTCAGTTGATGTGTAGTGACTGGTGATCACAAGTTCTTTAGTTTGATACCTGCCGGGGTCGGCAACATTCTTTCAAAGAGATTGATAATGATATCTTTTCTACGGCCATTCTCTCCCTTCCGCTGATTCAAGAAGGTCAAGTTCTGGCGAAAGAGTGTGCACTGTTCTGGTTAACTGCTTATGTATAAGCCTGCCCAGAAAAAGTGTGCATAGGTAAATTGACCAGCTCAAAAATGCCCTAAATAGTGTTGACTGGGCCATTGAACTCCAATACAAACAAACCAACAAATCTTCTTCCAAAAGTACTTGTGAGGGCTTATTAGGGCATGTGTGCTAATTATGACAAATATGGTAAGCTGGTTAGACTAGAATTTGTTTTTCTACAAAAACACAGATGTCTCCCCCGTTTTTGACTGCTAAGTATAACGCTGACATTGGCGGTATTGAGCTGGGTCTTGTGTGCAACACATCATCTAAAGACCGGCCCCGATAGCTCAGTTGGTAGAGTGTCCGCTCCCGGGAACGGGAGGTCTCGGGTTCGATCCCGGGCCGCGACATACCAAAGTCGTTAAAAATGGTACTAGCTGCTCCTTGCTTGGCACTCAGATTTACGGGGTAGAGCTAGGACTGGTCGATCCAGTGTCAGGATAATGTGACTGGGTGTGGTATCATGTAAAGTATAGAGTAACAAGTGGGCCCTGGGGAGGGCCATTATTGACCCCAGGGTTATAATGTGCATAATGTTGAGGGAGGTCTAAAAAGGTGAAGCTTCATACCAAAAATCAACAAAAGGCTATAATTTGAACAATCTTGGCAAAGGTCCACTAGATGAAGCTACACAACAAATATCAAAGACCTGGGCCTTGCGGTTTCAGAGAAGAAGATTTTTTAAAAGATATTCCTTACATAAGCCTATGTAAAACCAAATGGCCCCGGGACAGGGCCATTTTTGGCCTCAGGGCTATAATTTAAACAATCTTGATAGAGGTCCACTAGATGAAGATTCACACCAAATATCAAAGACCTGGGCCTTGTTGTTTCAGAGAAGAAGATTTTCAAATATTATCTCTATAATAAGAGTATGTTAAACCAAAGGGCCCTGGTGGGGCATTGTGGCCCCAGGGCTATAATTTGAACAATCTTGGTAGAGGTCCACTAGCTGAAGCTTCATACCAAATGTCAAAGACCTAGGCCTTGTGGTTTCAGAGTAGAAGATTTTTCAAGATTTTCCCTATATAAGTCTATGAAAAACCAAAGGGCCCAGGAGCGGGGGCAATTTTGGCCTCAGGGCTATAATTTGAACAATCTTGATAGAGGTCCACAAGATGAAGCTTCATACCACATATCAAAGACCTGGGCCTTGCAGTTTCAGAAAAGAAGATTTTTAAAGATTTTCCCTATATAAGCCTATGTAAAACCAAAGGGCCCCGGGGCGGGGGCATTTTTGGCCCCAGCACTATAATTTGAACAATCTTGGTAGAGGTCCACTAGATGATGCTTCATACCAAATAGCAAAGACCTGGGCCCTGCAGTTTCAGAGAAGAAGATTTTTTAAAGATTTCCCAATATAAGCCCATGTAAAGCCAAAGGGCCCTGGGGTGGGGGCATTTTTGGCCCCAGCACTATAATTTGGACAATCTTGGTAGGGGTCCACTAGATGAAGCTTCATACCAAATATCAAAGACCTGGGTCTTGCTGTTTCAGAGAAGAAGATTTTTAAAGATCTTCCCTATATAAGCCTATGTAAAACCAAAGGGCCCCGGTGCGGGGGCATCTTTGGCCCCAGCACTATAATTTGAACAATCTTGGTAGGGGTCCACCAGATGAAGATTCATACCAAATATCAAAGACCTGGGCCTTGCAGTTTCAGAGAAGAAGATTTTTAAAGATTTTCCCTATATAAGCCCATGTAAAACCAAAGGGCCCCGGGGCGGGGGCATCTTTGGCCCCAGCACTATAATTTGAACAATCTTGGTAGGGATCCATAAGATGAAGATTCACACCAAATATCAAAGCTGTGGGCCTTGCAGTTTCAGAGAAGATTATTTTTAAAGATTTTCCCTATATAAGCCCATGTAAAACCAAAGGGCCCCGGGGCGGGGGCATTTTTGGCCCCAGCAATATAATTTGAACAATCTTGGTAGGAGTCCACTAGATGAAGCTTCATACCAAATATCAAAGACCTGGGCCTTGCGGTTTCAGAGAAGAAGATTTTTAAAGATCTTCCCTATATAAGCCTATGTAAAACCAAAGGGCCCCGGTGCGGGGGCATCTTTGGCCCCAGCACTATAATTTGAACAATCTTGGTAGGGGTCCACCAGATGAAGATTCATACCAAATATCAAAGACCTGGGCCTTGCAGTTTCAGAGAAGAAGATTTTTAAAGATTTTCCCTATATAAGCCCATGTAAAACCAAAGGGCCCCGGGGCGGGGGCATTTTTGGCCCCAGCACTATAATTTGAACAATCTTGGTAGGGGTCCACTAGATGAAGCTTCATACCAAATATCAAAGACCTGGGCCTTGCAGTTTCAGAGAAGAAGATTTTTTAAGTTTTCGGTGAAAAAAAATCTATTTTTGGCTCCTGTGACCTATATGTGCAACGGACCGGAACCATTTGAACAACTTTGAAAGGGGACCACATAAGGATCATTCCTGTGAAGTTTGGTCAAAATCCGCTCAGTGGTTTAGGAGGAGATGTCGTTTGAAGAAATTGTTTACGCACGCACTGACGCACGCACGGACGGACGGACGCACGACGGACAAAAAGTGATCCCAAAAGCTCACCTCGTCACTACGTGACGGTGAGCTAAAAAGTTATTGGCCGTAAACAAAAAAAGCACTTTTTTACCTTTGACCTCTAAGTGTGGCCTTCACCTTTGAGGTACAACACATCGTCTCATTGTCTCAGCTAATTTTCCATGAGGAATCCATATATGAAATTTCAAAACCCTAGCATACACGGTTCTAAAGTTATGCTATGCATCACGTTTAGCATACATTACAATGGGCACAAATTACCAAAATGACAAAGGGCCATAACTCACAAAGTATTTTTCGGAATTTTGTCATAAGTTAATCAGTTCATCTACTCATCACAACCAATCTAATCACCAACTTTCAAGGCTCTAGCTCCAATAGTTTTTGAGATATCTTGCTGACAAGATTTTATTAAAAAAAATTTCAAAGGGCAATAACTCTTGAAAGGGGCATAATCAAGACGAGAAAAAAAATACGCGTCAGCTAATTTTCCATGAGGAATCCATATATGAAATTTCAAAACCCTAGCATACACGGTTCTAAAGTTATGCTACGCATCACTTTTAGCATACATTACAATGGGCACAAATTACCAAAATGACAAAGGGCCATAACTCACAAAGTATTTTTCGGAATTTTGTCAAAAGTTAATCAGTTCATATACTCATCACCACCAATATACTCAACAACTTTCAAGGCTCTAGCTCCAATAGTGTTTGAGATATTTTGCTGACAAGATTTCATTAAAGAAAATTTCAAAGGGCAATAACTCTTGAAAGGGGCATAATCAAGACGAGAAAAAAAATACGCGTCAGCTAATTTTCCATGAGGAATCCATATATGAAATTTCAAAACCCTAGCATACACGGTTCTAAAGTTATGCTATGCATCACTTTTAGCATACATTACAATGGGCACAAATTACCAAAATGACAAAGGGCCATAACTCACAAAGTATTTTTCGGAATTTTGTCATAAGTTAATCAGTTCATCTACTCATCACAACCAATCTAATCACCAACTTTCAAGGCTCTAGCTCCAATAGTTTTTGAGATATCTTGCTGACAAGATTTTATTAAAAAAAAATTTCAAAGGGCAATAACTCTTGAAAGGGGCATAATCAAGACGAGAAAAAAAATACGCGTCAGCTAATTTTCCATGAGGAATCCATATATGAAATTTCAAAACCCTAGCATACACGGTTCTAAAGTTATGCTACGCATCACTTTTAGCATACATTACAATGGGCACAAATTACCAAAATGACAAAGGGCCATAACTCACAAAGTATTTTTCGGAATTTTGTCAAAAGTTAATCAGTTCATATACTCATCACCACCAATATACTCAACAACTTTCAAGGCTCTAGCTCCAATAGTGTTTGAGATATTTTGCTGACAAGATTTCATTAACCCTTTACCACTCAGATACGTGTTTTTACGTGTCTGCACCCCCCCCCCCCCATTTTAAGCCCCAGAAGCACCTAAAATCTGCATTTCTACCCCTGGATAGTTATGTTTGCTTTAGGATTTGTTGGGCAAAAAGTGACCTGTTTTTTCGCGCGCCTCCCCACTAAAAATATTTGGGGGGGGGATTGAAGGGGGGGGGGGCTTGCCCCCCCTCACATCCCGAAAAATTTTGGGTGTATGGTCCAACCGGCCGCTAAAATTTATATCTGAGGGTGTCTGGGGTCAAAAATGCCTGAAAATTTATGCTGATAAAACATGCTGCAAACAGTGAAAATGGCCAGTGCCATACACCTTAATTGTTGCCTTGACAGCTGTGTGAAGATTAAAATGTGGTCAAAAATTCATGTGAAAACACACTTTTTGCCAACTTTGAGATGCCCCCTCTTTACCATGACAACAATGATCAAGTCATGAAAGTGTGCATTTGAAAGGCTACTGCCCAATGAACATTCATATCGAGTTTGGTTTAAAACAGACCATTCATTATGAAACAATGGCTAGTTGAAGTTGCTGTCAGGTGCAACCCTGTGAAAATCAGCGAAATTCACAAAATCCCTGAGTGGTAAAGGGTTAAAGAAAATTTCAAAGGGCAATAACTCTTGAAAGGGGCATAATCAAGACGAGAAAAAAAATACGCGTCAGCTAATTTTCCATGAGGAATCCATATATGAAATTTCAAAACCCTAGCATACACGGTTCTAAAGTTATGCTATGCATCACTTTTAGCATACATTACAATGGGCACAAATTACCAAAATGACAAAGGGCCATAACTCACAAAGTATTTTTCGGAATTTTGTCATAAGTTAATCAGTTCATCTACTCATCACAACCAATCTAATCACCAACTTTCAAGGCTCTAGCTCCAATAGTTTTTGAGATATCTTGCTGACAAGATTTCATTAAAAAAAAATTCAAAGGGCAATACCTCTTGAAAGGGGCATAATCCGGACGAGAAAAAAAATACGCGTCAGCTAATTTTGCATGAGGAATCCATATATGAAATTTCAAAACCCTAGCATACACGGTTCTTAAGTTATGCTATGCATCACTTTTAGCATACATTACAATGGGCACAAATTACCAAAATGACAAAGGGCCATAACTCACAAAGTATTTTTCGGAATTTTGTCAAAAGTTAATCAGTTCATCTACTCATCAACACCAATATATTCACCAACTTTCAAGGCTATAGCTCCTATAGTTTTTGAGATATCTTGCTGACAAGATTTTATTAAAAAAAATTCAAAGGGCAATAACTCTTGAAGGGGGCATAATCCGGACGAGAAAAAAAATACGCGTGAACTAATTTTCCATGAGGAATCCAAATATGAAATTTCAAAACCCTAGCATACACGGTTCTTTAGTTATGCTTTGCATCAAAAGCGTAACGGATGGGCGATCGAACCAAAACTAATATGCCCCTCCAACTTTTTCAAAGTTGGGGGCATAATAAGAATGTTATTGACAGAACACAAAAAAAAGGCTCTTTTTTTACCTTTAACCTCTATGTATGACCTTGACCTTTCAGGTACCAAACTGGGTCATGCGTGCAACACATCATCTCATGGTGGTTAACATTTCTGCCTAGCAATTTCAAAATCCATCTAAAAATAAGAAAGTTATTGACCAAACACGAAAAAAGGCCCCTTTTTTACCTTTGACCTCTATGTATGACCTTGACATTTTAGGTACCAAACTGAATCATGCATGCAACACATCGTCCCATGATAGTTAACATGTTTGCCAAGTAACTTCAAATTCTATTTAAAAATAAGCAAGTTATTGACAAAACCCGAAAAAAGGCCCCTTTTTTACCTTTGACCTCTAAGTGTGACCTTGACCTTCGAGGTACCAACCTGGGTCATGCACTCAACACATCGCCTTATATTGGTTAACATTTCTGCCAAGTGATTTCAAAATCCATCTCAAAATAAGAAAGTTATTGACCAAATACGAAAAAAAGGCCCCTTTTTTGACATTTGACCTCTAAGTATGACCTTGACCTTTGAGGTACCGACCTGCCTGATGTGCTTCACACATCGTCTCATGGTTGTTAATAATTATGCCAAGTAATCTTAAAATCCATCTCAAAATTAGAAAGTTATTGACCAAATACGAAAAAAAGGCCCCTTTTTTGACCTTTGACCTCTAAGTATGACCTAAACCTTTGAGGTACCGACCTGCCTCATACGCACCACACATCGTCTTATGGTTGTTAATAATTATGACAAGTAATTTTAAAATCCATCTCAAAATAAGAAAGTTATTGACCAAATACGAAAAAAAGGCCCCTTTTTTGACCTTTGACCTCTAAGTATGACCTTGACCTTTGAGGTACAGACCTGCCTCATGCGCACCACACATCATCTTATGGTTGTTAATATTTCTGCCAAGTAATTTTTTAATCAATCAAAAAATAAGAAAGTTATTGACCGGACACGATTTGCCCATACATATATACATACCAACAAACTTCTAAGGGAGATAATTCAAAAAGTATAAATGCGAGAGTTATAGTTCTTGCGCACTGCACGTCGTATAATGCTGATTAATATTTATATGAAGTTTCGTGAAGATAGCTCTAACGGTTTTCAAGTTACAGAGCGGACACGAATGTGTGACAGACGGACAGACGGACGGACAGACAGACGCCCAGGGGAAAAACAATATGTCTCTCCGAAAAAAAATTTTTCGGGGGAGACATAATTATTCACTAAGCACTTGTTAGACAAAATTTCACTTCACATGCCTCATTCATACCTTCGCAATGTCAGGTTCAGAGGATATGAGGTTTACAAACTTGGCCATAGCGGCTATTCCATCTAACATCCCTTCATCCATATTGATGTCCAGAATCTGGGCTCCATTCTCAACCTGCTGCTTAGCAACAGACAGTGCTTCCTAAAATGTAAAAATGTACTTCTACAATTTCATTACCTCTTATCATGCCCTTATCACGTCAATCCCCATCTTAGGAAACAGTGTAGATCCAGATCAGATGGCTTCTGAAGAAGCCGTCTGATCAGGATCTACACTGTTTGACATTCAGTTTATGGATTAGAAAGAATAAATTACATCAAGTAATCTGATTGGTTGATAGACAGAAATGGGTGTGGCTTCAATGAATATTCAGCAAGAGAAGGGTTAATAATTATTGTTCTGCTGAATAAACTAATTTTGCCACACCCATTTTTGGACTGACTATCACACCAAATTAACTCTTATCCTATTGTTCACGACAACCCCATCTTTGCAAACAGTGTAGATCCAGATCAGATGGCTTCTTCAGAAGCCATCTGATCAGGATCTACACTGTTAGGCATTCAGTTTATGAATTTGAAAGAATAAATTACATCAAGTAATCTGATTGGTTGATAGACAGAAATGGGTGTGGCTTCAATGAATATTCAGCAAGATAAGGGTTAATAATTATTGTTCTGCTGAATAAACTAATTTTGCCACACCCATTTTTGGACTGACTATCACACCAAATTAACTCTTATCCTATTGTTCACGACAACCCCATCTTTGCAAACAGTGTAGATCCAGATCAGATGGCTTCTTCAGAAGCCATCTGATCAGGATCTACACTGTTAGGCATTCAGTTTATGAATTTGAAAGAATAAATTACATCAAGTAATCTGATTGGTTGATAGACAGAAATGGGTGTGGCTTCAATGAATATTCAGCAAGATAAGGGTTAATAATTATTGTTCTGCTGAATAAACTAATTTTGCCACACCCATTTTTGGACTGACTTTCACACCAAATTAACTCTTATCCTGCTGTTCACGACAACCCCTATCTTTGCAAACAGTGTAGATCCAGATCAGATGGCTTCTTCAGAAGCCATCTGATCAGGATCTACACTGTATGACATTCAGTTTATGAAATTGTACAAATAAATTACATCAAGTAAGAAATTGGTGTGGCTAAATTGAATATTCAGCAAGATAAGGGTTAAATTACTTGACATAATTTACCAAATGAATGACAAACAGAAAATATCCAGATCAGATTGCTTCTCTGAAGTGCATATCCTGTTTCTCAAAATGATGGTAATCACAAACATTAACACCACTACTATACCACATACAGTAGAACTTCGATGGCTCGAACACCGATGGCTCGTTTACCATTGATGTGTCCAACCCATTCTTGAGCCCCTAGCAAAATCCTCTACATAAGAAATAGTGGGGGATAATTAAGGAGATTTTAGTCTTTTATCTTGCAAAAGTATGCTGTGTGTACTCATTAGAATCGCCTCTATGTTGCGATTCTAATGAGTACACACAGCATACATTTTCATTATAGAACACCGAAAAGATGTCTAAAAGTATCTCGTTATGCCTCCTTACAGTAACCCTCAGTGGCTCGAACTACCCCTGTCTCGAACAGATTTTTGAGGTCCCAAAGCTGTTAGAGCCATTGAAGTTCGACTGTATGTACATTATAAGAATATTTTATGATTGTGAGTAACACTGAATCCTTCATTCCAATCTTAACATCAAACTTATCTTTTTTTATACACTCTGATACAATAATGTTCCCAAGCGTTGGTTAATTACATAGATTAATTTCAATTGAGGTTTTACATCCCTATCAGCAGTATTCAGGTCATTTTGGAGATATTTGATTACACAGAAATAAAGCCTATATGGGCACAGGCGCTTGAAGTTTGGTCCATCAAACGTGCTGAAAATGTCCAAATACAAAAGCTCCAGAAGCAATTTCAAAGAAATTGCCAGGTGTGCAAGCGCTGTTTCGGAGCCATTGCGCCTCTGACTTCCGTAACACTGCAGCAAATGTTGCACGGCAACGTCATGAACGTCAAAGTATTCGATGGAAACTTGACGTAAAATAAAACAGAAAGACTCAGAATTAGCGTTGATGAGACAAAACCTGCATGTCTCTGCACGTTGTGTATTTGGCAACAGCTTTTAATACGCTGCTATAAAATTACAAGTTGCCCCTTTCGAGGTTTTCACTCGTCGAGGTGACATGTCTTACTGCACAATGTCTTAAGGAGGGTCGCGCATAATTGACTCTGCCGTAATCAGGTTCGAATTTTTACCTCAAAATGATTTTTGTTTCTATTTAGTTTTCAAAGTGTTTTCTGAGGTTTTTGTAACATTTAATCACCATTGCAATGTGCATTTTGTTATAAATTATTTTGCGACTTCATAGACTACTTTCCGGTCTAGTCCGCATGGCTGGAAGCACAGGAAAATAGAGGGATAAACAGACTAACCCTGTATTTTTCCAGCTACTGGTTTGTTTCCTCCGATTGCAGCCCATCAGCTGTCCATGGCAAATCTGAACTCTCTTTAACGCACGATGTTTACTTTATTTTTCCATTGGTGTCAAAAATATAGCCTCGAAGAGTCTATCAGTTCACATATTCCAAGGTCATACGTTGTCAACACAAACAAAACAATGAATCAATAGTGACGTTTACTTTAGTTTGCGTGACGTCATATATATGGGAAGAAAACACTGCCATATTTGATACCTAAAAGTGCAGACTGTAATGCCTGGCAGCGCACAATCTTCTTTTAACTATCAGTCGCAGTCTCAGGTTCAATTATTGTTAAGTCATCTCAGTGAACAAATAGCCTGTGTCAGCACCCATAATTAGGATCTTGCACTCAACAGATGTAGGCCTACTGGTAAACTGCTTAGAGGATCTAAGCCTGCCCAGGCAAAGCGGTGCGAGTCGGCCTGTCCATGTTAATAAACTCTATTGGTTCAATTGGCGGCGGGGTTTTAGTTGACATTTCATCTTAGGGTCGGGTAAATGTGCCACAAAATTTGAAGC
Organism: Lucinisca nassula; assembly: GCA_963580285.1. Lineage (NCBI taxonomy): Eukaryota > Metazoa > Mollusca > Bivalvia > Lucinida > Lucinidae > Lucinisca > Lucinisca nassula. Next base: position 21,486,692 of record OY757012.1, read on the forward strand.
GACGTCTCCAAAATGACCTTTACAGTGTTGACGGGGACGTTAAACCTCAAATCAAACAAACAATAATCAAACGCAAAAGGGTGTACAAGAAAAAATCCCTTTGATCTGTTTCGAATATAAAGATGATGGTTTAGGTTGTGCCACACGGAGCCTTTTTATGCCCACACATCCACCATCATAACAGAATTTTGTCAATGTACCGGCTCCAGCCAATCGGGCTGCATGATGCTTTCACGCAGAGCTGAAACCGACCGCACGTGAGAACTAGTAAACCGCTTAGAGGGTCTAAACCTGCCCAGGAAAATGGTTCCGAGTCGGACCGTCCATGCATATAAACCCTATTGGTTTCGTTGAGCGGCAGGGCTTGAGATGTCATTTTAACGTCAACATAATATTGGTCATTTTGGAGAGGTTACTTCCCAATTTGTGGGTCTTTTTACCCGACATTGAGATGAAACCTGACAGCCAGTGAAACCAATCTATATGTTTATAAGGACCGTCCGTCTTGCACCACTTTACCTGGGCAGGGCGGTCTACTCGTACTCATGTTTGATTGGGTTAGTATCATGCAGCACAATCTTTTTCTTCAAGGCCAGTTCGGAGCTATCATGCATTGTAGAGACTATATATATATATGAGAAGTTTTTGGGCGACGCCTTTGAAGTGGTGAAGCACACTGAAGTGATTCAGCTATGATTACAAAGCCCCCCCCCCCCCTCCCCCCCCCCCCCCCACCCCCCACCCCCCAGAACATAACTCGCATGACAAGACATAAAGCACAATGATGAAATGCATTAGGCTGAGAAAAGAGCCTTGAGGAACACCGACCTTCAATTCGAATTCTTCAATGGAACCAACACAAAACGCATACGGCTCCGCGAATTAGCATACACCCACTGGACCATTCGAACATTCCACTCCTCCACTTCAAATTTTCTCTGTGCCTCCCAGATGACTTTCCGAGACACTCAACCAAATGCCTTCTCAAGGTCCACGAAAGCCACTATGTGGGAATGCAACTGCCATTTTGGCTTTCCGCTAGTGATGTTTCCATTACGGTCTAGTTATTCATGTTCGTGGTTCTTTCCCTTTGGTGTGTCTGATCGGAGGTGTTGGGTAATTGTATCGATTCCAGGTCATTGCTATCACTTCTATCCACTTCCGGAAAGTAAAAGGATAACTTATCTCACCTCCCTTTCACAGTTTGCATAAACAGCCAATAGATAATTAAATAGCGTTTCCGGTCAATATGGCATGAAAAAAAAATATTGTCAAAATTATAGAAAAAAAAAATTAATTAGAAGTGTTTCTACTTTCCCTATAACGTTGGCAGGAACTTAAATGGGAAAAAGGAAATTTATATATTCTTTTGCATCAGCTTATTGTATTTTTTTTTTTTTTTTTTTATCAATTTCAACCCATTTCATTAGGGGGTGGGGTAATAAATTGTCAAAAAAGATAGCTAAAAATGTATAATAATGTTTCCCAGGTATATTAATAACATACATCTGACATTGTTTGAACGTCTGCGACAATGTTAATGGCTTCATATCTTTTAAACATGAACAAAACGACAATATGGCTATATCAGAACATGCATTTTTTGGCCAGAAAAGTCCATTTTTCACACCATAAAACTTATAAATGAAATTGTGTTTCAATTCTAATGAAATACTTTGATTCATATCACATTAAGGAAGCAAACGTATGTGCAATAATAAAGGTATAATCCTTGTTCTTGTCATTTAAACAATATCTTAATGCTTTTTTAGCCATTTTTATTGGGGGGTGGGGTAATTTTTTCTGCAATATTTCTCTCAGATGCCTGGTGACATGGTCAAATTTTACGCCTATTTCGTGTATCTAATATTATTACACAATATATGTGAAAATAAGAAAAATCTAAAGACGAAAAATGCATTCTTTTTTTCAAATATAGCGAAAATTGCATCTCAAAACAGCAAAACATGCAGAAAAGGACATTTGTAAATAGGTGTTTCGACAAAAATCGGTGAAAGAGTTTGTCTTTCACACATAGGTACGCAAACATGACATTATCCTGCATTGGTTTTTTTAACCAAACTTGGAAATATTGTTTTAAACAATTGTTATCGACAATTTGTCAATGACTGGGGTAATTATTGAAACATTCGATAAATTCGAAAACAGTACCCATCTTTAAGGCTAAAAAGCTCGAAAAAAAGCCTGGTGTGCCTATATTTTTATACCGGCAAACGAGTACAGAGATTTCAAGCTACAAAATATAAGCAAATAAAAAAAATCTAAAGAGAAAAGAATTACTCCCCACCCTCCTTAAAGCACCTTGCAGTTTATCCGGCCATGCTGACTGGCAGAGGGTAACGTGAGAGAAAATGCACTACAATGCTCCAAACCTTCACAAATGTGGTTGAAGCAGAGAGACAATGAAACCCTAGAAAGGGTAGCTTCTTAAATCGCACACCATCCCCAATCCAAACCTACAAATGATTAAGTAAATCGCAGTTATTACCTGTTGTTTACACGGTATCGGGTCGCATGAAAACAGGAATGTATGCCTAATCATCAGATAGCGCTCTGCGGTGTCAATGTTCGAAGAATATGACATGCGTAGACAAAGAAAAAAAAAAGAAGAAAAAACAGTATTCACATCCAGCTACACAGTTCATCCGATTTCCGAATAGATATGTGACCTTTATACTGCATCGATGATCTAAATATGATGTCAAATGTATCACGAAGTATAATCGTACAGTGCATTATAGATAAATAGCGACATACTTCAGTGACATTTGTTTTTAAAAAAGAGAAAAACGACAGAACTTATTTTGGCTTGTGTATGTATGTACACTTATCGGGGCTTGAAGAAATAGATGGGCTGCATTAAGCTTCCACGCAGAGCTGAAACCGACTGCACACGAGGACTGGTAAACTGCGTACAGGATAGAGCCTGCGAGTCGGACCGTCCATACTTATAAACCCTATTTTTTCATCTCAATGTTGGGTAAAAGTCCCACAAAATTGAAGCAACGTCTCCTATACAGTGTTGACGGGGACGTTAAATCTCAAATCAAACAAACATTCCTATAGATCTTGGTCGTCACCATGACAAATTTCTGTCACCGTGTTCCTTCGACTTGCCATCGAGACGAATGAGACAGCTAGCACTACGCACAGGTGTTCTCCGCATGACATTGTAGCGGTACACTGGGCGAGCCAGCGCAGATCAAAAAACCTTTTCCTACCAAGGAAGAATCAGATCCGCCTATGAATATAGCCAATGCGCTTAAGTCTTTGTCGGGTTGTAACTCTCATGCGAACAGTAGCGACTTAGTTCAGTCTACGCTGCTGTGCAGGCTGATCTCAGTTGTCAGTGATCGCTCATTTCTTATTGTCCTAAACGGTAAACTTCAAGATAGAACCAAGGGCGAAGATGGTGGCCACGTAAAATCAAATTATAGCATCCCCCACCTCCGGCAGTATTTTTTCTTCACTGACCGTAACCAGAACAGCGCACATCCTTCCGCCAGAAACTGACAAATGCCCTTCTTGAATCAGCGGAAGGGAGAGAATGACCCTAGAGAAGATTTCATGATCAATCTCCACGAAAGAATGTTGCCGACCCCGGCAGATATCGAACCCGCGTCCTCCTGATCACAAGTCAGATGCGCATCCGACTGAGCTACTGAGGGCGGCACAGGAGAAATGGAGTGGACAAGAAATTCAAGGCTCAAACTCGTGATGTAGTTTGTGAATATGGTATGGTAATGAGTTCTGCAAATCAGCTCGTGACGGCGAATATTTGACAGAAGTTTTTTTTTTTTTTTTTTTTTTCTTTTGGAATAACTTGCATCAACATTGATCCATTATTATGTCTTGTGTCTTCTTTTGCGGCTGGACCCCTGCTGGTCCATGTCTATGCTTTTCAGGATGCATGGTGGTTGGGTCTAAACTATGCGTTCTTAGTCTGTTTAAAGTCCGATTATAATGTGGTCAGCATGAGCGTAGACGCGTCCTGGCAATTTATCTTCTTCTTCTTTTTTTTTCTTTTTTTTGCGGGCCGTTGTTAGTTCCTCTACGGAGTCTGGTGATAGTTTTCCTTGATGTGGCAATTCGTTAGATTTACATGCGTGCGCGGCGGCCCCGCCCATCAAGGCTTGAAGAAATAGATGGGCTGCATGATGCTTCCACGCAGAGCTGAAACCGACCTGCACGAGAGCTTAGAGGATCTAAGCCTGCCCAGGCAAAGCCGTGGGAGGTGGTCCGTCCATGCTTATAAACCCCATTAGTTTCATTGGGCGACAGGGCTTGACATGTCATTTCATCTCAGTGTTGGGTAAAAGTCCCACAAAATTGGAAGCAACGCCTCTAAAATGACCAATACTGTGTTGGCGGGGACGTTAAAAAAACAAAAGATTTACATGCGTGCCCGGCTTTGACTCGGCTCAGCCTGCGCATTTGCACAGTCTGATCAGGGTCTTCGCTGTGTGCGCTTGGATAGCCGGACAACAAAACAAACGCATTAAACCCCAAGAGAATGGAAGAATTTGAGCGACAGCATGTTCCTGTAACGACCTTTTCGTATGCAATAACCGCTCGTGATGACATCACGTGTCGCTGTAGAATCAACGAGGCACGGCATGAAAATAGTCGCATGAGACAAAATGGAAAACAAACTGTTAGCGCCCCATATATAAGGGGTCAATGGTCTGTTAAAAGCGGGTTCACTACTGAAACGCTTCGGTGAGGCTAATCTATCTGAAAATGACTCATGTCAAATCTGCTCTCACTATTCTATTTATGTATCCTATATCATAATAGTTTGTATTAAAGCGATGGTAGATTGCGACGAGGTCAAGACACAAACCGGTCATCTCAGCTCCAAACTGGCAGCAAGTTAAAGAGCTGATCACACTGAACGGATGCGCACGCTGAGTCGCTGACCGTCCCTATGTTGCATGAATATAATTGAACAGATTTTCTCATGACGTGGCACATTCTTGCTGAGCGATGGGGTCAGATTGTTCCATTGCGTTTTTGCGGCTTCATATTTGAAATACCTCTGCCAGGCTAGCTAAAATAATGGTCAATTAAGTTGTGTAACGACCAGGGTGTTATCTGCTCAGTCTTGGTAATCTTAAAAGTCTATACTGTTCCTATTTTTTTCCGTGTATTAGTTTAATATCATGACGCAAATGAGCCAGCGCACAGCCAAAAAAAAAAGAAAAAAAAGAAAAAGAAACTGTTTCCTACCAAAGAAGAATCAGATCTGCTTATGAATCTAGCCAATGTGCTTAAGTCTTCGCTTGTAACTCTCATGCGAACAGCGAAGACTTTGATCTGTCTACGCAAATGCGTAGGCTGATCTTAGTTGTTATTGGTCGTTCATTTCCTATTGTCCTAAACGGTAAACTTCACGGCGAAGCTCGTGGCCACCTAAAATCAATTTACAGCCCCGACCCCCACCCCTGCCAGTGACCGTTACATGTACCATTTCAGCGCACATTCTTTCGCCAGAAACTGACAAATGCCCTTCTTGAATCAGCGGAAGAGGGAGAATCACCCTATATAGAAGATTTCATGATCAATCTCCACGAAAGAATGTTGCCAAGTCCGGCAGGTATCGAACCCGCGTCCTCCTGATCACCAGTCAGACGCGCATCCGACTGAGCTGCTGAAGGCGGCACAGGAGGAATGGAGTGGACAAGAAATTCAAGGCTCAAACTCGTGACCTTAGTTTGTGAACTTGGTATAGGTAATGAGTTCTGCAAATCAGCTCACAAAGGCGTATATTTGACTTCAGTTTTTTTTTTTTTTTTTTTATGTTGTAATCAACATTGATCCAGTATCATGTCCTTGCATATAAACCGTATTGGTTTCATTGGGCGGCATGGCTTGAGAAGTCATTTCATCTCAATGCCGGGTAACGGTTCCAAAAAATTGGAAGCGGCGACAACAAAATGACCTAAATATTGTTGACGGGTCGTTAGCCCTCAATTGAAACAAACAAACCATCGACGCCTATATTCATGTAATTTCTCACTCGAAGTCCCAAATTGTACTTGCATGCTTGAGATGGTGCAGATCGTGCTTGTGAATAGTCTGTGCTAATTATTGAACAAATCGGGTCACATGTGAGGCGCCAAGTTCGAAATGTCAGGTGTTTTTCTCTGGGTACTCCGGTTAAACGATCGGCTCGACATAAGTGAAATAATCTTGAACAGGTCGTAAAAGAAAAAAAGACTGAACAAGGCGCTTCAGTATATTTGTGGGAGAGAGAGAGAGAGAGAGAGTCATTGAATTCTTATGCAGGGGCTTAAGAGAGAGAGAGAGAGAGAGAGAGAGAGAGAGAGAGAGAGAGAGAGAGAGGGAGAGAGAGAGAGAGAGATTTCATTCCCAACGTTACCAAGAAGGGAAGCGTATCACAAGCCTGCTCTAACGTATCGACATGGTCACTCTGTTTTATACCGTGAAATCGAAAACAAAATAATCATATTCTCCGGTTTTTTTTTTTTGGTTTTTTTTGGTTTGCCTGAGAAGGTGTGGCTACCTTTTAAATTATGACGCTGTCCACACCTTTAGAAAGGTATGAAATATTTCATAATGTTACCTGTTTTAATCGAAGATCGACGTTTGGGTGCTTCTGCTATCAAAGCGGCTTTTAAGTAATTGGCCAACAGTGTCAAAATGAATCTTGTCGCAGCAGGCAAAAAGGGGCTAATGCGAGCGATGCGACTTTTGAATCTTGTTCTGTCTGGATCGGGCCTTGATCAGACTGGTCGGATGTGTACTGATGTTGATCATCTGTTTTTCTTTCGAGCCATTGAACATTTTATGATAAACCTGTCCAGGAACCGCGGTGCGAGGCGGACCGTCCATGCTAATAAAGCCTTTTGGTTTCATTGGGCGACAGGGCTTGAGATGTCATTTCATCTCACTGTCGGGTAAAAGTCCCACAAAATTGGAAGCAACGTCTCCAAAATGACCTTTACAGTGTTGACGGGGAAGTTAAACCTTAAATCAAACAAATGAAACAAAATCATCTTAATCTATGTTTACACTGGTGTTTAACCCGCCCGGGAAGACGGGCACCTTTACTTCTATATAAATCTACAGATAGCATAAAAGAAATGCTCGATACAATTACCCCAGACAGAAGAGACAAAAACACAAACATTAAACTCGTTAGTTTTGAACAACTGGCCCCTGGTGACAGCTTAAGGATAATTTTCCTTATTTCTCCATACATATGTTGTGGGTATTCATTAGAACTGCCACGCTGAATGATTGTTATTGGAATTGAGGTCGAGCGTCCCCGTCAAAACAATTTAGGTCATTTTGAAGACACTGCTTCCAATTTTGTGGGACTTTCACCTGACACTGAGATGAAATGACATCTCAAGCTCTGCCAGCAAATGAAACTTAACGATTTATAAGCATTGGAAGGTCCGACTCACACCATTTTGTCTGGGAAGGCTTATTCCTTCTAAGTGCTTTGACAGTACTCAAGTGTGGTCAGTTTCAGCCTTGAGTGGAAGCACCATGCAGCCCAATCTATTCCTCCAAGCCTCGAGGGGCAAGGGTGATCCTCGCTGAATGAATACCTGCATAAAAGAGTTCTCTGTTTTTTGCTTGAAATGAGGTTTAACATCCCAATCAACACTATTTAGGTCATTTTGGTGGCATGGCTTCCAATTTTGTGAGACTTTTACCTGACATTGAGATGAAATTACAACTCAAGCCCTGCTGCCCAATGAAACCAATAGGATCTATATGCATGGACTCGCACCACTTTGCCTGGGCAGGCTTAATAGATCTTCTAAGCGTTTTACCAGTACTCATATGTGGTCAGTTTCAGCTCTGCCTGGAAGTATCCTGCAGCCCAGTCTATTTCTCCAAGCCCTGGTGGGAAGGGGCCAGCAAATTACTTTTTGAAATATACATAGCAACAGATAAGGTGGGTATATGGTGATAATTGAAGGATAATTTTATCTTATTTCTCCATATACCGTAAAAATTCGGCTATAAGGCGATTTGGCTATAAGACGGGACCCCTTTTTCAGTTTTTCTAAGGTGGGATTTTGCTTATACTCTTTTATAAGATGGGTCAAATTTTTGCCATATCTGTCGGAGCCTATCTGCTTCTGCCAGATGCCGTTTAGCTGTGAGAAAACCCCTCTACTTACCCCTCACATGGCTTGTTTATGTCTGTTGACATTCTGTGTCTTCATTTGTGAGAGTTACAAAGAGAGACAACTCTTATTGAATCTGAATAGGTAGGTCTATTAAGCGTTGGGAAAAGGGGGAAATTTATTTCCATCCAAAAAATTTATGAAATATTTGTTGCAGCTTTTCTATAAGTAACTGAACGTTTTTTTTTATCGGTGAACACAACACCTAGCTATTCCGATTCAGAACCAATGCCCCAGCTAGCACAAAATAGCGGGCTAATGTCGGGACGATACTTTGTATCGCTGTTGGTCCGAAGTTGGCCCGGTACATACTTTGCTGGCTAAGGCTAGATAGCTACACAGACTTCTATTTAATAGAGGACAGGGGCTGACAAATCCATTTCCAATCGCCCGGGACAAGACTGGATCACACAGGGCAGGTGCACTTTGACCTTATGATGCCCAGTCGGGCATGTGCAAAAAAAAATCGTCTACAACTGTCAGTCTTTTTGAGTACTTAAATACAGTAAAACTAGACCAGTAAGTAAATCCCAATAATTCCTGCACTGTCAATTCAGAGACAAACCATCTGTGTATTTATTACGGTTCAAGTATGACACTATTGTTAATCCCTGTCATATAATTGCCACCCTGCAGTGCGTGTCGATAATGTGTGAAAATATGGTCAAGTTATGTCTCTAATTTGCGTTGATCCTACAATCATAAAATTTAATCCACAATCAACGTGAAAATGATTTAATCGCTCTTCAGACAATATTAGCTACATCTAACGGTAGATGTTTGCATAATAAAAACGGACTATTCTACGATCTCATGAACGGTTATGTTTTGGCGCCAAATAGCAGACACTCGGCGGGAAAAGTCGAACGCTGTTGTTGGTTATTGACACAAGCTTCTGGGGATAATTCGGGAGCTGTGCAAAGCACTGGTTTTCTATCCACCTCTATTCACAACCGTTTAGCCATCGTGAAAATATTTTTTACCGGTTCCAAACTTTTTTTATGAAAGAGATACACACAATGACATTAAAGATGTGTGGGGGTGCTGGCGTCGGATGAAGTCATTATCCGATCGTGTGCAGAAAAATGGTAGCGGTGGTTTGTCAGAAAAAAGCCTGCAGTCCATAACCTCGGCTATAAGACGGGGTCATTTTTTGGGGGCTCATTTTGGAGGGAAAAATCCTCGTCCACTAGCCAAATTTTTACGGTAAACCTATGTTATGGGTATTCAATAGAACCACCTCACAATTGAAGGATACTTTTTCTTATTTCTCCATATAAACCTATGTTATGGTTATTCATTAGAACCACCTCACAGAGGCAGTTCTAATGAATACCAATATCATAGGCTTTTATGGAGAATTGACAAAAACTATCATTCCATTGTCCATATACCCTCCTTATCTGTCTCTATGAATAATAACACTACTATTATCCCACCTCATAATTACCGGTAGTGACTAGCCTGGCAAACCGTCTGGATCCTGCCACATTACATCTCTCTCCAATATTGACAAAGTTCGTGTATGGACCTATCTTCATTGGTTCTAAACCTACCAAGAAGAAAACAGGAAAAGTGTGGTAAGGAAAAGTGACTGTCTCAATACGACTTATTTATTCTTGCACACCAGACAAGGAAATCCGTGATTTTACCCTGGGATAGAAATTTATGTTCTGACCCTGGTGTTCCAACCCAGGCAACTAACATAAATGCGCTTCAATTCTATTCAACCGCCGGAACTACTTCCGCACTACTATTATTTTGTAAACAATATACATGTGCGAGCTGTCAAAACTAACCGGAGGTGTTGTGCAAGAAAAAGAATCCAATATGCGGTTCTGTTGTAGATGGGTGTTTCCAACCCTCGGGAGGACCGTGCTGAGCGGAACCTCGGTGTAGCCTCGGTTCCGCTCAGCACGGTCATCCATCGGGTTGGAAACGCTCATCTACAACAGAACCCCATATCAGATTCTTATATTCTCTTTAGAACTCACCAATCTTCAATACAGTTTTTCATTTTCTTCTTTCTTGTCTTTTTTTTTTCCTATATTGAAATTTAACACAAGAGCTGTTGTTCATGTCTGTTTGCACAGCCAGGAGACTATAGTATATCTATGTGATTATCAAAGCCTCTGATAAAACTGCGCAGACGTGCAGGCTGCTCTGCATCTTCATTAACTCAAAACTTCATAAATTGCAGATTTTGTCATATGTGTCCAATATACAGTAGAACTTCAATGGCTCGAACACCTTTGGGACCATGAGAATCTGTTCGAGACAGGGGTAGTTCGAGCCAATGAGGGTTACTGCCAGGCGGTATAACAGCCTTAGTTTTGGGACATCTTTTCGGTGTTCTATAACAAAACATGTATGCTGTGTGTACTCATTAGAATCGCCTCATAGAGGCGATTCTAATGAGTACACACAGCATACATTTACAAGAGAATAGAAAAAAATCCTTAATTACCCTCCCTTTTTCTTATGTGGAGAAAATTCCTAGGGACTCAAGAACGGGTTCGACTCAGCCATGGTAAACGAGCCATCGGTGTTCGAGCTATCGAAGCTTTACTGTATACGGACTCTTCTCCATTTAAACTTATGGTAAGAAACAAAGATGTACCACAACCTCTGTGTAACGCTGTCCATTATAAAACAGTTTTGGATATACAGTAAAATTCCACTATTAAGACCACCTAAAATTAAGACTAATTCTGCTTTAAAAAAAACTTATTTCGAGGGTGCTGTTATTCTTTCTTCATGTTTTCTGCACACAATGTCCTCTGGTCTTCTGAACAGTCCCAAAGGTGTTCTTATATAGGAATTTTACTAACATTTAGACTAATTCTGCTTTAAAAAAACTTATTTCGAGGGTGCGGTTATTCTTTCTTCATGTTTTCTGCACACAATGTCCTCTGGTCTTCTGAACAGTCCCAAAGGTGTTCTTATATAGGAATTTTACTAACATTTAGACTAATTCTGCTTTAAAAAAACTTATTTCGAGGGTGCTGTTTTTCTTTCTTCATGTTTTCTGCACACAATGTCCTCTGGTCTTCTGAACAGTCCCAAAGGTGGTCTTAATATAGGAATTTTACTGTAACACACTTTAAAGATGGATCCCAAAAATATGTAGATTATACAGTAAATGACCAAAAATGGTCATTTTTCTATATAATATATACATTTTTGTTTTGGTATAACATGGTTGTTTAACTATTAAACCCAGTTTTGACTTTCACAACAAGTGTTATACTAAGGCTGTGGTGTATTGGAAAACTGATACTTTTAATCACAGAGCAATATACCCTACACCCCCACCTTTCAAAGCCCCATATACCATGTGCAACCTCTAGGCCTGTCAATGATAGCAATCAAGTGTCAGCTCATGAATGACTCATGTTACTTACCTGATAGGAGCATGTAGTCCTCATCTACACTGTCTGGGGGTACTCTGGGATGAAAATGTTGTACAGCTTCTTTAATGGCCCTGCAATGGAAGATATAATGCTTTATTTTGATTATATTTGTCGGCAACTATTAGGCAAATCAGGGGGCCAGTTGTTCAAAACTATGACATTAGTAAATATATTGTTAAAACTTTGATCATTTTACATAGCAAATGGGTCGGCCTCGGTAGCTCAGTCGGATGCGCATCTGACTGGTGATCAGGAGGACGCTGGTTTGATAACTTCCGGGGTCGGCAGCAGTGGAGTCCGAACTGAAAAATTGTTGAAAGCGACGTTAAACCCAAATTCACACACACACACACACACACACACACACACACTTCACTGTTTGTCATTCCTTTGGTGAATTTATGGGAACAAATTACATTAAGTAATTTGATTGGTTGATAGTCGAGAATGGGCGTGGCAAAATGAATTTATTTGGCAGAACAAGGCTTAAAGGCATTTATTCTGTCACAGTAGGACACACTGTGTGTTCATAATTGTTTTATTGCCCCCTGTGATATACTGTCTGTAGCAGATCAAAGGTGGCCCTTAATAGGGTGATTAGGAGCTCTTGTTGAATCGTGTGTTCAAAAGTGTTTTATTGCCCCCTGTGATATACTGTCTGTAGCAGATCAAAGGTGGCCCTTAATAGGGTGATTAGTAGCTCTTGTTGAATCCCCTGCATGAGGCACTTACGGGGAAAATCAATAATGTACACTCCAGTCAACCTTTAGAAAACTACTAATTTTCACCAAGGTGGCCCCTTACCTGTTGAAGACAGAGGGGATCTCTTCAGTCAGCACTGCTGACTACATAATATTATGTAATGAAATGATGGTCCACAATAATCAAGAACAATGTTGTTAGTGGTGAAATTGTTAATTGTTCTAGCAAGCACAATATAATAATTATTATCACATTGTTATTTTTGCTGAGAAAATGAGAGCAGCATTTTTTCAGCAAAAAATATAATCACATTTGCTATATAATTTGTTTGTATTGGAGTTTAACGGCCCAGTCAACACTGTTTTAGGTCATTTTTGAGCCGGTCAGTTTACCTACACACACTTTTCCTGGGCAGGCTTATACGTAAGCGGTTGACCAGTAGAGTGTACATTCGTTTGCCAGAAACTGACAACTGGCCTTCTTGAATCAGCGGAAGGAAGAGAATGACCGTAGAAAAGATTTCTTGATCAAGCTCCACTAAGACTAAAAAAACCAATATGTGTTTGTGAAACACTGACGCCCCAGGACAGTGCATGTTAAATATGAAAGCAGTATCACTAAGCAATCGAAAGGTATGGCCAATTTTCAAGTCTTAAAAAAGAGGGTCAAGGTCACAAGGTCAAAAGTTATTGGATCATTGGAAAGGTCTTGTGACAAAGAATGCACATGTGAAATATGAAAGCCCTATCACTAACCAATTGAAAGTCAAGCGTAAAGGTCAAGGTCCTGAGGCAATGGTACCACAGGAAAGGTCTTGTGACATAGAATGTACATGTAAAATATGAAAGCCATATCACTTACCAATTGAAAGTTATGAACTATGTTAAAGTTTTTAAAAAGTAGGTGAAAAGTCAAGGTCAATGTCACGAGTCAGAAATTATGGTACCACTGGAAAGGTCTTGTGACAAGGACTGCAAGTGTGAAATATGAAAGCCATATCAGTAATCATTCAAAAATTATGCCCAATGTTAAAGTTTTTGTGAATTTTAAAGTTTTTAAAAAAAGAAGTAGGTCAAATGTCAAGGTCACGAGGTAAAAAATTAAGGTATCACTGGAAAGGTCTTGTATCAGGGAATAGACATGTGAAATATGAAGGTTCTATCACTAACCAATCAAATGTTAAGAGGTAAAAAGTAGGTCAAATGTCAAGGTCAAGGTCATTAGGTCAAAATTTATGGTACCTTAAAAGGTCTTGTGACAAGGAATGCACATTTGAAATATGAAAGCCCTATCAGTTACCATTCAAAAGTTGTGCCCAATGTTAAGGTTTTTGTGGACAGACAGACAGACCAAAACCTTTATGCCCCCAAATCTTTGATTCCAGGGGCATAAAAAGGTAACATTTTGACCACTAATGATTAAATTAAACTAACAATGCTTCTAACCACTGGACAAAGGACAAGTGTGTGTGTGAATTCGGGTTTAACGTCGCTTTCAACAATTTTTCAGTCATATCACGACGGTGTCTGGTTGCGACAGGGAGCTCAATGCTCACGTTTATAGTGCTGCCTCACTGAAGTATCATGTCCCAGACACATTACATGATACCACACCCAGTCACATTATCCTGACACTGGATCGACCAGTCCTAGCTCTTCCCCGTAAACCTGAGTGCCAAGCGAGGAGCAGCTAGTACCATTTTTAACGACTTTGGTATGTCGCGGCCCGGGATCGAACCCCAGACCTCCCGTTCCCCGGAGCGGACACTCTACCAACTGAGCTATCGGGGCCGGTTCAAAGGACAAGTCCCTCAGCAAAAAGAATAGATTCTGATGAAATGGTTCACACTGAGCCATCTTCCAAGGATCTACAACATTTGTTGCTTTTCATTCCCATTTGTTTTGTTTTTTTTTAATTTTGACTAAAATGCCTATTTTAACCTTTATCCTGCTGAATAAATTTATTTAGCCACACCCATTTCAGACTATCAACCAATCAAATTACTAAACACTTATCCTACAGAATAAATTAATTTAGCCACACCTATTTCTGACTTTCAACCAATCAAATTACTTAATTTAATGCATGCATTCAATTCACAGAATGACAGCATAGATTCTAATTAGATGTATAAGCCATCAAGCCATCTGTTCTGGATCTACACTGTTTACGAAAGTAGTGGTTCTCGTGTTCAGTAGGATAATGGTTAAAAAGGATTTTGCCCAATTTTAAGGATGGAAATATCCACTTTAGGACATTTAAGCCTTTCAACAGTGCAGCCTGGTACAGACACTTACACAAACATTGTAGATCCATAGGAGAAGGCTCACAATGAGCCATCTCGGCAGGATCTAAAATGTATGCCATTCTGTTTTAGAGACACAATGTGAAACACTATTTGCAGCCATGTATGTATCCTAAAATTGAGGATGAAAGAGTCTGCCTAGGAACTTCAGGGAAATAGATGGGGCTAAATTCCATTACGACTTCAGTTATGCTGACACTCTGACCGAGTTCAGTTGGTCTACTAGAGTTAACAAGTTACAGTCGAACTTCAATGGCTCCAACACCTTTGGGGTCTCGAAAATCTGTTCGAGACAGGGGTAGTTCGAGCCACTGAGGGTTACTGTCAGGGGGACAAAATTAGATACTATAGACACCTTTTCGGTGTTCTATAATGAAAATGTATGCTGTTTGTACTCATTAGAATCGCCTCATCGAGGCGATTCTAATGAGTACACACAGCATACATTTGCAAGATAAAAAACTAAAATCTCCTACATTATCACCCACTGTTTCTTATGTAGAGGAATTTCCTAGGGGCTCAAGAACGTGTTCAACGCATCCATGGTAAACGAACCATCGGTGTTCGAGCCATCAAAGTTCTACTGTACACCAAAACACGTGGAATAGGAACCTTGCGATTAGTACTAGAGTTATCTCAAGTACAACCCAGCTTGGAATGATAGATGGAAGAGTAACAAGAAGAATGTGGACAAAACACACAGAGAGGATCTTACGTGAGTGTTCATGTATTATTGAATTTATTAAACGAGTTGAGGAAAAGGGATAGAATGCGAGGCTTATCCCTTTTCCTCGACGAGTTTAATAAATTCAATAATACATGAGCACGAATGCAAGATTCTATTTATCATATGACATTTAAAACGCATTTTATTCACGATTATTTACAAAATGTCAATATTCTGCTGTTAGTTTGTTTGTTTGTTTGATTTGAGGTTTAACGTCCCCGTCAACACTGTAAAGGTCATTTTGGAGACGTTGCTTCCAATTTTGTGGGACTTTTACCCGACATTGAGATGAAATGACATCTCAAGCCCTGTCGCCCAATGAAACCAATAGGGTTTATTAGCATGGGCGGTCCGCCTCGCACCACGGTTCCTGGACAGGCTTAGATCCTCTAAGCGATTTACCAGTACTAGTGTGCGGGCCGGATTCAGCTCTGCGTGGAAGCATCATGCAGCCCATATATTTCTTCAAGCCCCTATGGCCGCTGTTAGTAAATGCGATGTCGTTAAGGACGTTGTACATGTAATGTTACGGGACATATATTGCTAATTTGCATAATTAATCCACTAGTGGATTATCGAAAATATAACATGGCGTTATTACACTCTAAGACGCGACGTCATATGATAAAATGGTGTTTATTTTGAGGGGTCCAATGGATGCGGATGTCCAAAAATAGGTGTCCAACCTCAAATTTGAGGGGTCCAGATTTACAGTGTACACCTGAACCACAGACTTATTGATGACAACATAGTGTAGAAATGTTACTGAATAACCGCATACACTTTTTAAAGCAGTCACCTGCAACCTTTTTAAAGCAACATTATAATTATATGCATTTCTTGGCGTTGAGGACCTGGACCTCAACCTGAAAGAGAGAAGGCTCTGCTGGTATGGACATGTGGAATGCTCCAACGGTGCAGTCAAGACTGCCTATGACATAAAGGTAGGTGGAAAGTGGGGGCCTGGATGGTCCAAGATGACCTGGAAGCAGCTGACAGAAAGAGATTGCAAAGAATGGAAGCTCTCTGCTATCGATCCTCATGATAGACAAGCCTGGAGATCTGGTGTAAGATCCGATCGGCCATGCGTGCAGCAAGCCAGCTACCTGGAAGGGGTGCCACTTATGTGGATGTTGCCCCTGTACCTATACATTAATCAAAAATCTGTTGATGATGATGATGATGATGATGATTTAAGCCAAGAATCGACAACTTCAGTCCTGTTTGGTGGTCATTGGTGTATAGACAAATCACTCCTGATTTGATCATCTTTAAAACTGAACACCCAGCAGTCAACTATTATGAGGTAATCATTACTTGAGCTGATCTACTGTAAAATTCCTAAAAATTCGGACACTTTGAGGACTTGGTGTTATTCTCCTAAAATTTTATCAAAATTGTTTCACGATCCAGCAAGGTGTCCAAAACATGCAGGCAGAATGGCAAACAGTGTAAACCCTGATTAGACTGCTCCTTCAGGATCTGGGTCTACACTGTTTGCATAGGCCTGTCTGTCCAAAAACTTTGGATCATTAGGGTATCTTAATTTTAACAACAACACAGCTATAAAGGCATTGCAGCAGTTTTTGTTTGTTTGATTTGAGATTTAACGTCCCCGTCAACACTGTATAGGTCATTTTGGATATGTTACTTCCAATTTTGTGGGACTTTTACCCTACATTGAGATGAAATGACATCTCAACCTCTGCCGCCATGAAATCAATAGGGTTTATAAGCATGGACTGGCCGACTCGCACCGCTTTGCCTGGGCAGGCTTATATTGTCTAAGCGGTTTACCAGTACTCGTGTCCGGGTCGGTTTCAGCTCTGCGTGGAAGCATCATGCAGCCCATATATTTCTTCAAGCCCCAGCAAATAGCCTGAAAGTTTTACCTGATATGTTCTGGAGTGGTACCACAACATCCACCAACGATATTCACCAGATGCTCCATGGCAAACTCCTGCAAATAGAGCATTTTACATTAGTGATCATTAACCCTTCTCTTGCTGAATATTCATTTAAGCCACACCCATTTCTGTCTATCAACCAATCAAATTACTTGATGTAATTTATTGCTACAAATTCATAAACTGAATGCCAAACAGTGTAGATCCTGATCAGATGGCTTCTTCAGAAGCCATCTGATCTGGATATGCACTGTTTGCAAAGATAGGGGTTGTCGTGAACAGCAAGATAAGGGTTAATCATAGCTCCAGATAAGGTGCCTTTTACAAACGAAAACTACTGTTTTTCTTATATCTGCATGAAAACATATGTTGTGGTGCCTCTGCAAGGTGCTATTTATGGATACCCACATGTGTATTTGTGCAGAAATAAGAAAATGACAAAATTTACAAGAAGACTTGGACCAAAGGTTATTAAACTTTTTTCATGCTCAACTCAACTGAGCATGAAATTTTTAATGTTCATATATTAAGGATTAGAATACAGAAAAATCTGGAAATTTTCCTGCTTAAACCAGCAAAGAATGTTGTCTGTCCTGCTAATAAGTTTTAAAATGCCAACAATTGTTGGCATTTTAAAATTTATGAGCAGGGCAATTTCATGCTCAATTGATTTGAGCATGAAACTAGAGAAAGCGACCAGTGGGTCACGTATAACCCCGGCCAGGGCCATACTCTGATATAGCTTTCAAGCTTGCATGTAATATGAATGAAGATGTCAAGAAGCTATAAGAATCTATAAATGTGCTTGTAAAAGCTAAACTAAACATAAAATTTCTAAATGGACCAAGGGAGTGAGGGCATCAAAGTTACTGAAGGAGTGGGGGTATCAATGTTACCGAAGCAGCAGGGTGGGTTATGCATCAATAAAATCTCTGGACTGGTATGCAACATCGATGCAAGTATCAATTGAATTTGTCTTAGAGTTTAGAACATACAGGCATCTATAAACTTTGTCATAAAACTTAAACCAAATGTAAAATTTCTAAGTCCTTGACCTTGAGGTCAAGGTCACCCTGCTGGGTGGGAAAGGGACATACATCATGAAATGTTGGAACTGGTACATTGATGCAAGTATCAACTGAATTTGTCTTAGAGTTTAGAACATACAGGCATCTATAAACTTTGTCATAAAACTTAAACCAAATGTAAAATTTCTAAGTCCGTGACCTTGAGGTCAAGGTCACCCTGCTGGGTGGGAAAGGGACATACATCATGAAATGTTGGAACTGGTACATTGATGCAAGTATCAACTGAATTTGTCTTAGAGTTTAGAACATACGGGCATCTATAAACTTTGCCATAAAACTTTAACCAAATGTAAAATTTCAAATTATGTGTCCTTGACCTCAAGGTCACTATGGGGGGTAGGACATGCATCAATATAATCTTAAGACCAGTATGTAACTTCAGTGTAAGTATCAACTAAATCTATCAAAGGGTTCAGAAGATACAATCTCTCAGAAACTTTGATGCAAAGCCCTAACCAAATGTAAAATTTCTAAGTCTGTGACCTTGACATCAAAGTCACTGTGGGGGTGGGACATTCATCAATGAAATTTTTACACCAGTATGTAACTTCAGTGTAAGTATCAACTAAATCTATCATAGGGTTCAGAAGATACAATCTCCTAGAAACTTTGATGCAAAACTTTAACCAAAATGTTAACAGACAGACAGACAGATGGATGGATGGATGGATGGATGGATGGATGGATGGACGCACGCACGGACAGACACACGGAAGGATGGACGGACGAACGGCAGGACGAAACCTATATACCCTCATAGCATACTTCGTATGCAGGGGGTATAATAAAGTTTATAACCTCTCGGCCTGTAAGACCAGCATTGACTCAAATCATGTGCATGAAGCCAGTCTGATGAGAAAAATTCCCCTTCTTGTTCTTTGTCAAAAGGCTCATGCAAATAGCAAAGACTCTGATCAGATTGTGACAATCAGGCCCCAAGATTATAAATTTTTTTTCATGCTCAACGCACTCGAGCATGAAATTTATCCTAATAAATTTTAAAATGCCAACAAATGATGGCATTTTTTTAAATTCATGGGCAGGATAAATGACATTCTGAGCTGATATGAGCAGGAAAATTGCCTTGAATGTTTGTATTAATAGAAATGAGCATTACAAATTTCATGCTGTTATGACTGTTACAAATTTCATGTGCATGGCCAGATCTCTAAGCACACGTCTTCCTGTAGATCTGGGTATTTTATTCATACAAATTACATTTTTGTGCAACAGATGGCATGGGATCTGACGTAAGCTCCTGCTCATAAATAGTAAAATGCCAATAATAATAAATGTTTCATTCTCTGCTCAGTTGAGCAGAAAATTAAATGCATAACCTGGAATCAGAACAAAGGGTACAGACTTACAGTAGGGACCTGATCAGAGTTCTGCACAATCTGAAATTTGGCGAGAACTTTTGTGGTGTACCTCATATGAGCACTGTGAAGAGAAAACCTGCTTCTGGGATTTGCTACCAAGTATGACACAAACCAAAATGCACAGCTACACGGACTAGCAACAGTCTTGAAATTTTAGATGTATACACTTCAGTAAAAATCCTAAAAACGTTCAGACACATTAACAAATTTGTTTTGCGATCCAGTAAGGCGTCCAAAGGCTGCAGACAGAATGGCAAACAGTGTAGACCCTGATCAGATGGCTCCTTCAGGAGCAGTCTGATCTGGGTATGCACTGTTTGCTTAGGCCTGTATGTCCCAAATACTTAGGAACATACTATCCAAGCAGGGAACACCTAAGCAGCCAATCAGACTGCATGGGTGCGCAGGCTGGTATGCACCTATGTTACCCCACAATGACTAAAACTGGTTTTTGAAGAAATAGATTGGCTACATGATGCTTCCACGCAGAGCTGAAACCAACCGCACATGAGTACTGGTAATTTGGTAAACCGCTTAGAGGATCTAAGCCTGTCCAGGCAAAGCAGTGCCGCAGGGCTCGAGATGTCATTTCATCTCAGTGTCGGGTAAAAGTCCCACAAAACTGGAAGCAACGTCTCCAAAATGACCTATACAATGCTGACAGAGACGTTAACCCATTGTATGCAGGAAACCCCCATAGGGGTACCTTGGCAAACAGTGCAGGCCCAGATCAGACACTGCAGAACGCTGCGTCTGATCAGGGCCTGCACTATTTGCTAGCAGAATTTTCCGCCAAAAATAGAATAAAAACTAGAAAGTGTCCATAGGACACGGATGCCCCTGCCAAATGCCATTCATAAAAAATATTACAAATGTACTTCAAATCAATCATAAAATATATGCATCAAGGGCAGATAATCCAAAAACCAAAAATGCAAGAGTTGTCTTCCTTGTTCATGGCACATTGTCTCAGTGTGATGAATGCACCTGTGAAGTTTCATGAATATATTCTATACGGTTTAGGAGTTATGGCCCGGACATGGTTTACTTGTTCATGACACATTGTCTCAGTGTGATGAACGCACCTGTGAAGTTTCATGAATATATTCCATACGGTTTAGGAGTTATGGCCCGGACACGGTTTACTATATGGTGCTAAGTCAAGGGCAAATAATCCAAAAACCAAAAATGCAAGAGTTGTCTTCCTTGCTCATGGCACATCATCTCAGTGTGATGAATGCACCTGTGAAGTTTCATGAATATATTCCATACGGTTTAGGAGTTATGGCCCGGAAACGATGTCGGGACGGACGGACAAACGAACGGACGGGCAAGGGTAAAACTTAATGCCCTTCCGCTATTCTCCGAATAGGCATGGGCATAACAAAAAAATAGGCCTGACACCCCTTATATGACAAGTGGACTCGTCCAACATATAGCATGGAAGAGTCCACTAACATACAATGGGTTAAACCTCAAATCAAACAAAAAAACTAAACTTGGTTTCCTCATCATAACACTGTTAGATCAACTGATTCGAAGTTTAGGACAAGTAACACAAAGATAAGCACTGCCTGTCAAGGAGTCTATATATGTTTAATTGTGGCTACCACTAACCTTGAGTTGATGTGCCATCATTTCTGGTGTCTCATCATAGTCTCCAAATGTGTTTGGTAAACCTGTAGAAGTGAAGAAATGCATGAACACCAGCTCAACAAAGCTACCGTAAAAATTCTAAAACTTCGCACACCTTCAAGACTTGCTGTAAATCTAAACTTTTAACCCATTTAGTACCAGAAACCCCAAAACGGGTACCCTGGCAAACAGTGCAGGGCCAGATCAGACGCCGCAGAACGCGGCATCTGATCAGGGCCTACACTGTTTGCAAAAAGTTCAGCCCTAAATTTTGAAATGGACTCCTGCTATATATATGGAGGATGATTCCATTTGGTACAAAAAGGGTTAACAAATTTGTTTCATGATCCGGCAAGGAGTCCAAAAGGTGCAGATAGATTTTTGTTTGTTTGATTTGAGGTTTAACGTCCCCGCCAATAGGTCATTTTGGAGATGTTAAGGTGCAGATGGAATGGCAAACAATGTAGATCCTGATCAGATTGCTCCTTCAAGTGCATTTTGACCTGGGTCTGCACTGTTTGCTTAGGGCTGTCTGTCCCAATACTAGAATATCTAAAGTTATAAGAATTGTCTTGTATTTTTATAAGATTTGCTCAGACGGGGGGAGCTAAATAATATAAAATTTTAATTGCCATTGTTCGCATTCTTCTTATATGTAAATTTGGTATTTTTGTTTTGGTAAGAAGATCTTCATAAGGATCATGTGGTACTAAGATACGTTTTCTTATTTCTCCATCAAAACATAGGATGTGGGTACTTGTCAGAATGGCCTCATTGAGGCGATTCTAACAAGTACCCACAATATGTTTCTAACAAAAAATAAGGAAAACTATCACTTAACCCTTTTTGTACCATGGAATCTTCCTCCTTATATACAGCAGGTGTACACTTCAAAATTTAGGGGTGCACACTTTGCCTGGGAAGGCTTAGTCCTTCTAAGCTGTAGAAGCCTCCGTGGTGCAGTGGTTAGGCCAAAACAAAATATATGTGTGGTTCCGGTTACCCGACCGTGCCTAGCTTTTTCCCGCCGACCCTAATTATTTTTCTATCATGAATATTCCAAACATTTTATGTGCAAAAACGGTCTTTGAATTTTTCATGGTTAAAGTATTTTAGTACATATTCATTAAAAAGCGCTTTCATTAAAGGACAATCTGGTCGTATTAACGCATGAAAATGGTGTGCGTCTGCCAAAAAAAAAAAACAAAAAAAAAAAAACCATCAAAAACATCCGTGTTTGTCTCTAAATAACTGTGAGCCTAGAAAAACAATGCATATCGTAAGCATCGCTATTTAAAAGCTGTTTTTTTTTATCAATTGCCGCGAGCTGCCAGTTAACGGTAAGTGCATGGCCCGTGCTAATCAATAACAATTACCCAGTTACAGTTCAAATGGGTCAGGGATATGGCACGTGGCTACTTCTGAAGAAGCCGACGCTTTGAAGTAAACCCATAATTATAATCAAAATCTCCAGTACTTAGCACATTCAAGACCGTTCATGCAAGCCAATAGAACCACCACCGGAAACAAAATAAATAAGAAAAAAACTACTACCAGAGGGTAAAACGTCTGTTGTCTCCTGTGATCAACAGGTATTTTCCATGGACCGGTAAGAGAGGCAAAATTAGGAAGCGGTCGGAACCCACAAATTTTGAATGCAATTTGTTTTCGGAAGCGCAAGATGCATAAACCCATGTCTCGGACGCATAAAAAGGACAATGGCGCACATTTATTGCGGTATGCAGACCGTGACGGTATGATCCCTCGCAATAATCAGATTACTTTTGTGACAATAAAAATTATCCAAATTATGTTTTACCACCTGTAGCGATAATCAGACAAGTGTGCACGCTTCAACAAACATAAATAATGCAGACGGCTTGTGTAAATCTCTCAAGTATTTTCACGTTCTCCATGAACAGAAAGCTAAGCCTCCACAGATGCGCAGGCTGATCGTAGTCTTTGCTGGTCACACATATATAGTTTTTGTCATGCCGCGCTTAATTTCCCGCCGTCATTTTGAACGTGCATTTGTTGCAGTCTGAATTTTTCCCACGTTTTTCAATAACACGTCATCGATAGTTTGCACACACGGTCTTCGCATCCAATTTTTGGAAAACATGACAGTAAACTGTGCGACAGGTGAAGTCACAGATCAGCCTGCGCAGTCTTATCAGTCTTTGCTCTTTGTTCAAACCTGTTGTAGTATGGCTTCTGCGATATGCAGAGAGCAGCAAACAAAAAGCTCGATGTGCAGGCTGATCTTACGTTAAAAGATTTTTTTTTCGTGAGTGCAGGAAGCAGTTTAACCTGTTGTAATATATGTCCGTTAATGAGCTAGGGTGTCATATGGTGGTGACATCAGAAATGCTTTCCGCGAAATGCACTGAATGCGTATGCACACACAGAAAAGACTCAGATCAGCTTGAAGTTCTGCACAGTCTGATCTGAGTTTATTGTTCACAAGACTTCATTTCTCGGAAAGTTTAGACACTCGCCGATCAGACTGGCCGCATATGCACATGATAACACTGGTCAGGTAAATTTTCACACCTAATCGTTTAATTGGTATCACTTACATGTACACTGGTCATCAAATCTTAAAGTGAGATAATTTGGAACAATAAACAGCGGGATTAGCGGTAAACCATCAAACAGGCAACAATCTATTGCTAAAAAAGTGTCTAAAATATACATTTTCTCCATTCTTTAAACAGGCATGACGTTGTTATATTTTGGTCATTTGATTTGAGGTTTAACATTCCCGTCAACAGTGTAAAGGTCATTTTGGAGACATTGCTTCCAATGTTGTAGGACTTTTACCCGACATTGAGATGAACAGACTCAATAAAACCGAGTCTGCTATTTTCGTTTATTTGGTGTATTCTTTGCTTCCGGAGGATCTAACTATTCAGAACTTATTTATCCCTGCTCACCCTTGCATGCCCCTAGTTAAACCCCCACCTGCTCTATAAAAGGATGTAGGCGGAGCTTATTTCAAAATGGTGCCTGACTTTTACATTTTGTTGATTGCAGAAGCTTTATCAATGAAAATAAAATACTTAGAAAACATTCAGAAACAAAACTTGTTCTGTAAGGAGGCATATCTCTACTTTATACATCAACACCAAAATATTGTCTCAAAAACCAATATTAATTGAATATGGTGAATGAAATTACTTGAAAGTGCTCAGAAATTCAAACTAGATATAACCTTTGAACCTTGGTCATGTGATACACACAAAGCAACTATCAGTGTGATTAGTCCAAACACTTCCACTTGTAAGATGGCAAGCTTAGTAAAAGCAAATAAATAATCCTACCTCTGAGTCTCTCAGAAAAAAAAATCTATTCATATTCCATGATACACACACAGGAACTTGTCAATTCCAGTTTATAGGTATATTAATAAAGGTAGCTAATGCTCTAAACAGTGTAGGCCCTGATCAGACGCCAATTCTGTGGCATCTGATCTGGGCCTGCACTGTTTGTCAAATACCCATTTCGGGGTTTCCGGTACCAAATTGGATAATCATTATCATTATTACATGTATATCCATGATCATGTCCATAATTGCCCGAAAAATTGTCCTGCAGATGACTGTTCGAAGAATTTTGATTATCATTATCACCATCATCATTGGTATCAGTAGTTGTTATTGTCTCACTCAGCTGCTGCTATGATATTTTAGTCTTCATAAAATACCCATTCAGACTTGTAAATCTAAAGAAATAAAATACTGCCCAAAACTGTTCTTTTGTAAAAAAAATTTTATATGATTTCTCTTTGTCAGAATTCTCTGCCATTTTTCCAGCAATGTATTTAACCCTGGCAGGAAATTCCACCTACCTTATAAAGTAGCTTGATCCATTACAAAATAGGTGTTATGTAAAGGAATGCAATCACCATTTTGTATTTTTTTTTCAATAAATGTATCTTATGTTTAAAAGTAATATATCTGGATATTGTTTAAAAATATAAAATACATTGTATTGTAACCCAAAAGACACTGGATTAACTAAAATGATTTAATTTTGCCGAGTTTGCCCTGGCTGAAATAATAAACTGGTCCAGTTTAATTGCTTTAACATGGAGAATGTTTATAATCAAAGCCTGATAAGACCTATGCTACAGCTTATATAAACATACTTGTCTAGATATGTGGCAAAACTGATTAGTCTTGATCAATTAGAAACAGGATGCTTTTTTTTTTTTCAGATGGAAATGTTTGACATTTTGTTCCCATCTAGTTCGGTGAGGCTGTTCTAACATGTACCCACAATCTTTGCATAAAAAGGAAAATATTGAAAACACAAAAACACCCCAAAACACAAAACTTTTCTCTTTATAATGTGGGTTTAGAGGTGTATTCATTTCATTGACTTGTTAACTTTATGAGGCAGTTTAATCAAGCATCCACAATAATGGCATATCTGGGGCAGAAATAAGAAAAAATGTGTGAGTATATGCATTCTTCTGCAGTAGCCTGAGCTAGCAGACCCCAAGTAAATAAATTTACAGCTGATCAGTTATCAGTAAGCCCCGCCTACATTTCTGGTGGTAGCTGCTACCGCAAGTGCCAGTTTAAAGGGGAAAGCAGACTTAACTGGGGATATATTTTTCCCAATCTCAGCTCCAGAACATACATGTACGTTGTGGTTTCTTATTACAACCACCTCAATGGCATGGTTCTATTGAGTTTCCACACTGTACAAGTTTGGATTAGAGTCATGAAAGAGGCAGTTAGGGAAACATGCAACTATGATGTAGTGTACATGTGTGTAGAAATGTTTATGTTTTTTGTACAATCAAGATCAGGAACTTAACTTTTCAAAATGAAGGATTTTGGACTCCTGTTTTCAGAATCATTGTGAGATCTATCTATCTATCTCTCTCTATATATATATCTCTCTCTATCTATCTATCTATCTATCTATCTATCTATCTATCTATCATGTTCAGCTTTAGGACCAAGTAAGACAGATACAAATGGAACAAGGACTACGATTTGAAAAGGCTATAAATAAAATATACTGAGAGGCAATAAAAAGTATACAGTATTTGATTTGGAATACCCGATCTTGCATTGCTGTCTGTAATGAAACATGCCTATGTCCGTTTTTCCCAAACGTTTAAGTTTGTAAAACTCCAAATTCGTTTCCTGTTGCAGTCATCCATGATGGAGTTATTGCCCTTCATGGATAATCAATATTTCCAACAAAATCTCGTGTTGTACATGACATTCAAATCTATGCACACCGCAAAAGTCATGAACGAATGTTCTTCGATAAAACGCCATCATTACCTTGCGATTAAACCCGAACAAACAGCTTAAAACACAATTGGAATTTCTGCGTGTTCCGGATTACCTCCCTTTCAATTAAAATCATAGTGAACTAAATGAGTCTTTTTCTCAAATCGTGTAAGAGATATACATTTGAAATTTTCGCATAACTTTTGTTTTCCTCGGCATTTTTATGCTTACTCCATAGTGATCCCTCTAAAATTGCTCAAAGAAAAGTTACTTCCCAATAAAAATGCCAATGAAACATAAAGCATTTAATCAAAGGAAGAACGTAAAAGGCGAAAATGACTTTTCTTTGGACAAAAAATGATGCAATTTACCTTGTGTATAATTTAAATATGGGATATATGCTAACCAATCAGTTCCCCTTCTTTTAATCTGTTGCACGAAAAATCATTTATTGAATCACCCTTATCCGAAACACATGTTTAAAGGGAAACCACTCAAGACAAAAATTGGATTAGACCCCCAAGTCCATTTCAAGTGATGCAATTTCACTATCCGTTTATCAATTTTAAAGAAAAATGCTGCAAATTATGTGAAAGTGGTTGTTCTTATTTATGATGCCACATCTGTATGTATAGAGGGAGACATTTGGGCGCAAATCAGCGTTCAGTAACCTGTATACTTACTTTTGCCTCTCAGTATAGTTTCTGCTGGTGCTAATTGGTGGATGTTTAATTTGCAGCATTAAGCCGTTATAAGAAACTTTCTGATATCCGTTTACTCTGTCATTTCATCTTGATCTTTTGAACTTTTACATTTATCTTCAATGTATATATGGTACAATAACAGTTACAACACTATTCAAGATAAAGCAACCTTCACTAGAACAGCAAGTCCCAAAGGCTGACCTTTTGTAAAAGGCGAACACATACACAGGATGTCCAATCAAAATACTTTGTTCTGACTGAAGAAAACCCTTATTTTTGTAACAATTAGGACAATATGGATGAAAACTAAGCAATATTTATTATACTTTTATTTGTTTACAATGTTTTCAAGTACAATTATACAACAGAAGCAAAACAATATAACAAAAATAAGTGCAGTGTGTAGCATAGTATAGAAGGTGAGAAAAAAAAATAAAAATAAAAAATAAAATAATTTTCCTACCTACCTACCCTATTTTTGAAAACCATGTAATAGGAACCACACATATAATTTGTTTTGGCCTTATGCTATTCGCCTTGTAAACCAGGGGTCGCAGAATCGATCCTTGGCTTCTCCAGACTTTCGGATGAGTCTTTAAACCAAGGTCTCATCTCTGTATGGCCTTAGCTGTTAAAGGCACATAAAACTCAAACACTCACCCCTTCTAAGCGGTTTACCAGTACTAAAGAGTGGTCAGTTTTAGCTATGCGTGGAAGCAACATGCAGCCCAATATATTTCTAAACATCCCGAAGGGCGGGGCGAACCAGATAAAGATGAAATGACGTTTATAAGCAAGATCGCTTACTGTTTGTTTGTATAGGAGTTTGACGGCCCAGTCAACACCATTTTAGGTCATTTTTGAGCCGGTCAGTTTACCTATGCACACTTTTCCTGGGTAGGCTTATACGTAAGTGGTTAACCAGTACAGTGCACATTCTTTCGCCTGAAACTGACAACTGCCCTTCTTGAATCAGCAGAAGGGAGAGAATGACCATTGAAAAGATTTCATGATCAATCTTCATGAAAAAAAGTTGCCAACCCCTGCAGGTATAGAACCCACATCCTTCTGATCACCAGTCAGACGCACAACTGACTGAGCTAACCAAGGCTGGCGATTCTAACCAACAAGAAGTTCTAACAAGAAAAAAGGAAAATTACCCCTTAATTATTTTATCCCCCTTTCTCCTCCATATCTGACTTTATGCAGATTCACCATTGAATCCGATTTTATTTGTACATTTCTTCAGTACCTACCTGCATTAGGGTAACAGATGGTGTATGCTGGAGTGTTCAGGCTAACAGCTTCCAGAAATGGTCTCATTTCACTCGGTCCCAAGGCACAGTTTAGTCCAAGGCTGCAAAATAAACACAAGTTATATTCAGAGAAAAGGATATACACTGAGACCTGATGGCTCTAACACCTATGGCTCATTTACAATGGCTGTTGTTCGTTTGAATTGAGGTTTTACGTCCCCATCAACACTATTTAGGTCATTTTGGAGACACTGCTTCCAATTTTGTGGGACTTTTACCCAACATTGAGATGAAATGTTATCTCAAGCCCTTTCGCCAAAATAATTCAACAGGGTTTATATGCAAGTTTATTCTAACTTGTACCAACTTGACTGGGCAGGCTTAGGCCTTCTTAGCGCTTTACCAGTACTCATGTGCAGTCGGTTTTAGCTCTGCATGGAAGCACCATGCAGCCCAATCCATTTCACCAAGCCCCGATAGTCGGATGCCTTTTACCAGGGCTGTTTCGGACTCGTTTCGAGTGTCTAGAAAAAATTTCTATAGCTGCAGGTATTAATTTATTTGGGATAATTAAGGGAGAATTTTCTTATCTTCAAAATGTATGTTGTGTGCAATCATTAGACTCCCCTCAAGGCGATTCTAATGAGTGAACACAACATACCCTTATCTTAAAGAAAATCGAAAAGATATCCATTTAAGGGGAATTGGAACACCTTCAGGGGAGGCAACTCCTGCAAAAGTATTTTTGTCTACCATGTCAAAAGGGGTCAACTCTTAAAGGAAAGAATTTGCTTCTGAGGAGCAAATTCTAACCTTTAATAGTAGACCCCTTTTTCAGTGGGACAGGGCTTATAGAAAAGCAAACAGGAAGTCCCGAAAGTTGTGTCCCTTTGAAAAATGGCAAAAAAATCTGCCAGGTATTCCCATTCCCCTTAATGCCTCCTGACCTGGTGCAATGTTTAACCCTCATTGGCTCAAACTACCCCTATCTCAAAGAAATTATCATGTTCCCAAAGGTACTTGTGCAAATAAAGTTTGACTGTACAAGATACAGCAGAACCTGTCATAGTGGTCACCTCTATTAAGCAACCCATCTTAAGCATGCAGGAATTCGGTTTCCAAGGAAGGAAAATGCATTAAATTTCACCTGTACTATGCAAGCACCTGTCTTAAGCAAGGGTGTTTTGAATATCCCTTAGGTGCTTGCTTAATACAGGTTGGACTGTATATTTACAACTATCATAATTATAAATTCTATCTGTTGCTCTGCTGCAGGCATTGTCTGAGACACTTACAGGATAACTGTATTCATAATTACCATTGGGGGAGGTAAATCGGCAGTTTTGTGGTCGAAAATTTTGTTTTATGTTGATGCATCAGCGGAGCCATGGAACAGAATTTGCAACCCCAAAACATTCTGACGTTATCCAATCAGATGTCGCATTACTTACGTAAGGGCATTAGAGTGTCTTTCAATGCCACTGTAACGTGTTCGCACAAAATATAGTGCTCAAATTTTCAGCATTTCGTTCAAATCTTAAATCTGATGTTAAATCATTCTTTTTAAATTTATGTAGGCCAAGGTCAAATATGTATCCTTGCTCTGACGTTGTCGTTTGTACCAAGTATCATCTATTAAGCTCATACAGTTCTCGAGAAATAGACTTGAATATTAGGATAAATGCTAGGGTTGTCACAAATGTTGACAGATTGATAAACGGATAGATCGAAAAACCGGACTACTTTATTGCACCATTCTTAAGGGGAATGGATACAACTTCAGGGGAGGCAACTCCTTCAAAAGACTTGTTGTCTCCCATGCCAATAGGGGTCAACTCTTAAAGGAAAGAATTTGCTCCTCAGGAGCAAATTCTTTCCTTTAAGAGTTGACCTCTTTTTCTGTGAGACAGAGTTTATAGAAAAGCGAACAGGAAATCCCGAAAGTTGTCTCCCTTTGAAAAATGGCAGAAAAATCTGCCAGAACTATCCATACCCCTTAAAGAAGGCACAACAAAAACACCGTTATCCTTACCACATAGGATTGGCATGAGATACACTAATAATGAAGGCCTCGGTTGTTTGCCCGGACAATGTTCTTCCACTTTTGTCCACTATGGTTCCTGACACCTGCAAAATATTGTAATCATTTGTTTTGGAGAATAACAGTCTAGTGAAAACTATTAATCCCTGTCTTGCTGAACCCAGATATGTCTTATCTTTCAAACAATGTAGATCCAGATCAGATGGCTTCTGAAGAAGCCATCTGATCAGGATCTTCATTGATTGTCATCTGTTTATGAACTTGTTGCAATAATTTGCATCAAGTAATGTGATTGGTTGATAATCAGTAGCCGGTGTGGCATATTCGAATATTCAACAGGACAGGGGTTAAGGTCATGTCAAGGTAAAGAAAGACAATTAACCAACCACACATTTCCTTTGTAAACCATTCTTTCTCTAGAAACTGATAACAGCCACTGTTGGCTGATACTGAAAAAGGTGATATGACTCAATTTTAAATATAGCTAATTTGCATAATTTATGCAAATATATGCAAATTATTTACACTGTTGGAAACCCCTGAACTGGCCTTGAGTGTCCCCATTCAATCTGCACAGTAAGAAAGGAGTACACTTATGAAAGCAAAGTTTTTCAATTTTTTTTCATGCTCGTAATTAGATGGATTGATTACCTATCACCATACAAATTCAATCTAGTGACTAACATTCCTTACAAAATGATATATATGAATGATGACTTTCAGACAACTGTCCCTGATGGATCAAATATATTTCTGAGAACACTAGTGCTGATATTTCATGGGAGTTGTCTTCCAGCAAATAATTTACGTGAAATACTGAGCTTGATTTTCCCTGAAAAAAATCTGAAGAACTGGTTCACACTCTTGTTTTTGTTTTTTTTGTTTTTTTTGTTTTTTAAGGGGGATGGGAACATTTGTTCGACTTTTCCCCCATTTTTCAAAGGGAGACAACTTTCAGAACTTCCTATTAGCTTTTCTTATAAGCCAGTCTCACTAAACAAGAATTCCGCCGAAGGCTATGTCGCGCCTGTGGGGGCGCAAAGTCATCGAGCCATGATATGTAGGTCAAGGTCAAACATAGATGCTTGCACAAAAGATTCCATTCTCAAATGCAAGCTTGTACTAAGTATCATTAATGAAGCTCTAATAATTCTTGAGAAATGAACTTAACCATTAGGGTGAACGCTAGGGTGGTCGCAATATTTTACAAAGTCATTGAACCATGAAATTTTGGTCAAGGTCAAATATGGATGCTTGCATTTAAGTTGCCATCCCCAGATTCAAGTTTGCACCACATATCATTAATGAAGCTCTTATATTTCTTGAGAAATAAACTTAACCATTAGGGTGAACGCTAGGATGGTCGCAATATTTTACAAAGTCAGTGAACAATGAAATATAGGTCAAGGTCAAATATGGATACTTGCATTTAAATTATCATACCCAGATACAAGTTTGTACCAAGTATCATTAATAAAGCTCTTATAGTTCTTGAGAAATAAACTTGACCATTAGGGTGAACGCTAGAGTGGTCGCAATATTTTACAAAGTCAGTGAACCATGAAATGTAGGTCAAGGTCAAATATGGATGCTTGCATTAAAATTGCCATCCACAGATACAACTTTGTACCACATATCATTAATGAAGCTCTTATAGTTCTTGAGAAATAAACTTGACCATTAGGGTGAACGCTAGGGTGGTCGCAATATTTCACAAAGTCCGTGACCCATGAAATGTAGGTCAAGGTCAAATATGGATGCTTGCATGTAAGTTGTCATCCCCAGATACAAGTTTGTACCAAGTATCATTAATGAAGCTCTTATAGTTCTTGAGAAATAAACTTGACCATTAGGGTGAACGCTAGGGTGGTTGCAAATGTTGACGCCTTGATGAACGGATGGATGAACGAACGGACGGAAAACCGGGCGCCTATATCGCGCCATGCTAATAGCAGGCGCGACAAAAAATGGGTCTACTCTTAAAGGAAGGAATTTGCTCCTCGGGAGCAAATTCTTTCCTTTAAGAGTTGACCCCTATTGACATGGGAGACAAATATACTTTTGCAGGAGTTGCCTCCCCTGCAGGTGTATCCATTCCCCTTAAGTTGTAGTAACTAACAATGACAAAATGCTGAACAAACTCTAAACCTGACTCTCTTTCTCAAAAGCAAGCAAAAGATACAACTCCTTGAACCATTTCTGACACTTTAAGGGTTTAAAAGAAATAAGTGCCCACTTACAAACACTGGACAGTTTCTGTTCTCATCTTCAAACAGCTGCTGTATGGCGAACAGTGCCGCCTTTGAGTTCGCAGTGTCAAAAATTGTCTCGACTAGCAAGACATCTGCACCACCATCTAGCAGTCCCCGGGCTTGCTCAGCATAGGCAACGACTAGTTCATCAAAGGCTGTAATTGAAAATGTAGTTGAAATTCAATAGCTTGTAAACCTTAATGACTATAAAAAATTGTTTGAGATTTTGATTGTCTGTTTGTGTTGAGGTTTTATGTCCCATCAACACTATTCAGGTCATTTTGGAGATGTTGATTCAAATTTTGTGGGACTTTTACTCAACATTGAGATGAAATGACATCCCAAGCCCTACCGCTAATAAGAAACAGCTAGGATTTATGGAGCGGTCCAATTGGCACTACATAAGTCTACTTTTCCTTCGCAGGCTTAACTCGGAGTCTAACTGTTGGTTTTCTTTTGCTCCAGCTATTCTGTTGTTGTATGCTATCGAGTTCTAAACCTTGTTTCATCTCTTTAGTTTTTTGATTTGTATGTTCTCGGAGATGTTACACTGATGAGTTAGGAAGCCTTCATGCGGACTAAACAAAATTAGTGTATACCGCGACAGAGGTAAGGGCGAGGATTATGGCCATGTAAAATCGATTTAAGCCCCCCAATGGAATTCTTTCCACTGACCGTTCCAAGGCGGTTCTTCTGCGGCGGTTATTTATGTTGTTGTTTGTTACTTACTGTGTGTATCACTTGAGTCTTTTTATTTTGGATGGCCATTTGGCCATTTTGTGGGAAATGGCCATTTTGTTGGAAAGTAACTGTCCTTATGGCCTTCCTTTGTTTAGGTTTCCATTATGGTCTGGTCACTTAAATTTTGTGTTTCTTTCCCTTTGGTGTCTTTGATGGGTGGAGTAAGTAAATTGTATCGATTACTGATCTTTGTTTTACTTCTACTTAAGACTTTCTAGGCAGTTTACCAGAAGTTTCAGCTCTGTGCGGAAGCACCATGCAGCCCAATCTATTTCTCCAAGCCCCAATGGGCGCCGGTGCAAATCGTTTGAGACAAGGATAGCTAAATTGTGCATGAAATGTCAAATCCTGTTTTCTGGGAAAAATAAGAATACAGGGCTTGACATTTTATGCATTGGGAAACAATTGGCATGAAATGTCACATCCTGTTTTCTGAAAAAAATAAGGAAAACATTTCAAAATATTGTTTGCTGAAAGAATACCAAGCAGGCAAAGTGTTCACAATAAAATAAGAAACATTTCCCTTAACCCATTTTGTACCAGAAACCCTAAAACGGGTACCCTGGCAAACAGTGCAGGCCCAGATCAGATGCCGCAGAACGCGGCATCTGATCAGGGCCTACACTGTTTACAAAAAGTTCAGCCATTTTCTGAATAAATTTTGAAGAAAACACATTCTGACACCCCTAAATTTTGAAAAGGACTCCTGCTATATAAAAGAAGGAAGATTCCATTTGGTACAAAAAGGGTTGAAATCATCCTAAATATACAGATATCTGGAGTTATGGAAAAAATTCTTTACCGACCCCAGCTTGAGTTCAAATTATCTATTTGTTAACCCTTATCCTGCTGAATAAATTAATTAGGCCACACTCATTTCTGATTATTAAGCAATCGAATTACTCAATATAAAGGATTCATTTAACTCTCAAACTGAATGACAATCATTGCAGATCTTGATTTGATGGCTTCCTGCTGACCCTGTGTTGAGCCTGCAAAATGATTTACAACCTTGAGGTCTGAAGTAACATCAGCTTCACATCTTGTTTGTTACTTAGAAATTCACCATAATTCATTCATTTCTTTCCTTTAATTCTTTTTTTTTTTTTCCCAAGATATCTAGGGACTTCTGTTATTCTATACTTACTGATATTACGGAAGTCTGGTCTATCCACCGAAGGTGATATCGACAAAGTTCTGTTGGTCGGCCCCATAGCACCTGCTACATATCTCTTGCTCCCTAGAGAAAAGGACACAAAACTAGAGAAAGCGACCAGTGGGTCACGTATACCCCCGGCCAGCGCCTCCCTCTAATATATCTTTAGAGCTTAATTGTATGTAATATGGAAGCTATAAGAATCTATAAAGGTGCTTGTAAAAGCTAAACCAAAGATAAAATTTCTATATGGACCAAGGGATTGGGGGCATCAAAGTTACTGAAGGGGTGGGGCATCAATGTTACTGAAGCAATTGGGTGGGATATGCATCAATGAAATATTTGGACTGGTATGCAAGATCGATGCAAGTATCAATTGGATCTGTCTTTGAGTTTAGGACATACATGGATCTATAAACTTTGTTTTAAAACTTTAACCAAATGTAAAATTTCAAGGTCACTGTGGGGGTGGGACATGCATCAATGAAATCTTTGGACCATTATATAGCTTCAGTGTTAAGTATCAACTAAATCTATCAAAGGGTTCAGAAGATACAATCTCTTAGAAACTTTGACGTAAAACTTTAGCTAAAATGTTAACGGACGGACAGACGGACACAAGGACGGCCGTTCTCACGGATGTATACTTATGTGGCTATTTTTGGCAGGATTGATACTTAAGTGGCTACTTTTAGCCACAGAAAAGAAGTATTTTCGGTGTCTAATGGAATAAATCCCACAGACTTACATTGATTCTGTCCATATACATAGCCATCTGACTATACATTTGTTGGTGCGGATGGACAAATGGCAGGACGAAAACTATATACCCCCATAGCATACCGGGTGTATAACTAGATATATTTTCAAAACAACAGCTGTCACTATAGGTAACCAATGCAACTACACATATATAAAGGTCAGTCTAATCAGGGTCTACACTGTTTGCCCTTCCGTCTGCACATTACACTCCTTGCTGTTTGTTAATTTTTTTGGAGAATTACAGCAAGTTTTCAAGGTGTCCAAACTTTAACGTAAACCTGTTAACTGTTCTAGTAAGAACAAAAATCTAATCCAGCGGTATTTTGCTGAAAAAATATGAGGAGCTTTTGCAGCCTGCGTAAGCTGCTCACATTTTTTTCAGCAAAAAAATAAGAATATTTGTCATATTAAATGGTCAAAATTTTAACGATATGTCAACTAATGTAGTTGTTTGTTTTGAACAAATGGCCCCTGATCACCAGTTAGAGGTGCATCCGACAAAGCCATAAAGACTGGGCTTGAGCAACTGGACTCTGTCAGATAGCCAATTCTTCCAAAATTCTGCAACCCACTGTATACTGGTGGACTCTTCCATTGTTGTGTGTTGGACAAGTCCATTTGTTATTTAAGAGGTGGATTTTTTCTGTTCTGATTCTATTTTCGACTAATAATCCTGTAAGCAAACAATGTAGACCCTGATCTGATGCCGCATTATGCAGCATCTGATCTGGGGCTGCACTGTTTGCCTATGACCCTTTAATGGGTCTCCTGGTAAGAATGGGTCTAGGGAAACATTACCCAGACAAAATATTTGACATCAAAATAAAATATTCAACATTTCCTTATTTTGATGGATTACTAGCCTAATATCTCTACCGTAAAAATTCGGCTATAAGACGAGGATATTTCCCTCCAAAATGAGCCAAAAAAGTGACCCCGTCTTATAGCCGAGGTCATGGACTGCAGGCTTTTTTCTGGCAATGTCCGCCAAAGACCAGACATATGGAAAAAGCCGATCAGTGATTTTTGAATTGATATAAATCGCCGCCCACAAACCACGATCAGTAAATGACGTCATCCTACACCATTGTCCCCACACATGTTTAATGTCATTGCATGTATCTCTTTCATAAAAAAAAATGTTTGGAACCGGTAAAAAATATTTTCCCTATAGCTAAGAGGTTGTGAATAGAGGTGGATAGAAAATCAGTGCTTTGCACAGCTCCCGAATTATCCCTAGAAGCTCCGTGTCAATAACCAACAACAGCGTTCGCCTTTTCCCGCCAACGTCTGCTATTTGGCGCCAAAATATAACCATTCATGAGATCATAGAATAGTCCGATTTTACAATGCAAATATTTACCGTTAGATGTAGCTAATAGTCTGAGGAGCAATTAAATCATTTTCACATTGAGTGTGGTTTAAATTTTATGACTGTAGGATAAACGCAATTTTGAGACATAACTTGACCATATTTTCACACCTTATCGACACGCACCACAGGGTGGCAATTATACGACAGGGATTAACAATAGTGTCATACTTGAACCGTAATAAATACACAGACGGTTTGTCTCGACAGTGATTTACTTACTGGTCTAGTTTTACCGTATTTAAGGACTCAAAAAGACTGGCCGTTGTAGATGATTTTTTTTTTTTTTTGCACTTGTCCCGACCGAGCGTCATAAGGTCAAAGTGCACCTGCCCGGCGTGATTTCGGTCTTGTCCCGGACGGCCGGGAAATGGATTTGTCAGCCCTTGTTGTCTATTAAATAGAAGTCTGTGTAGCCTAAGCCAGCAAGGCATGTACCAGGCTGACAGCGATACGACGTATCAGCCCGACGTTTGCCGCTATTTTGTGCTAGCTGGGGCGTTGGTTCTGAAACTGAATAGCTAGGTGTTGTGTTCCCAGATGAAAAAAATGTTCAGTTACTTATAAAAAAGCTGCAACAAATATTTCTAAATTTTGTGGATGGAAATGAATTCCCCCCCCCCCCCCTTTCCAAACGCTAATAGACGTACCTATTCAGATTCAATAAGAGTTGTCTCTCTTTGTAACTCTTACAAACGAAGACAAAGAATGTCAACAGACATAAACAAGCGGCCAAACAAGCCATGTTAGGGGTAAGTAGAGGGGTTTTCTGACGCAAAAAAGGCCGATTTCTCACATCTAAATGGCATCTGGCAGTAGCAGATAGGCCCCCGACAGATATGGCAAAAATTTGACCCTCTTCTAAAAGAGTATAAGCAAAATCCCACGTTAGAAAAACTGAAAAAGGGGTCCCGTCTTATAGCCGAATCGCTTTATAGCCGAATCTTTACGGTAAGTCTAATAGTATGAAAGCTCTAGTTGGTGCTTAAGTTTGGATTGAGGATGTTGAAATTTACATTACATGTAAGATTTACGCCATATTATTCCACTAAATTCTGGCCCACCCATCGGGGCTTAGAAAAATAGATTGGGCAGCACGGCGCTTCTGAACAAAGCTGAAACTGACCACATGAGTACTTGTAAACCACTTAGAAGCACTAAGTCCAGGGAAAGTGGTGTGAGTCAGACCACCCAATGTATATAAGCCTTTTAAAAGTTTTGGTTTCATTGGGTGGCAGTGCTTCAGTTGTCATTTCATCTCAATGCTGGGTAAAAGTCCCACAAAATTGGAACTAGCACCTCCAAAATGACCTAAATAGTGTTGATGGGGAAGTTAAACCCCAATTCAAACAAACAAACAATTCAATAAAATTAGTACTTTGTTCACAATGTTAAGTATATTCCAAATTTATCTGAAGGTTGAACATTTCTATGAAAACCTGCAAACATACCTGTGGCTTTTGTGACATCATCACATGCTCGTTTTGCAATCTTTGCTGCTTCTACATTCAGTCGATAAACCTGTAATGAACCCATGTCTGATTGATAAAAACATTGTCAGCTTTACAAACCCATAACTGGACAAAACGTTAACCATTCTGGCAAGTTTCATATCAAATACAGTTGTATTTTTGCTGACAAAAATGCGAGATGTTTTTGAATTGCTGCTGTGCAAAAGATGCTCACATTTCTTTCACCAAATATACTAAAATACCCGGGGCCAGTTGTTCAAAACAAATGATGTTGTTACTTAACGTATTGTTAAAACTTTGATCATTTAATATGGCAAATATGCTCATATTTTTGCACACTTTTTTTCAGCAAAAATACCAGACTATTAGATATTAAACTTACTAGAACAGTTAACAGTTTGACCACTAACGAGCTTGGTAAGCTAACGATGCTTGTTGTATTAACTCATTTCTGACAGAAATCCCCGTAAACAGGCAAGCAGTGCATATGATGTATGCCGTTCCATTCACAAACTGAATGACAGTTTCAGAAGCCATCTGATCTGCATCTACACTTTTTGTAAAGGTGGGGATTGCCATGTTCATCAAAACAAGGTTTAACACAGTTAATTTTTAACATGGACCTGTTCAATGTTAACTCCCCTTTTTCACATGAAACTGTTCATTTAACCCTTTTTGTCACAATGTGCCTGTTCAATGATAAGTGGTCTTTTTCATAAGGGCCTTTAAATTATATCCAACCCTTTTACATTTTCACCTGTTAAATCATATCCAAGCTTTCTAAATATAGACTTGTTAAATCATATCCAACCTATTTTCAACTCTTTCACTGCTCGACCCAACCCTTTTAAGTGTGGGCCTGTTTAATCATATCAGACCTGTCTACACACCGATCTGTTAAATCATATCCAACCCTTCTATATAATATTATAATGTTATTAATCATATAATTTCGTATTGGCCCAGTTACAGGTCCGAGGTCTGCTGTATTGGCACGAGGCCGAAGGCCGAGGCCAATACAGCTGACCGAGGACCTGTAACTTGGCCAATACGAAATAACTTGATTAATGACAATTTTATTAATTGACGGAATTAAAAACATGATTTATAATTTTTTTTAATATTGGTTGACCTTGTGTAATATAGGATAATCAATTAATTAAGGCCTGTTAAGGTCTGTTAAATCATTTCCAACCTATTTCCAACTCTTTCGCTGCTCGGTCTGATAAATCATATCCAACCTATTCATATTGGGCTTGATAAATCATATCCCACCCTTTTACATGTGGGCTGTTTAATCAAATCCAATCTTTCTACACATGGACCTGTTAAATTGTATCCGACCCTTTCACATTTGGGCCTGTTAAATCATATCCTTCTCTAACTTTCATATATGGGCTTGTTAAGGTCTGTTAAATCATATTCAAAATCTTTACTCTAACATGGGCCTGTTAACTTAAATCATATCAAACCTATTAACACATGGATCAGTTAAATCATATCCAACCGTTTTAGATCTGGGCCTACTAAATCATACCCAGCTGTTTTACTTATAGGCCTTTTTAAATCATATCCAACTTTTTACATATGGGTCTGTAAAGGCCTGTTCAATCATATCCTACATTTCTGCACAGAGACCTGTTAAATCATATTCAACCCCCACCCACATTTTACTAAAGGGGCCTGTTAAAATATCATACCCATCTTTTTCACTCATGTAACTTTTAATTCATATCCAACCATTTTAAACATGGGTGTGTTCAATAATAGATTATCCTTTTAACACATGGACCTACTCAAATTACAACTTACCTTTCTTACATACATGTGTTAAATTATAACCAACATTTTCTAGTTAATCCTGCTAACCCATAAACATGCCTATCCCGACAACTGTCGTCTGCTTTGCAGTCTGCTGGTTACCTTAAAAGTAATGTTTTGCAAACAGTGTGGACCCAGATCAGACTGCTCCTGTAGGAGCAGTCTGATCTGGGCCCACGTTTGCCTGTATGCAAAAATATTTTTAAAAAGTTTGCAAAAAAGATCAACAGAAGACATAAGCAGACGACATTTTCAGATGTAGTTTTTCTCGGCATCTTCAGGGTTAAATTGTGTTTGTTCAGTGATAACTAAGGCTGACACGATAAATCGTATAATCAATTAATTGATCAATAAATTCCACAAAAATGATTATCAGTACTGATTTGCTTGTAATCGATTACTTGATAAGTGCAATTTACTACCCAAACTTGTGCCTAAAATAGCTGGATCAGTGGCAAACAGTGCAGACCCTGATGGGACGCCGCATTTTGCGGCGTCTCATCTGGGTCTACACTGTTTGCTCAGGCCTGTCTGTTCAAATATACATATGGTAAAGTGCAACATATGGTATGAGTCATGCTCAGACAGACAAAATAATGACAAAAACCTTAGCTAATCGATTATCGATCGCAATGACAGGACTGATAATCGATTATCTTTTCAGCTCCCATAAGCCAGCCCTAGTTGTATGAATCTGTTCAATTATAACCAACCTTACCAAGTGTTCCATGCCATAATCAGCCTGAGCTATCCGGGTCCCACTGAAGGTGTTTGTTTCAACAAAGTCTGCTCCAGCCTCAAGATATTTCTACAACAATAAAGGTGCATTATTGAGCTATCTGGAAAAAAATGCTTCCAAAAATAAAATACAT
The DNA here is from genome assembly GCA_963580285.1 of Lucinisca nassula. Taxonomy (NCBI): domain Eukaryota; kingdom Metazoa; phylum Mollusca; class Bivalvia; order Lucinida; family Lucinidae; genus Lucinisca; species Lucinisca nassula. The sequence goes on from OY757012.1 coordinate 21,527,741, forward strand.
ATAGCCGGTATTTTTCTTTAAAACAATACAAATGAATGCATTTTATGCAAAAAATGCGAACAATTATGATAACAGGTAAACGAGTTTGAGAGGGATTCCCTAACTAGGTTTCGCACACTAGTTAGATCTATTTTTAGTTCGTGACAAAAATAGAATCCCCATATATGACGTTATGCGACGTTTATTTTTGGCCTTGTTTGCTTCAGAGTAAATAGAGGATCTTACAAGAGTAGTCAAATTATATGAAATTTATGAAACCAGCCATTGGCGAGTTTCATAAATTTCATATGAAATGACCACGAGCGTAAGATTCTGTTTATCATATGGCCACTTTAAATGATTTCATCGCCTTTAAATTTGACAAAATTTCCTCAAAAAATGCATGATTGACATGGACGTCATCATGACGTTACTAAATCCCGCCAAAGTGTAATTACATGTGTGGTCATTTTTGTTACACGACGTTATCCACTGCTTATCAAAGACGTCATATGATAAAATATTTTAGCGGATGAGTAAAAAGTTGGTTTTGTTCCTATGAAATTTATCAAAATCTACATGTAATACCCTAAATCATGAAGGAATGAGTGGAAATTTTGAAGAATTTTGCAGCCCTGCACTAAAATTGATAAGTACACGTATTTGATCAACTTTTAAACCTGCCAAAGAAATCAAAGAGATTTAGATATGATTCTCTTTTTTTTTTTTTTTTTTTTTGTTGTTGCTCTTTCACTTATATCAAGCTGATCCTTTGTTTAACAGAGGTGGGCAAAACCTGAAGTACTCGGAGAAAAAACATCTGACCTTCTGTTGCAGAGTTTGGCATCTCACATATGACCCGAACAAGGAAGTCATTTTTCTAAGAGATTACTAAGTTCTGTGCAGAGTGGTGGTAGCAGTGGAAACCTCAGGTTAACAAGTCTGTGTACTGCATACCCAGCTTAACTCCACTATACATGTACATAGAGAAATGATTTGTTTGTTTGTTTGATTTGAGGTTAAACGTCCCTGTTAACACTGTATAGGTCATTTGGAGACGTTGCTTCCAGTTTTGTGGGACTTTTACCCGACATTGAGATGAAATGACATCTCAAGCCTTTTCCCCCAATGAAACCACTAGGATTTATAAGCATGGACGGTCTGACTCTGTGCCTGGGCAGGCTAAGATCCTCTAAGTGGTTCACCAGTACTTGTGTGCGGTAGGTTTCAGCTCCGTGTGGAAGCATCATGCAGTCGATCTATTTCTTCAAGCCCTGAAGGGTGGGGGCCGAAGCACCTTCGGACTCCTTGTTGGATTGTGAAACAATTTTTTTTTAAATTGCAGCAATCCCAGTGTCAGAAATTTTAGGATTTTACGGTATTCATCATTTCCCTTTCACTTGCTCAAAAACATAAATTTTGGGTACTCGCTAGAACTGCCTCAACAAGTACTGCCTCCTTGGGGCAGTTCTAACAAGCACCAAAAATCTATATTTGGACTAGAAATAAGAAAAATATCAAGCAATTTAAACTGAAAAATGTTAGTTCTAATGTTAAAAAGACGCCAATTAAGTGCGTGGGTGTCCTATCGTAATGTACCTTGTGAATCTCGTACACTACTTCAGGTTTTGTCAGACACAAAATATCATTGTTGCCTTTCAGGTTTTTCTCATGATCTTTGAACTCTGACCCCCTGAAGTCCTCCTCTGAGAACCTGTATTGTTGTATCATTGTTCCCATTCCACCATCAAATATCATGATCCTTTCCTTCAATGTGGCTTGAAGCTCCAACTCCATCTCTGAAATTCACAAAATCAGCTTAACCCATTGTATGCCAAAACCCCTAAGGGATAGTTTGGCAAACAGTGCAGGCCCAGATCAGACGCCGCATGCTGCGGGTCTGATCAGGGCTGCACTATTTTCTAACAGAATTTTTCATCAAAAATAGAATAAAAATGAAACAAGAGAACCATGATGGCCCTGGACCGCTCACCTGATTCATAGAGTAACAAGTGGGCCCCGGGGAGGGCTATTATTGGCCCCAGGGCTATAATGTGCATAATGCTGAGGGAGGTCTAAAAAGGTGAAGCTTCATATCAAATATCAACAAAGGCCATAATTTGAACAATCTTGGCCAAGGTCCACTAGATGAAGCTACACACCAAATATCAAAGGCCTGGGCCTTGCGATTTCAGAGAAGAAGATTTTTTTAAAGATATTCCCTACATAAGCCTATGTAAAACCAAATGGCCCCGCGGCGGCTTTTTTGGCCAACAGGGCTATAATTTAAACACACTTGACCAAGGTCCACTAGATGAAGCTTCACACCAAATATCAAAGACCTGGGCCTTGCTGTTTCAGAGAAGAAGATTTTCAAAGATTATCTCTATACAAGTCTTTGTAAAAGCAAAGGGCCCCGGGGCAGGGGCATTTGTGGCCGGAGGGCTATAATTATAACAATCTTGGTAGAGGTCCACTAGATGAAGCTCCATACCAAATATCAAAGACCTGGGCCTTGCAGTTTCAGAGAAGAAGATTTTTAAAGATTTCCCTATATAATTCTATGTAAAACCAAAGGGTCACGGGCGGGGGCATTTTTTGGCCCCAGGGGTAAAATTTGCACAATCTGGATAGAGGTCCACTAGATGAATTTTCACACCAAATATCAAAGACCTAGGCCTTGTGGTTTCACAGAAGAATTTAAAGATTTTCCCTATATAAGTCTACGTCAAACCAAAGCGCACCCGAGCGGGGGCATTTTTGGTCTCAAGCTATAACTTGAACAATCTTGGTAGAGGTCCACTGGATGAAACTTCATACCAAATATCAAAGACCAACATGTAGGCCTTGTGGTTTCAAAGAAGAAGATTTTTAAAGACTTTCCCTATATAAGTCTATGTAACACCAAACGGCCCAGGAGCGGGGGCATTTTTGGTCCCAGGGCTATAATTTGAACAATCTTGGGAGAGGCCCACTAGATGAAGCTTCACACCAAATATCAAAGACCTGGGCCTTGGGGTTTCAGAGAAGAAGATTTTCAAAGATTTTCCCTACATAATCCTATGTAAAACCAAAGGGCCCAGGGCGGGGGCAGTTTTGGCCCCAGCACTTTAATTTGAACAATCTTGGTAGGGGTCCACTATATATCAAAGACCTGGGCCTTGCAGTTTCAGAGAAGAAGATTTTTGAAGGGTTTTCCCTATATAATCCTAGGTAAAACCAAAGGGCCCCGGGGCGGGGACATTTTTGGCCCCAGCACTATAATTTGAACAATCTTGGTAGGGGTTTACTAGATGAAGCTTCAGACCAAATATCAAAGACCTGGGCCCTGTGGTTTCAGAGAAGAAGATTGTTAAAGAATTGCCCTATATAAGTGCATGTAATACCAAAGGGCCCCGTAGCAGGGGCATTTTTGGTCCCAGGGCTATAATTTGAACAATCTTGGTAGAGATCCACTAGATGAAGCTTCATACCAAATTTCAACGACCTGGGACTTGTGGTTTCAGAGAAGAAGATTTTTAAAGATTTTTCCCTATATAAGCCTATGCAAAACCAAAGGGCCCTTGGGCGGGGGCATTTTTGGTCCAAGGGCTATAATTTGAACAATCTTGGTAGAGGTCCACTAGATGAAGCTTCCTACCAAATATCAAAGACCTGGGCCTTGCGGTTTCAGAGAAGAAAATTTTTAAAGATTTTCCCTATAAAATCCTATGTAAAACCAAAGGGCCCTGGGGCGGGTGCATTTTTGGCCTCAGCACCATAATTTGAACAGACTTTGTAGGGGTCCACTAGACGAAGCTTCATACCAAATATCAAAGACCTGGGCCTTGTGCTTTCAGAGAAGATGATTTTTTTAAGTTTTCAGTGAAAAAATCAATTTTTGGCTCCTGTGACCTATATGTGCAACGGACCGGAACCATTTGAACAACTTTGAAAGGGGACCACCTAAGAATCATTCCTGTGAAGTTTGGTCAAAATCTGATCAGTGGTTTAGGAGATGTTGTTTGAAGAAAAAGTTAACAAACGCATGCACAGACACCCGACGGACAAAAAGTGATCCCAAAAGCTCACCTCGTCACTACGTGGCGGTGAGTTAAAAATAGGCCTGACATGGTGACACACCTTATATGACAATTGGACTTGTCCAAAATGTAGCAATGGAAGAGTCCAATAGTATACAAGGGGTAAATTGTTTTGGACACATCAGCTGATCCTTGAAAATGCACTAACAGAACATACAGTAATGATCCTAAGTATTGGGACAGATAGGCCTAAGCAAACAGTGCAGGTCCAAATCAGACTGCATCTGAAGGAACAGTCAGATCAGGGTCTACACAGTTTGCCATTCTGTCTGCATCTGTTGGACTCTTTGCTGGATCGTAAAACAAATATGTTAAAATTTTAGGAGAATTATAGCAAGTTTTCAAGGTGTCCGAATGTTTAGGATTTTACGGTAGTTGGGTGTGCATGTAAAAACATGAGGACCATGAGGTTATGACTACTCACCTGAACCCTAAATTTTTTCCTCACCTGAGTGATCATGATCATTAGTACACTGTACTTATAAATAGGTTAACCCTTATCTTGCTGTTCACACTAACCCCTATCTTTGCAAACAGTGTAGATCCAGATCAGATGGCTTCTGCAGAAGCCATCTGATCAGGATCTACACTGTTTGGCATTCAGTTTATAAATTTATAGCAATAAATTACATCAAGTAATTTGATTGGTTGATAGACAGAAATGGGTGTGGCTTAAATGAATATTCAGCAAGATAAGGGTTAATACACTGTACTTATAAATAGGTTAAAGTAAACAAGAGGTCATAAATTGACCAAACTTGTTACACCGAAACCCTGTAATAACACAGTTCATTATAACATGGTTTGGAAATAACCCGGTTTCAAGATGGAGCCCAAAAATATTTAGATTATTCACCATATTTGCATTATTTGCTGGCTCCCAGCTTGCACATTGCCAATATTGGAAAAACATGTAACCAGACCCCCCTGACCTTTTAAGGTCAGGGGGTCTGGTTACCTGTTTTTCCAAAGCTGATAACCTTCTGACTAGGAACCAGCAGATAATGCAAATAAGGTGAATATAGAAAAAAGACCATAAATGGTCATTTTTCTAAAATTATAGTCTACACATTTTTGTTTGGATAAAACACGGTTGTTTAACTAACACAGTTTTTGCTTTGGACCCTATGAATAGTGTTATAAACATATGGCAAATACGGTAGCATCGCATTTGTGATCTCGATCCTCGCAAGTGCCAAGTGTTGTTTCCTTGAGCAAGAGACTGTATCCATATTGCTTACATGTAGTACTAGTTCCTACCAAGGAAAAGAGGGCCACATGGAAGAATAGAACTAAACATGTTACCCTCTGTAAATAAGGTTGATTATTATTAGTAGTAGTATTATTATTTATTCTGGCGGAGAGTTTTAAGTTTGTTTGCTTTTCTACCATATTTTGGCATGGTGGCCATTTTGGTCATGTTATCTGAACCATTCCAACAAACCTTAATTCCACCATTGTCAGGGCTTGAAGAAATAGATGGGCTGCATGATGCTTCCATGCAGAGCTGAAACCGGCCCGCACACGAGTACTGGTAAACCACTAAGCCTGCCCAGGCAAAGTGGTGCAAGTCGGCCCGTCCATGCTAATAAACCCTATTGGTTTCATTGGACGGCAGGGCTTGAGATGTCATTTCATCTCAAAGTTGGGTAAATGTCCCACAAAATTGGAAGCAACGTCTCCAAAATGACCTTTACGGTGTTGACGGGCATGTTACACCTCAAATCAAACAAACAAAAAACATTGTCAGGAGGCCGCATGTGAAATTTAACCCTAAACTTGCTGAATATTAAGTTTAGCCACACCCATTTCTCTTTTTTTTTCATCTGAAAAGTACTGGGGCCAGTTGTTCAAAGCATCGTTAGCTTAACGAGCTCGTTAGTGGTCATATTGTTAACTCTTCTAGCAAGTACAATATCGTTTATTTTGGTATTTTTGCTGAAAAAATGTGAGCAGCTTTTGCTTCAGCAAAAGCTGCTCACATTTTTTCAGCAAAAATTTCAGCATATTTGCCATATTTAAGATCAAAGTTTTAACGATACGTTAACTAACGACGTCGTTAGTTTTGAACAACTGGCCCCTGATATTTTTCCTATATCTGCACGAAAACACGTAGTTACTCATCATGCTCATTACAACATAAAAGTTATTGAGTTATTAGGCAAAATGCATTTCAACCCTTTTTTGACCCCGCTTAAACCCCACTTATATACACTAAAACGGGTTTACAGGGGAATACATTATTTTTCTTACTTCTGTTCAGAAACAAAGATTGTGAGAACTCGTTAGAACCGCCTCACAGAGGCAGTTCTAACGGGTCCCCACAATCTATTGAGCAGAATTATGAAAAATATCAGAATTTTTTATAAAAAAAAATTTTCAATTTTTGGTGGTTAAATTTTCAGTATATTTAAATAGGTGTGTTTTTTCCTCATTCACCCTTGTCCATCTCTTGTCTACAATAGTGTTTTCCCTAATGAGTTACAGCAGGGTGCCGTACCTGGCTGCCCTTCTGACCCACCCTGCCACCCTTTGTTGGTGTGAAAGCATTTTTCTGGAGAAAAACTGCCAAAACAAGTTGCTGAAAATAAAAGAAACTTTTTGATCATCAGTATGCTCTCAAGTAATGGTTACAAAGCATGTAAAGCCTCTATTTAGGCTCTCTTGAAAACATTATAAATTTATATTAACAGAGTGCCCTTTTAGACAGATTTCAGCGCCCTTTTTCTGAACCAGCACCCTGTCCTTTCCCAAGTCTGTGGGGAAAAACTATACTATTTCTCTGTCTGGGCAGGTCGGCAAAAGACCAGTCAGTATGAGTATTGACCAGACCAGTGGTCACTGTCTATAACCTGTCATTAGTGGTCAGTTGGTCGAATGAAATAACCATGGTCAGTTTGAAGATATATAACATGTTACCCCAGTTTTTCTGAACCCTAAAAAAACTTCTAGACTTACTGCCTTCCAATATTATCGTCTCTCCTATTGGCTGGTGAAAAAAACAACAACAAAAAAACTGTCAATATAGGATGCACCTATTGATGTGTGGCATGAAAAAGCAGTACCGCATTTGATCTTTTACTAGTATTGCATAAGGGGCCTAAATTAACTACTGAATTTAATGCTTCTGTAATTTTCAATGCATTGTTGCAAGCTAAAAACAAGCAAATATGATAATCACCATGTTGAATTTTACGCATAGTTGGTGTCAAATACGTAGAATTCTGTGTTTCCGAGAGCTCTGCCTATAAGGTATAGCGTCAATAGCACTTATAATTGGGCCCCGCCAAGCGATTTTGGTACTTATCGCCTATGCGAGCAGCGAAGGTTCAGGCGAGCCTGCGCATCCGCGCAGTCTCGCCAGAACCTTCGCTGCTTGCTCATACAAGCAGTGAATCAAGAGGAACCTTCAAACAGAAAGCCATATCCCTGGCCCCTCTGAATGGCTGGGCATGCGCAGTTATAATTTGCCATGACGGAATGCTCGAAGACACAAATTCGCTTGGCGGGGCTCGTTTGCAAAAATATACTCAGTGGAGAAAGGTCACCTGTCAGAATGCTGGTGTTGCCAGAATTCACTTATCCACTCTCACTAGTTAGCCACTGTGTGCTTTACTGGCCACAAGCATGCATTAAAAAAATACACACATGTACACACTCAGTGGGCCCCGCCCATCAGGACTGGAAATGATTGGGCTACATGGTGCTTCGACTAGTGTTTCAGCTAGCCCTATTTAGCATGGTGCCACGCCATGCCCCTTATCTCCAGTGCCATACCTTTTTCAGATAGAGTAAATTTTGCCCTACATTTTGGAACAAAATTCACTGAAATTGACTAAAAATTAACAAAATTATGCCAGTTTAAATAAGGCCAAAACAAACTATATGTGTGGTTCCTATTACATGGTTTTCAAAAATAGGGTAGGTAGTTCTCCTTCTACATTCTATACTATGCTACACACTGCACTTATTTTTGTTATATTGTTTTGCTTTTGTTGTATAATTGTACTTGAAAACATTGTAAACAAATAAAAGAATAATAAATAATACTTAGTTTTCATCCATATTGTCCTAATTGTTACAAAAATAAGGGTGTTCTTCAGTCAGAACAAAGTATTTTGATTGGACATCCTGTGCCTTTTACAAAAGGTCAGCCTTTGGGACTTGCTGTTCTAGTGAAGGTTGCTTTATCTTGAATAGTGTTGTAACTGTTATTGTACCATATACACATTGAAGATAAATGTAAAAGTTCAAAAGATCAAGATGAAATGACAGAGAAAACGGATATCAGAAAGTTTCTTATAACGGCTTAATGCTGCAAATTAAACATCAAGCAATTAGCACCAGCAGAAACTATTTTATATAGTCTTTTCAAATCGTAGTCCTTGTGCCATTTGTATCTATCTTACTTGGTCTTAAAGCTGAACATGATAGATAGATAGATAGATAGATAGATAGATAGATAGATAGATAGATAGATAGATAGATAGATAGATAGATAGATAGATAGATAGATAGATCTCACAATGATTCTGAAAACAGGAGTCCATAATCCTTCATTTTGAAAAGTTAAGTTCCTGATCTTGATTGCACAAAAAACATAAACAACATTTCTACACACATGTCGTCTGCTGTGTGCAATAACGTTGTAAGTGCAAAATGGCAACTTTTCAGGAGAGACAAAAAACTGTTTTATTAAAGAATGGCATAGAAAACCATACTACAAGCTGGTTTCATAACTTCATGGCGATTTCTTTCATTTGTGTGTGATGTTTATTGTTGAATAAATGACATTTGAAAAGAAATATTTAGCATTTAAGGTTTGATACATCATTTCTGCGCCGAGTGTTTTTTCAACTTTTTTGGTGCAAAAACGGTGTAAGTGGATCCAGCGCCAAAATGGTGTAAGTGTACAAACCTTATTTCTTTGCCTTTTACATGGTAAAGCAGTAAATTAAAGCCACTTGGTAGGTAAAAGGTCACATTTTATACATTCTGCATGGTACTTACATGCTTATTCTGAAATATCAAGCAGCAGGATTCAATATTTTTGAGGTATTGAAAAACTTGGCGCAAAAATGGGGTAAGTGCACTTCTGTTTTTGCGCAAACTTTTTTTCTAGAAGTCAGCGCAAAAACGGTGTAACTGACAAAAAAAATCCAAAATGCTGAAATAAATCATGATTGAAGCAGAATCCAGCTGTAGAACTTATTTGCCAAAAGTGTCAAGTCCTATGCAAAAAAAACTATTTTGGCCAAAATCCCTAATTGCCTCTTTCATGACTTCAATCCAACTTTGTACCGTGTGGAAACTCAATAGAACCATGCCATTGAGGTGGTAGTAATAAGAAACCACAATGTACATGTATGTTCTTGAGCAGAGATTGGGAAAAAATATATCCCCAGTTAAGTCTGCTTTCCCCTTTAACTAGGGGCATGCAAGGGTGAGCAGGGATAAATAAGTTCTGAATAGTTAGATCCCCCGGAAGCAAAGAATACACCAAATAAATGAAAATAGCAAACTCGGTTTTATTGAGTCTGTTCATCTCAATGTCGGGTAAAAGTCCTACAGCATTGGAAGCAACGTCTCCAAAATGACCTTTACAGTGTTGACGAGAACGTTAAACCTCAAATCAAATGACCAAAATATAACAACGTCATGCCTGTTTAAAGAATGGATATTTTAGACACTTTTTTAGCAATAGATTGTTGCCTGTTTAATGGTTTACCGCTAATCCCGCTGTTTATTGACCTTATTTGCATTATTAAATCACGCAAAATCACGCTCTCGTTTCCTAGCGAGATTTCGAGGTTGGGGGGTCACATGATCATCTAATATGGGCGCCAACGTTACTGTCTAGTTAAACACGTTAAAGTCATTGTAATTATTTAGGTTTTTCTTGAAGTTTTGCCGAACAAAAAAGATAAATAGTGAAGTGATAATTCCGAATATTGTTTTATTCATATTTGCTTGCTGATATTTAAATGAAATTTTGATTTTCTAACGATAAGACAGTGGCTGAAAGGCACTTATTTCGCAACAACAACAACGAGTGTACGGGGGTATATAAAAAGTGCTAAAGGAGTTACACATCTTATTTTATTTGTGCCACATTTTGTGGTAATCCTACTGTAGAATGGGGCAGGGGGTGAGTGTAAATATATAGTCGATGAGTTGGAGATAACTTCAAATCTATCCAAACAAATAAAAGTAAATATAAAAATGACCTGTTATTAAGGGTCACTAGATGGTCTGATCCATGGGGTTTGGATCCACTACAAAGTGCCGAATCTGATTCCCCAATGATTTTCTTCTGATTAAATGACAACAGCCTCCAATTAATCTCGGGGGTTCTCAATGTCTCCAATCCTGCCCATGTTTTCATCTGTAGTTATTTTTTAAGTAATAGTAATGGTCAAATGTGACCGACGCAGTAACCCATTTTGTACCGGAAACCTTGGCAAACAGTGCAGGCCCAGATCAGACGCCGCAGAACATGGCATTTGATCAGGGCCTACACTGTTTGAAAAAAAAAATCGGACTTTTTCCAAATTAATTTTGAAGGAAACACAATCCGACAACCCTAAATTTTGAAATGACTTTTGAAAGTCATGCCTTTTTATTATAACTTTCAGGCTTTTCTGGAAACCTGTAGAATGAGCAAACTGCTCCCTTTGAGAGTTCATGGCTTCAACCTGGAACACAACAGAAGTCATTCTGGCGCATAATTTCCCGTTATAGACCTCTAGAAACTTAGAAAAAGATCATATGTGAATGCACGATCATCTCCATGGCACGCACACTTACGGAAAGTATTGTTTACGCGACCACATTTTCACTAACTCGTTGTTGTTGCGAAAAAAGTGCCAAACAGCACACCAGTTTCAGCCACGGTCTTTTCGTTAGAAAATCAATATTTCATTTAAATATCAGCAAGCCAATAGGAATAAAACAATATTCGGAATAATCACTTCACTATTTATCTTATTTGGTCGGCAATACTTCAAGAAAAACGTAAATAATTACAACGACTTTATCTTGTTTAACAAGGAAGTAACATTGGCGACCATATTAGATGATCACTTGACCCCCCCAAACTCGAAATCTCGCGAGGAAACGAGAGCGTGATTTTGCGTGATTTAATAATGCAAATATCGTGAATTGTTCCAAATTATCTCACTTTAAGATTTGATGACCAGTGTACATGTAAGTGATACCAATTAAACGATTAGGTGTGAAAGGTTACCTGACCAGTGTTATCATGCGCATATGCGACCAGTCTGATCGGCGAGTGTCTAAACTTTCCGAGAAATGAAAAATTGTGAACAATAAATTCAGATCAGACTGTGCAGAACTTCCAGCTGATCGGAGTCTTTTCTGTGCGCGCATACGCATTCAGTGCATTTCTCGGAAAGCATTTCTGATGTCACCACCATATGACATCCTAGCTCATTAACTACCGTCTTTGTCGGACATATATTACAACAGGTTTAACTGCTTGCGGCACTCACGAAAAAAAAATTCTTTTAACGTAAGATCAGCCTGTACATCGAGCTCTTCGTTTGCTGCTCTCTGCATATCCCAGAAGCCATACTACAACAGGTTTGAACAAAGAGCAAAGACTGGTAAGACTGCGCAGGCTGATCTGTGACTTCACCTGTCGCACCGTTTTACTGTCATGTTTTCCAAAAATTGGATGCGAAGACCGTGTGTGCAAACTATCGATGACGTGTTATTGAAAAACGCGGGAAAATTTCAGACTGCAACAAATGCACGTTCAAAATGACGGCGGGAAATTAAGCGCGGCATGACAAAAACTATATATGTGTGACCAGCGAAGACTACGATCATCCTGCACATCTGTGGATGCTTAGCTTTCTGTTCATGGAGATAGTGAAAATACTTGAGAGATTTACACAAGCTGTCTGCATTATTTATGTTTGTTGAAGCGTGCACACTTGTCTGATTATCGCTACAGGTGGTAAAACATGATTTGGATAATTTTTATTGTCACAAAAGTAATCTGATTATTGAGAGTGGTCATACCGTCACGGTCTGCATACTGCAAGAAATGTGCGCCATTGTCCTTTTTTGCGTCCAAGACATGGATTTTGTGCATCTTGCGCTTTCGAAAACAAATTGCATTCAAAATTTGTGGGTCCCGACCGCTTCCTAATTTTGCCTCTCTTACCGGAACATGGAAAATACCTGTTGATCACAGGAGACAACAGACGTTTTACCCTCTGGTAGTAGTTTTTTTCTTATTTATTTTGTTTCCGGTGGTGGTTCTATTGGCTTGCATGAACGGTCTTGAATGTGCTAAGTACTGGAGATTTTGGAATATAATTATGGGTTACTTCAAAGCGTCGGCTTCTTCAGAAGTAGCAAAGTGCCATATCCCTGACCCATTTGAACTGTAACTGGCTAATTCTTATTGAATAGCACAGGCCACTTACCGTTAACTGACAGCAATTGATAAAAAAAAACAGCTTTTAAATAGTGATGCTGACGATATGCATTTTTATTCTAGGCTCACAGTTATTTAGAGACAAACACGGATGTTTTTGATGTTTTTTTTTGGCAGACGCACATCATTTTCATGCGTAAATACGACCAGATTGTCCTTTAATGAAAGAGCTTTTTAATGAATATGTATTTAAATAATTTAACCATGAAAAATTGAAAGACCGTTTTTGCACATAAAATGTTTTGAATATTCATGATAGAAAAAATAATTAGGGTCGGCGGGAAAAAGCTAGGCACGGTCGGGTAACCGGAACCACACATATATTTTGTTTTGGAAGAAGAAGAAGTTTATTTAGAACTCCAAAAGGCACTGAGGCCCATGAGGATATAAAACGTACATATATAGCGGAATATAGGACAGTGTAGTACATAATCATAATAAATGTAACAATACTATGTGAAACACATAGTGACAACAGGTAAACAAGGCCGTATAATGAGTAACCATCTCACCCCCACTTAATATCTACCGAGAGAAAAAGGGAGTTACAAATTTATTCTTTGTATTCAAAGCAAAAGCAAAAGGAGAGATTGTGTATACTCATCAGCCACGTCTCAGGGCGACGATTCTAACGAGCATTGACAATCTATATTTAGACCGATTATATGAATAGAGTAAATCAGCCGAAAATACTGTTTATAGAGTAAATATAGATACCAATCTAGCAGACATGCGTTTTCGTTATAGGACAATGAAAAAGTCCAAAATTTGTGTCGTGCTTATTCATTGTACATCCCTCCAAACTCCACCCCGTACAGACAAAGTGGGGTTTACAGGGGTGTTATTCATTTTCCATATAACCATCATAAAAAACACACCGTGCGCACCCATTAGAACCGCCTCAGTGAAACTGTTCTAACGTGCACGAACGCTCCATACCCGGACCGGAGTCAATATTGAATATAAACATTTTTCTCCAAGAAATCTAGAAAACAATATAATTCTACAAATATGAAAGGCTCTTATCTTATCGTGTAATATATGCAGAGAAGGTCTAATATCTCAAACTATATCTTAATACGACAAAATAGAGATGAAATAAGACAATCTATATAATCCCTAGTTCAGAAACCGTCTGAATTTCTTTTACTGATTTAATAAAATATCTAGTTATAATTAAATACAAATTTAACGTCGGTACAATATATCTGATCTGAGCCTAAACGCTTGATATATAAATGTGCTAAGTTTACGTATACAGCTTTCATTACTAGAATTTATCAATTGTATAAATTTGTACATATTAGGTCTATTCCAAAAATGTCTAGAAATGTACTTTTTTCTCAAATCTATGAACATACTACATTCTAGAATAAAATGGTACTCATCTTCCATGATGTTACACACTTGGCATTTTCTATTGTCTACTGGTATACTGTTTGGCCGTGCCCATCTACCTGACTCTATTTCCAGACGATGAGAAGACATCCTTAAACGACTAAAAGCTTGACAAAACTTTTTGATGTTAATCTTTTCAAGATAGGGCTGAATTTGAAAAATTGCAATAGTTTTATAAAATGTAGCTCTACTTGATGCGTCGAGCCGTGCTCGCCAATTTTGTATAAACGTGTCTGTAAGTCGTTGTTTGAGTAATGATACACACATAGTGTAATTCCCAACCCCTTGCTGTAGCCAAACCTCATAAAAACCCAGTGATAGTAGCAAATGCCTGATAAGTGATGCCCAGTTAGTAATATTTGGTCGTCTTTCTATGTCCTGAACCATAACATTATAAATCAATTTTATGTACTTATTATCAGTTGTCATTATTACCTTAAACCAGTATTTTATTATTTGTAAATAACGCTTTGTAATTAAATTTGTTCTACCGAGCTCCCCATAAACAAAATCATTTTGAGTGGCTTTTTTGACACCTAGCAGTCTTTTGCAAAATTGTAAATGAACCCTTTCTATCATGTTTGCTTGCTTAAAACCCCATACTTCACACCCATAATTCAATATTGGTAAAATAAGTTTATCAAAAAGTTCCAAAGTATGTTTTGGAGTTATATAGGTAAATTTATACAAATACTTGTTCAATCTAAAAATTGCTTTCTGTGCTTGTCCAGCCAAAGTATTAAGTGCCTCCGTAAAAGAACCTCCCGTTTTGGCCTAAGGACTATTTAAGACACTTTTTAGCAATAAACTGTTGCCTATTGGACAGTCCATCTTTACGGTTCACTGCTAATCACCTGTTTATTATACTTATGTCACTTTTAGAAGTCATAACAGTGTTTTGATAACAAGTGTGAGTGACATCAATTAATTAAATGAAGTGTGAAAGTGTGACTGACCACAGTGACCAGTGTCATGTCAGTGTTTGTGTGTATTAGAGAATGGGAGCTGTGGCCCAAACACGTTCCAAACTTACCTGGTTTGTATCAGTGATCAGCTGGTTTGAAAAACTGCAACTTCTTGTCACCAATGGTTAATGTAACACATCTCTTCACTGAGCATAAAAAACAGGCAGTGTAATTTAGCATTGATGACAAAAGGTAAGAGAAGGATCTTTTTATTTCAAGTTGAGAGATGCTTTTTATTTCAATTTCAGCAAGGTGTGGCATGTGACTGTGCCCTTTTTACATGGCTGTTCGTATTTAAAATGCCCTTTTTACATATTTTTTTCGCGCTAGAAGTGCCATTCGTCCTGACCAGCCCCATGCCCTTTTTAGGAGCTGGGAGAAACACTATCGGAACTGAGCTGAAACTGACCGCACATAAGAAAACCACTTATCATCACGCTAACAAGTCCGTGAAATGAACACCCCGTTACACCACACTTTATATTATAGAGAAAACAGGGGTTTACATTATATTCTTTATTTCTGCTCCTAGACATAGGTTGTGGGCACCTTCAACCTATGTTTTGAGTATTAAAAAAGGATAATATCACAAATTTTCATCAGAAAATTGACCGTTTTGGAGATGTAAAAAAGTTGCAATATGATGCATGGGTGTGTTTGTCGAAATGTTTTTGTCTAAGCCAACCCAGGCAAAGTGGAGCAAGTTTGGCCGACCATGCATATTAACCTATTGGTTTCACTGGGTGGCGGGGCTAGAGGTGTCAATTTACATGTTTTTCAATGGAATGTAGGACGATTTGGCCAGCGGACGATTTGGCCTAGGACAATTCGGCCTAGGACAATTTGGCCAGCCAAAAATATTGGGTAGGACAATTTGGCCAGATTATTAAAATGACTAGTTTAAACTGAAAATTTAATGTTTTAGGTTTGTTTTTAATATACAGTAATGTTTAAATATGTAGAAGGAATATTATAAGGAAGATTTTAAACAATTAGATTTTTTTTGTTGTTTTTAAACTATAACTTTTGGCTTGAGATATTCTTTATGAGCAAATTAATAAAAATGGTTAACTATAAAAATCCCCCCAAACACAAAAATACAATAAAATAAAAAATAAGTAAATAAATAATATAATAAATAAATGGCTGGTTCATTGGCTGATTGGTTTGGTTACTGGTCTTGGTTTCTTTAATTGCCTTTTTTAATTACCTTTATCTAACTTTAATTGTTGGTTTTGTTTGTATGTATAAGTGATAACTTTTATTTGCTATTAAAATTTTCAAAAAAATCATAGTGTATCCTCATATTTTCATTAATTAGTTTGTTAACGCATTAAAATATTTGGTGACATAATTGCAATTATTTGCAATTGAAAGATCATAGAAAATCAAAACGTTTTGTTTGTTTCTTGCGTCATAAACAAATTGCAATATAAAGTACATGTATCATGATTTCATGAAGTTCAATTTCAATCATGCATGTTTAACAATGGAGATCACTACTACTAATATGACCTAAATAGTGTTGACTGGGCTCAGATTCTACAAATGAGCAGAAAATATCTAAAGATGTGTAAAACTGCTAGGAGAAATCAATTTGGCCAAATTGTCCTACCCGGTATTTTTGGCTGGCCAAATTGTCCTAGGCCGAATTGTCCGGGCCAAATCGTCCGCCCACCATTTCAATGTCGGGTAAAAGTCCCACAAAATTTGAAGCAATGGATCCAAAATGACCTAAACATTGTTGACCGGGACATTCAGAATCGGAATTGTTACTGGTGACACGTCAAATGACATTCAATTTCATAAACCAGGACATCTTAAACCGAAAAAAAAAAGCAGCATATTTTGAAAGCAACAGGTTAGGTAGGTACCTGGGGATAAGTACTTGGTGAATGCTGAAGGATATTTTCCTTAATTTTCCATACAAACCTATGTTGTGGGCTTTCATTGGAACTGCCTCAGCAAGGCAATTCTAATGAATAACCACTATCCTTTCATTAACACCAAACTTATGTTTTTTTTTTTTTTATCATTTAGAAACCCTATTCAGTCAGTTTCATCTAGTTTTGTTATGAATCTAGTTTGTTTACATTAGCACGTGTTTGAAGCCACTGAAGTGTGTCAGGTCAAAGTTCATGCACATAGGCGCTTGAATTTGATCTCACTTTCTTCTTGAAAGCTGTTGATCAATTGCGATCTAATAATTATTGTTTATGCAAGTGCGCGATCAAAATCAACTCGTTCAATTTTTACCTGATTTACTGGTGGTTTCCTCATTGGAAGCTAATGTTGGTGCCATCTTGTTAGTTTTAAGGCCGTTGTCACTTATTTTTTATTCAATCTACCACATAAATTCAACTCGAGTCTCCCCCACTCTTGGTTATGATGTTCACGGTTTGAGGTCGCCGGCCAAAATGATAATACCCCAGAATTCAACGGGAACTACGTCATAGATCATCACTTTGGGTTGTCCGAACCGCAAACACGAACAAGACAGTTCGCTCTTTAGTTGACCGGCGCTGGGCCGGACACTTTGATAACGACCCAACCCTTAATCCTTTGAATTCGGGAAGGTTGGAGTCGGATGTTTCCTGGGGTCTACCTTCCGTGATATAACTTGTGGTTTTCTTCTGCTCTGACGTCGGATTGTTGTTGAGTCCCCAACCTGATTCAAGACTACATAACCATTTTACCTTGTATTTTATATCATGACTCACTGTTGAGCTTGAAAGCCTCCATGAGAATCAATTTATTATTGTTATTTTGTTTGATACTGTTCTGAGGGCGGAGGTTGAAATTTCATAAACTCCGGAGCTGAAGCCTTTTGTTTGTTTACATAGGGAACTATGAAGGGTTCAACTAAATAGCCTGATGGGTTGAAATAGTAAATATCCGAAATCTTATCTCTAGTAGCAACAGATGTGTTTACCCACGTGACCTAGGGACAAGCTTTCTGAGCTGCAGAGATAAAATCTGTGTATTTGTATAGAAATCAGTGTGTTTGCATGGAATCAGTTTTATGCTTTTCACATTTTTTTTTTCATGTTTAATAAAAATTCCAACAAAAATGTTTTTGGGAACAGTGTAATAGTGACAGCAGATATGCTGCCAGGCCACACATGGAAAAAGTTGACTTTGTACCATTTCCAAAGCTAACAAAAAGCCTGGAAAATGTCTACCATGGATAAGTCCCACGAACAACTTAATGTCAATAGAAGCAATGCCTACAGATATGTATGCATAAAAAAATTTCTTCGGTAGGATACAGAAGGGGATTTTTGTTTGTTTGATTGGAGGTTTAACGTCCCCGTCAACACTGTAAAGGTCATTTTGAAGACGTTACTTCCAATTTTGTGGGACTTTTACCCGACATTGAGATGAAATGACATCTCAAGCCCTGTCGCTCAATGAAACCAATAGGGTTTATTAGCATGGACGGTCCGCCTCGCAACGCGGCTCCTGGACAGGCTTAGATCCTCTTATCGGTTTACCAGTACTAGTGTGCGGGCCGGATTCAGCTCTGCGTGGAAGCATCATGCAGCCCATATATTCTTTCAAGCCCCTATGGGCGGGGGCCGTACAGAAGGGGATTGTCACTGCTTTGTGTATTTGGTGTCTCGAGGTCTGTGAGGAGAACTGAGTTCTCTTTCTCCTTTTGCCGACGTATCCACTGGCAGTCCCCAGAAGTGACACTTTTTTCTTGGCATCAACGATAAAATCAATGAGCTCAGAGTCAAAGCTACCATCGATACTTGAAAGTATTAAAAAAAATCTTAAAACGGGGTTACAACATTTCGGTAACACACCCGTGTGCATACTTTCATATCTCCTAAGGGTTACATTTCTGATAAAAATCTATGATGTTTTTCCTATTTTTGTCCCAATCATAGATTCTGGGTGCTCATTAAAACTGTCTCAATGAGGTGGTTTTAACAAGTAGCCACAACCTATGTCTTGGAGCAGAAATAAGGAAAATAATATATACCTCTGTAAACCCTGGGTTTTTCTATATAAAATGGGGTTTATTGGGGTGTTCATTACACAAATTTTTATCATGATGATCGAATTGTTTTAATTATAATTTTGCTCTCATGTTCAACTAACAATTCAACTGAAAACACAAATAATTATTGTCAGACTACTGCTTGCTAATTTATAATATTATCATTATTATCACTGAAATGTGTGTGTTTTTTTTTCAACAACTTTGTTGTTGTTTTCTGTTTCCCATTTATAGCTCAAGGTAAGGTTTTTTTTCATGAGAAAGTTACTGATATAGAAATATATATATATATATATATATATATATTGTCAGTTGTCTCACGCCTTGGTGATGCGCTTCTAATGAGTACCCACAGTGCAAAAATAAGAAAAATAACACGTGGAAATTCCCTCTTATCTGGGGCTATGTTCTTTCCCTTTTGATATTTAGGTAGAGCTTGGGATCTGATTGTATCTGTTCCTGACTGATCTTTATAAAAAATATATTTATGGATACACTGTAACCGAATTAAGATTTTTTTGCCATCAGGTGTAGTTAGACTGTCACTCCCCATTGTTTAAAAAACTCTTGAAGCTCTATGCAGGCCTCATACTGACCAAGCTTTTCCATGCCTGAAAGGCACGCTTTTGCAGCCTTAAACTTTATCCTGCTGAACATGACAACCGTTACCTTTGCAACTAGTGTAGATCCAGATCAGATGACTTATGAAGATCAGATGGCTTCTGAAGATCTGGATCTACACTGTTTGTGATGCAGTTTGTAAACTGAATGAATTCATTATATCAAGTAATTTGATTAACGGATAGTCAGAAAGTGGTGTCGCTCAAATAATTTCATTATGCAAGAGAAGAGTTAAATGCTAAACGAAAAGAAAAAAACAAATCTGAAGCCTGAAATCAAGAAAAATTCAAGCTCTTAAAGCCTGAAATCCTGCAAATGCTTGAAAAATATGAGGCCTGTCTTTGACAGAACTACAGGATATAAAATCTTAGGTCGCTGTTCCGTAATGTTTCAATATTGTTTTTTTTCAACCCGCCAAAAAAAAAATAACTACATGTATAAAGCTACTTTTCAGAGCAGCAAATTATAATATTTAACCACAAATTGATTCTAAAATAAACATTAATTAGGCATTAATACTGATATGAATCACTTTGTATGCCCAATGTGTATAGGAAACACATGCTGATAAGCCGGCCAGTTTGAAAGTCTTGTCCCTAGGTCACGTGGGTAAACATACTGGTTGCTACTGGAGATAGATTTCTGGAGTAGTCCTATTGAAGGCAGGTGAAGTTCTGAAGCTTCTTGGTTTTGCCTGTTTATTTTTTCAACATCGTGGAGCCAGTCAATTTGGGGGACAACCGGTGAGTTTGACGTTTAGCTGAATGAACCAATTCTTAAGGCAGTCTTAAATTACTTTAAGTTTAGGTAATTGGATTGATTTTTGTTTGTCTCCCGCCAGTTTTTTCTTGGGGCAATTTTTGGTTTGAAGTTGCCAGTTGGGGAATAGTGTTGCCTGGTTGGATGCCTAATTTTCTCCGTGGAATGGCAAAGGAATACCTGGTTGTCAAGAAAGAAGAAAAGGTAATCTCTTGTGTTTTCTAAACCATAAGATTTATATGTACTTTTCTTCGATTTTTCGCTGTATTTTATACGCGAGCATTGTTATTAAAGAAATCCCTAGCCTGTATCATTGTGGTATTAATTCAAGAAACCGATGTAAAATCTTTGGCGTATTCTATGCACAAAGAACTTTCTTGAATAAAATTGGTGACAAATAGCTGTCTACATTTTTGGAGAAAGGGTTATTTTCTTGAGTTTTCTAAACCGAAAATAGTGTTTTTCTTCAATTTTCGTTGTATTGAAAAGGATTGGCAAACAGCCATCTATTATATAAGCATTGTTCTTACATTTATAGGAGTATTTTATACCCAAAATAGTTAAAAGAACTGCTTATTACTTTAAAGAAGCCAGCCATCCATTGAAAAAGCATTGTTCTAACGTTTTAGAAGTATTCTATACTCAAAATTGTTGCGAAATAACTGTTAATTACTTAAAAGTCAGACTTTTCTAGGGTTTTCGCAGTATTTTAATGCGAAAATTATTGAAAAGTGCCTTGCCTGTCATAAAGCAGAAAAAAGTAAAACAGAATATATATTTCGGGAAAGGAATCTTTGGGTATTTTATACACAGAGGTTGATCTTGAAATATATATAGTACACTTTACACAAGTTGGTATTTGTCAAACCTTGCACAAATGAGAGCAAATGTTGAGGCTAAGATTATTGACCAGATAGGTGGCTTGATGGAGCATTAGTCGTCTTCTAGATACACAGGCGCCGGGCGACACCATCAGTCAAAGGATGAAGAAATGCTTTCACATGAACAGAATTGATAGAAGAATGTAGTTGACATGGAGTTGATTTCAAATCCCCATGGCTAGAAACAGCAGAGGACATGTTGTGGATTTTTAATCCCCATGGTCAAGAACAGAAGAGCACATGGAGTTGATTTCTAATCACCATGGCTAGGAGCAGCAGAGGACATGGAGTGGATTTCTAATCCCCATAGCCAAGAACATGGTGTGGATTTCTAATCCCCATGGCTAGAAACAGCAGAGGACATGGAGTGGATTTCTAATCCCCATGGCCAGGAGCGGTAGAGGGCATGGAGTTGATTTCTAATCCCCATGACCTATCTTTTTGATCAAACTGGTGGCCCAGTTGAGTATTTGTCGTCTTCTAGACACAGGCTCTGGTTGACACCAGCAGTAAAATGGGAGGATAGTTTCATGTGAAAAAGTAATCTTTTGCCTCTCCTAAAACAGATAATAATGGACTTGATGAGAAGGAAAAATACAGGCCTCATGTCAGTGAATATGATTCCTACAGTCGTAAGAGACATTCATAGTCAAGATCACATGGTAGGAAGTACGAAGAGTCAAGAAGTTTTCTGTCGTCGTCAAGAAGGCAAACCAGACCAAGGTTAAACTCAAGGGGTAAAGATCAAGACCACCCACAAGAGGGCAGATTAAACCGAGATTGGAGACACCTTCTAGAAGGCATGGAAGGTCAGGCTCACCTTCAGGGAGACAAGAATTGTCAAGGTCACCTAGGAAGGAAGGTCAAGCTCACCTTCAGGAGGACAAGAATTGTCAAGGTCACCTAGGATGCATGGAAGGTTAAGCTCACCTTCAAGAAGACTTGGATTGTCAAGGTCACCTTCTAGAGGGCATGAAAGGTCAAGATCGCCTTCGAGGTGGCATGATGAGGAAATCACCGTCAAGGTCAAGATGTCATGGTCACCTTCAGGAGGGTAAGGAAGGGCAAGGTCACCTTCAAGAAGACGAAGTGTCGAAGTCACCTTCAAGAAGACATTAAGCATCCAGGCCACCACCAAGAATGCATGGAAAGTCAAGGTTACCTTCAAGAATGAATGGAGTGTTAAGGACTCTTCAAGAAGGCATGTCAGACCGAGGTCACCATCAAAACAGTAAGACAGGTCTAGGTCACCAAGAAAGCATGACAAGCCAAGGTCACGCTCCACATATGCAAGGTCAGTGTCACATACAAGATCATACACTCGACACCAGATGTAAAGGTCACATTGTGATTCAAGGTCATATTCAAGGTCGAGAGTGTCAAGACATTGATGCCAGTACTTCTCGGTCTGGGTCAGCATAGCATACCACAACATATTTGAAAAAAGTAATGATGACAACGTATCACATCCTGAGGAGTCTTCTAGACACTCAAGGAGAGAGAGGCGTGGTGATCCGAAACGGCTTCGAAATGATGTCTGTTGGTTTTCTTTTGCTTAGCATTTCAGTGGTTTCTTGCTGTCGAGTCCTCACCGTTGTCTCACCTCTGTGGTTCTTTGATTATTTGTGTTCACGGAGATGTTGCACTGATGAGTTAATCGATTTAAGCCCCCCCCGGTGGAAATCTTCCACTGACCGTTCCAAGGCGGCTCTTCTGTGGCGATTTATTTATGTTGTTGTCTGTTACTTACTGTGTGTATCACTTGTGTCTTTTATTTTGGATGGCCATATGGCCATTTTGTGGGAAAGTAACTGACCTTATGGCCTTCCTTTGTTTAGGTTTCCATTATGGTCTGGTCGCTTAATGTTTGTATTTCTTTCCCTTTGGTGTCTTTTATGGGTGGAGTAAGTTAATTGTATCAATTCCTGATCTTTGTTTTACTTCTACTTAGGAGGCCTTCATGCGGACTGAACAAATTATTTGTCTAAATCGCGACGGAAGTAAGGGCGAGGATTGTGGCCACGTAAAATCGATTTAAGCACCCCAGTGGAAATCTTTCCACTGACCGTTCCAAGGCGGTTCTTCTGTGGCGATTTATTTATGTTGTTGTTTGTTGCTTACTGTGTGTAACACTTGTGTCTTTTTATTTTGGATGGCCATATGGTCATTTTGTGGGAAAGTAACTGTCCTTATGACCTTCCTTTGTTTAGGTTTCCATTATGGTATGGTCGCTTAATGTTTGTGTTTCTTTCCCTTTGGTGTCTTTGATGGGTGGAGTAAGTTAATTGTATCGATTCCTGATCTTTGTTCTACTTCTACTTAAAGGAACTCATTTTTTATTTTTATTTGCCCTCACTGCAGCTGGCGTTGTGCCGTGTGGCGGCCGTAAAACGTCTCCCCGTACATCAACCATAGTGCCGTTTATATTTAACTTTTGGTCCTTTGAGATCAGCGTGAATATTCTGAGAAATATGAAATAAGTTATTGGTTTAGACTCATATTCTAGACAGGTTTTTAATTATTTGGACCCCATTTTGATTTATATCAGTCTTTGAATCGACTGCCTATTCGAAATTCGCAAAATTGCAATATGTTTCCTCTGGCTTTCTTTGCCGGATCATTACAGGGCCACAGATGAGGCTTTATTAGCCGAAACTACGTAGTATGACCCATCTTCTTTCTTATGAATGTTTTCATTGCTCTTAAAGGAACTCATTTTTTATTTTTATTTCCAAAGAATAGCGGATTTGATGGAAATGCATGCTGGATGTCTTTTAAACAGATAGAAGTTTGAAAGCTACATATTTAAAATGGTCTGACAGTGAATATTGTGATTAACTAAATTGGTCTGTATTGGTCTTTGCATTTTTCACTTCTAAAGAGCACAAGAATTATACACTTTGGTCATGTCCGAAAGTGTGTGAGGCCCTCACCTTTCTACTTGACAATATTTATATTAGATTCGGTACTAAGTTATTTAGACAAATTGTGGGTATTCCGATGGGTACGAATTGCGCACCTCTTGTGGCTGATCTGTTCTTGTATTGTTATGAAAGAGACTTCATTTTGTCGCTTTCCATTGATAACCAATCTGAAATTATTGAAGCTTTTAGCTCTACTTCTAGATATTTAGATGATTTATTAAATATTGATAATACCTATTTTGATGGTTTGATCAGTCAGATTTACCCCCTAGAACTTCAGTTAAATAAAGCAAATTCTTCTGATACCGAGGCCCCGTTTTTGGATTTACATCTATCTATTGTAGATGGATTTGTTTCGTGCAAAATTTATGATAAACGCGATGACTATGATTTTGAGATGGTAAATTTTCCTTTTTTGGATGGTGATGTTCCTCGTGCGCCATCCTATGGCGTTTATATTTCGCAATTAATTCGATTTGCTATAGTGTGTAGTCATGTAACTGACTTCAACACTCGTAATAAATTATTAACGGCTAAACTCCTTAATCAGGGTTATCGGTACCATAAACTACGCAAAGCCTTTTCAAAATTTTATAGACGCCATTCTGATTTAATTTCAAAATTCAATATTGGACTTAAATCTCTTCTGCAACAAGGTCTATCGGAACCCGAATTTTATGGTGACTTAGTATATAAATTCAGAAAAATATATAACCGCAATGACTTCAGCACCCAATTTCGTAAAATCATTCTTCGATATAAAAAGATTGGGTACAACATGGATATTATACGACAGACTGCATGCATGGTAGCTTATCCAATCACGGTTGGCAACTTTGCTTCCCTCTTTAATTGCACGCCGGTGGGTCAGGCCTCAGATTCTATGACGGCTCCAACGTAAAGGCTTATTGAGAATTAGAGAGATAATGTTGGTTGGTGCCTAATGCCCTGTCTCTGGTCGGGCTCATCGGAGTCTAACTGTTGGTTTTCTTTTGCTCCAGCATTTCAGTGGTTTCTTGCTGTCGAGTCCTCACCGTTGTCTCACCTCTGTGGTTCTTTGATTTTTGTGTTCACGGAGATGTTGCACTGATGAGTTAGGAGGCCTTCATGCGGACTGAACAAATTATTTGTCTAAATCGCGACGGAAGTAAGGGCGAGGATTGTGGCCACGTAAAATCGATTTAGGCCCCCCAGTGGAAATCTTCCACTGACCGTTCCGAGGCGGCTCTTCTGTGGCGATTTATTTATGTTGTTGTTTGTTACTTACTGTGTGTATCACTTGTGTCTTTTATTTTGGATGGCCATATGGCCATTTTGTGGGAAAGTAACTGTCCTTATGGCCTTCCTTTGTTTAGGTTTCCATTATGGTCTGGTCGCTTAATGTTTGTATTTCTTTCCCTTTGGTGTCTTTTATGGGTGGAGTAAGTTAATTGTATCAATTCCTGATCTTTGTTTTACTTCTACTTTAGAGGGCAAAGCTTTGGATTTCTTCACAATCACTACAAGACTGGGAGAACACCTTTCTTTCTGCAAGATCATGAAGAAATTTGAGAACAGGTTGGACTCTAAAGAATGGACAGAAACAGCAAAAGCGAAATTTTAGCAGTCATTTTAACAACAGGAATAGTCTTTAGAAGATTGGGCTGACCGAGTTCTGAGCCTTGCAATCACCACCTGTACTGACCTGCCTGACATCACGAGAACATACCTATATAATTTTGACCCCCTTGAACCCCACGTTTATATAGTAAAACTGGGGTTTACAGGGGGTAAACCTTATTTTTCTTATTGCACGACCCGCAGAAAAAGCGACCGACTGAAGTCGGTTGATTTCTAAGAGTGCCCTAAAATCATCGTGTCATTCTGTCATTCGGTCATTCTGTCAGTCTGTCAGTCTGTCTGTCCGTCCGTAACCCGTTTGTGAAAATTGGTGATAGTGACTTAACCGCTTGGAATATTTAAACAATTTTTGGCATACTGATAGTTATCAATGAGATCTAACCAATGAACTTGCGAAATATTACATTCCATTTAGTATAGCCTCGCCGAGGCGAAAAAAGTGAAAATTTTCGAACTGCTTCTCCTCGGAAACCGTTGGGCCGATTGAAGTCAAATTTCATATGGAGCCTCTATGGGATGGGGGAAACCAAAATTTGCTCATGGGGTCCAGGCCACATGACCAACATGGTCGCCAAGCCATATTTGGTCTGTCTGTCTGTCCGTCCGTAACCCGTTTGTGAAAATTGGTGATAGTGACTTAACCGCTTGGAATATTTAAACAATTTTTGGCATATTGATAGATATCAATGAGATCTAACCAATGAACTTGCGAAATGTTACATTCCATTTAGTATAGCCTCGCCGGGGCGAAAAATGTGAAAATTTTCTAACTGCTTCTCCTCGGAAACCGTTGGGCCGATTGAAGTCAAATTTTATATAGAGCCTCTATGGGACTGGGGAAACCAAAATTTGCTCATGGGGTCCAGGTCACATGACCAAAATGGCCGCCAAGCCATATATGGTAAAAACTTTCAAAAATAGTCTTCTCCAGAACAACTGGGCAGATTTCCACGAAACTTGATAAATAGCATCTGGGACGTAGGCCCATCATAAATTGCTAAAATGGTGACCCTGGGTTGACCTTGACCTTCTTTGTGCCTAGGTCAAACTTTGACACATATGCTTTTGTATTGGAAAAGTGAGAATGCATTTTATCCTGCAAACGATTCAGAATACAGTACTAAAGTATAAGATATATTTTTGCTCCTTACGATAAGGCGCATTTATTGGGGGAACCGTTTTAGGTCCAGGTCACATGACCAAAATGGCTGCCATACCCATATATGGTAACACTCATAAAGCTAAAAGCATCCGGCGGGTCGTGCACTTCAGCTGAAGCACTGATTTCTGCTCTAAAATCGATAAAGGTAACAATGTATTAGTAAAGGCATGTTTTCGTTATGAAAAGCATCGGAAGCAGGAGCTATTTCAAAATTCTGCCAGGGACGTGCTGATAAAGAGACTGCCAAGCATGTTTGTTTTGAGCATTCTAGAGGTATGGGGGCCGTTCCTCTTAATGGAGTAAAACAGCATCAGTGCGCATCCCAAGCTATGGAAGGAAAAGACATTCCAATGGGGAAAGAAAAGATGTATTCCGTTGACAGTCAGCTCACTAACAGAAGCCCGGGTACAACGACTGACTGCTAACGGGATTGATGGACAAGTATCTGAAAGGCAGAAGAAAGAAACATCAACTTGAATGGTCCCAGATAATATTTTTAGATCATTTGTGGAAGAACCAGTGGTTTGTCTAATGACTTTTACAATAAATTTTGAAATGGCTTGATTAAAAAAGTTTCTTAAGTAGGCTTCTAGCCACTAGGAAAAGTTTTAACTGAAGTGCAAGGCAAGAAAATAGCAAG
The DNA here is from genome assembly GCA_963580285.1 of Lucinisca nassula. NCBI lineage: Eukaryota > Metazoa > Mollusca > Bivalvia > Lucinida > Lucinidae > Lucinisca > Lucinisca nassula. The sequence goes on from OY757012.1 coordinate 21,555,245, forward strand.
TAACTTGTCAAATACAAGCTGTGACAGGCAAAAACTAGTCAAAATAATGAACGATGGCAAATAAGGCTTTTGAAACAGAAAAGAAAGTTTTGTCAAATTCCAATGATACAGGTCCCTTTATTTTTCATATGTGGATTCTTCACAACCTTTGCAAGTTTAAAATGGAGTATAACGAGTATAGGGTGATAAATAGCAGTTTCTCTTTGCCTCCATATTAAAGAAATACGCGGTTGAATGTATAAAAGATTTTAGCTGGAGTACAAAGAGCATAGGGTTATAAATAGCAGTTTCTCTTTGCCTCCATATTAAAGAAAGACGCGGTTGAATGAATAGATTTTAGCTGGAGTAGAAAGAGTATAGGCTTTCATATGTCCATATGGCCTTCCTTTGTTTAGGTTTCCATTATGGTCTGGTCGCTTAATGTTTGTATTTCTTTCTCTTTGGTGTCTTTTATGGATGGAGTAAGTTAATTGTATCAATTCCTGATCTTTGTTTTACTTCTACTTTATAAACAGCAGTTTCCCTTTGCCTCCATAAAAACACATTTGATTGAACAGGAATGAGATTTTAGCCACAGTTTTTTACCAGTTATCTTAGATACTAGCTTCTAGGCTAGATTCTGAAAGTGAGAAAGGCTCATTCAAGCTTAATATGGTTTTTAATGTTCAGGGAGGCTCAAGGGTCAGCTAGCTCAATTGGCTGAGGGGTTATCTCAGTGAAGCTTAACCTGGAAATAGAGACAGTTAAGGAATTCAGATCCTCTGATGCCATGTGCAGCATACCGCACATGAGTACTAGTAATCCACTTAGGGGGTCTGGGCCTGCACGGGCGGGATAGTGCGAGTCGGACTGTCCATGCATATAGGCTATGCTGGTTTCCTTGGGCGTCAGGAATTGAGATGTCATTTCATCTCTGGGAAGGATCATGCAGAGGTGGGGGCGGCGTCTCTGGGGTGGCCTAGGTGGTGTTGATGGGGACGTTGGGTCTCGGCTCAGGTAAAGAGAAAATGTATCTATCTGACACACAAGCTCTAGTTTTGCCCTGCGGTAGTTGTCATTACTGTACCAGGCCAGATGTTTAATGGGTCAGGTTCACGGAAAATTTGGGTGGCTCCATTCAGGTACAATTAGCTGGGCAGGGAGGAAAACATAATGGGATATGCCATAATGAGACAACCACAGAGATGAAAGGCAAATTGTTACCAAAAGATGTACATGAATAAAGCATTAACCATTAGGTTTACAGATTACTAAGGTTCACTGGTGTACAAACTGGGCTGATGTTTTGGAAGTATCCACTAAGAATACAGGAAAGATTGGTTTTCTAGTTCGGACAGATCCAGAAATGTGTCTTATAGACAACGTTCTATCCGTGGATTTCTTTTCTAGTCCACTAAATGACATGGGCTTCTCGCTCTGTGAAGATTTCTGGGCTTCTAGTTCGAAATCTGTTAGACTTACCAAGATGACAAGACAGCAAATTTCAAGCGAGACTTCTAGTCTGCTCAAGCTGTCAAATAACAAGCTAGTCTCAAGTCAGTAGCTTGCAAGTGAGACTTCTAGTCTCCTTCAAGCCAGACAATAGATGGAGGGACTTCTAGTCTCGCCCAAGCCCGAAGTGACAGTGGGACTTCAGTCGCACTCAAGGATGAACCTGGCAGCCGGTGAAAAGGCCTTCAAGATAAAGTGGGGAGGAGTGATGTGTTGTGACCTGCTAAGAAACGTCGACCCGGCAGGTGATGGGTTTTACCCACTCCGGTATTCCATGGTACCAGGGAAGCGAGAAAATCGTGTAGACGAGACTACGCTCCTACAGACTAGCGAGGCATTTTGAAGTTAGAAGACACCAGCCAAGCTGCCAGGAGAATTTCTCCAGTCCTGGTCCCACATACGGGTTATTAAATATACATTACTGGTGATACGTCAAATGGCATTCATGCACCAGGCCCTGTGATATGGATTGTTACGCCTTAAACTCAGGAAGGGACACGGACGGTGTACACTCCAGATTTCTTTCTTTCTACTGATACTGCGATCGGCCACATTTGGCCTTTACTCGCAGGTGTACATTACATACACTCCAGGTTTTCCAGGATGAAAGCCTACACAGTAATCATGTAATTATGGTAGGGTTCTTTAACCTGCACAGGGGATGGTTCTCCCTGCACAGTTGGCCTCCAGTTAACGCCCCGATCCGAAGGACGGTGCACTTTATGACATTCATCCCTGCAAATGATGCCAATGGAGCGTGTTCGGACACCGAAATTTTATCGCCGCTGCCGGGGATCGAACCCGGGACCTCTAGCATCAGAGGCAAGTACAAAAACCGCTGAGCTATCACGCTCCATAAAGATTTGAAGACAGTTCCTCGACAGTTGTCCAGATTAGGGATTACTCAGAGGCACCAACGATTTTTCATGCGTCCGGAACTTCCATTTCCCAGATAGACTATCTTCTTGTATCAAAGTCTTTCGCAGCGGAGTCCACTGTGGTAGTCCATGATATGAGTCACCTTAACATATCAGACTATACACGTGTCAGTATTGCCATACCCACTAGGGTCCTTGCCTGAAATTTTACCCATAACAGCTACACATAAAGAGAGCGTGAACTGGCGTAAATGTGATCTGCATGAGTATTGCTCTTTGGTGGAAGGAAAATTGCAGTCTGTCCAATACAGGATTGAAGGCGGAGCTTCTGTTAAAGAATGTGACGAATGCGTTGTACTCTAGCGCTTGTGCTGTAGCAAAACAAAAGTCAAAGACAGGACTGCCCCTATGGACTTTGGAAATCAAAACTGCTGAGCAAGAGAGCAAGGTGACTCATGCGGTAATGAAACGCAGGTAGTCCAAAGGATAGTGATCACACAACCACGGTGCGTAGAAAGCTGGCAAGGCACTGGCTTCGAAGGTTGGTGCGAGCAGAGATTTCTTCCAAAAGAGAGTCTTTTCTTGCTTCAATCATTCAGATTCCAGAACCTTCTTTAAAACTATAAATCGCCAACGCTAAACAAAGAGTACTAACACCCAGGCCCTACAATACCAGGGTAGGACTCTGAGTGGCCCAGATGAAGTGGCAGGTGGATTCGCCTCCTACTTCGAAGCGCTGGCAACACCGGCAAATGATACTCAGTTTGACTATAGCTATCAGGAATAGGTCACAATGGACAAGCTACTCATAGAAGATATTTTTTCGGCCCAGATACCTACATTCCGACCCAACCGACTACCCCTGCAGAGATTACAAAGGCTGGGCACACATTCAAAAACAATAAAGCTCAGGACCTACAAGGCCTCACAGTGGAACACTTAAAGTTTGCACCGGAAATACCTTTGTTATGCTGTCTAATATGATGAATTATATAATGCAATCTGGATATATTCCGCATGAAATAATGCAAGGAGTCATAACGCCAGGTCTAAAAAAGGATAAAGATATATTATTTCCTACCATTCCAAGGTGGTTCTTCTGTCGCGGTTTATTTTTGTTATGGTTTGTCTTTGGGTGTTTGTGTCGCTTATGTTATTTTATTTTGGATAGCCTATTGGATATTTTGTGGGAAAGTAATTGTCCTTTTGGCTTTCCGCTGTTGGTGTTTCCATTAGGGTCTGTTGTTTCGGGTTTGTGTGTCTTTCCCTTTGGTGTCTCTGATGGGAGCTGTGGGTTAATTGTATCGATTCCTGATCATTGCATCCACTTCTATTTTACTAAAGTGGATAACGGTGCTGTCCATCATTGGAAATTCTTAAGAAGGTCCTCCTAAGGCGAACGGAGGCCATACTCTGTCGTGATCAGTCTAGACTCCAGCGAGGATTTACAAAGAACTCATCCTCTGTCAATGCAGCTTTGCTGGTGACGGAAACCCAGAACGATAGCACACCCGTGTGACATAGTTCATTTTTAAGATCTCTAAAACGGGTACTTTTCTTATGAAAATTTCATGATATTTTTCTTATTTCTACTGCAAACACAGTCCGTTGGTGCTCGTCAGAACCGCCTCAATTGCTCGTTAGAACCGCCTCGTTGAGGCGGTTCTAACGAGTACCCACAACCTGTGTCAGTCTCAAAGACAAATGTTAACTGACTTTATAAACACATACAGTAGAACTTCAATGGCTCGAACACCTCTGGGACCTCGAAAATCTGTTCGAGACAGGGGTAGTTCGAGCCACTGAGGTTACTGTCAGGATGCATAACGAGATACTTTTAGACATCTTTTCGGTGTTCTATAATGAAAATGTATGCTGTGTGTACTCATTAGAATCGCCTCATCGAGGCGATTCTTATGAGTATACACAGCATACATTTGCAAGATAAAAGACTAAAATCGCCTTAATTATCCTCCATTATTTCTTATGTAGAGGATTTCGCTAGGGGCTCAAGAATGGGTTCGACTCATCCATGGTAAACGAGCCATCGGTGTTCGAGCCATCGAAGTTCTACTGTATTTATAAATTCCCTACGCGTGATAATAACACTTTGGATTTGATCCTCGCATCAACTTTATCTGAACAATTTGAAGCTGTTCAGTCTTCATAGACTCTAAGTGATCATGATATGAGCCCCGCCAAGCGAATTTGGGTCTTCGAGCATTCCGTAATGACAAACTTTAACTGCGCATGCCCAGCCATTCAGAGGGGCCAGGGATATTGCTTTCAATCTGAAGGTTCCACTTGATTCACTGCTTGTATGAGCGAGCAGCGAAGGTTCTGGCGAGACTGCGCGGATGCGCAGGCTCGCCTGAACCTTCGCTGCTCGCATAGGCGATAAGTACCAAAATCGCTTGACGGGGCCCATATTGTTTGTTGATTGTTTGTGGATTGTGGCCATGTAAAATCGATTTAAGCCCCACCCACCACAAGTGGAATACCTTTCACTGACCGTTCCAAAATAGAAGTGGAGGCAATGAGGCAAAGGCGGTTCTTCTGTTGCGATTTAGTTTAGTTTTCTGGCCGGTGGGTCAGGCCTCAGATTCTCTGACGTTTCCAGCGTAAAGGCTTACTGAGAATTAGAGAGAATCTAATTATATGTATTGTTGGTTGGTGACTGATGCTCTGTCTCTGGTTGGGCCCATCGGGGTCTAACTGTTGGTTTTCTTTTGCTCCAGCATTTCAGTGGTTTCTTGCTGTCGAGTCCTCATCGTTGTTTCATCTCTGAGGTTTATTGGTTTTTGTGTTCACGGAGTTGTTGCACTGGTGAGTTAGGGGGCCTTCATGCGGACTGAACAAATTATTTGTCTAAATCGCGACGGAAGTAAGGGCGAGGATTGTGGCCGCGAAAAATCGATTTAAGCACCACCAGTGGAATTCGTTTCACTGACAGCTCCAAGGCGGTTCTTCTGTCGTGGTTTATTTTTGATATCTTAAAACCGATTTAAGTCCCCCGAGAGAAATACCTTTTCACTGGCCGTTCCAATGCGGTTCTTCTGTCGAGGTATTCACCTTATTAGCATTTATCTGCTGGTTCCTAGTCTGAAGGTTATCAGTGTTGAAAAAAAAAAACAGGTAACCGGACCCCCTTACCTTTCAAGGTCAGGGGGTCTGGTTACCTGTTTTTCTAATATTGACAATGTGCAAGCTGGGAGCCAGCAAATAATGCAAATATGATGAATATTATTGTTATATTTCGTTTTCATGTTGATGTTTCTGGTGTTTTATACGCCCGTTTGAATGAAACAATGGGACGTATTATGTTAACAGCCTGGTGTCCGTCTGCCCGTTCGTCCATGCGTATGTCCGTCTGTCTGTTAACTTTTTTGTTTCCAGATAACTCCTCTTGCAGTTTACACCCGATCATGCTGAAACTTCATACATAGTTAGGCCATGATGTGGGGCAGCGCACATTGTTTCGAGGTAACGGTTACAAGTATCAATAGAGTTATGCCCCTTTGATTTTTTTTGTAAACGTTTTGTTTCCGGATGACGCCTCCAACATTTTACATCTGATTAAGCTGAACTTTTATATATAGTTAGACCATGATGTGGTATAGTCAAGGTTGCAAACATGCAGGCAGATATGCATTTTTTCCATGCCACTGGCATTTACCGACATTTATGGCATTTATAGCAAATATGGGAAATATCGCAAATTCAATTGACGGTTATCAAAGATGTTCCAAAAATTTCTTGTATAATTAGTTAAAACAACACACCTTAATTATTTTAAAATAAATATTATTAGGCTGATTTAGATTTAGCACTGATTTTAGTTATTTATTTGATAATTAAATAAATAAATAAACCGATTTCATTTTTTCTATTTGGTCTGGGCCCCAAACAGAATATAACGAAATCTCCTGTTTCGTACCCACCAAAGTACTCATTAGGTGGCTTGAGGCTACCACTACAGGTTTTTTATTAATAATATTTTATCTCTTTTTTTTCTTGTTTTTTTTTTATATATATACATTTTTATATATTTTTTATTATTTTTTTTTTCTTTTATTTCGTTTTGTTTTAAACTTTTTTATAGATTTATAATGAACAGTAATGTTCTAACTTCTATGGTATACAAGGCTTGAAGCCATACAATTACTCAATTCACACCTAATACACCTCTTTTCAATTCAACCCAGACTAATTGTCTAAGTTATATAAACAAAGAACTAAATTATGACATCTTCTTGTGTTCACCGTTGCCTCTGGCTATGCTCCACCTACTTAAATAAAGGTTTCTTAAATGTGTTGTTTTAGTAATTTTGTACCATAAAGCCAAGTCAATTAATGTCAAACTCCTTGCAACTTAGGATACTGTAAAACTTTAAAAGGCGTGTCTAGTGTCTGTCCAAAAATTAAGAATCATTATATCAAGTTTCACTGGCACAGCTAAATAAACGTGTTCATGATTTTGTTGTAAAGTCATGTCAATTTATGTAAAACTCCTTGCAAATTTGGAAAGTGTAAAACTGCTATAACTTTCCTAAAATTTGAACGTAATTGGGTGTTTAAAGCATGTTGTCGAGAAAGTAAACAGACAAATCAGTCAAGGACCTGATCAGACTGCTTTGATCTTAGCCTGTCTAGTGTCTGTCCCAAAACTTAGGATCAATGTATTTAGTGTCAATGGCACAGCTAAATGCATACCTGTGATTTTATTTTTATCTGTCATCACCATCTGTTTAATATTTCAATTTCTAGTTGACTTGGCCGAGATTTCTACAATATTTTAAGACCAAAATCATATTTGCTATATTTGCCATATTTGCCACTTTGGGAATATTTTCCAGGCCGAAAAATTCCGGCAAATTCCACTGGAAAACACCGGGGGTGGAATTTGCCACTCAACCTTGGGTATAGTGCATATTGTTTCGAAGTTACCGTCCACCAAATAATAAAATAGTTATGGCCCTTTGAAAAAATTATATAAACATTTTGACTCCTCCTATATTGTACATCAGATGATGCTGAAACTTTACATAGAGTAAGACCATAATCTGGAACAGTGCATTTCATTTTGAGGTTATGATCCGCAAAATATTACCAGAATTATACCCTTTTCACAGATTTTTCTAAACATTCCGTTTCCGGATAACTCATCCTACATTTTATTTCAGATGAAGCTGAAACATTATATATAGTAAGACCCTGATGTGGAACAGCGCATATTATTTTGAGGTTACAGTCTGCCAAATATTACCAGAGATATTCCCTTTCACAGATTTTTCTAAACACCTTTTTCTTCCGGTTAAATAAATGAGAAAGGTTAACTTTGGAAGCAAAGAATACATTATAAGAATGAAAACCGGAAACTCGGTTTTATTGTGTTTCTTCATAAACAGCACTGTTGTATTCAAAGTAGAAGTAAAACAAAGATCAGGAATCGATACAATTAACTTACTCCACCCATCAAAGACAACAAAGGGAAAGAAATAGAAACATTAAGCGACCAGACCATAATGGAAACCTTAACAATGGAAGGCCATAAGGACAGTTACTTTCCCACAAAATGGCCATATGGCCATCCAAAAATAAAAGACACAAGTGATACACACAGTAAGTAACAAACAACAACATAAATAAATCGCCACAGAAGAACCGCCTTGGAACGGTCAGTGGAAAGATTTCCACTGGGGGGCTTTAATCGATTTTACGTGGCCACAATCCTCCTGCAAATAAAAATAAAAAATGAGTTCCTTTAAGAGCAATGAAAACGTTAATAAGAAAGAAGATGGGTCATACTACGTAGTTTCGGCTAATAAAGCCTCATCAGTGACCCTGTAATGATCCGGCAACGAAAGCCAGAGGAAACATACTGCAAATTTGCGAATTTCGAACAGGCAGTCGATTCAAAGACTGATATAAATCAAAATGGGATCCAAATAATTAAAAACCTGTCTAGAATATAAGTCTAAACCAATAATTTATTTCTGATTTCTCAGAATATTCACGCTGAACTCAAAGGACCAAAAGTAAAATATAGTCTACACTATGGTTGATGTACGGGAAGAATTTTTACGGCCGCCACACGGCACAACACCAGCTGCAGTGAAGGCAAATAAAAATAAAAAATGAGTTCCTTTAAGAGCAATGAAAACATTCATAAGAAAGAAGATGGGTCATACTACGTAGTTTCGGCTAATAAAGCCTCATCAGTGACCCTGTAATGATCCGGCAACGAAAGCCAGAGGAAACATACTGCAAATTTGCGAATTTCGAACAGGCAGTCGATTCAAAGACTGATATAAATCAAAATGGGATCCAAATAATTAAAAACCTGTCTAGAATATAAGTCTAAACCAATAATTAATTTCTGATTTCTCAGAATATTCACGCTGATCTCAAAGGACCAAAAGTAAAATATAAACTGCACTATGGTTGATGTACGGGGAGACTTTTTACGGCCGCCACACGGCACAACACCAGCTGCAGTGAAGGCAAATAAAAATCAAAAATGAGTTCCTTTAAGAGCAATGAAAACATTCATAAGAAAGACGATGGGTCATACTACGTAGTTTCGGCTAAGTCTGAATACGCCCCCTAGCATCGATTTCAGCGGTACTCGATTTTCAAATTACGAGCAATGGACTCGATGCGTCCAAAGAAAATAAAAATATAATATGCACTATGATGAAGTACGGGGAGACGTTTTACGGCCGCCACACAGCACTAAGCACCAGCTGCAGTGTCGTAAAATAAATGAAAAAGGTTAACTTTGGCAGCAAAGAATACATTATTAGAATGAAAACCGTAAACTCGGTTTTATTGAGTTTCTTCATAAACAGCACTGTTGTATGCAAGGCTGAATAAAGCCTCCTACATTTTACATCTAATGAAGCTGAAACTTTACGTATAGTTAGACTATGATGTTCTTTGATGTGGAGCAGCCGATATTATTTTAAGGTTACATGGTTACAGTCCACCACTTATTACCAGAGTAATGTCCATATCATTTTGAGGTTATGGTCCACCAAATATTGCCGACCATGAAAATTTGTTGGAGACAGGCAGTTTGAGCCATTGAGGGTTATTAAAAGTGCCAGGTAAGAATATATGGAGCACATATTGTGCCTTGGTTACATTCAACAAACCCAAACTTGTACAACAGTCAGAATATATATGCTTCATTTTACTCATTGCCACGGGTGTCCGCTTGCGGAGCTCTTCTTTTCTTTTGGATAGCCGATTGCCCTTGTTCCAGAGGGCAAACCGGAGTCCGTCTGTTGGTTTATTAGCTGGCCCTACGATAGTAAGGGGAAGCTATTGCCAAACCCCGGTGTCGGCGTCTGTGTCTCCGTTGGCGTCCGTATTTGGTTAAAGTTTACTTGCAAGCTCTCTTTTGTGATATTTCACAAATTTATTTTCAAATAAAATAAACAATAGATAAAAATCAATATTTTACATAATCTTTTTTACTCCATGTCCCAGGTGTTTGGGCTTAAATTGGACTTTTTGAGAAGTTAATATTTTCCTCTGTATTATCTCCCTTATTTGCATGTGTTAAAGTTTACCTAGAAGCTCTGTGGTGCAGTGGATAAGGCTTTGGACTCTGGATCAAGAGGTTGTGAGTTCATATCCCGGTGGCGGAATTTTTTCCTTTTTAAAAACACAGCGGGGCTGGGGCTAAGGTCAAGGTCACTATTGCTATTTTTAGAAAAACATTTTTATCGCTTAGCGCCTTCATTTATTGGTGGATTTTAATATAACTTTACACAAATGTTGGGCATGATGATATCTCGAGTGACTTTGACTTTCAGTGTCTGGGGCTTATGGTCAAAGTCACTACTTTCAGGGTCACAGGGTCAAGGTCACTGTGGCTATTTTTGGAAAAAATATTGTCATCGATCTTGCGCCTTAATTTATTTATGGATTCTTCACACACATGTTAGGTATGATAATATCTCGAGGATGTTCGCATTTCAGGTTCCTGGACTGAAGGTCAAGGTCACTGTGGCTATTTTTAGAAGAAAAAAAAAACACTTTGTAATCGCTTTAGTGCCTACATTTATGGATGGATTTTAATAAACATTCACACAAATGTTGGGTATGATGATATCTCGACTTTCAGGGTCCGGAGTTCGATCTTCAGGGTCCGGGGCCAAATGTCATTGTCACTGTGGCTATTTTTTAAAAAAAAAAAACATTGTCATCGCTCTTGCGCCTTCATTTATTGATGGATTTTAATATAACTTCACACAAATGTTTGATACGATGATATCTCGAGTGACTTTGACTTTAAGATTCCGGGGCTGAAGGTCAAGGTCACTGTGGCTATTTTTAGAAAAAAAACTTTGTAATCGCTCTAGTGCCTACATTTATAGATGATTTTAATATAACTTCACACAAATGTTCGATTTGATGATATCTCGAGGGATTTTTACTTCCATGGTTGAAGGTCAAGGTTACTGTGGATATTTTTAGAAAAACTTGGCCATTGCTCTAGAGTCCACATTTAAAGGTGGATTAAAGATAACTTCACACAAATGTTGGGCAGAATGATATCTCGAGTGAATTCAACTTTCAGGGTCTGGGGCTGAACTTCATGGTCACTATGGCTATTTTTAGAACAACTTTATCATCGCTCTAGTGCCTACATTTATAGATGGATTTTAATATAACTTCACAAAATGTTGGGTATGATAATATTTCGAGTGAGTTCAACTTTCAAGGTTTGGGGCTCAAGGTCAATGTCACTGTGGCTATTTTTAGAAAAACTTTGTCGTCACTCTTAAGTACCTTCATTTATTGATGGATATAAATAATGTAATTTTACAAAAATGCTAGGCTACGCTTTTTATAATTTGTCTTGTGCCAGGGGATTTGTATTGTCTGTCATGCCTTGTTAATACTTGGAAGTTTGTAGAATTTTTTTTATTCAAACATAAATTTCATTTATATATTTATTTTTACATTGGAAAGGCTTGAAATCAGTATTAGGGGTACTTTTTACCTTTTGCTGCTTTGGGCTGTTTTACAGAAGAAAAAAAATGCTAACTTGCCCCCATCCATCTAAGTCCCCCAAAGGCCAGCTATGTTGTCTTCTGACAAATCTTGTATTTTAGTTGTTTCGTTGCATTTTTCTGCACTGCGGCGGAAGTAAGGCGGAGGATTGTGGCCGCGCAAAATAGATTTAAAAAGTAGAAGTAAAACAAAGATCAGGAATCGATACAAATAACTAACTCCACCTTCCCCCCCCCCCCCCCCCCCCACACACACACACACACACAGTGGAATTCGTTCACTGACCGTTCCAAGGCGGTTCTTTTGTCGCGGTTTATGGTTTTGTCTTTGAGTGTGTGTACCGCTTATATGTTTTCTTTGGATAGCCCAAAATTTGCCTTTTTGTGGAAAAGTAACTGTTCTTTTGGATTTCCGCTGTTGATTTTTCCATTAGGGTCTAGTTTTTTCATGTTTGTGTTTCTTTCCCTTTGGTGTCTCTGGTGGGAGCTGTGGGTTAACGGTATCGATTGCCTTCACTTCTATTTTGTATGGTCTTTTATGAAGTTTAGGTAACCAGTATAACGTAGGAAGCTTGTCTTCGCCTCCTGTAACACATACTGCAAACTTGGTGGCTGAATGACAAATGAGATCACCAACTTCAGCCCTCTGAACAGCCAATGGCCGCAGTTCATAGGCCTTAGTACCACCAACCCTTGCTTAAGAGTGTTAACACAGTGGCGCCGTCAAACAACGACCACATTGTCTGCTGGAGCCAAAACAAACGTCTTATTAAATTCTTGAATACCTAGTTTAAGGTGACGTAAAGACGGCTTAGGTTTAGAAGGTAATAAATTCGTATTGTGAGAGTAGAAAGAAATGCGTTTCGTCACTAATTTCAGAATGCTAAGTTTCCACTCTATGAGAGCTTTATGCTCAACATACTCACATTTACACCATCGATTACCAAATTCATTCAAGGCAGCAGCGATTTCATCTGTACACTTATTGAAATCAATTTTAGAAGGAAATCGATATTTCTGTCCTTTAGAAATTATATTTCGTATACTAGAATCAGAAATAATTTTCAAATTGCCAGTAATAATAGGACCAGCAGAAGAATAGCAATACAATGAATTTACAATCATAGGTATCAGGAGTGTTAATGTGAATATCAAGATCAGAAACAAGTTTATTGAAATTTAAAGTGATAGATCTAACAGGTTTGGTTTATTGTATTTATAGCAAATTATGGGTGTTTCAGTATTTTGAAAATAAGCAGGAATGGATGAAATTACCGAACGGTCCCATAAAAACAATACAATCAACCCACAGCTCCCATCAGAGACACCAAAGGGAAAGACACACAAACATGAAACAACAGACCCTAATGGAAACACCAACAGTGGAAAGCCAAAAGGACAGATACTTTCCCACAAAATTTCGTTTTGGCTCCAGCAGATAAGGCCGCTAAAATGTTGTCGTTGTTTTACGGCTCCGATATGTTAACACTCTTCAGCAAGAACTTGGTGGTACTAAGGCCTATGAACTGCAGCCTTAGGCTTTAGAGAGGGCTTTAGTTGATGACCACATTTGTCATTCAGCCACCAAGTTTGCTGTATATATTACAGAAGGCCAAGACAAGCTTCCTATGTCATATTGGTTACCTAAATTTCATAAAAGATCAAACAAAGCACGGTTTATTTGCACATTTAAGCTCTTGTACTGTACCACCACTGATTTCTCAAAATATTAACTTCATGTTTCACTGCCACCAAAAACATGTGATAAAATATTGCAACAAAGTCTTCGAAAGATCAGGGAGAAATCTGTTTTGGTGTATAAAATTCTAATGAAGTTTACAATAAATTGAAATCCAAACGATTTCGTGCTTCAAGTCTGTCTACTTATGATTTTCCACCCTTTACACTACACTTCCACATAATCTTATAAAAGAAAAAATAATGATTTAATTGAATGGACATTTCATAGGGAATACTCCCTCTATTTTTGCATGTAATGTAAGAAATGCTTTCTCACTTCCGAAAAACATAAAAATTATACTTTATGGTCAGGCCAGAAAGTGTGTGAAGCTCTCACCTTTCTACTTGACAATATTTACATAAGATTTGGTGGTACTAAGTTATTTAGACAAGTTGTGGGTATTCCGATGGGTACAAATTTGCACGCCTTGTGGCTGATTTGTTCTTATTTTGTTATGAAAGAGACTTCATGGTGTCCCAATCTGAAATCATTGAAGCCTTTACCTCGACTTCTAGATTTTTGGATGATTTATTAAATATTTGCAATACCTATTTCGATGGTTTAATCAGTCAAATTTACCCCCCCCCCCATAACTTCAGTTAAATAAAACAAATTCTTCCGTTATGGAGGCCCAGAATTTGGATTTACATCTATCTATTGCAGATGGATTTGTTTCTTGCAAAAAATATGATAAACGCGATGATTTTGATTTTGAGATTGTCAATTTTCCTTTCTTGGATGGTGATGTTCCTCGTGCGGCATCCTATGGCGTTTATATTTCGCAATTAATTCGATTTGCCGGAGTGTCTAGTCATGTAACTCACTTACATGTAAATCCGTATTAAATTTTTAACTGCTAAACTTCTTAATCAGGGGTATCTGTTTCATAAACTACACAAATAAAAATCAAAAAATGAGTTCCTTTAAGAGCAATGAAAACATTCATAAGAAAGAAGATGGGTCAACAAGATGGAACTTTGGCGATTTCATGTTTTTGAATATTTTTAAGCTCGCTACCTGAATTTTCTAGCAGTGGTGATACACGTAATCCAAAAGGTTTGATTGCAGTGGGTTTAGTTTCATAAATATCTACAAATTCAGGTGGGAATGAAATTTTTAATGCCGGGTTAGATGGCTTAGCAGCAAGTCTGATAGCATTCTAAAGAGTAAGTTTCTCTCTGCGCGAAGTTAAAGATGGCTCACCTGCTTCTACATAAATAAAAATCAAAAAATGAGTTCCTTTAAGAGCAATGAAAACATTCATAAGAAAGAAGATGGGTCATACTACGTAGTTTCGGCTAATTAAGCCTCATCAGTGACCCTGTAATGATCCGGCAACGAAAGCCAGAGGAAACATACTGCAATTTTGCGAATTTCGAATAGGCAGTCGATTCAAAGACTGATATAAATCAAAATGGGGTCCAAATAAGTAAAAACCTGTCTAGAATATGAGTCTAAACCAATAATTTATTTCTGATTTCTCAGAATATTCACGCTGATCTCAAAGGACCAAAAGCCTGTTCAAAGTAGAAGTAAAACAAAGATCAGGAATTGATACAATTAACTTACTCCACCCATAAAAGACACTAAAGGGAAAGAAATACAAACATTAAGCGACCAGACCATAATGTAAACCTAAACAAAGGAAGGCCATAAGGACAGTTACTTTCCCACAAAATGGCCATATGGCCATCCAAAATCAAAAGACACAAGTGATACACACAGTAAGTAACAAACAACAACATAAATAAATCGCCACAGAAGAGCCGCCATTTCGATTTAATTTCAAAATTCAATGTTGGACTTAAATCTCTTCTGCAGCAAGGTCTATCGGAACCCGAATTTTATGGTGACTTAGTATATAAATTCAGAAAAATATATACTTAACCCCCCCCCCCCCCCCGAACTTCAGTTAAATAAAGCAAATTCTTCTGATACAAAGGCCCCGTTTTTGGATTTACATCTATCTATTGTAGATGGGTTTGTTTCGTGCAAAATTTATGATAAACGCGATGACTTTGATTTTGAGATTGTAACTTTTCCTTTTTTGGATGGTGATGTCCCTCGTGCGCCATCCTATGGCGTTTATATTTCGCAATTAATTAGATTTGCTAGAGTGTGTAGTCATGTAACTGACTTCAACACTCGTAATAAATTATTAACGGCTTAACTTCTTAATCCGGGTTATCGGTACCATAAACTACGCAAAGCCTTTTTCAAAATTTTATAGACGCCATTCTTATTTAATTTCAAAATTCATTATTGGACTTAAATCTCTTCTGCAACAAGGTCTATCGGAACCCGAATTTTATGGGTACTTAGTATATAAATTCAGAAAAATACGTAACCGCAATGACTTGAGCACCCAATTTCGTAAAATCATTCTTCGATATAAAAAGATTGGGTACAACGTGGATATTATACGACAGACTGCATGCATGGTAGTTAACCCAGTCACAGTTGGCAACTTTGCTTCCCTCTTTAATTGCACGCCGCTGGGACAGGCCTCAGATTCTATGACGGTTCCAATGTAAAGGCTTATTGAGAATTAGAGAGATCTGATTCAAGGTAATGTTGGTTGGTGCCTGATGCTCTGTCTCTGGTCGGCTCCATCGGAGTCTAACTGTTGGTTTTCTTTTGCTCCAGCATTTCAGTGGTTTCTTGCTGTCGAATCCTCACCGTTGTCTCACCTCTGTGGTTCTTTGATTATTTGTGTTCACGGAGATGTTGCACTGATGAGTTAGGAGGCCTCCATGCGGACTGAACAAATTATTTGTCTAAATCGCGACGGAAGTAAGGGGGAGGATTGTGGTCACGTAAAATCGATTTAAGCCCCCCCCCCCCCAGTGGAAATCTTTCCACTGACCGTTCCAAGGCGGTTCTTCTGTGGCGATTTATTTATGCTGTTGTTTGTTACTTACTGTGTGTATCACTTGTGTCTTTTTATTTTGTATGGCCATATGGCCATTTTGTGGGAAAGTAACTGTCCTTATGGCCTTCCTTTGTTTAGGTTTCCATTATGGTCTGGTCGCTTAATGTTTGTGTTTCTTTCCCTTTGGTGTCTTTGATGGGTGGAGTAAGTTAATTGTATCGATTCCTGACCTTTGTTTTACTTCTACTTTACAAAGTCTCCAGCACCCAGTTTTTTTTTCACTTCTGAAGAGCATAAAAATTATACTTAATGACCGGTGGGTCAGGCCTCAGATTCTATGACTGTTCCAGCGTAAAGGCTTACTGAGAATTAGAGAGAATCTTATTTTGTTGGTTGGTGCCTGATGCTCTGTCTCTATTCGGTTCCATCGGAGTCTAACTGTTGGTTTTCTTTTTGCTCCAGCATTTCAGTGGTTTCTTGCTGTCGAGTCCTTAAGAGTCCACAAAAATCAAATAACAACAGTGATGAAACAACGGTGAGGACTCGACAGCACGAAACCATTGAAATGCTGAAGCATACGAAAACCAACAATTAGACTCTGATGGGCACGTTTTATTGCCAATTTAAACACTTGTTCCACCACTTAATTTTCCAAATCATTAACTTCATGTTTTTCTTGCTATCAAAAAAAACAAAAACAAAAAAAAAACATGCGATTAAATATTGCGACAAAATCTATGACAGATCAAGGAGTAATCTGTTTTGGTCTATAAAAATTTCTAATGAATTTTTAAATAAATTGAAATCCAGACGTTTTCGTGCTTCAAGTCTATCTACTTATGATTTTTCCACCCTTTACACTACATTTCCACATAATCTTATAAAAGTAAAAACCTAATGGTTTAATTGAATGGACACTTCATAGGGAAGATTCCTTCTATCTTGCATGTAATGTATGAAATTCTTTTTTTTTTCACTTCTGAAGAGCATAAAAATTATACTTAATGGCCATGTCAGAAAGTGTGTGAAGCTCTCGCCTTTCTACTTGACAATATTTACATAAGATTTGGTACTAAGGTATTTAGACAAATTGTGGGTATTCCGACGGGTAGGAATTGCGCACCCCTTGTGGCTGATCTGTTCTTGTTTTGTTATGAAATAGACTAGATGATGTCGCTTTCCGTTGAAAACCAAACTGAAATAATTGAAGCCTTTGGTCGACTTCTAGATAGATGGATGATTTATTAAGTATTGACAAAACCTATTCCGATGGTTTGATCAGTCAAATTTACCCCCTCCCCCTCAACTTCAGTTTAATAAAGCAAATTCTTCTAATACCTAGGCCCCGGTTTTGGATATACATCCATCTATTGCAAACGGGTTTGTTTCCTGCAAAATTTATGATAAACGCGATGATTTTGATTTTCAGATTGTAATTTTTCTTCTTTGGATGGTGATGTTCCTCGTACGGCCACCTATGGCGTTTATATTTCGCAATTAATTCGATTTGTCAGAGTGTCTAGACATGTCACTGACTTCAAAACTCGTAATAAATTGTTAACTGCTTTGCTTTAACTTCTTAATCAGGTTTATCGGTGTCATAAACTACGCAAAGCCTTTTCAAAATTTTATAGACGACATGCCAATTTAATTTAAAAATTTAGTGTTGGACTTAAATCTCTTCTGCAACAAGGTCTATCGGAACCCGAATTTTATGGTGACTTAGTATATATATATTCAGAAAAAATATATACTTGCAATGACTTCAGCACCCAATTTCGTAAAATCATTATTCGATATAAAACGATTGGGTACAACATAAATGTTATACGACAGACTAGTTAATCCAATCACGGTTGACAGCTTTGCTTCCCTCTTTTATTGCACGCCGGTGAGTCAGGCCTCAGCGTAAAGGCTTACTGGGAATTAGAGAGACTTTAATTTTATGTGATGTTGGTTTGTGCCTGATGCTCTGTCTCTGGATGGACCAATCGGAGTCTAAGCGTTGGTCTTCTTTTGCCCCCCCCCCCCACTTTAAATTGCACGCCGGTGGTTCAGGCCTCTGTTTCTATGACGGTTCCAGCGTAAAGGCTTACTGAGAATAAGAGAATAAGAATTTAAGTAATGTTGGTTGGTGCCTGAAGCTCTGTCTCTGGTTGGGCCAATCAGAGTCAAACTGTTGGTTTTCTTTTGCTCCAGCATTTCAGTGGTTTCTTGCTGTCGAGTCCTCACCGTTGTTTCATCTCTGTGGTTGTTTAATTTTTGTGTTCACGGAGATGTGGCACTGATGAGTTAGGAGGCCTTCATGCGGACTGAACAAATTATTTGTCTAAATCGCGACGGGAATGAGGGCGAGGATTGTGGCCACTTAAAATCGATTTAAGCAACCCCCCCCCCCCCCCCACACACACACACACACACCGCGTAGAATTCGTTTCACTGACCGTTCCAAGCCGTTTCTTCTGTCGTGGTTTATTTTTGTTATGACTTGTCTTAGAGTGTGTGTATCGCATATATTATTATGCTTTTGATAGCCAAATGGCCATTTTGTGGGAAAGTACCTGTCCTTTCGGCTTTCCGCTACTGATGTTTCCATTAGGGTTTAGTTGTTTCATGTTTGTGTTTCTTTCCCTTGGTGTCTCTGATGGGAGCTGTCGGTTAATTGTATCGATTCCTGATCATTGCCTTCACTTCTATTTTTCATGCGGACTAAACAAATTATGTTTCTAAATCGCGACGGAAATTAGGGCGAGGATTGCGATTTAACCCCAGCCACCACCCCCCCCCCCCCCCCCACACACACACCCTATCCCCAAGGGGAATTCGTCTCGCTAACCGTTCCAAAGCGGTTCTTCTGTCGCGTTTTATTTTTGCTATGGTTTGTGTTTGCATGCGAGTATCGCTTGTATTTTTTTCATTTGGATAGCCAGTTGACCGTTTTGTGGGCAAGTAACTGTCCTTTTGGCTTTCCGCTATTGATCCATTAGGGTGTAGTTATTTTTCCCTTTGGTGTCTATGATGGGAGTTGTGGTTTAATTGTATACATTCCTGATCATTGCCTTCACTTCGATTTTGAACAAATGTGATAGCAATTCTATGCCAGAGCTCTGTCCGTGGGCCTCTTTTTGTGTGAAAGCTTATACTTGTTAATAGCCGCTTTTTTCTTCTTGTGAAAGCTTATACTTGTTGTTGAAAAACAGTAAAGGTCAACATGCATTGTCAATAACTAATGTTAAACCCTTGGTCTGTAATGTCTACGCCCATGGGTACAACAAGTTGTCTTCTTTAAAAAGAATCCAAAGGAAAGGTCTGATGCTTTCTAGTCAGTAGAATAACCAGAGCCGATATTAATGAAACACTATGCTCCTACTAGTTTTTGAGATTGTTGAAATGCTGAAAATTTCAAAGGGCAATATCTCAAGGAAAAAAATAATTAGGTTTGCCTAGTCATCTATTTAGCACCACCTATCAGCCTATCAATTTTCAAGACGTCAGTATTGATAGTTGTTGAGCTATCTTGCATACAATGCAAAAGCCTTAATTTACAAAGGGTCATAACTCAAGAAAAAAGATTTTTCAGGTTTCATGCTGAAATTAACCAGGTCATCTACTCGTCATCCCCAACCTTCAGGTTTCAAGGCTCTTTGGGATATTTTACTGACAAGGTAAATTCCCATATTTATAAAGGGCAATAATTAATTAACCATTTTTCTGACATTTTTCAAAAGTTAAACAGGTCATCTACCCATCATTAATCTAATCACCAAACAGCAAGGCTCTAGCTCCAATTGTTTTGATATGTTATTCTGACAGGGTAGACATACCCAAATTTTAAAGGGGCATTTACTCATCATTAGCAATCCAGTCACCAAATATCAAATTTAGCTCCAAAAGATGTTGGTAAATTTTGCTGACAAGGTAAAATTGTCCAAATTTACAAAGGGCCAGCAGCCACATGAATGAAACTATACTTTGTCTATCTTTAAGTAATACCAGTAAGACATTTACAGACGTTTTACAAAATAGAAGTGAATGCAATGATCAGGAATCGATATATGGTAGTACTCAGTAACTAAATGCATTCGTAGACAATTATTTTGTTTAATTTTATTTTATAAATATTTTTTAATGTCATTCACCACAATATTTTTCGAAAAGTGCATTGTTTTACCTTTTACCCTAAGGAACCAAATTTGACCTTGACGTAAAATAGGTCCAAGTTAACCTCGGGTCATTTTTTTTTTTTTTTTTTTTTTTTTTTTTTGGAAACTTTGGTAGTGCCCAGTCACCTAATGTTACATTCCATTTATCAAGACAATGGGCGTCTCTGGAGAAGACGAGTTAAAGGTTTTTAACATATTTGGGCATGGCGGCCATCTTGGTCATGTGATTTGGACAATTCGAACAGATTTTCGTTTCCTCACTGTTCTCAGGATGCATATGAAATTTAAATGCAATTGGCAAGGTGGTTTCAGAGAAAATGTATTTTGAAATGTCAATGTACCTGCAATGCAAGTGACTTTAGGCCAAGGTCACCGAATAACCTTCGCCTTAAGCATTCATAGACATTCATTTTGTATCTATTCTCTTGTCATAGACCACACTAACTTTTCGAAAAATGCATTGTTGTACCTTTTCCCACTGGAGGCCTAAGGAACCAAATTTGACCTGGGCGTATTTATAAAGAAATCTGGCATTTGGCTATCTCATAAACGGTTTCTTAGGCTGCAAAACATCGTTTACTCGTTGGAGAAGATGCATCTGATTACACCCCTTTCCGTTGCGTTTGTACTGTAATATGTTATATTTAGTTTGCTCTTCCTCTTCCACTGGTAGGCTGCTTTCTGTGATGTCCCACTTTTTGGTCACCTTCATTAGTATTTCGCTTTGTGTCAGCTCATTTAAATTGCAAATTAGCATCACACATCCGAAAATGGTTTTGCCAGACGGTTTTATAAGTTGCGGAAGGATACAGTCAACTACGGGAATGTTGTGCCACTCGCTAGCGTAGGGCAAGTTGTTTGTAAAACCTCATACTTGTAATTGATAACTTTCGTTTATTTCGGCAAATAGATACACCGTATCTTTTTGACCGGTTCTGGTTCGCATTATCATCACGACGACTATGATTTAGATTGGTTCCCCTTCGTTATTACCTTCCCTTCGTTACGCACATAACGATAGGTAGCTTTGCACTAAATACTGGAGGTACTGGGTTTTATCACTTTGGGACAGAGCTTTTAGTTGCAGTCTTAATACCAGGCAGGCTTCCATTGGATAAATATCCCATGTTTCATTTCAATGTGAGAAAATTATTGTTATAAGGAAATAAAATGATGTGTGTTTTATAATTATATCTGCAAGCTCAAAGAAATGGTTGCTGATTTTATATTGTCACCCCTCCGTTAAAAGGCTGGCTTGTATTCACTGCGAATCTGCATGTAAACAAACATGGCGGACAATAACTTGAAAAGGAGACGGGCAACATGTGGATTTCTTCTCATCAACTTGTTGAGCTAGGATGGCTCTATAAATAAGTAAGGTTTGAAAAGTTTTGTATGTGTAGTTTTTTGTGGGAGCATGTAAAAGGTTACTATTGTCGCCTATGGAAAATATTTAGTGGTAAGCTCCCGATAGGTAGCGAGTATACTGATTTGAGGTAGAGAATCCTACTCTTACCATGCGCATGCCTACAAGAGCGCGTTTGTTAATTTAAAATACTGCAGAAGTGGGCCAGCTGGCTGTGCATTACTCATTGTAAATTTTATCTGCGAGTGCTAAAAGATACATATTTCAAGATAAAGATAAGAATTTCACTAGTCTATGTAAAATAAATTATTATAAATTGTTTCAGTATACCAAAGTAGAAGTAAAACAAAGATCAGGAATCGATACAATTAACTTACTCCACCCATCAAAGACACCAAAGGGAAAGAAACACAAACATTAAGCGACCAGACCATAATGTAAACCTAAACAAAGGATGGCCATAAGGACAGTTACTTTCCCACAAAATGGCCATATGGCCATCCAAAATAAAAAAGACACAAGTGATACACACAGTAAGTAACAAACAACACCATAAATAAACCGCCACAGAAGAACCGCCTTGGAACGGTCAGTGGAATGATTTCCACTGGGGGGCTTAAATCGATTTTACGTGGCCACAATCCTCGCCCTTACTTCCGTCGCGATTTAGACAAATAATTTGTTCAGTCCGCATAAGGCCTCCTAACTCATCAGTGCAACATCGCCGTGAACACAAAAATCAAAGAACCACAGAGGTGAGACAACGGTGAGGACTCGACAGCAAGAAACCACTGAAATGCTGGAGCAAAAGAAAACCAACAGTTAGACTCCGATGGGCCCGACCAGAGACAGAGCATCAGGCACCAACCAACATTACCTTGAATAAGATGTCTCTAATTCTCAATAAGCCTTTACGTCATAGAATCTGAGGCCTGACCCACCGGCGTGCAATTAAAGAGGGAAGCAAAGTTGCCAACCGTGATTGGGTTAACTACCATGCATGCAGTCTGCCGTGTAACATCCATGTTGTACCCAATCTTTTTATATCGAAGAATGATTTTACGAAATTGGGTGCTGAAGTCATTGCGGTTATATATTTTTCTGAATTTATTTACTAAGTCACCATAAAATTCGGGTTCCGATTGATCTTGTTGCAGAAGAGATTTAAGTCCAATATTGAATTTTGAAATTAAATCAGAATGGCGTCTATAAAATTTTGAAAAGGCTTTGCGTAGTTTATGGTACCGATAACCCTGATTAAGGAGTTTGGCCGTTAATAATTTATTACGAGTGTTGAAGTCCGTTACATGACTACACACTCTAGCAAATCGAATTAATTGCGAAATATAAACGCCATAGGATGGCGCACGAGGAACATCACCATCCAAAGAAGGAAAATTTACAATCTCAAAATCAAAGTCATCGCATTTATCATAAATTCTGCACGAAACAAATCCATCTACAATAGATAGATGTAAATCCAAAAACGGGGCCTCGGTATCAGAAGAATTTGCTTTATTTAACTGAAGTTCTGGGGGGTAAATCTGACTGATCAAACCATCGAAATAGGTATTATCAATATTTAATAAACCATCATAATATCTAGAAGTGGAGCTAAAAGCTTCAATAATTTCAGATTGGTTATCAATGGAAAGCGACAACCTGAAGTCTCTTTCATAACAATGCAAGAACAGATCAGCCACAAGAGGTGCGCAATTCGTACCCATCGGAATACCCACAATTTGTCTAAATAACTTCGTACCGAATCTAATATAAATATTGTCAAGTAGAAAGGTGAGGGCATCACACACTTTCTGACATGACCAAAGTGTATAATTCTTATGCTCTTTAGAAGTGAAAAATGCATTTCTGACATTACATGCAAGATAGAGAGAATCTTCTCTGTGAAAAGCCCATTCAATTAAATCATTAAGCTTTTCTTTTATAAGATTTAAGGAAGTGTAGTGTAAAGAGTGGAAAAATCGTAAGTAGACAGACTTGAAGCACGAAAATGTCTGGCTATAATTTATTTAAAACCTCATTCGAATTTTTTTATAGACCAAAACAGATTTCTTCCTGATCTGTCAAAGACTTTATCACAATATTTAATTACATGCATTTTAATAGCAGTAAGACAGGAAGTTAATAATTTAGAAAGTTCAGTGGTAGTGCAAGAGCTAGAATTTGCAATAAACTGATGGTGATGTTCCTCGTGCACCATCCTATGGCGTTTATATTTCGCAATTAATTCGATTTGCTAGAGTGTGTAGTCATGTAACTGACTTCAACACTCGTAATAAATTATTAACGGCTAAACTCCTTAATCAGGGTTATCGGTACCATAAACTACGCAAAGCCTTTTCAAAATTTTATAGACGCCATTCTGATTTAATTTCAAAATTCAATATTGGACTTAAATCTCTTCTGCAACAAGGTCTATCGGAACTCGAATTTTATGGTGACTTAGTAAATAAATTCTGAAAAATATATAACCGCAATGACTTCAGCACCCAATTTCGTAAAATCATTCTTCGATATAAAAAGATTGGGTACAACATGGATATTATACGACAGACTGCATGCATGGTAGTTAACCCAATCACGGTTGGCAACTTTGCTTCCCTCTTTAATTGCACGCCGGTGGGTCAGGCCTCAGATTCTATGACGGCTCCAACGTAAAGGCTTATTGAGAATTAGAGAGATAATGTTGGTTGGTGCCTGATGCTCTGTTTCTGGTCGGGCTCATCGGAGTCTAACTGTTGGTTTTCTTTTGCTCCAGCATTTCAGTGGTTTCTTGCTGTCGAGTCCTCACCGTTGTCTCACCTCTGTGGTTCTTTGATTTTTGTGTTCACGGAGATGTTGCACTGATGAGTTAGGAGGCCTTATGCGGACTGAACAAATTATTTGTCTAAATCGCGACGGAAGTAAGGGCGAGGATTGTGGCCACGTAAAATCGATTTAAGCCCCCCCAGTGGAAATCTTCCACTGACCGTTCCAAGGCGGCTCTTCTGTGGCGATTTATTTATGTTGTTGTTTGTTACTTACTGTGTGAATCACTTGTGTCTTTTAATTTTGGATGGCCATATGGCCATTTTGTGGGAAAGTAACTGTCCTTATGGCCTTCCTTTGTTTAGGTTTCCATTATGGTCTGGTCGCTTAATGTTTGTATTTCTTTCCCTCTGGTGTCTTTTATGGGTGGAGTAAGTTAATTGTATCAATTCCTGATCTTTGTTTTACTTCTACTTTGTAAGGTCTTTTATGAAGTTTTGGTAACCAGTATAGCGTAGGAAGCTTGTCTTGGCCTTCGTTAACACACACAGCAAACTTGGTGGCTGAAAGACAAACATGTTTATCTACTATAGCTCTCTCTTTAGCTAAAGGCTGAATTTCATATGCCTTAGTACCACCAAGCTCCTGCTTAAGCGTGTTAACATAGTGGAGCCGTCACACAACGACGACGTTGTTAGCGGCCTTGTCTGCAGGGGCCAAACCAAACTTCTTATGAAATTCTTGAATACCTAGTTTTTAGATGACGTAAAGACGTCTTGGGCTTAGGAGGTAATAAGTTAGTATTTAAAGAATAGAAAGAAATGCGTTTATTCACTAGTTTTAAAATGCTAAGTTTCCAGTCCTTATGGGCTTTATGCTCAACATACTCTCGCTTACACCATCGATTACCGAATTCATTCAAGGAAGCAGCGATTTCATCTCTACATTTACTGAAATCAATTTTTAGAAGGAAACCGATATTTCGGTCCTTTAGAAATTATATTCCTTATCTTAAAATCAGGAATAATTTTCAAATTGCCAGTAATTACATGACCAGCAGCAGGATAGCAATACTTTGAGTTTTTACAATCACGTGAATCAGGAGTATTAGTATCAATATCAAGATCTGAAACAAATTTATTGAAAATAAAAATGATAGATCTAACAGGTTTGTTATATTTATAGCAAATTATAGGTGTTTCAGTATTTTGAAAATAAGCAGGAATGGAAGAAAGCACCGATCTCTCACGGAAGATACTGGGCAAATCTATAAAATCCATACCCTTATTAATGAAGGATATTTTGAAGAAATGGCGTCGATGATTAATTTCAGAATCAATGTAAGGACGGAGAGTATGCTGAGTATAGCCTCTAGTTAAGAGAGCCGCATCATATAACTGATGAGAACTATCGTAGAATTTATTCCCCTCGGTGTCCAGAAGACGTAAAACAGAAACGGGTAATGAACTTAAAATGAAAGCATAGAGTGGCGTCCATGATTTAATAATATAATTGACAGTCACTTCAGTCTTGTATTGTTTCGTTTAAACGCACGTGATTTACGTTTAAAGTTACCATTTTTCCTGGTGCCGTGAGATCTAGTTCTGCGTTTTCGACATTCCAGGAGCGAGAAAATATCAAAGTCCGGCATTCTAGAAATATTACCCTCATGATAAATGTTGTCATTAAATCCCAGTGGAAAAGGGGTCTTTTTGTTTCTTCAGGTATGACTGACTCAGCAGTTACCTTGTTGAACTCAGGTATTTCCAATACCGCATCAGTGCTTATGCTATGAATAGACGTAATGGCTTCTGCTAGCTACCAATCGTTATGTTGTAGCCACCTAGCGGAGACATTTACGACAAGGGAACCAATCTAACTATGATTGTAATAAGCAAATTGTCTGCACTGGAGCGAAAACATAAGGTCATGATGTTTCCCAACACTTAGTCCCGCACTGCATGACCTAATCAACTGCCCCGCCCATAGTCTGCTCAAACATCATGGCCCACTTGGATGAACATAAACTTTTGTCAGACAGACAACATGCATTTAGAAAAAGGCATAGATGCGAAACTCAGTTGAGCACGGTTATTAATGATTGGGCAAAAATCCTAGACAAAGAGGGGCAGGTGGACACATTTATTCTGGAATTCGAGAAGGCTTTTGAAACCCCTCCTCATGAACTACTTAAATCCAAATTATTTGGTTATGGAATTGGAGTGAAGACTCTCAAATGGATAGATTCTTTCCTTTGCTACAGAAAACAGCGTGTTGTTGTTAATGGTGAATCTTCAGTATGGGCGCCCGTTATATCTGGGATCCCCCAGGGGACTGTTCTTATACCGCTGTTATTCTCCCTGTATATCAATGATATTTCCACTGACATTGACTCGGAAATAAGACTTTTCGCAGACGACTGTGTTTGCTGTCGGGAAATCAGAGATACTGAAGACTCAATGAAACTTCAGAAGGATATATATAGATAGATTAGGATGTTGGGCACGAATATGGGGAATGAGATTTCAACCCGTTAAATGTAAAATTATGCAGATAACTAGGAAAAGAATAAATAAAATTAAGGCTTCTTACTCCTTAGAGGGAACGGCCCTCGAAAATGTGAGTTCCATTAAATAACTCACATAACTGGAACACCGGAACAGGCTATCTAGCCTCTGAAGGTGCATTCTGGTAATAATCTCTGGGCTTTAGTCCGGGGTCGTAGCACCAGGGATTGAACTTATATGGATGGAACTTCCAAAATGAGTTTAGTCTAGCCTTAAAACAGTTCAGGGAGGGTGTCATTATTACACTTTCTGGTAGTGAATTCCATGAGTCAATGACTCTGACACTAAAGCTATTTGCCCGAACTTTCAACCTATGTTGCCTCATATTAAACTTCATTGAGTGGCCTCATGTTGCATGGTAAGTGGATAGTTTGAAGAATTTGTCCTTTTCTCTATTGTAACTACCGTTCATTATCTTATACACTTCAACAAGGTCCGCTCGCTCCCTCCTATATTCAAGTGATGGGAGTCCAAAGTAGAAGTAAAACAAAGATCAGGAATTGATACAATTAACTTACTCCATCCATAAAAGACACCAAAGGGAAAGAAATACAAACATTAAGCGACCAGACCATAATGGAAACCTAAACAAAGGAAGGTCATATGGACAGTTACTTTCCCACAAAATGGCCATATGGCCATCCAAAATTAAAAGACACAAGTGATACACACAGTAAGTAACAAACAACAACATAAATAAATCGCCACAGAAGAGCCGCCTTGGAACGGTCAGTGGAAGATTTCCACTGGGGGGCTTAAATCGATTTTATGTGGCCACAATCCTCGCCCTTACTTCCGTCGCGATTTAGACAAATAATTTGTTCAGTCCGCATGAAGGCCTCCTAACTCATCAGTGCAACATCTCCGTGAACACAGAAATCAAAGAACCACAGAGGTGAGACAACGGTGAGGACTCGACAGCAAGAAACCACTGAAATGCTGGAGCAAAAGAAAACCAACAGTTAGACTCCGATGAGCCCGACCAGAGACAAGGCATTTTAGTCTTTCTTGGTAAGTTAGGTGGCTTATCGTTCGGACAAGCTTTGTGGCTCTCCTTTGCACATTTTCTATTGCAACCATATCTTTCTTATAAAGTGGTGTACATACTGTGACGGCATACTCAACTTGTGGTCGAACAAGACTTTTATAAAGGTTCAGAAACATTTCCTGATCCATGTATGAGAATGTTCTAAAAATGATCCCCAAGTTACGATTTGCTTTATTGATTTTATTACTAATATGTTCACTGAAATTTAAAGCTTTGTCTATTATAACACCCAAATCTTTTTCACTTGTTACTTTTTCGATCTGAAATTAATCTTGACCTGATTTCATGGTATATGTGGCTGGCTGTTGTCGAGCACCGCTATGTAAATGTTTACATTTCTGTAGGTTAAAAAACATTTCTCAGGTTTCAGCCCAGGTTTCTGATTGGTCTACACTGTTCTGAACTTCGTGCACATTTTCCACTGTTGAGATGCTTTTATAGATTTTTGCTGCAAAAAGTTTCATGATGGCCACAATAGTATCAGGAAGATCATTGATATATATCAAGAAGAGAATTGGTCCTAGGACACTGCCCTGGGGAACCCCACTTTTGACATTTACTGGCTCAGATGCTATACCATTAATCTTTACTACCTGTGTCCTGTTGGTCAAAAAATCTTTTATCCATGGGTGTATTTTTCCTCTTATTCCGTACCCCCAGTTTCCTCAGTAGTCGTCTATGTG
Source organism: Lucinisca nassula (assembly GCA_963580285.1). Classification (NCBI taxonomy): domain Eukaryota; kingdom Metazoa; phylum Mollusca; class Bivalvia; order Lucinida; family Lucinidae; genus Lucinisca; species Lucinisca nassula. The sequence continues at coordinate 21,583,849 of OY757012.1, forward strand.
GGACCTTATCAAAGGCCTTACAAAAGTCAAGGTAGATGACATCTACGTCATCCCCCTGATCCAAGGCCGTGGTAATGTCCTCCAGAAAATCTAACACTTGGGTTGTACATGATTTCCCGGCTAGAAATCCATGTTGGGATTTTGAAAACAGTTGGTTATTTTTCATATGGTGGACAATTTCATCACCTATTAATCTTTCCAGAAAGAAATACCTTGCTGTAGCAATCACTCACGATTTGTGATGGAATACACACATTAGCAACATGTGTACGAAGGCGAATAGAACACTTGGTTTCCTGAGGCGAAATCTTCACCAGTGTCCTCAGGATGTGAAAAAGACAGCATATAGGGGACTTGTTCGCCCAATCTTGGAATATGGTAGCATCTGGGACCCAAGCGGAGTGGTCCTTAATGAAGAAATTGAAAAAGTTCAGGATAGAGTTGCTAGATTTGTAACAGGAAATTACTGCTTTGAAACTGGGGGCATGACTGGAATTCTAGGAAAATTAAGATGGGAGTCTCTCAAGAAAAGGAGAAGAGAAGTATGCTCATACTCTTATACAAAGGTCTGAAGGGTGCTGCCAGCATCTCAACAGATGACCTTGTTCCCCCCAGCTAGGCACTGTAGAAAGCACCATTCAATGGCGTTTCAGACCCTTACTGCAAGAACGGACATTTGTAAAGAATCGTTCTTCCCCAAAACCATTAGAGATTGGAATGCCCTTCCCGATACGATTATTTCGACGGCTGAAGGCGCTGAGGATTGTGTGGCTAAGTTTACCTCTTTGGTTAGAGCTAGGGACTAACTTCCCATGTCACAGGTCCTGGTGCATGAATGTCATTTGACGTGTCACCAGTAGCATTTCTGATTCTAATGAAGAAATAGATGGGCTGCATGATGCTTCCACACATACCTGAATCTGTCCGCACAAGAGTACTGGTAAACCGCTTAGAGGATCTAAGCCTACCCAGGCAAAGCGGTGCGAGTCGGCCCATCCATGCTTATAAACCCTATTGGTTTCATTGGGCGACAGAGCTTGAGATGTCATTTCATCTCAATGTCGGGTAAAAGTCCCACAAAATTGGAAGCAACGATTCCAAAATGACCTATACAGTGTTGATGGGGACGTTAAACATCAAATTAAACAAAGCATGACCTAATCAAGGCTAGGTTAACAGAGCGATCGAGGGGAGGTAACTACCAGACTGTCCATACACTTCGGTGCGGTTCGCTTTCTTAAAAAAAAAATCACGAAAGCCGGAAGTGACATATCAACTGATTCGTGGACGTGAGCATTTGACAAGCTATTTGTAAAAAAAATAAAATAAAACCGTTTAAAAGCGCTATCTGCTCACTACTAATATTTTATTGTGAAACGGTTCAAGATTTCCGTCAAATTCGAAGACAGGTGAAGTTTCAGTAGTTTAGTAAACAAGCCAACAGTGTTGCCAGACTTGTCAACAACTGTCAGAAATGTGTTTACAGAAAACAAAAAGAAAACACTTTCTGGTTTTGCGGCTTCTAGTAGTAATAAGACGTCCCCCCTCCCGAGACATACCCTCTTATCTTTTCCCCTTCATTTTAACCAGTAGTATTTTCCTCAATTCCATTTACATAAGACAGAAAAAAAAAATACCTGTGTTTCCGGTAACCCGACAGACCCTAATATGCAAAAATCATTTTGGGCACTTTTGGTTCATTTACGGTAATTTCGGATAACTTTGCAGCATGGCTGGCTGTCAGGATGACAACAGAATTGAACGGACTAACATAGCCAACGGCTACCGCTGTGCGACTACTATCTGTGATCAAATTATTTTCCTTTCTTCTTCCGGTTTCGCCTTAACCCCCGGAGGGGACACAGACGGTGTATTAGATACACTCCAGTTTTTGCAGGATGAAAGCCTACACAGTAATCATGTAATTACGGTAGGGTTCTTTAACCTGCACAGGGGATGGTTCTCCCTGCACAGGGGGCCTCCAGTTAACGTCCCAATCCGAAGGACGGTGCACTTTATGACATTCATCCCTGCAAATGATGACAATGGAGCGTGTTCGGACACCGAAATTTTCACACCGCTGCCGGGGATCGAACCCGGGACCTCTAGCATCAGAGGCAAGTGCACTAACCACTGAGCTATCACGCTCCTTCCTTTGAAGTCTATTGTGACAACAAGTATTATCCGAAACTTGTTTTCAAACCTGCTGCGGCAGTTAGACATATCTACACACTTCATATAATCCTAAATAACGCAGGCGACTAAGGCAGACTGATGCGCAGGCTGATCTGTGTCTTTACTGGACGCACATTTTTTCCAGCCTTCATCGTATTTCCCGCCATCATTTTTTAGCATGTGCTGCTGTTGAAGTCGGAGCAAATTTTCCCACGGTTTTTGCACGCAACTTGAAGGAAAAACACAATCTGTGCAGCAGGTGAAATGCAGATCAGCTTGCGCAGTCTGATCAGCCTCTGCACTTCACACACACCTTCTATGGCCTCTAGCATTTCAAGGCAGAAGAAGGAAATGTAAGAAGACAAAAATCTATGATTCTGACTGTGCTGAGATTAGAGGGAGGATAACAAACAATATCAACCCTGAACAGAATGCTCTTTCGAGATCAGTCTAATCTTAGTGTATGAAAAAAAAAAAAAAAAGAAATGCCTACCTACCGACCCTATTTTTTCTTGCCATGTAATAGGAAACACAGGTTTTTTTTTTTTTTTGGACTATTTGCCCTAGAAGATTCAGTGGTGTAGTGGTTATGCTACTCCCCTTGTAAACCAGGGGTCGCAGGATCGATCCCGGGCTTCTCCAGACTTTCGGACGAGTCTTTAAACCGAGGTCCCGTCTCCGTATCACCTTAGCTGTTGGTGCCAACTTGGTGGGACATAAAATTCAAACACTCACTCACATTATTTGCCCCAGCATATCAGGACATGAAGAAATAGAAAAAAAAAAGATTGGGCTGCATTGTGCTTTCATGTAGACCTGAAATTGACCACACATGAGTACTGGTCGACCGCTTAGAAGGACTAAGCCTGCCCAGGCGTAGTGGTGCGAGTCCAGAGAATCTTGTCTGCAGGTCTAGTCAGGGAAAACAGACTGATTTGGTCCTCCTGATTTCTGTCAGAAATTTGTTAGGTAAATCATTCAAAGCTCATCCAGATATTGCACTCCTATGGTGTAAGAGGTCCCACATTGCGCTGGATAAGGACAATCGGCTGAGGTCCGCCATTTTCGGAGGTGTAAACAATGGTATTCTGCTATATGACCTTACCAAATGTGCACAAGAAATAATTTAAATCAGTCTCATACCTCTGACAAAGACTTACTCTATATTATTGTTCCGTATATTTCCTTTAATTTCTGATGATTGTCTATAAAATAATCAGACACATTTTGCTATAAAAACTGTTTAAAAATGATAAATTTTAGCGATAAAAACGAAGCTTTCACCTGCACCAAATGACAAAAATGGCGGGAAAGATAGCCGTTCTTTGTTTCTTTTTACTGAAGAGTTCCCTGCCAACTGTCCTTATTCAGGCTTTTCTAAGCAATTGTCAGCAAAGGGTTGGGGGCGAGGATTCAGAGGCGGAGCGTGATAGCTCAGTGGTTAGTGTACTTGCCAAAAGTGCAAAAGTGGTTAGTGTACTTGCTCAGTGGTTAGTTAACTTGCCAAAGTGTACAAATGCCCTTGTCAAAAGGAACCTACATGCCAAATATGAAGGCTCTTATCATGCTGTTCATGACAACCCCTATCTTTGGAAATAGTGTAGATCCAGATCAGATGGCTTCTGAAGAAGCCATCTGATCAGGATCTACACTGTTTGACATTCAATTTATGAATTTGTAGGAATAAATTACATCAAGTAATCTGATTGGTTGAAAGTCAGAAATGGGTGAGGCTAATCTGAATATTCAGCAAGAAAAGGGTGAATCTGCCTGTTTCAGGTGCTGCTAGGCAATAAGAGATGAACCTATTGACCCTTTTTAGTAAATCACTTTGTATATTCGCAAAACGAATTTAACCTCTCTCTTGCTGAATATTCAGATTAGCCACATCCATAATTGCATTTCTGACTTTGAACCAATCAGATTACTTGATGTAATTTATTCCTACAAATTCATAAATTGAACGTCAAACAGTGTAGATCCTGATCAGATGGCTTCTTCAGAAGCCATCTGATCTGGATCTACATTGTTTCCAAAGATAGGGGTTGTCGTGAACAGTGAGCATGATAAGAGTTAATTGTTTTGACGAGACTGCTGTGTAATCACCTAGTCCAAACTATAAAAACTAGGAGCCATTGATCCTTTGGTTAGCTTCTTCTTAGATTTTTCAAGCCTTATTGGTTTGTTGAAATACATAAAACATGGCTGCCAGGGAGCAGTGCCCACCTGAAGTGGCTCATGGGTCTCTTGTTTGCCTTTTTGCAGATTAAAACTCCAAAAAACAAAATCCTTCGAAGTCACAGAACAGCATCCTTGTATCTGTTTAATATGTCCAAATGATAGCGAGGCGAAGGAGAACTAATTCTGGTTCTGACGAGAAATCAAGTGGAACTAGTACTCGTTACCAAGGCAACAGTACAACATATGTGACCAGAACACCAGACAGCCCAGAATTGACAAGGATTGCACCCGATTCAGATATGTCATGTAGAGACAGGACTACAGAGTTTTTCTCCGCTGTGAAATCATTACAGACCCGACACACAAATGGAGTGGTACCATCCCGACAGAGTGCTGCAGTCAGACAGAGAAGTGAATTCACTCAGATTGCTAAGTATGTTCAGTACTATATTGGCCGTCATATTCCCAGATAAGAGGTGGTAGCCACATTTTTTATTTTATTTCTGAATGAAAACATATGTTGTAGGTACTTTTTAGAAGCGCCTCATTGCGGCGCTTCTAATGATTACCCAACAACATGTTCTACATGAAAACTTCGAATGAATACCCTCAACACTATGTTTTCTTGCAGAAATAAGAAAAATATCAGTATTTTGAGGGTGGGGTGGGGATGAAAAAGTGCCTTATCTGAAGCTAGGGGCTGTTAAAAGGATACAGTGCATTTTGACATTTCATTCTAAGCATAAAAAGCAAGCCTTAGAAAATCCTACAATTTAGTGCACAGATAAACACAACCATATGCTCCTTATTCCAACTTTGGACTTTTGTTTCAGCCAAACATGTCCCAATGTTGTCATAAGGAGCTTGTATATATTTAAAACTCAATACCGTAAAAATCCTAGAAATTTGGATATCTTGAGGACTCACTACCCCCATTTTGAATAATGGGTCTTTTATATAATGAGAAAGTGAGTCTTCTTCAGAAAGTTACAGCTTTACCACCTCAACATTCACACCCCCCCCCCCCCTCCACCCCACATCCACCCCACTCACATACTCCCCCAAATGAAAAAGCATGCATACCGTAATATTCCTAAGAATTGGAACAGTCAAACCGGTCTAAGCAAACAGTGCAGAGCCAGATCAGACTGCTCCTCATCTGGGTCTGCCATCTGCACCTTTTTGGACTCCTTGCTGGATCATGAAACAAATTTGTTAAAACTTCGAATTACAGCAAGTCCTTAATTTTTACGGTTCTTACACTATTCATTAAATATAGTAGACTGCTAGAATCTGGCAGCACATGTAAAAGGCAACAGACAGTAAGGGAAATGGATACTGCATATTTTAGCCATATTATCTGCAGTTTTTACAAGCTAGAAAATGTTGGTGGTTTCCAGTTTAAATTTGGTTAATTTAGCCATTCTGAAAAAAGGGTCCTGCTTCGCTATACAGTAAGGTCATAAATGTGTACTCTTAACGCTCTGCATGTTTGGAATTTTTATCTGCAGACGACATATTGAAATACATGTACATGTATTTGTCTTATTTTTCTCTGTTTGTTTTATTTGTTTGTTTGATTTGAGGTTTAATGTCCCCGTCAACACTGTAAAGGTCATTTTGGAGATGTTGTTTTGAATTTTGTGGGACTTTTACCCGACATTGAGATGAAATGACATCTCAAGCCCTGTCGCTCAGTGAAACCAATAGGGTTTATTAGCATGGACGGTCCGCCTCGCACCGCAGTTCCTGGACAGGCTTAGATCCTCTAAGCGGTTTACCAGTACTAGTGTGCGGGCCGGATTCAGCTCTGCGTGGAAGCATCGTGCATCCCATACATTTCTTCAAGCTCCTATGGGCCGGGGCAACTTATTTCTCTCAGTAAACAGGATTTAACATATCATGCAAATTGTCTCCTTTGGAGACAATTTGCATGAAATGTCAAGTCCTGTTTTCTTGGAAAAAACGAACAATTTGTATGAGATGTCAAGTCCTGTTTTCTGGTAAAAATATGAATAATATCAACAATTTGTCATGTGCTGAAATACTCCAGAGAGTGGTAAAGGTTTATAATTGAGCTGGGACTCAACAAAAGCCTCAATAAGTCCTGTTGCAACTAGTGAAGCGGCAGATCAGTTTCAGCCATCTGCTAAGTCTTACTGTGGCTGTACATGCTGACCTGAGTCTCTGTTGTTTGCTTAGGTCTTATTGTATTGTAGGCTTTGTCATGTACCGTAAAATCTCTAAAAGATGCCCGGGGGTTTATTAGAATCATTACCTTTCCTGAAGAGGGGGTTGGGCATTTATTAGAGACAAAAGAAACCTGCAATTCGCATACGATGGTCCAAAACACTCACTTTCTTATGGCTGCCATCTTGTTTCTCAGAAAATGACTGGTGATACAATAGCCTTGTCTTAGAATAGAATAGTAGTTTTCTCCCCTTTCTTCACTAAAGCGAATATCATTAACGTTTTTCTCATTTCATGTCAAACATGGCAAAATATGTAAAACCTGAAGCCATTTTGTTTGACTTGTTTAATTTCCGACCCTGTCCCAAAACGTTCCTATCAGTCAACATTGGAGAAAGTGGGCGTTTTATGGAGGCTGGTATTTTTCTGAGAATTGCCAAAAAAAATCACCATTTTTAATATCCAAATCGGGGGATGGGCGTTTATTAGAGCATGGGCTTCTAATAGTGATTTTAGGGTACTGAGTCATTTTGATCTTTTGACATCATGTTTAGTACACTATTGTCTTTATTTTCAGGAGAATTGGCAAAGACTTGGCAAACACTTTTGCAAAGTTGGAAAAGCTGGCAATATGTAAGTGGTAATCAGCTTTGATTTTCTGATACTCTGTGTGTGTGTGTGAATTTGGGTTTAATGTCGCTGTCAACAATTTTTCAGTCATATCACGGCGGTGTCTGGTTGTGACAGGGAGCTCAATGCTCACCTTTATAGTGCTGCCTCACTGAAGTATCATGTCCCAGACACATTACATGCTACCACACCCAGTCACATTATCATGACACTGGGTCAACCAGTCCTAGCTCTACCCCGTAAATCTGAGTGCCAAGCGAGGAGCAGCTAGTACCATTTTTAACGACTTTGGTATGTCACAGCCCGGGATCGAACCCTTGACCTCCCGTTCCCCGGAGCAGACACTTTACCAACTGAGCTTTCGGGGCCGGTTTCTGATACTCTGACTTGATGCATTCAGTAGATTTCTTTAACCCTTATCTTGCTGAATATTCATTTAAGCCACACCCATTTCTGTCTATCAACCAATCAAATTACTTGATGTAATTTATTGCTACATATTCATAAACTGAATGCCAAACAGTGTAGATCCTGATCAGATGGCTTCTTCAGAAGCCATCTGATCTGGATCTACACTGTTTGCAAAGATAAGGGTTGTCGTGAACAGCAAGATAAGGGTTCTGCAGAAGCCATCTGATCTGGATCTACACTGTTTGCAAAGATAGGGGTTGTCATGAACAGCAAGATGAGGGTTCTTCAGAAGCCATCTGATCTGGATCTACACTGTTTGCAAAGATAGGGGTTGTCATGAACAGCAGGATAAGGGTTCTTCAGAAGCCATCTGATCTGGATCTACACTGTTTGCAAAGATAGGGGTTGTCATGAACAGCAAGATAAGGGTTCTTCCGAAGCCATCTGATCTGGATCTACACTGTTTGCAAAGATAGGGGTTGACGTGAACAGCAAGATAAAACTTCTTCAGAAGCCATCTGATCTGGATCTACACTGTTTGCAAAGATAGGGGTTGTCCTGAACAGCATGATAAGGGTTAATAACGCTCACTTTGATATAAGTGAAGTAATGTTGAAAGGGTTACAAAACTGAAATAAATACACCACAACCTCTTTATCACTCTTGTTCAAGCCCAAAGAAGAAACTACATTAGCTAGAAAACTGTTTTATCCAAACAAAAATGTATAGTTTATTTGAGCCCCGCTAAGCGAATTTGTGTCTTCGAGCATTCCGTCATGACAAATTTTAACTGCGCATGCCCAGCCATTCAGAGGGGCCAGGGATATGGCTTTCTGTCTGAAGGTTCCTCTTAATTCACTGCTTGTATGAGCGAGCAGCGAATGTTCTGGCGAGACTGCGCAGATGCGCAGGCTCGCCTGAACCTTCGCTGCTCGCCTAGGTGATAAGTACCAAAATCGCTTGATGGGGCCCATTTAGAAAAATGAACATTTGTTGTTATTTTGTCTATAATATATAATTTTTATCCATCTTTAAACAGTGTTATATTCAGAACCATGTTAAAATGATTAAATGAACAGCGAAGCCACAGATCAGATGCCACAGAAAGTAAAACTAACAACAAATAAAATAAATTATTTTATACCAAGCAGTGAAATCAATGAATATCTGAAGAAAAAAAAACTGTGAAACTGCATCTATATGGTATTTTCACGTTGTCACATTTGGAATTAAAAGAAAATTTACTTGTTTTGGATAAATACCAAATATGTTTCATCTTGTGTGTTGAAAACATCAGAATTTTTCACTCCTGCTTTGCACTCGTGAAAATTCTGATAATTTCAGCATCAGAATTTTCAACACACTCTGTGAAAAAATTTTTGTATTCATCTCAAAAAAGTAAATATCCTTTATATAATCATTCATTTAAATAGGTAAAATGTTTCCGGTATCTGTCTTTAAACTACTTTATAGTACTGAGCAGTGTGATAGTGATGTTATAATAAAAATCTAGTATTAGAGTCACAGTTTATTTTCAACATTATTATTTTTGAATTTTCAGTGGCCAAAAGAAAGTCATTATTTGATGACAAACCTGTTGAGATCCAAGAACTAACATACATTATCAAAGAGGATATTAACAGTTTAAACAAACAGATCGCCCAGCTTCAGGAGATAGCCAAGTTTCATAGTGGTCAGAATGGGCGGCAAAAGCAGAGTCATTCCAATTCAGTTGTTGTGGCATTACAGGTACAGTTTAGTTTACCCTAACAAACCTCAGTATAGGGACAGACAGGCTCTGAGCAAACATTGCAGTACCAGATCAGACTGCTCCTGGAGGAGCAGTCTGATCAGGATCTACACTGTTTGCCATTCTGTCTGCACCTGTTTGGACTCCTTGCTGGATTGGGAAACAAATTAAAAATTTTAGGAGAATTACAGCAAGTCCTTAAGGTGTCCAGATTTTTAGGATTTTTAAGATAACGTCATGAAGGGGAGTAAATACTCCTAGTCTGTTTTATGTCATTTTCTCAAAACAAGACAACTGTCGGGTCAGCAGCAGTCATTCTGGAGAAAGAACATGAAATATTTTCAACAATCATTCTCTCATTTTTGCTGATTCAAGGATATTTGTCAGGTTTTCGCAAACAATGTGCATTCTGCTGATTAACTGCTTATGTATAACCATGTGGTTAGGTAAAAGGTCTGGCTGAACATCACCCTAATAATGTTGATTGGGCTATTAAGCTCCAAATGAAACTTACAAGGAAGATGACTTTTACTACTGCTTTTGTTTTCTTGTAACCTGAAATTCACCTTTGAAAATTGGAGGAAATTATTTGATCCTCATTATTTGCTCATATTAAGGGGGATCTAAGGCTTTCCTGTTAAAGTAGACCCTATTGACTAGGGGAGGAAACTTTTTGTAAAGAGTTGCCTCCCCGACAGTTGTATCTTTTCTCCATAAAATTCATGCTTTAAGAGGAGTGAACACACTATCAATGGAGGAAATGCTTTCAAAAATAGTTTTGCTTCCCTTGTTAAAAGTGGCCAACTCTTTAACCCTTATCTTGCTGTTTACGACAACCCCTATCTTTGCAAACAGTGTAGATCCAGATCAGATGGCTTCTGAAGAAGCCATCTGATCAGGATCTATACTGTTTGGCAATCAGTTTATGAATTTGTAGCAGTAAATTACATCAAGTAATTTGATTGGTTGATAGACAGAAATGGGTGTGGCTTAAATGAATATTCAGCAAGATAAGGGTTAAGCATAGAAGTTGTTACTGAGGAGCAGACCCTTTTTGCAGAGGTGTTTATATGGGAAGTACAAAGTAAGTACCCTTTTAACACTCACCATGAATGTTTTTCAATATGCTACTCTCCTCCCCAATTTTAAGCCATTTCATTTTTTGTTGCATGATTTCAGTTTGAACAAATGAACCCAGAAATGTCATATTTTTCAGGCATTTGCAGGATTTCAGGCTTTTAGAGCTTGATTTCTTTCTTGATTTCAGGCTTTTATGCCTATAGTTTGCCTATTTTATCCTGCTAAATAAATTTATTAACCCACACCCATTTCTGACTATAAGTCAACCAAAATACTTGATATTTTGACAAACTGCGTTACAAACAGTGTAGATCCTGATCAGATGGCTTCTTCAGAAGCCATCTGATCTGGATCTACACTGTTTGCAAAGGTAATAGTTGTGTCTTGTTCAGCAGAATAAGGTTTGAAGCTGCATGCAAAATCGGGGCTTTCAGGCATGGAAAAGCATGGTCAGTACGAAGCCTGGACATACTGGAGCCAGTTTTTCAAAACTAATGATATTGTTAGTAAACAAATTGTTTAAACTTTGATTATTAAATATGGCAAATATACTAAATACTATATGCTGAAAAAGTGTTAGTAGATATGCAAAAGCTACTTACATTTTTTTTCAGCCAAAATAACACAATTTTACATATTGTACTTCCTAGAACAGTTAACAATTTGACCACTAACATGTTTGTTAAGCTAGCAAGGCTTTGAACAACTTGACCTAATTGGTTATCCATGTTTTAATTATGATGACTTACATTTTTCAGTCCAAGTTGGCAAATATGTCTAATGACTTCAAACAGGTTTTGGAAGTCAGAACAGAGGTAAATACTATTTCTTACTTCTTATTGGCAGAAAATCTTATTATAAGTAGCGTGGTAGCTCAGTGGTTAGTGCACTTGCCTATCATGCTAGAGGCCCCTGGTTTGATTCCTGGCAGTGGTCATAAAATTGCAGTGTCCAAACATGCTCAACTGGCATCATATGCAGGGATAAATGCCACAAAGTGCACCATCCTTCAGATTGGGGCATAAACTGGAGGCCTCCCTGTGCAGGGAGAACCATCCCCTGTGCAGGTAAAAGATCCCTACCAAAATTACATGATTACTGTGTAAGCTTCCATCCTGTAAACCTGGAGTGTATGTAATGTATGCCTGTACGTAATTCTTGTGAGGGGGTGTTGCAGTATACAGTCGAACTTCAATGGCTCGAACACCTTTGGGACCTCGAAAATCTGTTCGAGACAGGGGCAGTTCAAGCCACTCGGGTTACTGTCAGGAGGCATAATGAGATACTTCTAGTCATCTTATCGGTGTTCTATAATGAAAATGTTTGCTGTGTGTACTCATTAGAATCGCCTCATCAAGGCGATTCTAATGAGTACACACAGCATACATTTGCAAGCAAAAAAGACTAAAATCTTCTTAATTACCCTCCACTATTTCTTATGTAGAGGATTTCGCTAGGGGCTCAAGAATGGGTTCGACACATCCATGTACGAGCCATAGGTGTTCGACCCATGGACGTTCTACTGTATATAGAAAGTACCTTACTTCTTATAACCTTATGAAAATTAATGTTTTTGTCACATTAAGGGTATGCACCCATTTGATATAGTTATTTCTTGTATTGGTCTCAAATCAGCCTTTTTTTCTGGAGAAAAATACATCTTGATCTTATTCCCCAAATATATACTTCGGGAAATAAGTTGAGAAATTATTTCGGCGCACTTTTGTTTCAAACTCTGAGGTGCTAACTTAAAAAGAATATGTCTTATAAGTCAGTTCTGATACCAAACTCACTAATTCTGTGATTTTTTCTCTCTGCCAGAGACGTTTGGCGTAATTCTACTCAATTCATGCCGTGCATATGCCATGCACATGCAGTCAATATCGATGATACTCACTTCACTTTTGTGGGCCATGCCCATAAACCATTAAACCGTCAAAAAATCATAAAAGTTCTAAGATGGGCTGTTGTCCTGGACTGACATTAGACCAGCCTTATATGGCTATTGGCATGCTTACTGATGGCATGAAAGTTAAGGAGGCTGCAGAACATTTTCGTGTATAAACTGCCCATTATGTAAACTGACCAGCTTGATATTACCTAAGTGGTGTTGACTGGACCGTAAAACTCCAAAATAAATCAGAGAATTCTAAATGCATTTTCATCATTATTACAGAATTTAAAACACCAAAAGAACAGAAGGGAGCAGTTTTCCCAGTCTTCAGCAGTGTCTGCACCTTCCAAAGGTTTTGGAAATCAGGGTCAGTATACTACTGTCTTGAATAAGGCTTTCTTTTTTTTTACCTGGTTTAACCCTTATCCCGCTGAACACAGCAGCCACTACCTTTGCAAACAGTGTAGATCCAGATCAGATGGCTTCTGAAGAAGCCATCTGATCAGGATCTACACTGTTTGTTATGAAGTCTTTGAACCGAACGAAAACATTATATTAAGTAGATTGATCGGTTGATAGTCAGAAATGGGTGTAGCTTAATTTATTCACCAGTATGAGGGTTAAATGGACCTCAGTGGTTTTGTGACTGAGAGTGCCACCTCTTAAATGTTAGGTCTGTCACCGCTGTGCGTTCAAGCCCTGCTGGGGTCAAAGGAGACGACAAGTTCTACATTTAAAATTCAGGTGATTTTTTTTCGCAGGGTGTTAAAGTTTTTGCTAACCTCTGTTTCTGGATCTGGAGATATCCGCCCTTTGTAATATTAAAATGTGAAACATGGTTTTTGGACATTTAAAATGCATTTTATTCGCAGCTGTTTTATAAAAATGTCAATTCTCTGCTATTTGTAAATGTGACGCCGTTAAGGACATCGTATATGTAACTTTATGGGGTATATCTAACTAATTTGCACATGTAATCCACTAGTGGATTATTAGGGCCCCTGCCCATCGCGGCTTGAAGAAATAGATGGGCTGCATGATGCTTCCACACAGAGCTGAAACAGACCCACACATGCATACTGGTAAACCGCTTAGAGGATCTAAGCCTGCCCAGGCAAAGAGGTGTGAGTTGGACCGTCCATGCATGTAGACCCTATTGGTTTCATTGGGCGGCAAGGCTTGAGATATCATCTCAATGTCGGTAAAAGTCCCACAAAATTGGAAGCAACATCTCCAAAATGACCTTTACAGTGTTGATGGGGACGTTAAACCTCAATTCAAACAAACAAATCAGAGATCCAGATCTACACTGTCCAGGGCCCAAGCTAGCCCAAAAAATTTGGGAGAAGTGACTTCTCCCTCCTGGGAAAATAGGGAGAAGTTTGCTGGGTCTAGGAAGAAGTGGGTGCGGCTTAACGCCGAACAACAACAATGTAATCAATTCTCCTGTAAACCCCTATTTGGAGAAAAGTGTGTTTTATAGGGGTATCAATCAATTCCACTATTGAGACCACCTGAAAAGAAGACTAATTCTGCTTTAAAAAGCTTATTTGGTTGGCTGCAGTTATTCTTTCTGTTTTCTGCATACAGTGACCCCTGATCAGAGACCACTTTTGGGACTGTTCAAAAGTGGTTTTAAAGACCACTTTTGAACTGTCCCAAAGGTGGTCTTAATATAGTAATTTTACTGTATTTGGGCAAGCTGTAACTTTTGTTATATCCAACCATGTTATAATGAAAGGTGTTATAAAGTAAAGAGGTTTCTGTGTAATAGTTAGATCAGTTCACTAAGTACCTGTCACAATTGTATTTGAAACAAGGGGGAACAACCTCGCTAAATGAAAATCAGTTGTTATTTTTTATGAATTTGGATAATTACTAAGTAACTGAATATTTACCGGCAAGCAGACTTGGGGCCAATTACATTTGAAAGTAATTGATTAAATTACAATTACTTTGCCCTAAAATTGTAATTGATTAAATTACAATTACAACAACATGTGAATGTAATTGATTAAATTACAATTACTTTTGCAATGTAATTGATTAAATTACAATTACTTTCGCAATGCATTTTCTAGAAGTACTACAGGTATGACACTTTAACTCCCGTCAAACAACTACTACTACCAATAATTAATAGATGTTCATTTAAACTACATGTTTAAAATGAAGCATACTCTCGAACTTACTTGAAAACTAAATCTATATAAGCTCTCTTTCAGCTTTTGTCAAGTTCTACCAGTACTTTTGAGTTGATGTAGTAAATGCATCCATTGTGAACAATGCCCTAGTTCTCATAACCGAAGTCAAAAATGAACTATCTGAATTACACTTTTCATCAGCTTTTCAAAAGTTGCATTTTTCAGTCTACACAGATAGACGGGCTAGACAAAAAAGTGTAGACCCAGATCAGGCTGCTCATGGAGGAGCAGTTTAATCAGTGTCTAGACTTTTTGTCCAACCTGTTTACATTATTTGGGCGCAATTAATAAAATGCAATTAATATTTCAGTTGAACTGTGTGAATCAACAATAGACAAAATTTGAGTTGATCATATTTTTCACAGTTACATGACAAACAAAGAGTGATTGGCAACAGTTATATATTTATCACACCTGAATGGAGATGGTTACTCAACAGAACAATAGATAAATTAGAGATACCCATACATTGTACAATTTACCTGTGAAAAAAAACTAAAATATATATAAAACAATCAACATCAGAAAAGTTTGTTATAATCTAAATCACCTAGAAATTTTCAAAAAGATACCTTTTCTAAGGAGAAATGCATAAGAACAAATTAAAAGGCAAACAGTGTGTGCCCTGGTCAGAGTGCTCTTCTAGACAGTCTTATCTGAGTATGCACTGTTTGACCAGGCCTGTCTGTCCAATACCTTAGGATCATTATGGTAGTTGATAAAATACTATGACTGCACAGCTTTACCCCATTCTCTGTTCTAGACAGTCTTATCTGAGTATGCACTGTTTGACCAGGCCTGTCTGTCCAATACCTTAGGATCATTATGGTAGTTGATAAAATACTATGACTGCATAGATTTACCCCATTCTCTGTTTTAGACAGTCTTATCTGAGTATGCACTGTTTGACCAGGCCTGTCTGTCCAATACCTTAGGATCATTATGGTAGTTGATAAAATACTATGACTGCACAGCTTTACCCCATTCTCTGTTTTAGACAGTCTTATCTGAGTATGCACTGTTTGACCAGGCCTGTCTGTCCAATACCTTAGGATCATTATGGTAGTTGATAAAATACTATGACTGCACAGCTTTACCCCATTCTCTGTTCTAGACAGTCTTATCTGAGTATGCACTGTTTGACCAGGTCTGTCAGTCTAATACCTTAGGATCATTATGGTAGTTGATAAAAATACTATGACTGCACAGCTTTACCCCATTCCCTGTTCTATCCATACCTTACACACTTTAAAGAGAGACAACTATATGATCAAATTCATTTGCACTTGTGCAGTCTTTATAAACAGATTTGAAAAACATTCAGCACATCCATTAACTTTTATGAAAGGTAAAAGTTTGAACATGTTTAATTGAAGTTTATAAGGAATTACTGATATTATGATGAGTATACACGCTAGCAAAAGTATATAAAAGAATTCAATTGGTCTGATGTCCAGAATCCTGATATTTTTGCACATATTCACAATTTATACATCTATATTAACAAAAATGTAATCAAATTGTAATCAGAAAATAATCATGATTACAGGCCAAAATATTGAAGTAATTGATTAAATTAAATTACTTGTAATCAGAAAAATGTCTGATTACTGATTACATCAGATTACTTGAAAATATGTAATCAATTACAGCTGATTACGATTACAGATTATGATTACCTCAAGCCTGCCGGCAAGTAATAATTATTTTCACTTACAAAATAAAAAATTGCTACCTACTTTTGTTGTTGTCCATAAAAAAAAAATGAAAACGATTGATGGATGCAAAAGTAATGTACAAACAAATCAATGGCAAATAAACCATCTATATTTAAAATTTATTAAATACTAATGCAGTGTCAATGTCACCGGTCAGGCTAATCTTATTACTGTATACAACAGTACATAACAAAGTACGTCCGCACCCGAACTTTGGCACGAGCTAACGGTACAAATATACCTGTTTAAGTTACATAATCTTGTGTAATCTTAATTGGCTATTAATGCAATAAAAACTTTGTGCAATCAACCGAGATAGATTTTTGACAGTACAAGACTACTAAGCGTGTTGCAAGTGGCTCGAGCTGCATGAGCCAATGGTTAGAATTAAATTACATAACAGTACCAAACTGCAGCTGGGACGAAGTGCAGAATAAACAGTTAGCTTTGTTCAGTGTAATTACTGAGATTTCTGACGCTAGTGGATCGAAGGATTATCGTCACCTTGTCAGTTTACCGTTACTGTTCACAAGGAAGACACAAAAAAAAAAACGGGCGAAATTTCAGGGCGAAGTTTTTTTTGGTTTCATCGCCAAAGTCGGCGAAGTGAGCCCCAACAGGGCGACTTCTTCGCCCGAGTCGCCCTCTAGCTTGAGCCCTGCTGTCATGAAGTTTTTGAATTGAACAAAAACATTATGCCAAGTAATTTGATTGGTTGAAAGACAGAAATTGGTGTGGCTTAATTTATTCAGCGGAACAAATGGACCTCCATGGCTTTGTGGTTAAAAGCGCGTTGGGTTCAAACCATGCTCAGGTCATAGCAGATGCCAAGTTCTGGATTTGAAATTCAGTTGACCCTTAAAATGACTTCTATATACATTTATCCAGTCTGATTTTGAAATAATTTCACAGAAATGTTCCTTGGGTCACTGTCAACCAAAACTGCTATATCAAAATATGAAAAATAGTTATAGCTATTCACCATATAGAATTTTACAGGTGTATAGAATACTAAACTTAAAGGCTTCATATCTTTATTATGTCAAAACAAATACTGTCATTTTTATAAAGGTTTTCGGTTTATTTTGTAATGATGCATTTATAATTTTATGTAGGTCAGTCAGTATTACTTCAAGATGAAGCACAACACAACGGTTTCTCTGACGGGCATGTAGCAATAAACATGGACAACATGGAACCTCGACATCGACATCAGCTACAGCTGATAGACGAACAGGACGATTATATACAAAATCGGGCGGAAACTATGCAGAATATAGAATCAACTATAGTGGAACTAGGGCAGATCTTTACACAACTTGCTCATATGGTGAAAGAGCAGGAGGAGGCAGTTCAACGGTAAGCATACACATAACAATGTTCATTACAACACAGTTTAAGGGGAATGGATACACCTTCAGGGGAGGCAACTCCTGCAAAAGTATTTTTGTCTCCCATGTCAATAGGGGTCAACTCTTGAAGGAAAGAATTTGCTCCAGTGGAGCAAATTCTTTCCTTTTTGAGTTGACCCCTTTTTCTGTGGGGTAGAGTTTATACAAAAGTGAACAGGAAGTCCTGAAAGTTGTCTCCCTTTGAAAAATGGTGGAAAAAAATATGCCAGGTGTAGACATTCCCCTTAAGGATGGATCCTTTAAATGTCATTTTAAGGATCCATCTTTAAACTGTGACATACAGTTATAGATATATAGAAAAATGGCCATAATTGTACATTTTTGGACAACAAGGTTGTTAAACTTGCATGGTTTCGGTGTAGAACCCAAATAATATGGTTCTAAATAGTTTGTGGTGTACTACTCCCCGTTGTGGTCCTTTTTGGTCTAGTGGGTGAGAGCTTTGTGGGTACGTTACTTTGGTAGCTCAGTTGGATTGTGTGTCTGACTGATGTCAGGTCATGGCTAGCAACATTCTTATGTGTAGTCTGATCCTAATATCTCTCCCACTGAGTCAAGAAGGGCAGTTGCCATTTTCTGGTAAAAGAATGTGCATGTCAGTATACACTTGCCTGGAAAAAGTGTGGTTAGGTAAACATATCTGCTTAACCCTTGTCCTGCTAATCCCGGATATGCCTTATCTTTGAAACAAGGTAGATCCAGATCAGATGGCTTCTGACGAAGCCATCTGATCAGGATCTACATTGTTTGCCATTCAGATTGTGAATTTGTTGCAATAATTTGCATCAAGTAATCTGATTGGTTGATAATCGGTAGTGGGTGTGGCATATATGAATATTCAGCAGGACAAGGGTTAATATGACCTAAATAGCATTAACCGTTAAAACTCCAAACCATACCAAAATGAACCTTGCTCAGGTCACATGTGAGACAGTAAAGTTCTGCAACAGAAGGTTAGATTGTTTTGGTGTTTTGCATTTAAATACACCACAGCTGGTGTTAAGGGAACGTGTGGTGGCTATAGAATGACTTCCTACCCTTCATCATGGTATGGGGTTTTAGTTTCTAGTCCTTTTGGATTCTACTGTGGCATTTCAGAAATATTTGAGGGTCATTGAGGAGGCTGACTTGGCCAAAACCAGCTACTTTGGCCCAGAAAAAAAACATACACTCTAGGGTTTTCAGTTCTGTGTTGTAGTCCTTGCCTCCAAAGGATTACCTTTTTATAAAACATTTAGATTTTGGCAACAAAAATACCATTGTATTAGATATTGTACTTTCTAGAACCATTTATGTTAGCTTACTAACATTCCTTAAGCTACAGTCGAACTTCGATGGCTCTAACCACTTCGGGACCATGAAAATTTATTCGACACAGCGGTAGTTCGAGCCACTGAGGGTTACTGCCAGGAGGCAGAACGAGATACCTTTGAAGATCTTTTCGATGTTCTGTAATGAAAATGTATGCTGTGTGTACTCATTAGAATCGGCTCACCGAGGCGATTCTAATGAGTACACACAGTGGTGAGGCGATTCTAATGAGTACACACAGCATTCATTTGCAGGATAAAAGACTAAAATCTTCTTAATTATCCCCACTATTGCTTGTGAAGAGGATTTCCCTAGGGGCTCAAGAGCGAGTTCGACTCAGGCATGGTAAACGAGCCATCGGTTTTCGAGCCATCGGAGTTCTACTGTAATTGGTTTCAACAACTTTACTCATATTCTGACTTTACATTACAGATCTATTTTTTCTCTTTTCAGGATTGACTCTAACGTGGAGGAATCACACATGAACATTGAAGCTGCCCACAGTGAAATACTGAAATATTTTCAATCTGTGACTAATAATAGGTGGCTTATGATAAAAATATTTGCAGTCCTAATTATATTTTTCATTATATTTATTGTTTTTATGGCCTAAAACAGAAATTCAAGCAATGCAGAATTCTGAACTTCTTTGCTTCCAAAGGATCTAACTGTTCAGAACTTATTTATATAAGAGGTGTCAAGTGTGAAATGGGTCTTACGACGTGTGGGCACAGCAAATCACTGGCCCCGAGATTATAAATCATTTTTCCCCGAAATTCTTGTTACTTTTAAAATAAAAAAAAAAATAAAGAAGCAGTAATTTTCCTGCTGAGATCATCACAGAATGACATTTACCCTGCTCATAAATTTTAAAAAGCCAACATTGGTTGGCATTTTAAAATTTATGAGCAGGATAGCTTTCATGCTCAAGTGAATTGAGCATGAAAAATGTTTTATAACCTCGGAGCCAAATTGTTTTTTTCTGTTTGCTCATAGAAAAAGGTACGGTGGGTATTTGGTGAGTAAAGAATGATAATTTTTGTCATTCTCCATAAAAACGTATGGTTTTGCTATTGTATTCATTAGAACCACCTTAGGGAGGTGGTTCTAATGAATACTCACATGATAGGATTATATAGAAAAAATTATTTTTCAATTATCACCTCATTGAAGTGGTTCTAATGAACACCCACAATATAGGTTTATATGGTGAAATAAGGAAAATCACCTTAAATTATCGCCAAATACCCACCTCCTGTTGCTATGGTGCTATTTATATAGCATTTGAGTGATTTGACCCAGATCTTTTTCATTCAGATGCTGAAGTCTATATTCTGTCTTGAGTGGGAATGCAAGCTGATCTGAATGCTGAGTACACATTTAAACAAGTATTTTCCCATGTAGTGACTCATGAAAAATGTTGATACAGTAACATTCTGGATTAAGACCACCTTTGGGATTGTTCAAAAGTGGTCTTCAAGACCCCTTTTGAACAGTCCCAAAAGTGGTGCCTTAATTTGTTATCTGGTGCAGAAAACAAAAAGAAAAACAAACTTTTTAAATATGTGTTAAAAAGAAAGATTCTTAAATATTATTATCTGGGGCCAGTTGTTCAAAGCATCATTAGCTTAATGAGCTCATTAGTGGTCAAATTGTTAACTGTTCTAGCAAGTAAAATATCTAAAATTTTGGTATTTTTGTTGAAAAAATGTGAGCAGCTTTTGCATTTGCAAAAGCTGCTCACATTTTTTTAGCAAAAATATTAGCATATCTGCCATATTAAAAGTTCAAAGTTTTAATAATACATTAACTAACGACATCGTTAGTTCATTAAATAACAATGTCGTTAGTTTTGAACAACTGGTCCCTGGTCTTAATAACAGAACTACACTGTGCTTTTCATACTCCTTAATAAAAACAGGGTTTCTGTACAAAAACAAAGGTTTTCAGAAAGGCATGAGCCTTGACAAGTTTGCATAAATCCAGATAGGGCACTTTTTTATCTGAAAAGGAGTGCATTTTTAGCTCACCTGTCACGTAGTGACGAGGTGAGCTTTTGGGATCACTTTTTGTCCGTCGTCCGTCGTGCGTGCGTGCGTGCGTCCGTCGGTGCGTCCGTAAACAATTTCAAATAAGTATATCTCCAATACCCCATGGCCAATCTTGATCAAATTTCATGTGAATCATCATCAGGTAGGGGGAAAGGCTGCATAAGGTTTTTGGGCTGATCAGATTGGAATTCTGGTTGCCATGGCAACATATAGCTCCCATAGACTTATAATGGGAAAACATTTTAAAATCTTCTTCTCTGAAACCACAGGGCCCAGAGCTTAGATATTAAGCATGTAGCAAGGGCAAGTGGTCAACTACATAATTCCTGCCAATCATGCCCCTCGGTGCCAAACGGGCCACGCCCTAGGGCCCCTTCGCTCCCATAGACTAATAATGGAAAAAAAGCTTCAAAAATCATCTTCTCTGAAACCACAGGGCCCAGAGCTTAGATATTTAGCATGTAGCAATGGCAAGTGGTCACCTACATAATTCCTGCCAATCATGCCCGTGGGTTCAAAAAGGGCCACGCCCCGGGGCCCCTTCGCTCCCATAGACTCATAAAGAAAAAAAAGCTTCAAAAATCTTCTTCTCTGAAACCACAGGGCCCAGAGCTTATATATTTTGCATGTAGCAATGGCAGGTGGTTACCAACATAATTCCTGCCAATCATGCCCCTGGGTTCCAAATGGGCCACGCCCCGGGGCCCCTTCGCTCCCATAGACTCATAATGGAAAAAAGCTTCAAAAATCTTCTTCTCTTAAACCACAGGGCCCAGAGCTTATATATTTAGCATGTAGCAATGGCAGGTGGTCACCTACATAATTCCTGCCAATCATGCCCCTGGGTTCCAAATGGGCCACGCCCCGGGGCCCCTTCGCTCCCATAGACTCATAATGGAAAAAAAGCTTCAAAAATCTTCTTCTCTTAAACCACAGGACCCAGAGCTTAGATATTTAGCATGTAGCAATGGCAAGTGGTAACCTATATAATTCCTGCCAATCATGCCCCTGGGGTCGAAATTGGCCACACCCCTGGGCCCCTTAGCTTCTATATACTCATAATGGAAAAAAAGGTTCAAAAATCTTCTTCTCTGAAACCACAGGGCCCAGAGCTTAGATATTTAGCATGTAGCAACAGCAAGTGGTCACCAACATAATTCCTGCCAATCATGCCCCTTGGTTCCAAATGGGCCACGCCCTGGGGCCCCTTAGCTCCTATAGACTCATAATGAAAAAAAAAGCTTCAAAAATCTTCTTCTCTGAAACCACAGAGCCCAGAGCTTAGAAATTTAGCATGTAGCAACGGCAAGTGGTAACCAACATAATTCCTGCCAATCATGCTCCTGGGGTCCAAACAGGCCACGCCCTGGGGCCCCTTAGCTCCTATAGACTCATAATGGAAAAAAGCTTCAAAAATCTTCTTCTCTGAAATCACAGGGCCCAGAGCTTAGATATTTAGCCCCTAGCAACGGCAAGTGGTCACCTACATAATTCCTGCCAATCATGTCCCTGGGTTCCAAATGGGCCACGCCCCCGGGCCCCTTCGCTCCCATAGACTCAAAATGGAAAAAAGCTTCAAAAATCTTCTCCTCTGAAACCGCAGGGCCCAGAGCTTAGGTTATTAGCATGTAGCAACGGCAAGTGGTCATCTACATAATTCCTGCCAATCATGCTCCTGGGGTCCAAATTGGCCACGCCCGCGGGCCCCTTAGCTGCCATTGACTCATAATAGAAAAAAGCTTCAAAAATCATCTTCTCTGAAACCACAGGGCCTAGAGCTTAGATATTTAGCAT
Source organism: Lucinisca nassula (assembly GCA_963580285.1). Lineage (NCBI taxonomy): Eukaryota > Metazoa > Mollusca > Bivalvia > Lucinida > Lucinidae > Lucinisca > Lucinisca nassula. The sequence continues at coordinate 21,606,650 of OY757012.1, forward strand.
GTAGCAACAGCAAGTGGTCACCTACATAGTTCCTGCCAATCATGCCCCTGTGGTCAAAACGAGCCACGCCCCGGGGCCCCTTAGCTCCTATAGACTCATAATGGAAAAAATGCTTCGAAAATCTTTTTCTCTGAAACCACAGGGCCCAGAGCTTAGATAATTAGCATGTGGCAATGGCAAGTGGTCACATACATAAATCCTGCCAATCTTGCCCCTGGGGTCCAAATGGGCCACGCCCAGGGGCCCCTTAGCTCCCCTAGGCTCATAATGGAAAAAAGCTTCAAAAATCTTCTTCTCTGAAACCACAGGGCCCAGAGCTTAGATATTTAGCATGTGGCAATGACAAGTGGTCACCTGCATAAATCCTGCCAATCATGCCCCTCTGGTCCAAACTGGCCACACCCTGGGACCCCCTTAGCTCCCATAGACTCAAAATGGAGAAAAGCCTCAAAAATCTTCTTCTCTGAAACCATAGGGCCCAGAGCTTAGATATTTAGCATGTAGCAACGGCAAGTGATCACCTACATAATTCCTGCTTATCATGCCCCTGGGGTCCAAATGGGCCACGCCCCGGTGCCCCTTAGCTCTTATAGACTCTAAATTGAAGAAAGCTTAAAAAATCTTCTTCTCAGAAACTGTGAAGCACAGAACTTAGATATTTAGTCCAAATTGGCCAAATCCTGTGGCCCCTTAACTCCAACAAACTTATAATGGAAAAAAGCTTCAAACATCTTCTTTGAAACCATGAAATACAGACCTTAGATATTTAGTATATAGCAACACAAAATGGTCACCTACATAAATCCTGCCAACCATGCCCTTTGGGTCAAAATTGGCCAAGCCCCAGGGCTCATTAGCTTCTATAGACTTATACTGGAAAAAAAAACTTAAAAAAAATTCTTCTTTTCCAAACCCTAAGGCACATATTTTGTTTGATTTGAGGTTTTACATCCCTGTCAACACTGTATAGGTCATTTTGGAGATGTCTCTTCCAATTTTGTGGGACTTTTTACCCGACATTGAGATGAAATTACATCTCAAGCCCTGTCGCCCAATGAAACCAATAGGGTTTATACGCATGGACACCGCTTTGCCTGAGCTTAGATATTTAGTATGTAGGAATGTCAAGTGGTCTCCTACACTAATGATTTTCTGGTACACAGGTGAGCGATATAGGGCCATTGGGCCCTCTTGTTTGTTCTTATTTTTGCATGAAAACATACACTGTGGGCCAGGTTGTGGGTACTTAATAGAAGCACCTCAGCGAGGTGCTTCTAATGAGTATCCACAACATGTTTATCGTGCAGAAGTAAGGAAAAGAATATTTGGATACCCGCTTTTATCTGGGGCTATGATTTTGTCAAGCGAATGACAGAACTAACTGTACTTTTCAAAGTTTCTATTGAAAACGGGTTCCATAACGTTATACTGCAAGATCAGCATTAGAAAGAGAACCAGTCTAGAATTGTATACAGATCATGTCTCTTGTGTCTAGGGCCAATAAAGATGTGTGAGCTATAATATAATGTTATTAATCAAGTAATTTCGTATTGGCCCACATACAGGTCCGAGATCTGCTGCATTGGCCTGAGGACAAAGGCCGAGGGCTAATGCAGCTGACCGAGGACCTGTAACTGGGTTAATACGAAATTACTTGATAATGACAATTTTATTAATTGATACAATTAAAATAGCATGATTATTGATTTTTTGACCTCACTTGACCTCAGTTAATATTGGTTGACCTGGTGTTAATACGGATGACCTTTGATCAATACAGGATAGTCAATTAATAATTGGGATTTACAGTGAGGAAAAAAAATCTGTGACACATTGAATGTGAACACATTGTATGAATATTGTTATTTGAAATTACGAATTCATTATACATACATTTTTTAGGAATACTATTTTGACAGAAAAAAATAGTTCTGGTTAACATGACATCAAAGAGCTGTTGTCACTGTCATGACTAACCCATATCTTGCTGAATATTCATTTAAGCCACACCCATTTCTGTCTATCAACCAATCAAATTACTTGATGTAATTTATTGCTACAAATTCATAAACTGAATGCCAAACAGTGTAGATCCTGATCAGATTGCTTCTTCAGAAACCATCTGATCTGGATCTGCACTGTTTGCAAAGATAGGGTTTGTCGTGAACAGCAAGATAAGGGATAACTTTATCCCTTTAGATGTGTATTTATTGGAATATTATTATTTTGAACAACATATTCTAGATGTGATAAGTGACCTTGACCTTGGTCACATATTGAGTACAAATATCACAGCTCCAGATCGGTGAGGATAATTTCGGGATAGTTTTTCTTATTTCTCCACAAAAGCATATGTTGTGGGCTGCAATGAAAGTTTAGGCATTTTTTTTGTCAGGGTACTCCTGTTTTTGCCCACTTGCTTACTGATTGGCTCCAAAAAATTATCTTGAAAGGGGTGTAAAACCAAATCCAAAAAAAATAATGATAAAAAAAAAAAAATTGTGGGTACTTAGAAATGCGTCATTGATACTTGTTAGAATTGCCTCAACGAGGCAATTCCACTCATCGAGGCAGTTCCACTCATCGAGGCAATTTCAACAGGTAGATAAGGCAATTCTAACAGGTACATTCAATATATGTTTGTAATGAGAATTAAAGAAAATAATCCCTTATGGTTGTCATCAATTCTCTTCATCTACAGCTGTGACACTTGGAAAATAGGAAGTGATTTGGATGACTTAAGGGGAATGGGTACACCTGGGGAGGCAACACCTGTGAAAGTATTTTTGTCCCTCATGTCAATAGGGGTCAACTCTTAAAGGAAAGAATTTGCTCCTGAGGAGCAAATTCTTTCCTTTAAGAGTAGACCTCTTTTTTCCGTGGACAAGAGTTTATAGAAAAGCGAACAGGAAGTCCCAAAAGTTGTCTCCCTTTGAAAAATGGGGGGAAAAATCTGCCAGATGTATTCCTTCCTCTTAATATGGAGGATATTTATTTTAACCCTTGTCCTGCTGAGCCCGGATATGCCTTTTCTTTGAAACAATGTAGATCGAGATCAGATGGCTTCTGAAGAAGCCATCTGATCAGGATCTACATTGTCATTCAGATTGTGAATTTGTTGTAATAATTTGCTACAGGTAATCTGATTGGTTGATAATCGGTTGTGGGTGTGGCATATATGAATATTCAGCAGGACAAGGGTTAATGTACAGGTAATTTGAAAGTGTTCAGTGAATGTGTTTCGTCTCTATCTGCCTTCTAGCAAACATGTTTGGCTGACCAGGACCTTCATTGTATGCCAGTATACAATACATTGTTGAATAAACATGTTAGCATAAAAGTGAGTGCTGTATCAGTGATACCAAAATTTGGCAGATTGCTTTGAACATTTATCATCGTCATCATCACCAGTTTTTTTTATTAACATGCAGGTACAGGGGTAACATCCACATAAGTGGGCCTCCTTCGCTGCACACATAGCAGATCTCACACCAGATCTCCAGGTATGTCTATCATGAGGATCAATAGCCGATAACTTCCACTCTCTGCAATCATTCTCTGTCAGCTGCTTCCAGGTCATCTTGGGCCTCCCAGGCCCCCGCTTTCTATCTACCTGTTTGTCACAGGTTGGAGCGTTCCACATGTACACACCAGCAGAGCCTTCTCTCCCAGGTCCTCAATGCCAAGCCCTACAAGTAGCTCACTGGATCTGATGGTGACAGTGTCTTGTGGCTTGACATTGCATATCTGTCTGATCATAGCCCTTATGTTGGAAGTTTGGCTTAAAAAATTATCATTACACTTCTTTGTCTGGACATTTCTGTTTGTGTATCCATGGAAGAACAATCATTGATAATAAATATGCGTACAGTAGAATTTTGATGGCTCGAACACCCATGGCTCGTTTACCATGGATGTGTCGAACCCATTATTGAGCCCCTAGCGAAATCCTCTACATAAGAAATAGTGTGGGATAATTAAGGAGATTTTAGTCTTTTATCTTGCAAATGTATGCTGTGTGTACTCATTAGAATCGCCTCGATGAGGCGATTCTAATGAGTACACACAGCATACATATTCATTATAGAACACCGAAAAGATGTATTAAAGTATCTCGTTATGCCTCCAGACAGTAATGCTCAGTGGCTCGAACCACCCCTGTCTCGAACAGATTTGCGAGGTCCCAAAGGTGTTCGAACCATTGAAGTTCGACTGTAGTTTCAGATGATGATGGGTAAGAGGGACAATTAAGGGATAGTTTTTCATTATTTCTTGTCGGAAATATATGGGTACTTGTTAGAATAACCTCATTGAGGTGATTCTAACGGTTATCATCTCATTGAGGTGATTTGATCAGGTACACACATGTGCTTCAGGAACTTAGTTTGAGGGTACTTGTTAGAATTGCCTCATCAAGATTCTGAGTACCCACATGTTTCAGGCATTATGTTGTGGGTACTTCTTAGAATCACCTCATTTTGGCGATTCTAACAAGTACCCACAACATACATTTCTGTAGAGGAATAAGAAATTTTATTACTCTTCTTTGTGTGGATTTATCTGTTTGCATATCCATTAAAAAACAACCCTTGACCAGAAGAAATTTCATAGTCCTGTCAAAGGTCAACTTTAAGTTGTACTCAAAGTCAAACTTCAACAAACTATGAAATTCCTTCCAAGTGATGTATGCTTCATGCTGGTTATGTTATTCTCTTCCAACATTAACCCATTGCATGCGGTGTATGCAGGCCCAGATCAGCCGCCGCTGCTTTGTCTGAGCAGAACGCGGTGCCTGATCAAGGCCAGCTCTATTTGCTGAGATTCCGTCAAAATTAGAATAAAAACGAAAAAATAGGCCTACCACCCCTTTTATGACAAATGGTCTTGTCCAGCATATAGCAATGGAAGAGTCTGCTAGCATCAATAGGTTAAGCATACATCACTTGGAAGAGATCCCTTTAACTCTTACCCTGCTGAACACAAAAAACCCTACCTTTGTGAACAGTGTAGATCCAGATCAGATGGCTTAAGGAGAAGCCATCTGATCAGGATGTACACTGTCATGCAGTTTGTGAATCAAATGAATACTTTTATTTCAAGTAATTTAATTGGTCAATAGTCAGAAATTGGGAGTGGCTAAATAAATTCAGCAGGATAAAGGTTACGCTTTTTGAAGGTTAAATGCTTTAATGACATGGAATTATTTATTCCTCTGTTGAAAACATTTATTTTGGTATCCATTGTTGATCATAAGCTCAAAGGAACGAAAAATCAGAGCTCCAAAAGGTGTAACCATGAAAGTGAAGGGATAATTTTCTATATCAACACATGTTATTGGTACTTGTTAGTGATTCTAACAAATACCCACATCATACTGTTGAATAGAGAACTATGAAAAATAATCCCAAATTTACCCCTCTTTTTCTTCTTTTAAATCCAAGCCGAGTAGAGCTTTTCAATTTGTTGCAAGAAAGAGTCTTAAATAACAATAACAAAGTAGTGTTTTTCTCCCACTTTTGCTGATTCAAGGCGGGTTGTCAGTAGTATCTGGCAAAGCAATGTGCTCAGTACCTGCTGGGGTCGGCAACATTCTTTTTTGGTGATTGATCATGAAATCTTTTCCCTAGGTTCATTCTGTCCCTTCCCATGATTCAAGAAGGGCAGTTGTCAGTTTCTGGCTGAAGAATGTGAACTGTACTGGTTAACCCCTTACATATAAGCCTGCCCAGAAAAAGTGTGGATAAGTAAACTGACCGGCTCAAAAATGACCAAAAATAGTGTTGACTGGGCCGTTAAGCCCCATTACAAATAAACAAACAAATCAAAGCAATGTGCTATGTACAGGTTATTCCTGAAGGCACAAGCCATCCCAGGAAAAGGTGGAAGGTGGTTGGATGAACTATACAGCTCAGTGTGACCTTATTAGTGTTGACTGGGTCTTTAAGACTACAAACTGTCTGAAACTAAAGCATAATATTTTAACCACTCTGCAATGATTCCTGGTTATGAAAGGCTGTCTGATGTGTGTGTGTTCTTGTCTTGCTTGCAAAATTTGTTGGCAAGAAATTAATTTATTTCATTATATATGAATACTGTATGAGCCATAACAAGCGGAAATGTGTCTTAGGGGATGTGTGCACACAGCAAAGACTGTGATCAGATTGCGCTATTGCACAATCTGATCAGAGTCTTTCGCTGTGCAATAGATGGATATCCGTATGCCTGAAGCTTCTCCATATTCTGAGGGAGTACAGTATGGTCCTAAGTATTGGGACAGATAAGCCTAAGCAACCAGTGCAGAACTAGATCAGACTGCTCCTGAAGGAGCAGTCTGATCATGGTCTACACTGTTTGCCATTCCGTCTGTACCTTTTTGACTCCTTGCTGGATAGTGAAACAAATTTGTTTAAAATTAAGAGGCGTTACAGAGGTGTCTGAATTTTTAGCCCTTATCTTGCTGTTCACAACAACCTCTGTCTTTGCAAACAGTGTAGATCCAGATCAGATGGCTTCTGAAGAAGCCATCTGATCAGGATCTACACTGTTTAGTATTCCATTTATGAATTTGTAGCAATAAATTACATCAAGTAATTTGATTGGTTGATAGACAGAAATTGGGGTGGCTTAAATGAATATTCAGCAAGATAAGGGTTAGGATTTTTATGGTTTGCAGGCTGGTATTTGTCAACGATGTGCATACATCCTCCGAGATGCACTTTGGCTTGTAATATCGTCACTGTGACATTCTGTTATCATTTCTACATCTCGTTAAAAAACAGAACTGCCACTATTGTTCCAAAAATCATGTGCATGTAGATATATTTATGGTTGTATGGAGAAAACATATTTTCATGGGATAATTGTATGCAAAACTGTCATTTGGGTAGATAAATCTCCAGTCTTTTGGTCAGAAATTTAGTTTACAGCAACATACCAGCTGAGCAGTAAGATGCAGATGATTTTCCTCACTAAATGGCAATTTTCAATACAGTTATCTCTAGTCTTATGCACTTATTCTTTTGTGAAAAAAAAGATGTTCAATTTGCGTAAAGCAGCAGGCACAGTCAGCTGCAACAAACCAAATGCCTGCCAATAATATAATGTTATTAATCAAGTAATTGCACATTACAGGTCCGAGGTCTGCTGTGTTGGCCCGAGGCTGAAGGCCAAGGCCAATACAGCTGACCTAGGACCTGTTACTTGGCCAATACGAAATTACTTGATTAATGACAACTTTATTAATTTACTCAGTTAAAAACATGATTATTTATGTATGAGATCCGGTTAATATTGGTTGACCTGGTGTTTATGCGGATGACCTCAGATCAATACAGGATAGTCAATTAATAAAAAGCAATATTACATGATGACAGTGTATCTCAGAATATACTGTCAATTTTTGACGTTATTAAATGAAATGTTGAGTTAGATTCAGTCGAACATTAGACTATTCATTTTACCCATGTGACTCACCTGGCTTTATGGTTGTCAAACATTTCCCATGCTCAGCTGAACTGAGTGGAATCTTTTAAAGTTCCAATATTCGTTGAGGTTATCATGTTTGTATCAGTAGAGGATGGTATTTTGTCCAAGTCATTATGATTGATATTAAAATGCAAACAGTTGTTGGCATTTTAACCCTTATCTTGCTGTTCACGACAACCCCCATCTTGCAAACAGTGTAGATCTAGATCAGATGGCTTGATCAGGATCTACACTGTTTGGCATTCAGTTTATGAATTTGTAGCAATAAATTACTTCAAGTAATTATACCCCCGCAAACCCCGCAAACGAAGTTTGAAGGGGGTATATAGGAGTCAGCTTGTCGTCGTCGGTCCGTTACAAAAAACTTTAACATTGCTCATAACTTCCTTATTCTTTGACCGATTTCTTTAATATTCACACACCACACACCTTGCCACTAGTACTTAAGATTGATATACACAAACCTGACCTTGACCTTTACGTTGACCTTCCTCAAGGTCAAATACTTGTAAAAATTTGTCGTCTGTCGTCGGTCCGTTACAAAAAACTTAAACATTGCTCATAACTTCCTTATTCTTTGACCGATTTCTTTAATAATCACACACCACACACCTTGCCACTAGTACTTAAGATTGATATACACAAACCTGACCTTGACCTTTACGTTGACCTTCCTCAAGGTCAAATACTTGTAAAAATTTGTCGGTAGCGGGGGTATAATTGGCGCCCGTTAGGCGGCAGCTCTAGTTTGATTGGTTAATAGACAGAAATGGGTGTGGCTTAAATGAATATTCAGCAAGATAAGGGTTAATATTTATGAGGAGGACATCATTTTGAGCACAACTGAGTTGAACATACCTCAAGCAATAGCATTTACAGTTGAACTTCAATGGCTCGAACACCTTTGGGACCTCGAAAATCTGTTCGAGACGGGGGTAGTTCGAGCCACCGAGGGTTACTGTCAGGAGGCATAACAAAATACTTTTGGACATCTTTTCGGTGTTCTATAATGAAAATGTATGCTGTGTGCACTCATTAGAATCGCCTCATCGAGGTGATTCTAATGAGTATACACAGCATACATTTGCAAGATAAAAGAATAAAATCTCATAAATTATCCCCCACATTTTCTTATGTAGAGGATTTCCCTAGGGGCTCAAGAATGAGTTCGACTCAGCCATGGTAAATGAGCCATCGGTGTTTGAGCCATCAAAGTTCTACTGTAGTTTATAAAAAAATTTCATACACAACTAAACAAAGTGTGGAATTTTTATGGATCAGGAATAAGTTAACAAAAATATAATGATTTCTGTTCTGAACATATCTTTCCTGCTGATTATCTATGACCTTTATAGTGTTAATTGGGACTGTAAACTTGAAAACAAGTGAAAAATGTTAATATTTAGACATTTTGCAGTAACTGGCCATAGATGAGTTGCTATATCAAAAAGCAATGCCTGGAAGCCCCTATGGTGTAGTGGATAAGCTACTTGCCTCATAAACCAGGGGTTGTAGGTTCAACCCCAGGCTTCTCCAGACTTTCAGATGAGTTTAAACCAAGGTCCCGTCCCATCTCCATATGGCCTTAGCTGTTGGTGGGACGTAAAATTCAAACACAAACACTCACTTCAAGCAATGCAAGCTTATCCCTTAAGACTCCAAGAAAAACTACATCTGAAAATGTCATTTGCTTATGTCGTCTGCTGAATCTTCTTGCAAACGTTTTAAAAATATTTTTGCTTACAGGCAAATTGTGGACCCAGATCAGACTGCTCCTAGAGGAGCAGTCTGATCTGGGTCCACACTGTTTGCAAAAATGACTTTAAAAGTTACAAGCAGACGACAAAACAGACGACAATAGTCGTGATTGGCATTTTATGGGTTAACAAGCTTGCTGGTAGTCAACTCATTAAATTAACTGTTCAAGCAAGAACAACAGCTATTACTCTGATATTTTTGCCATACAAAACATTCCATGCCAGGCAGATGTTTCAAAGTAACAAGGCAAGCCTTATTTTTTTAAATAAAAAATATATATTAATTTCAAAATTTTGTCTGTTCCAGTTGCATTCGCTGCTGGATTAAAAACTATGAACAGGTGGAGTGAATTGATAAAGCGTGTGAAATGTATGTTATTTTAACCCTTCAGACACCGAGAAAAACTACATCTGAAAATGTCGTCTGCTGAATTTTTTTGCAAACTTTTCAAAAATATTTTTGCATACAGACAGACAGTTATGGCCCTATCAGACTGCTCCTACAGGAGCAGTCTGAACTGGGTACACACTGTTTTGAAAAATTACTTTAAAGATAACCGGCAGATGGCAAGGCAGACGACATTAGTCGTGATTGGCATTTTGTGGGTTAACACAATGTGCCTTTTTGGCAATGGATAGAAATCACTTTATTCTGCAATATATCAATGCGCTGCAATATATCAATGCACGGAAGAGCTTAACGTGAAAACTGCCATTTTATGACATTGCGATTCTTTCACATTAGGCAGTAAAATGTCATTTTCTCGCACCAAAAATGTTACATTATTGCTGACTTTCAGTGTGTGAGAAACGAAATAGATTAGCACAGTGCATGAATTGTTGTTGAGTAATAAATCAGTTTGTTGTACAGTTGCAAGTAGACAAATCACTCATGCTACATGCTCGGGATTTTATGTACTTTACAACTGACCTCCAAACTGTGGTATATAACTCAACATTTCACTGCTAGAGCTGATCTGTTTCTTCAGTACATTGATCTATTTCTTCAATAAAATGGCAAATTTAGCATCTACTAATGGCTCTGTCCCCTAAGTTATATATTGATGTTCCAGTGCTCATCACGAAAACACGCCTATATAATTCAGACCCCCTTGAACCCTACTTTATATATCAAAACTGGGGTTTACAGGGGTAAACCTTTTCTTATTTCTGCTCTAAAATATAGATTGTGGATACTTGTAAGAACCGCCTCGATGAGGCCACTTTCTAACATGTACCCACAATCTATGTTTTGAGCAAAAATAAGAAAATGTGCTCTAAAATAACTATTGTGGGTACTTGTTAGAACCGCCTTGATGAGGTGGTCCCAACATGTACCCACAATCTATGTTTTGAGCAAAGATAAGAAAAATATCAGAATTTTTCATATTAACCCTTGACCTGCTGAGCCCGGATATGTCTTATCTTTCAAACAACGAAAATCCAGATCAGATGGCTTCTGAAGAAGCCATCTGATCAAGATCTTCTTTGTTTGTCATTCAGCTCATGAATTTGTTGCAATAATTTGCATCAAGTAATCTGATTGGTTGATAATCGGAAATGGGAATATTCAGCAGGATAAGGGTTAAAATTTACGTTTTTCGGCAGAAAACATTTACCTTGTATATAGGCATATTTTGGTAATGCTCTGTACCATAGTTGCTTCAAGAGGTAATGGATAAATTTAGCATGTTTTCTACCAGTTCTTTCAAGGAAAACAACTTTTGGGGAAAACACATTGGTTTTCCTTGAAATTTAGCCCCTCCATTCATGGTATTTCCTAATATTATCTACACATTTTGCAAGCTAGGATTTACTTCTATATACATTTCTAGCAGTTTTGTGGTCCGAGTTAAAATCAATCATCTGGATGGCTTTGATCTGGTTCTGCACTGTTTGCAAGGTAGGGATTGTTGTGAACAGCAGGATAAGGGTTAATCAACTGATGATTGACCATAAAATTGGAGCCAAGTACCACCACTACCAAACAGTGTAGATCCAGATCAGACTGCTCCATTGAAAACCTTGTAGACCCAGATCAGACTGCTCCCTTCTCCATGGGGAGCAGACTGATCTGGGTCTTCTTCTGGCTCAGCTATGAATATTACAATATTAAGGGTCATTTCTGATAAACAGTCTTTCGTTACAGATGTAGAGTTTTCTGTTCTATTTCTGGTGAGATTATGTATGTGCATGTTAATGTAAAACAGATGTTGATTCTTGTTATGACATCATCATGACCAAATAAAGACAATAAATTATGAGTGATCATGTGTTAATAGTTCTTCAGTTGTCACCATTACAATCCTAATACATGTACATCACAACCACAAAACATGGTTCATTACAGCACGATTTTGCATATCAGACAGTTTCAATATGGACCCCCATATAGAAAAAAAATGACCATAAATGGTCATTTTTATACGCCCGTTTTGAAAAAAACGGTCGTATTATGTTATGGGGTCGGCGTCCCTCCGTCCGTCCGTAAACTTTGTTTCCGGATAACTCCTCCTACAGTTTTCATCCGATTAACCTGAAACTTTGTAGATAGTAAGACTATGAGGTGGACATGTGCGTAAAGTTTCAAGGTTAACCATACACCAAAGATTAATAGAGTTATGCCCCTTTGAAAATTGCGGTAACACTTTCGTTTCCGGATAACTCCTACAGTTTCCATCCGATTAACCTGAAACTTTGTAGATAATAAGACTGTCAGGTGGACATGTGCGTAAAGTTTCAAGGTTAACCATACACCAAATATTAATAGAGTTATGCCTTTTTTTGGACTTATGCATTGTGGCTATAGAGAAACCTTGTGAACAGAATATCTGGAGAACCGCTTGAGCTAGGCTCATATTTGGCATACAGTTTGGTTCTAATGTGTAGATGACCTGATTAACTTTCGACCCAATTCCGAAAAATTTTAACGGAGTTATGCGCCTTTTTCAACTTAAGCATTGTGGATATGAGGAAACGTGAACAAAATATCTGGAGAATTGCTTGAGCTAGGCTCATGATATCTGGCATACAGTTTGGATCTATTGTGTAGATGACCTGATTAACTTTTGGGGAAATTCTGAAAATATTTAATGGAGTTATGCCCCTTTTTGGACTTATGCATTGTGGCTATAGGGAAACCTTGTGAACCTGGAGAACCACTTGAGCTAGCTAGGCGCATGATATTTGTAGTACAGTTTGGGTCTAATGTGTAGATGACCTGATTAACTATTGACGAAATTCCGAAAATATTTAATGGAGTTATGCCCATATTTATATGCCGGTTTTGAAAAAACGGTCATATTATGTTACGGGGTCGGCGTCCATCCGTCTGTCCGCTTGTCCATCCTTCCGTAAACCTTTTTGTTTCCAGATAACTCCTCCTACAGTTTTTATCCAATTAACCTGAAACTTTGTAAATAGTAAGACGACAAGGTGGAGATGTGCGTAAAGTTTCGAGGTTAATCATACACCAAATATTTGGAGTTATGCCCCTTTGAAAATTTCGATATACATTTTCATTTCAGGATAATTCCTCCTACAGTTTTCATCTGATTAACCTGAAACTTTGTAGATAGTAAGACTGAGGTTTTGTTTGTTTGTTTGTATTGGAGTTTTACGGCCCAGTCAACACTATTTAGGTCATTTTTGAGCCGGTCAGTTTACCTATCAACACTTTCCTGGGCAGGCTTAAACGTAAGTGGTTAACTAGTACAGTGCACATTCTTTCGCCAGAAACTGACAACTGCCCTTCTTGAATCAGCGGAAGGGAGAGAATGACCGTAGAAAAGATTTCATGATCAATCTCCACGAAAAAATGTTGCCGACCCCGGCGGGAGTCGAACCCGCGTCCTGATCACCAGTCAGAGTAAGACTGAGGTGGAGATGTGCTTAAAGGTGTGGCAGATTTAGTCATGTAATCATTTTCCATTTGAAAATTGAAAAATAGTTACACCATGATGGAGCAGTGAATACTGTTTTCAGGTTTCAGTCCACGAAATACGAATTTGCCACGGGCGTATAATGCCCCGCTTGCGGAGCTCTTGTTCTATATAATCTATACATTTTGTTTGATAAACATGGTTGTTTAACTAACACGGTTTCTGCTTTGGACCCCATTAATAGTGTTATAAAGAGGTTATGGTGTAAGAATGGGCTTCTATGAAATAGCCAATATGAGTGCTGATTTTTAACCCTCACTGCTGAACCCAGGCTATGCTGAACCCAGATACTACTCATTTTGTTTCAGCTGCAATATCCTCTTCATTCAACATGTCATGTCAAATCAAAAGATTTTGATTTACCTCTGTGTCTCTGAAGGCAATACATTACGAAAACACGCCTATACAATACATTGTCACCTTTATCGCAGAAAAAATGAAATTTTTAAGATGGAAAATTGTGATATTTTTCTTATTTCTGCTTCAAAATATGGATTGTGGGTACTCGTTAGAACCGCCTCATCGAGGCGGTTCTAACGAGTACCCACAATCTATATTTTGGAGCAGAAATAAGAAAATAAGGCTTACCCCTGTAAACCCCAGTTTTACTATATGAAAGTGGGGTTCAAGGGGGTCAAAATTATATAGGCGAGTTTTCGTGATGTACATCATTTATAACCAAAGACAAGTCACAAGTATGCCAACTTTGCACTGTGATCTCAAAACAGTACAGTTCCTGACGTAAATGTATACATGGCACCATATTTTTGGTGCTGTTGGTGGTACATTTTCCAATCAGTGGTCATCATTGACAAGTGAATGTGCTCTTGATCTAGTAAAGTGAACCTTTCTGATTGTCAAAATACTTCAGATAAAAGAAATTTGATTGCTATTCAGATCTTCGATCATTACATTGAAAAGAAACATTTGACAGCAGTGTCAGGAATAGAATGTTGCAGCTGAAACAAAATTTAGTATATCCTTTTTTGAAAACAGTATAGATCTAGATTGGCTGGTTACTCAATCAGGATCTATACTGTTATATGGATTCCATGGTCAAAATTGGCATGTAAAACAAATAGCGGAAAAATACAGAGGACTAGGAGTGTAGCATATTGAAATATTTAGGATTTTTCACCAGGGGCCAGTTGTTCAAAGCATCGTTAGCTTAACGAGCTCGTTAGTGGTCATATTGTTAACTTTTCTAGCAAGTACAATATCGAAAATATTGGTATTTTTGCTGGAAAAATGTGAGCAGCTTTTGCGTTAGCAAAAGCTGCTCACATTTTTTCAGCAAAAATTTCAGCATATTTGCCATATTTAATGATCAAAGTTTTAACGATACGTTAACTAACGATGTCGTTAGTTTTGAACAACTGGCCCCAGGTTGTAAAAATAATAGTTGCCCAGATGACTGGATCAGATAATAACAATATAAATAATAATAATACCAATATAAACTGAGGCGACATCACTTCCAGTGACTCAATAGTCAAAAGTCTTTTGTGACCGTGAGATATCCGCTGGCCGAATCTGCATAAGTCATCCCTGCATAATTTTTTCTTGGAAACACTCTAGGTCACAGTTTTGGTCAAATCATCGTCAAACTTGCTAAGAATGAGCACCATGACAATATCTCTGTCAAGTTTAAAAATGTCAAGGGTCAAAAAGTAGGTCAGTAAATCAAATCAGAAAAACCTTTTGAACACTAGGGTCCACAGTTTTGGTAGAATCATCAAATTTGCTCAGTGTTCATCTTGACAATAGCTTTGTCAAGTTTAAAGGTCATGTCGGGTCAAAAAGTGGGTCATCAGGTCAATTCATGTAAAACTTCGTGAACACTCCAGAGGCCACAGTTTAGGTCCAATCATCATCATCATCAAACTTACCCCCTTACACAACAAAGTGGTGAGGGGATATAGCATTTGTCCTGTGAGTAAGTAGGTATTTGTGCACATATGTGCATACATACTACATACGAGCATACTTTTTCATCACTAATGTGCTTACATTTATTGATGGAATTTAATATATCTTCACACAAATGTTGGGTACTATAATATCTGAAGTGAATTTGACTTTCAGGGTCCTAAGGTCAAGGTCACTGGCTATTTTCATATAGCGCCTACATTTATAAATCGATTTGTGACAAGGTGAGCTTTTGTGATCACATTTTGTCTCTCTTGCGTGTGTCCATCCGTAAACAATTTAAAATAAGTATATCTCTAATAACCAATGGCCAATTTTGCTCAAACTTCTTAAGAAGCATCATCAGCTGGGGGGAAAAGTTGCATAAGGTTTTTGGGCTGATCGGATTGGAATTCTGGTAGCCATGGCAACATACAGCTTCCATAGACTTACAATGGGAAAATTTAAAAAAATCTTCTCTGAAACCACAGGGCCCAGAGCTTATATATTTAGCTTGTAGCAACGTCAAGTGGTCACCTACATAAATCCTGCAACCCCTGGGGTCCAAACTGGCCACACCCTGGGGCCCCTTAGCTCCAATAGACTTATTATGTCCAAAAAGCTTCAAAAACCTTCCCTTAAATCATGAACCACAGTGCTTAGATATTTAGTATGTAGCAACATGAAATAGCCGCCTACATAAATCCTGCTAATCATACCCATGAGGCCAAAAATGGCCATGCACCGGGGCTCATCAGCTCCCATAAACTTATAAGCTGAAACGCTTCAAAAATCTTCTTCTTTGAAACCACAGGGCCCAGAGCTTAGATATTTAGCATGTAGCAACGGCAAATGGTCACCTTCATAAATCCTGCCAATGCCTCTGGGGTCCAAATTGGCCATGCCCCAGGGCTCATCAGCTCTCATAGACTCATAAGGGAAACAAGCTTCAAAAATTTTCTTCTCTGATACATGAACTATGAAGCACAGAGCTTAGATATTTAGTATCCAGCAACATGTGTATGATACTTGCTTGAAGCACGGTCCCCGCCCATCAGGGCTTGAAGAAATAAATGGGCTGCATGATGCTTCCACGCAGAGCTGAATCCTACCGCACAGGAGTACTGGTAAACTGCTTAGAGGATCTAAGCCTGCCTAGGCAAAGCGGTGCAAGTCAGACCGTCAATGCTTATAAACCCTATTGGTTTCACTGGGCGACAAGGCTTGTGATGTCATTTCATCTCAATGTTGGGTAAAAATCCCACAAATTGGAAGCAACGTCTCCAAGATGACCTATTGTGTTGACAAGGACATTAAACATTAAATCAAACAAACAAAACTTGCTTGAAGCAAGATCGACTTTTAAGGATCTAGGCTCAAGATCAAGGTCACTGTAGCTATTTTTAGAAAAAACTTTGTTATGGCTCTTGCGCCTTCATTTATTGAGGAATTCTGAATATTGATGAATGTATGTTGGGATCAAGGTCAAGGCTTTTGTAGCTATTTTCAGAAAAACTTTGTCCTCCCTCTTGCCCCTACATTTATTGATGGACTTTAATAGAACCACCTTAATTTATTACCTACCATTTCATACAGTACAGATCAAGTGAGCGATCCAGGTTCATCATGGCCCTCTTGTATCATCATGTACTGAACAGCAAAAATAACGCAATGCTTGAATAAATTCCTGATAGAAAATTATTTCATAATACATCGCACAAAATTTAGGTTAACATTTCATCAGCATCAACGCACGCTGTCACGGGCAACGCCTAATCAAACATGGCTACCCTGTTTTTCAAAAGTTGCAAAAAGCCAGTTGTAGGTATGGCCCCCACCAGCATTCACACTTGTAAGCAAGTTTGACCAAATCTCTTCTAACACACAATTAAACACACTAATTAACATTGATTTTTCATGAATTTAAGGGGCATAAAGGAGGGTAATTACTGATCCTGTTGAGCAGTGGTAACCCTCAATCACCCCTTTCTGTCTGATCTCTGACATTGCCTGTCTGCTGATATAGTTATTGGAGGTGTACCTATGGTTGAAGGGTGACATCCAAACACGTGCCTGTGATGTCATACAAGCGTCAATCATACCCATCCATTGCTCCAGAGATAATCTTGGCAGCATAGCCTCTTGTTGCTCCAGGTCAGCTTATGCCGTGGCCTGTTGTCCGACGTCTCATCCGTCGTTTGTCGTTAACTTTTATTGTTCGGGCAATAGCTACTTTATTTTTGATTGGATGCTCATCAGACTTGTAGGTAATGAGGACAGCCATAAAATCTAGGATGAGTTCGAATCTGGGGCAGATCGGATTGTTCCTGTCTGAGTTATAATAGGGAAAATGTTGTCCAGGCAATGGGGAAAATGTTGTCCAGTTGATAGATGCTTAATTTTCGATTTGATCCTCAACAAACTGGTAAGTAACTAGAAATGTTTTCAGAGGAAAACAATGTCCCCCGACCATAAATATATTTTAAACACCAATTTGACATTAATAACTAGGTTAAGGTTGACTTAGAAATTTTAATACTTTAATAATAGAAAATGTTTAGAAAATGGCTGAACTTCTTACATACTGTGAATGCTCTGATAAGACCCTACACTGTTTACCAGTGTCCTTTTTTAGGGTTTCCCTAACTTAACTGATTAACATCAAATTAACAAGTCTGTATAACCAATATCCCTGTAAACACCACTTTATATAGAGAAATCTTGGTTTTACAAGGTATACATTATTTTTCTTATTTCTGCTCCAAGACATAGGTTGTGGGTACTCGTTAGAACCGCCTTAATGAGGTGATTCTAACAAGCACCCACAACCTATGTTTGGGACATCAAGAAAAATATTTACAAATTTTCATCAGAAAAATAAGTGTTTCTGACATTTGAAATAATGAACTATGTCACAGAGATGTGTTACAATAATGAAGGAAAAAAGAAACAGGAAGACAGTAACAGTTTTATTTCTCGTTGGCGGCTTGTTATAATCATATCTATGTGTGTATTCTAAGCTTTTCCATGAATAACAAAGGTTTCTCGTATACAGTGAGACAAATAAATATATATCTGGATTTGGTTTTTCACCACTAGCAGAGGCATTGGCTAATATAACTTTAATCATTCTACTTGGCAAATACACTTAAATGTTTTGCGTAAAAGTTGTAAGTAATGATGCCTTGGAAACTATAGTTGTATAAATTGCCCTTGACAAATCCAAGAACTCCTAAAAATTCAGATACCTTGAGGACTTGCTGTAATTCTCCTAAAATTTTAACATCTGTTTCATGGTCCAGCAAGACGTCCCGAAGGTGTAGACAGAATGGCAAACACTGTAGAGCCAGATCAGACTGCTCCTTGAGGAGCAGTCTGATATGGGACTGCACTGTTTGCTTAGACCTGTCTGTCTCAATCCTTACGATCAAATATGGAATACCAAAATCTTTCAATAAAGGTTTCTAATATGAGTATTACAAATTCAGTGAAATTTCAATGGAACAAATTTTGGGACCACAGCAATATGTTTGAGATAAGGGTAGTTTGAGCCACTGAAGGTGAGGGTTAATAATAGACCAGGTCAGAGTCACAATGGGGATTATTATAGGTTATGTTTGATCTAGTATTTTAAAGGTATGCTGTTTTGTGTACTCATTAGGATTGCCTTGTTGAGGCAATTCTGTTGAGTACACCAAACATACATTTAAAATTAAACCAGAGGACCAGTGGTCCTGAACCGCTCACCTGTCTGGTGACAATTTTCCTACTTAGATCAGCAGAAAATGTCATTTACTCTGCTCATAAATTTTAAAATGCCATCTCAATGTTTGTTGGCATTTTAAAACTTATGAGCAGGGTAAATTTCATGCTGAAGTGAGTTGAGCGTGAAAAAAGTTTTATAACCTCGGTGCCTGGCTCACAGAAAGGGAAAATATGAGGAACTGTCCATTGGACATAAATGGTATACTGTATACAGAAGCAAATGAAACAAAAAGAAAACGTGTTCCAATTTATTTTCATATCTCAAGAGCAGTAACAGAACAAAACTAGAATTTGTTTTTCTACAAAAACACAGATGTCTCCCCACTTTTTTTATCATTGAGGTACCTACCTGATTCTTGGGGGCAACACATTGTCTCATGACCCCCGGCCCCCGCCCATCGGGCTTGAAGAAATAGATTGGGCTGCATGATACTTCCATGCATAGCTGAAACCGACTGCAAATGAGTACTGGTAAACAGCATAGAGGTTCTAAGCCTGTCCAGGAAAAGTGATGCAAGTCGGACCACCCATGCACAAAAACCCTATTGAGATGCCATTTCATCTCAATGGCAGGTAAAAGTCCCACAAAATTGGAAGCAATGTCACCAAAATGACCTATACAGTGTTGGCGGAGTTGAAAACCTCAATTCAAACAAATGTCTCATGATGGTTAACATTTCCACCAAGTAATTTTAAAATTCATCCAGGAAAAAGTGAGTTATTGACCAAACATGAAAAAAGGCCACTTTTTTATGTCTGACCTCTATGTATGACCTTGACATTGGAAGTACTGACCTGGGTCCTGCACGCAACACATTGTCTCACGATGGCTATAGGTCATTCCCTTTCTTTAGACTTTGTTGTGATGAGTCAGATCTATAGACTAATCCATTTTCGTTAAGGTTGGCTGCTCATTGCATCAAATAACATATGCTACATGCCAAGTTTCAAGGCCATTGGCCTTACGGTTCTTGAGAAGAAGAATTTCGAAGTGTTTTTACCATATATGGGCGTGGCGGCCATCTTGGTCATGTGATCTAGACCATATTGGCAGCTTTTCATTTGTTCAACTCCCAAAGGCTCCATATTGAATTTCACTTCAATTGGCTCAGTAGTTTCTGAGAAAAAATGTTTGAAATATGGAACCTGCGTGACCTTGGTCTAAGGTCAATTAATGACCTTGACCTTTCTTACACATAGATCTTCATGTATTCAGCTACTTTACCTTATCTACTAATTTTGGTGACAGTGTCTTCAATGGTTTCCATTATTTTCACTTTTTCCCATGCAAAAGCCTAAGTCAGCAAATTTGACATTGCTGTAAAATAGGTCAAGGTCAACTCAGGGTCACCATTTGTACAAACTATGATGGGCCTGAGTACCATATGCTACATGCCAAGTTTCAAGGCCATTGGCCTTACGGTTCTGGAGGAGAAGAATTTTTAAGGCTTTTTACCATATATGGGCGTGACAGCCATTTTGGTCATGTGATCTAGACCGTATTGGCATTTTTTCATTTGTTCAACTCACAAAGGCTCCATATTAAATTTTACTTAAATTGGCTCAGCAGTTTTGGAGAAAAAATGTTTGAAATATATATCCTGAATGACCTTGGTCTAAGGCCAATGAATGACCTTGACCTTTCTGACCCATAGATCTTCATGTATTCAATTACTTTACCTGATCTACAAATTTTGTTGACACTGTCTTCAATGGTTTCCTATAAATCCATTATTTTCACTTTGCCCCATGCAAAAGCCTAAGTCGGAAAATTTGACATTTCTGTAAAATAGGTCAAGGTCAACCCAAGGTCACCATTTGTACAAACAATAATGGGCCCGAGTACCATATGCTACATGCCAAGTTTCAAAGCCACTGGCATTATGGTTCTGGAGAAGAAGATTTTTGAAGGCTTTTTACCATATATGGGCATGGCGGCCATCTTGGTCATGTGATCCAGACCCGCGAACAAGGCCAATGAATGACCTTGACCTTTCTGATCCATATACATTCATGTATTCAGTTACTTTACCTGATCTACAAATTTTGGTGACACTGTCTTCAATGGTTTCCTATAAATCCATTATATTCACTTTGTCCTATGCAAAAGCCTAAGTCGACAAATTTGACATTGCTGTAAAATAGGTCAAGGTCAACCCAGGGTCACCAATTGTACAAACCATGATGGGCCCGAGTACCATATGCTACATGCCAAGTTTCAAGGCCACTGGCCTTATGGTTCTGGAGAAGAAGATTTTTGAAGGCTTTTTACCATATATGGGCATGGTGGCCATCTTGGTCATGTGATCCAGACCCTGCGAACAAACTTTCTTTCCCCCATCCCACTGAGGCTCCATATGAAATTTGGCTTTGATTGGCCCTGCAGTTTAGGAGAAGAAGATCTTTGAAAATGGTGGACGGACGGACGGACGGACTGACGGACGGACGACGGACCATGGCTATACTATAAGCTCACCTATGAGCCTAAAGGCTCAGGTGAGCTAAAAAGGAAGTTCTCCCCAAATTATTCCACATATAAAGTTAAAATCCTATATTAAGATCACCTTTGGTACAGTTCAAAATTAAGTGTTAAGCAGTCCCAAAGGTAGTCTCTTACTAGGGGACTCGAAATGTAGTAAACACAGAGAACAACTGACACACTTTTAAATCTGCTTTTAAAACTAGAATAACTGTAAAAAAATCCTGAAAATTCGGAGACATTAAGGACTTGCAGTAGTTCTAAAATTTTAACAATTTTGTTTTATGACCCAGCAAGAAGTGCAAAAAGTGCAGACGTAATGGCAAACAGTGTAGACACTGATCAGACTGCTCCTGAAGGAGCAGTCTGATCTGGGTCTGCACTGTTAGCTTAGGCCTATATGTCCCAATACTTAGGACCATTAGGGTAGTCCTAATTTTTAGCTGGTCTAAATAGCAGAAGTTTACTGTTTTTACATTTGGAGCTTTGGAAAAAAAAATTCTGGCGCCTCAAGAACAAGTTTGATTCAGCTCTGGTAATGAGCAACTGGTTTCACCGCAGTGTTGCCTTAAAAATCCAAAAAATTTGGACACCTTGAGGACATGCTGTAATTCTCCTAAAATTTTAACAAATTTGTTTCACAATCCAGCAAGGAGCCCAGAAAGTTCCAACGAATTCCAAACAGTGTAGATCTTGATCAAACTGTCCTATAGGATCTGCACTTTTTGTTTAGGCCTGTCTGTCCCAATTCTTAGAATCATTAGTATTCAAACATGATTTTTGTATCCCTTTCTCATTTTGGCCACTACTCAAGTAATAATGCACACAGAAACCATGTCTAAACCAGCTTTTGCAGAACTATGCATGGCTCACAGCCAATGAAAAACAGAGATTTTCTAAAGAACAGAGAACTGACCAATAACTAGATGTTTCTTCAAAACCGATAAGTTATCTCGATTATAGAACACTAACCAAAATTGTCCTTAACACCCAACATTTGACAGACTGTGCATTAACACCGTTTGCTTCAGCTTTCAAACAAGGTACCCCGCTAGGATGGCCTCTTTAAGTATCATGAAACTAATTATCCAATAGAAGTATGTTCTTCAATAACCAGGTCTATACATTTATACCACAAACTCTCTATAATTGTTGGGGTCCAAAGCAAAAACAGATTTAAGTTGAAACAACCATATTATTTCCAAACAAAAATGTATAGGTTATAAAGAAACATGAGAGTAGGACAAATACTTTGAAAATTTTGACCGAGTTTAAGTTGTTTGGTTATGGCCCGACAAACACACACCAAAAAGCAATATAGCTATGGCCCTTTGTCAGAATGTGATTGTTAGTATGAGTGTGAAGTTTCATGGGAGTTGGGATAATACTTTTGAAGTTATAACTGGTAAAATGTTTTGGTTTATATTTGAAACTGACTGACAAGGAGATTACTATAGGGTACTTACTTATAACTTTTAGAAATATGCTCCGGACAAGCTTAATATAGCAAAAACTAAAAAGGGAAATAACTCTGTAATTACTTGTGACAGAGTTACAGTTCTTGCACTCTGCACTTCCTCTGATGGCCATTTATCAAAGTATCAAGTTTCACTTAAATCCCTTCTTTTCTTTCAGAGATATACTCTGGACAATCTTTTCATTGAAATAGTTAAGAAGGGAAGTAACTCAATTATTACTGGTGACAGGGTTATGGTTCTTGTATTCTCCGATTCCCCTCATCGCCCTCTATCAGTATATCAAGTTTCACTTAAATACCTTTAATACTTTTAGAGATACAGAGTGTGACGGACGTTCCAGCATGTCAGGTTTAAGGGCTATTTCTTTTGTGTTTTTTTCTTTTGTTTGGTTTAGGGGCTAACCTCCTAAACCTTTTATTTACGGAATAAATCTATTGTATACCAATCATTTTCCAATCATTTTCTATTGTTATCAATCTGGACACCAGCCCCTAAACCTGACATGTTCGCCCAGACAGACGGATGGTCGGATGAACGGACAAAGCGGCGACTATATGCTCTCCCCCTTTGCATTACGCAAACACGCCTATACAAATTCATTGCCACATTTATCGACGAAAAAAAGAAAATTTTATGATAAAAAATTGTGATATCTTTTCTAAATTCCACTCACAATATAGATTGTTGGCACTTGTTATAATCGCCTCATCGAGACTGTTCTAACGAGTACCCACAATCTATATTTTAGAGCAGAAATAAGAAAAATAAGGTATACCCCCTGAAACCCCAGTTTTAGTATATATATAATACAAGGGGGTCAAAATTATATAGGCGTGATTTCGTGATGCGGGCACATAAAAATGACCATCATAAAACTTTATAATCTATACATTTATATCAATCTTTAAACGGTGTTATATCCAAAACTTTTTATAATGAACAGTGTTATAATGAGGTTGGTTTGGTTTTAGTTTTACATCCCACCAACAACCAAGGTTATATTTAGACCGATCCTCAGCTGAAAGACTTATCCAAAAGCGTGGAGGCATCCGAAATCTAAAGACGTGGTTGGAATGTATTTTACTATGGGCGAAACTGCTGGTTTCAGTGTGTTTAATTCAATGTACAAATAATATCAAAAATACAAAATTTTGGCAGCCTCTGTAAAATCCACTAGACTTTCTCGCTAAAGAGAGGAAATTCATCAGTGAGACAAAAAAAAAATAAATCACATTACATTACATGACTTTTCCTTTTCCAAACATACCATAATGATCCCAAGTATTGGGACAGGCAGACCTAAGCTAACAGTGCAGACCCAGATCAGACTGCTCCCGATTAGAGGCTTCACTATTTGCCATCCTATCTGAAGTTTTGCAATCCTTGCTGGATCATGAAACTAATTTGGTCAGATTTTAGAAGAATTACAGCAAGTCCTCAAGGGGTCCAAATTTTTAGGATTTTTATGGTACATTACCAACTTTTCCTTTTCCAAAACATATACCGTGAGAACTGCCTCAATGAGCTCTTGTAATCTTTGAAGTTGCTGAGGCTATTCTCACCAATAACACACATTTATGATTGAAGCAGGGATATGAACACAATCAAATATTTTCATCAGAAAAAAAATCTCTTTTCTAAGGGGACATACAAGATGCCACTATCTCATATGGGTGTGTTATTCTTATATGGCATTTCAAGCACATTTGAATCATTGTCTGCACATGTCATATATACACTCATAACTTTTCAAGAAGAAAGCTTTAACACTAAAATATTACTTTTACCAACGCATGCAAGCGTGATGCTGAAAATTCATAATTACATCAGCAGTTAACCCTTATCCCGCTGTTCACGACAACCCCTATCTTTGGAAACAGTGTAGATCCAGATCAGATAGCTTCTGAAGAAGCCATCTGATCAGGATCTACACTGTTTAGCATTCGGTTTATGAATTTGTAGCAATAGATTGCATCAAGTAATTTGATTGGTTGATAGACAGAAATGGGTGTGGCTTAAATGAATATTCAGCAAGAGAAGGGTTAAAATAGTTATCTACGATCTACATGTACAGTATTAACTATCACATCACTAGATAAGGAGTGTTGTCGGTAATATAATAATAAAATTTCTTTCTTTTTCCATCAAAACATATTGCCAGTGCTTGTTACTGTAAAACACTTATATTTGGTGGTTATTTTATTTTAGTGCTATTGGCGGTCAAGGAAAACACAATAAAGATCAAAGAGTGCAAGAGAAGAATAACAAACTGGCAGACACTTTATCCCCAAGTTAGATATATGTTTGTTTGTTTGATTGAAGGTTTAATGTCCCCATTAACACTGTAATGGTCATTTTGGAGATGTTGCTTCCAATTTTGTGGGACTTGTACCCGACATTGAGATGAAATGACATCTCAAGCCCTGTCACCCAATGAAACCAATAGGGTTTATAAGCATGGATGGTCCGACTCACACCACTTTGCCTGGGCAGGCTTAGATGCTCTAAGCGGTTTACCAGTACTCGTGTGCAGTCGGATTCAGCTCTGTGTGGAAGCATCATGCAGCCCATCTATTTTTTCAAGCCCTAATGGGCGGGGGCCGACAAGTTAGTTATAGGGCAACCAAATGATAATAAGTCAATAAACCAATTAGGTGAGAGGAAAGTGACACACCTCCAGACAGAGAATCATCTTCAACACTGAAGTTAGCAAGGATGAGTTGTCACACAAGCAAACTGTGTTCATAATGAATGGAATACAAAAATTTTAATTATTTATTACAAACACATTTCAAACAATTAGTAATAAAATTTATCCCTTTATTATCCTTAACCCTTGTCCTGCTGAGCCCGGATATGCCTTACCTTTCAAACAATGTAGATCCAGATCAGATGGCTTCTGAAGAAGCCATCTGATCAGGATCTACATTGTTTGTCATCCAGATTGTGAATTTGTTGCATTAATTAGCATCAAGTAATCTGATTGGTTGATAATCAGTAGTGGGTGTGACATAATTGAATATTCAGCAGGACAAGGGTTAATACTCCTCTTTGTCTTGAGTAGTTCTGTTAATGTATGAAATAAGCCATCTGGCACTGTTGTTTTGATGGATAGTCACATATGAGTTGTGTGCGTCTAAAATTGGTCTTCAAACATGTGAAATTTACAAATAAAATATTCAGCTACGGAACCAACACAGTTGGGTGATACCACTGTATTATAGTACTTGATAGTATAATTAACATTTTGGCCACTAATGAGCTCAGTCAACTAATGAAGATTTGAACAACTGGACCCAAATCCTGGATTTACTCTATAATAGATATTCTAACTGGGTAGGATAAAAACTGAAAATTCTTGAGATTGATTTGCACTTGTACCAAATGGAATATTCCTCCTTATATATAGCAGGAGTCCATTTCAAAATTCAGGGGTGTCAGGTTGTGTTTTCTTCAAAGTCTATTGGAAAACTGGCTGAACATTTTGTAAACAGTGTAGGCCCTGATCAGACGCCGCAAAATGTGGTGTCTGATCAGGGCCTACACTGTTTGCCAACTACCCATTTTGGGGTTTCCAGAACAAAATGGGTAAACCCATTGTACTGGAAACCCAAAAGCAGGTAATTGGCAAACACTGTAGGCCCAGATCAGCTGCTGCAGAATACTGCATCTCATCAGGGCCTACAATTTTCGCAAGAAGTTCAGCCACTTTCCAAACATTTTTGAAGAAAACTGTAACACAACCTCACTTCCCTAAATTTTGAAATGGACTTGTGCTAAATATTAAGATGGAAGATTCCATTTGGTACAAAATGGGGTAAGAATAAGGTCTACAAACATAATGACTTTGAAATGATACATTCACTATTTATGAGATGAATTATGAAACTGAAATGAAATATGTCCAGCAAAAAAAAAAACTGCCATGTGTGTGAGGGGTAGACAGAAAAAAAATCTGTTCATTAGGATCACAGTCTTGCATCACTTAGAAAGTCTCACGATACCGGATGGATTTTTCTATCCACCTTTCTTCTACTCCATTTTGTGTACAGCAACTCTGATCAGACTGTGCATGTATGCACACTGATCTGAATCTATGCTGTGTGTGCGTGTCTAAACACATTTTCATGTGACATCACCCATATGACGATAATGAAGGCAACAATTATCAGAACAATTACCATAAAAATCATAGAAAAATGGACGCCTTGCAGTAATTCTCCTAAAATTCTAACAAATTTGTTCCACAATCCAGCAAAGAGTCCAAAAGAGACAGATAGAATAGCACACAGTGTAGATCCTAGGTCTGCACTGTTTGTTTAGGTCTGTCTGTCCCAATACTTAGGTTTTCATTATGGTAACATTTGCACAGCATAACTTAAACATCTAATAGGTTATCTTTTCTATGTTAAAACAATGTTTAGGCCCTTTCCAATGCCACCCATTAAATAAAACATGTAGATCCTTTATAATAAAATATAGGACACACATGTGGACACAAAAATGTGCAAACTTTTATGGGCCCTGTTTCTTCATTATGATTTGAAACATCATTTCTTGTATCCTAACAGCCTGTCAGTCAACTGCTAGTAGGTATACATTCAAAACACAAAATATTGTACATTTCATTGTAGATCTCCTCACTGTCCAATCAAAACACATCTCTAATGTCATTCATGACCATATAAATTAGACCTAAAAGTGAAACAAATGCTTTGGGGTAGCCCCAATATGCTTCTAGTGCCAAGATCATTCATTCAACAAATGCTTGTCAATATGAGATCAATCAATGTATGCAGCTTGATCCAGTTTTAGAATTCTTTGGTGAACTACATTTGCTTGTCCAACTGACTTGATGCAAAGAGATTCACTGGTACATATTTTTTTAGAGTTTGCATAGTTTTGTGCACACAGGTGTATATATTAGACATATATTCTAACTTCAATGGCTTGAACACCTTTAGGACCGCATAAAACTCTTCGAGACGGGTAGTTTAAGCCAATGAGGGTTATGGCCAGGGGCCATAACAGTTAATTCTGCAACATCTTTTCTGTGTTCGATAATAAAAATGTATGCTGTGTACTCATTAGAATTGCCTCAATAGGGCAATTCTAAGCAGTACACACAGCATATATTTGCAAGATAAAAGTCGAAAATCTCCGTAATTATCCCAAACTACTTCTTATATAGAGGAATTCACTAGGGACTCAAAAACGGCTTCGACTCAGCCATGGTAAACGAGCCATCAGTGTTCGAACCATCAAAGTTCTACTGTATATCGAACTTAAAATGAAGACAAGTACTCTAATTACAGTCAAACCTGTGAACAAAGGCCATCTATGGGACAGGACAAATTTGGCCGTTATTCACAGGTGACCTTTATTCGGAGGTTTGACAATTACCAGCAGGCCGACAGTGTCCAAAAATTCTTACATTTATTGATTAAATAGCAAGGTGTCACTGGATGAAGAAGCATATTGTTTTCCATTTAATTTACATGTTTATTTGTTGCGTCATCCGACGCCAGCAACCCCACACGTGTTTAAATCTTTCATAAAAAATGTTTGGAACCGGTAAAAAATATTTTCTCGATAGCTAAACGGTTGTGAATAGAGGTGGAAAGAAAACAGCGCTGTATAGCTCCCAAATTATCCCTCCGTGTCAATAACCAACAACAGCGTTCGACTTTTCCCTTCGGGCGCCAAAACATAACCATTCACGAGATCGTAGAGTAGTCCGTTTTTATTATGCAAACATATACCGTTAGATGTAACTAATTGTCTGAGGAGGATTAAATCATTTTCACATTGATCTTGGATTAAATTTTATAACTGGAGGATAAACGCAAATTAGAGACATGACTTGACCATATTTTCACACCTTATCGACACGCACCGCAGGGTGGCAATTATATGACAGGGATTAACAATAGTGTCATACTTGAACCGTAATAAATACACAGATGGTTTGTCCCTGAATTGACAGTGCCGCAATTATTGTGATTTACTTACTGGGCTAGTTTTACCGTCTTTAGGATTGTCCGCCAATTAAAAAAAAAAAGTTTACTCAAGTTTTCTTCATTTTTCTAATAAACTATCTTCAGTTCTTGTGTAAAACAGAATGCAATGGATTTATTCAATTCAACTCACAAACCGTAACATGTTTGACCAGATCGCCAGGATTAAGGACTGCAACACCAATCAAGCAGGCCAAATATATGCCAATCAATGGCGATAATTACCTCAAAGCTGAAATCATGAGCGTGATGGATTCAATTATAGACCGTTATTCAAGGACAGCAACTCAGTTTGGGACTGAATAACGTGACCGTTGACCGTAGTGCACAGTGGACCGCTATTCCCAGTTAATTTATTAGGGAATTTCGATGGGAGGGGTTGAAAATGACCGTTGTAATAAGGGGACCGTTATTCGGAGGTGACCGTAAGCACAGGTTCGACTGTAATTTTTCTTCTAAGAAGCTATTCAAAAATGTGTGCTTAAAATGCCATACTTTTGCCCTACTATTAGAACTTGACATACATTGCACTACAGTGTAACTCCAATAACTTGGACACAGATGGCTTGATTGCTATGGCTAAGTCGAACTCTAAGTCTTGAGTCTCTAGAAAAAACTTCCCATGGCTCCAGATATCCATATATTTATGGTAATTAAACCATTGTATGCTAGTGGACTCTTCCATTGCTATATGTTGGACAAGTCCATTTGTCATATAAGGGGTGTCAGGCCTAATTTTTCATTTTTATTCTATTTTTGACAGAAAATTCAGATAGCAAATAGTGCAGGCCCTGATCAGACGTCTCGTTCTGCAACGTCTGATCTGGGCCTGCACTGTTTGCCAAGGTACCCCTTTAGGGGTTTCCCGCATACAAATGGGTTAAAATGCCATACTTTTGCCCTACTGTTACAACTCGACGAAACAGGCTTCATGAAGATTGTACTATAGTGTAATTCCAATACCTCGACCACCGATGGCTAATTCAAACTCTCACGTGAGCCCCTAGAGAAAACTTCCCCAAGCTCCAGATATCCATATAGGTATGATATTTAATGGAGGTTTTTTTCTGATTCTATCTTGTAAAGGAATGTTGTGTGTACTCATTAGAGTTGCCTCAAATGAGGCGATTCTAATGAGTACACAAAACATTCTAGTATTCTACAGAAAATCGAAAAAGACATCCTTGAGTCATCCCCAATTTGCTATATTACCTGGCACTATGATACCCTCAATAATTAGGAACTCACCTAATCTTGAACTAATTTTCATGATCCCACAGAAGTTCAAGCTGCCTGTGTTAAATTTCTTTCCCATAAGACTTAGTTATTCTTTTAGCAGTGCTATGGAATGATGTTGGATTTTAAACATTCACTACACCTAAAAGAGTAGTCTGATCACTACATGTACAACAGCTTTAATACCTTTGTGTACACGTAAATTTGTTCTATACAGGCAAAGTTCTAGCCACTTAGGTTAACTAGAAATGTTTTCAGCAGAAAACTGTGTCCCGCTGCAATAATCTATGTGACATTGAAAATGAAGTCAAGGTCACCCAAAAAAAAAATCTTGGCTTTGTTATGTTTTCCTGGTTAGGTAAACAACAGGCTCAATACAACCTAAAAAGTGTCGACTGGGTCATAAAACTCAAACAGACATACAAATTCATAGAAAACAAGCCATGAGACGAGCCATGAGTTTTTTGTATTACTGAAATTTCACTGCACTATAAAAATATATAACATTTTTGCTTCTTCCTGTTTACTGATAACAAACAGTATAAAATAATTCTTAACCCTTATCTTGCTGTTCATGACAACCCCTATCTTTGCAAACAGTGTAGATCCAGATCAGATGGCTTCTGAAGGAGCCATCTGATCAGGATCTACACTGCTTGGTTTATGAATTTGTAGCAATAGATTACATCAAGTAATTTGATTGGATGATAGGCAGAAATGGGTGTGGCTTAAATGAATATTCAGCAAGATAAAGGTAAATAGAAAATTGTTTGTAAAAAAAAACAAAAAAAAACACAAGGTTGATGTCCAAACCTTTAAACTAAGAACTTAAAACCCATATCTGAATGGTTATCCTGAGAAAATGGTACATTTAACCCATTTTGCACCATTAACTCCAAAATGTGTAGTTGGCAAACATTGCATGCCCAGCTTAGATGCCGCAGAATGCGGCATCTGATCAGGGCATACACTGTTTGCAAAAATTTCAGCCATTTTCCAAATAGTTTTTGAAGAACACAGAACCTGACACCTCTAAATTTTTAAATGGACTCCTACTATATATAAGGTGGAAGATTCTATTTGTTACAAAATGGGTTAAAATGGGTATTTCAAATTTGTGTCAGAAATTTCTCAAAGGGCCTCTGTGGTACATGTATATCTTTCAAAATGGGGTTACTTTTAAAGGAAAGCATAGGGAGCAAATGCTTTTCTTCAAGAGCAGCCCCCTTGTGAAAAGGAAGACAAAAATATTTTTGTCATAGTAGTCTCCCATTTACATGTATGCATTCAACTTAAAAAGATAATTACAGCAAATCTGGCCATAAACATTGACTATATGCAACATTGTCTATTTATCTCAGGACACGTAAGCTTAACAGCTTAACATTTTCACTTGCGGTGAGTGAGTTGGGACAATTCCTACTAGTCAAAAGCTTAACAGCTAAATATTTTCACTTGCAGTGAGTGAGTTGGGACAAATCCTAGTAGTCAAAAGCTTAACAGCTAAATATTTTCACTTGCGGTGAGTGAGTTGGGACAAATCCTAGTAGTCAAAAGCTTAACAGCTAAATATTTTCACTTGCGGTGAGTGAGTTGGGACAAATCCTAGTAGTCAAAAGCTTAACAGCTAAATATTTTCACTTGCAGTGAGTGAGTTGGGACAAATCCTAGTAGTCAAAAGCTTAACAGCTAAATATTTTCACTTGCGGTGAGTGAGTTGGGACAAATCCTAGTAGTCAAAAGCTCAACAGTTTAACATTTTCACTTGCAGTGAGAGAGTTGGGACAATTCCTACTAGTCAAAAGCTTAACAGTTTCACTTGTGGTGAGTGAGTTGGGAAAAGTCCTACTGGTCAAAAGCTTAACATTTTCACTTGCGGTGAGTGAGTTAGGACAAGTCCTACTAGTCAAAAGCTTAACATTTTCACTTGCAGTGAGTGAGTTGAGACAATTCCTACTAGTCAAAAGCTTAACAACTTAACATTTTCACTTGCGGTGAGTGAGTTGGGACAAGTCCTACTTGTCAAAAGCTTAACACCTTAACATTTTCACTTGCGGTGAGTGAGTTGGGACAATTCCTACTAGTCAAAAGCTTAACAGCTTAACATTTTCACTTGTGGTGAGTGAGTTGGGACAAGTCCTACTAATCAAAAGCTTAACAGCTTAACATTTCTCTTGGGGTGAGTGAGTTGGGACAAGTCCTACTAGTCAAAAGCTTAATAGCTTAACAGTTTCACTTGTGACGAGTGAGTTGGGACAATTCCTACTAGTCAAAAGCTTAAAATTTTCACTTGCGTTGAGTGGGTTGGGACAAGTCCTACTAGTCAAAAGCTTAACATTTTCACTTGTTATGGATGAGTTGGGACATGTCCTACTAGTCAAAAGCTTAACAGCTTAACATTTGCACTTGTGGTGCGTGAGTTATGTCCTACTAGTCAGAAATGATGTTTCCACATCCCTGAGGCCGGTTGTTCAAAGCTAACAGTGTCATTAGTTAACATTGTACTTTTAAAATTTTGATTATTTATCAGGGGAAATATGGTAATATTTTGTTTAAAATGCGAGTAGCTTTTGCAAATGCAAAGCTGCTCACATTTTTCCATAAAAAATACCAGAGTATTGGATATTGTGCTTGATAGAATAGTTAACAATTTGACTGTTAACAAACTTGTAAGCTAGAGTTGCTTTGAACAACTGGACCCTGGTTGTTAAACTGACCGAACAAAAATATCTGACATATCTTCTCATCACCATAAGTCCCTGAAACAAAGATCCGTTTAAACCGCACTTTAAATAGAGAAAAATGCAGTTTATGGGGGTATACATTATATGTCTCATTTTTTGCTCAAAGCCATAGATCGCGGGTACTGGTTAGAACCACCTCGCTCGCTGAGGTGGTTCTAATGAACATCCACAATCTATGTTCAAAGCAAAAATAAGATAGATATAACAATTTTTACTTAATATTTTTCACTTCTGACACGGTGTTCAGATCGACATGTTTACCTAATGTGCTATTCTTTATACGGGAGACAAACTTTTTGAATTTCCAATTTGCTTTCCTTGAAAAGAGCCAGTCTAAGGACTCTTAAAGGGAACTGATACCCCTTGCAGATTTTTCTGCTATTTTTCAAAGGAAGACAACTTTTGGGACTTCCTGTTCCCTGTCCCACTGAAAAAGGGGTCTACTCTTAAAGGAAAGAATTTGCTCCTCAGGAGCAAATTCTTTCATTTAAGAGTTGACCCCTATTGACATGGGAGACAAAAATACTTTTGCAGGAGCTGCCTCCCCTGAAGGTGTTCCCATTGCCCTTAAAGGTAAGAATTTTCTCCTAAGAGTAGACAATTGTTGTATCAGGGATAAAATTTTTTTGAAAGAGTTGCCTCCCCTGAAGGTTTATCAATACTCCTTCACAGTTTTATCCTACAAAACTGTACATTGACATGGAAAAATCTCCATGGATACTGTTCGACTGTGTCATCTGCAGCCGATCTAGGTCTTTATCGGGTGGACTTGTTATGCAACACCAATTTGATTGACAGCTGTCAGTTTCTGTTCTACAATATGATGGACCTCTGTTGTCTAGTGGCTGAGAGCATTGTCTCTTAGCCATAAGGTCACTCACTTCTAATTCTGTGGGTACAAGCCTGGCTCGGATCACATGTGAGATGCCAAGTTCTGCAACGGAAGGTCAGGTGTTTTTTTTCTCCAAAGTACTCTGGTATTTGTGATCGGCTTGAAATAGATGAAAGAATCTTGAAAGGGCTGTAAAACCAAAAAGAATTTAAAAAAAATCAACATGATGCCCACGTAGCACGATAGAACACTGCCGCCTCACGTTGTAAGACCATGTTAAAACAAAGTAACTCATAAAGGTGATCAGGTTCCATTCTACAAGATGATGGCTGTGTAATGCTCCGGGAACACAATCATTTGCAGTGACTTTCCTGGAAGAGAAAGGACATGACAATTACATACCTGTGTGATAAAATGGCATCTTCAATATCTCTAGAGGCAGCATTTTTCGGATGAAAAATTTTCTAGTCCAAAAATGTCTAGTCAAAATATAAATTGTGGATGCTCATTAGAACCCCCTCATTGAGGCAGTTTAAAGAGTACCCACAAACAATGTTTCCTTGTAAATGTTAAAAATAATGTATACCCTTGTTATCTAAACAAAGTGGGGTTAACAAGGATGTTAACACATAACATGCCAATCATGACAATTGTTGTCTGCTTTGTCGTCTGCCAGTAACTTTAAAAGTCATTTTGCTAACAGTGTTGACCCAGATCTGGGTCCACACTGTTTGCCTGTATGCAAAAATATTTTTGAAAAAGTTTGCAAGAAGAATCAGCAGATAACATAAGCAGATGACAATTTCAGATGTTGTTTTTGTTGGCAGCTTAAGGGTTAAACGAATTTCAATTCATGCTGGCATAAAAAAAACAACACTGTCTTCCACAAGGACTACAAGAGAATAATCAGGAAATAGGAAAACAGCACTTAGCAATCTCCCATTAAAGCGCTTCCAATGTGTTTGAGCACTCAAATAAAAGGGTCAAATGCATGACATGAAACTACTCACGCTCAGTTCCAATCCATCATATGATGGTGGAAGATTCTCTCTGATTATAAAAGCTATCATCAGACAGCACAGCTCACCTCGAAAGGTGTCCTTAAGGTCATTGGCATAGGTGGAGGTACTGCTGAATAAATCAAATCCATCTTATTGTTAGGAAAATATGAGTTCTTAACAAGAAAGCAGTCTGAAGGACAGCCAAATCCCCCGCCGCACTTAGTATCAAGGCTCAACCTTGTGAACTTCGCCTGTGACCTTGACCTTGAGTTGGCAAGGTTAGCTCACTGAGGGGGATAATTGACCAAAGTTCAATGAAAATCCTTTGAGGGGTAAAAGAAATATAGAACAGACAAAAAATTCAAAGTTTTAAACTCGTGACCTTCAAATGAGACCTCGACCTTGAGTCGGCATGGTTCATTTATAGGTTCTGCACATCAGCTCACTGAGGGGGATAATTGACCAAAGTTTAATGAAAATCTATTAAAGGGTTCAGGAGATATGGAGTGGACAAGAAAAAGTTACGGACAGACAGACGGATGGATGGACAGACGACGGACAGACATTGGTTCTCACTGTGAAGAATATTTGACCAAAGTTTAATGAAAATCCTTCCAAGGGTAAAGGAGATATGGAACGGACAAAGAATTCCAAGTTTCAAATTCATGACCTTCAACCATGACCTTGACCTTGAGTCGGCATGGTTCATTTATAGGTTCTGCACACCAGCTCACTGAGACAAATAATTGACCAAAGTTTGATGAAAATCTATTAAAAGGTTCAGGAGATATGGAGCGGACAAGAAAAAGTTATGGACAGATGGACGGATGTTCCAACATGTCAGGTTTAAAGGCTATTTCTTTTGTTCTTTTCTTTTGTTTGGTTAAGGGGCTAACCTCCTAAACCTTTTATTTACGGAATAAATCTATTGTTTACCAATCATGTCCCAATCATTTTCTATTGTTATCAATCTTGACACTAGCCCCTATACTTGACATGTTCGCTCGGACAGACGGACTGACAGATGGACATGGGTTCTGCACATCAGCTCACTGTGAAGAATATTTGACCAAAGTTTAATGAAAATCCTTCCAAGGGTAAAGGAAATATGGAACAGACAAAAAATTCCAAGTTTCAAACTCGTGACCTTCAACCATGACCTTGACCTTGAGTCGGCATGGTTCATTTATGGGTTCTGCACACCAGCTCACTGAGACCAAAGTTTAATGAAAATCTATCAAAGGGTTAAGGAGATATGGACGGACAGACAGATGGACGGACGGCCATTCCTATAATCCCCGCCCCACTTAGCGGCGGGGGATTAAAAAGCTCTAAGATAAAATTAGATTTCTTTTTTGAGAAATCAGATGCTCCCCCCACCCCCACCATACACCCCTTTCAAAACAAGCTTAATTTAAAAGCACCACTGTGACCTTGAAAATAAGGTCAAGTGTCACTCTGACGCATATGCCGCAAAAACAATATGTCCTCCTCCCTTTCTATTGGGGGGGACATAATTTCTAAATCCGTGATATTGACCTTGAGGTTATGGGCCTGGATATTGCTGAATATAACTTTGGGTCTATATCTAATCATACTAAATCCATCATATGCTTTGGAAAATATGTGCTCTTAAAAACTTTAACTTAAAAAATGTCTAAGTCTGTGCCCTTGACCTTGTGGTCATGGATATGGGTGGGGGTATTGCTGAATAAAACAGGACCTGTATCTATCATCATACCAGATATAAAATATATGAGCTCTTAAATGTGGACACCAATGCCGAGGCTATTGCAATAGCTCTCCCTGGACTTTGTCCAGGTGA
Source organism: Lucinisca nassula (assembly GCA_963580285.1). Taxonomy (NCBI): domain Eukaryota; kingdom Metazoa; phylum Mollusca; class Bivalvia; order Lucinida; family Lucinidae; genus Lucinisca; species Lucinisca nassula. Next base: position 21,643,118 of record OY757012.1, read on the forward strand.
GCTACATATTTGTTTGGTTTGGTTTTGGAGTTTAACAGCCCTGTCAACACTATTAAGATCATGTCGAATCAGGAAGTTTACCCAACCACACTTTTTCTGGGTAGGCTTTATCGGAACAGTGCTTGCCCCCGCCCAACGATCTTGGAGAAATAGATTGGGCTGCAAGATCATTAGACGCTTCCACCCAGAGCTGAAACTGACCACAAATGAATACTTGTAAACTGTTTAGAAGGACTAAGTCTGCCCAGGCAAAACAAGCCTTTTGGTTTCATTGGGCTTCATCTCAATGTCGCGTAAAAATCCCACAAAATTGGAAGGAACATCTCCAAAATGACCTAAATAGTGTTGACAGGGACGTTAAACCTCAATTCTAACAAACAATAAAAGCTATTGTCTATAAGATTTGTTCCTCACTGAGACGATTCTAACAAATGTCCATAACATTTGTTTCTTGGAGTAATAATGGGAAAAAGGCCTTTTATTACCTATCATGCTCCTAACTGGGATTCTTTTTTATAATAATAACAAGAAAGCAGTCTGAAGGACAGCCAAAACCCCCGCCACACTTTGTATCAAGGTTGTGACCTTCACCTGTGACCTTGACCTTGAGTTGGCGTGGTTTATTTATGGTTCTGCACATCAGCTCACTGTGGGGTATATTTCACAAAAGTTTAAAGAAAATCCTTCTAGGGGTAAAGGAGATATGGAACGGACAAAAAATTCAAAGTTTCAAACTCGTGACTTTCAACTATGACCTTGACCTTGAGTCGGCATGGTTTATTTATGTGTTATGCACATCAGATAACTGATGGGGGCATTTGACCAACCTTTTATGAAAATCCTTTGCAGGGTGAAGAAGATATGGAACGGACACAAAATTCAAAGTTTCAAACTCATGACCTTCCAATGTGACCTTGACCTGGTGTCGACATGATTCATTATGGGCTCTGCACATGAGCTCACTGAGGGGGCAACTGACCAAAGTTTAATGAAAATTCTTTTGAGGGGTAAAGCAGATAGGAAAGGAACAAAAAATTCAAAGTTTTAAACTCGTGACCTTCACCGTCAAATGTGACCTTGACCTTGAATTGATGGTTCATTTATTAGTTATGCACATCAGCTCACTGAAAGGGGATAATTGACTAAAGTTAATGAAAATCCTTTGAGGGATAAAGTAGATATGGAATGGACAAAAAATTCAAAGTTTTAAACTCGTGACCTTCAAATGTGACCTTGACCTTGAATCGGCATGGTTCATTTATGGGTTCTGCACATCAGCTCACTGAGAAGAATATTTGACCTCATTTTGAATGAAAATCCTTCCAAGGGTAAAGGAGATATGGAAAGGAGACAAAATTCCAAGTTTCAAACTCGTGACCTTCAACCGTGACCTTGATCATGGGTCGGCATGGTCCATTTATAGGTTCTACACACCACCTCACTGAGACAAATAATTGACCAAAGCTTAATGAAAATCTATCAAATGGTTCAGGAGATATGGAGCGGACAAGAAAGTGTTATGGACAGATGGAGGGACGTTCTTAAGAGACGTACGTTGTGGGGTTCACTATGTTAAGTCTACGGAGACTTTAACCCCATAATGTAGCCTTGTACAGCCACTAACCCCACTAACAGGCATGTTTGATGTTGTGGGTTGGAAATTTATGGAATAAACCTCATTAAGTATGAAAACTACAGAACATAAACCCCATAATGTATCTGGGGCATGTACGGAGAGACGGACGGACGGACATGGCTTCTGCACATCAGCTCACTGAGAAGAATATTTGAACAAAGTTTAAAGAAAATCCTTCCAAGGGTAAAGGAGATATGGAACGGACACAAAATTCCAAGTTTCAAACTTGTGACCTTCAACCTTGACCCAAAGGGTTTAGGAGATATGGAGTGGACAAGAAAGTGTTGCGGACAGACAGACGGATGGACAGACAAAGGCCATTCCTATAATCCCTGCGCCGCTTCGCGGTGGGGGATTAATAATGGCACAATAATAGGGAACAAATACTGTCATTATAACGAGGGTTCTCCATATGTATTTCTTACCTTTAAATACAGATTCATTGGATAGAACGTGAACACATCTTGATAAGGACTGCGGAATGTAGGTGTGACGTCGTACTAGAGCACATTCTACAAATCCTGGCTTCCAGTCTTTGCTGGAAAACATTGTGTCAAAATCATAACAACAGATAAGGTTAGTATTTTGTGATAATTGAAGGGTAGTTTTCCTCATTTCTCAATATAAACCTATGTTGTGGGTACTCATTAGAATTGCCTAACCTTGGCAGATATTTACATACCCCCAGGGGAAGTTTTGGGTCTACGGTTTTGAATTTTGCAACCCTCTTGCACAAGAGCCCTGGGCATAAAAGCATAGGGCTGACAAAAGATTACTCAAGGAACATTTCTATAAAAGTTTTGTCAAAATATCAACAATACATGCATGACTTGGCAGAAAATGCCATTTTTCAATTTTCCCCATTATAAGTCTATGGAAACTCTTTAAGTTGCTTTACCAACCAAACTAAGAGCCGATTTAAATAAAACACAAAATAATTCAATCCCCAAGCCCAAGGATGCTGCAGATGAAATTTCAGCCCAGTAGCTTCAGAGGAGATGTGGCTTGAAAGTGTTGACGCCAGACGACATATGACGACAACAAACAACTGCCTGTCCTATAAGCTCCCCCTGGTTAGCTAAAAAATTAAACCTAAACAGCAGTAACGTCTCATATTTCATCATAGTGCAGTCTATACTGTTATTTCCTACAACATCATCATTCTCATTTTAATGCAGTCTACATTCTTAAGACCTTCAGCATCATTAAGTCCAATTCATAGCAACAGATAAGCTTGGTATTTTTTTATAACTGAAGGGTAGTTTGTTTATTTCTTCATATAAACCTATGTTGTGGTATTCATTAGAACCGCCTCGCCGAGGCGGTTCTAATGAATACCCACAACATAGGTTTTTATTGAGAATTGACAAAAACTATGCTTTATTATCACAATTCCAAGCTTATCGGTTGCTGTAGTCCATTGTGGCTCTTGAAAATGACAACAAAGATCATTGATGAGGCCTACTTGATTCTTGATTTTCATTCTTGTGTATGTCTTTGTTGTCTCCAAGGGCAACATTTATATTCCATATGTTCATTTTACAATATATTCTACTACGACTACAACCAGATCTCACTTTATACTCAGCACATACAGTCGAACCTGTGCTTACGGTCACCTCCGTATAACGGTCCCCTTATTACAACAGTCATTTTCAACCCCTCCCATCGAAATTCCCTAATAAATTACCTGGGAATAGCGGTCCACTGTGCACTACGGTCAACGGCCACATTATTTAGTCCCAAACTGAGTTGCTGTCCTTGAATAACGGTCTATAATTGAGTCCGTCATGCTCATGATTTTAGCTTCGAGGTAATTATAGCCAATGATTGGTATATAATTGCCCTGCTTGATTGGTATTGCTGTCCTTAATCCTGCCGATCTGGTCAAACATGTTACGGTTTGTGAGTGAGTGAATTGAATTGAATAAATTCATTGCAGTCTGTTTTACACAAGAACTGTAGATAGTTTGTTTGAAAAGTGAAGAAAAATTGTCGAAACATTTTTTTTTAAAATTGGAGGACCGTTTGATAGTTGCACTTTGTGCAAGTTCCACCGGTAAGTAGTTTGACCTTATTGTTTGTAATGCTAAATGAACACTCGATCATGTGACGCTCATGTGATTTTGTGTATCAACATGGTTGCTTCCATTATTGATCATGAGTTTGACCTAAATTTTGTCATTTTGCCATGTTTTATCATCACGGCATAGGTGCTATTTTACAAACATCAATGCATTTGAATAACCTATTGAATGAAAAGAAACTGGAAAGTACTTTAAAACAGTCAAAGATAAGTGACTTTTCACAGAAATACAAGATTACAGTGGGTAAAATTTTATGACAGGATGCATTATAAACAACGTCAATGTAACAGATTATTTTAAACTTTGTTTATTCATTTAAAAATGCATGTACTGTATTAATTGTGCAACAAATAAACATGTAAATTCACTGGAAAACAATAATTGGTTAAAAAGATATGCTTCTTCTGAAGTTCTTCATCCAGTGACAGATTGCAATTGCATCAATAAATTTAAGAATTTTTGGGCACTATCGGCCTGATGGTAATTGCCAGACCTCCGAACAAAGGTCACCTGTGAACAAAGGCCAAATTTGTCCTGTCCCACAGCTGGCCTTTGTTCACAGGTTTGACTGTACACAATGCTGACTGAACCTTGAATCAACATTAAAACAATGTTTACAATATTGTTTCAGCTTTGATTCAATGTTGAGAGCCTGCTGGAGCAGTATTTTGCAAGACTTCCAATAATAGCATTATAAAGTGTCTGAACTGTATATGACTCTGAAATTCTTTCTTAACCCATTGCATACTAGTGGACTCTTCCACTGCTATATGTTGGACAAGTCCATTTGTCATATAAGGTTAGTCAGGCCTATTTTTTGTTTTTATTTTTTTTTTTTTTTACAGAAAATTCTGTTAGCAAATAGTGCAGGCCCTGATCAGACGCCGGCATCTGATCTGGGCCTACACTGTTGCCAAGGTACCCCTTTAGGGGTATCCCCCATGCAATGGATCAATAACTTCAGAGACTAAAACAAGATAGATTTTTACTTTTGTAAGGTAAATGGATAAGATATCTATCAGTATTAGAGACTGTTGACGAAAGTTGAAACTTACAAATGCCGATCTTTTGCATTAATCAAGGTAAGCTCTTCAATAATCAGCGTCTCATAGGCACCTGCAATGTTAACAAAAGACAGTGACATGTTACCCTTTTATATTATCAAACAAAAAAATATGCCAGCCCCAGATTGGACTGCTCCTTGAAGCAGTCTGATCTGGGGCTTTTGATCTGGAGCTGCAGTGTTTTGAACTTGTGTCAAAATATTTTCTGACATATCAGCCAAAACACTTAACAGCAAACAAAATAATTATCTTTTTCGCTTTTTACAATTTGGTTTTATGGCCCTTTCATGAATATTGCACTTACATTGTGCTGATTGTCCAAGAGAGGTGGGTGCAAACTGGAGGACCGAAAGAAAAACTATCTGACCTTCGGCTGAGGAACTAAAGTATTTTTGGATGTACATATCATTGAATATTAACAAAATGAAATTACTAATTTAGTGGATAATCGATGAAATGATTTATGGCATCACAAATTATAGAAATGTTTAATCAACTTGTTAGGTGCAAACTAGTTTTTTTTTATTGACTCAACATTCTTATGGTCATATCTAGCTGACCAGTTAACCTACCAACAATTTCTGAAGGCTAGTTTAGCCCTGCGGAGCAGTTTACCAGTTGTTCAAAGCCTTGTTAGCTTAATGAGCTCGTCAAATTGTTAACTGTTCCAGCAAGTACAATATCTAAAAACTAGAAATGCGTCCATAGGACACAGATGTCCCCGCCTGAAAATATGTCTATGTTCGTATTCATTCATAGAAAGTTATTGACCGTGTCTAAGTTTTGGATCCTTTTTCCACATTTGACCTCTAAGTATGACCTTGACCTTGGAGGTAAGGACCTTGGTTTTGTGTGAGGCAGACTGTCTCATGATGGCCAACATTTCTGCCAAGTAATTTCAAAATCCATCCAGAGATAAAGTTATTGACTGTGTTTAAGTTTTGGACCATTTTTTTTACCTTTGACCTCTAAGTCTGACCATGACCTTGGAGGTACAGATCTGGGTTTGCACGTGACCGATTGTCTCATGATGGTTAACATTTCTACGAATTTCAGAATCCATCCAGAAATAAGAAAGTTATTGACTGTGATACGTTTCGGGGCCCTTTTTTTGACCTTTGACCTCTAAGTATGACCTTGACCTTGGAGGTACGGACCTGGGTTTTGCATGTGACATGTTGTCTCATGAAGGCTAACATTTCTGCTGAGTAATTTTAAAATCCATCAAGAAATAAGGAAGTTATTGACTGGGTTTAAGTTTTGGATGCACGAACAGACGGACAGGGGCAACGCTATATGCCCTTTCCAGCATTCTTCGAATGGCGGGGGCATATTTTTTTTTTTTTTGCTGAAAAATTGTGTCTCAGAGTAGCTTTTGCATGTGCAAAAGGTCCTCACATTGTTGCTGAAAAGTTTTGATCATTTAATATTTGCCAAATTAAACTAGAATTTGTTTTTCTACAAAAACACAGATGTTTCCCCCGTTTTTGACTGCTAAGTATGACCTTGACATTGGAGGTATTGAGCTGGGTCTTGTGTGCAACACATCATCTAATGAAGATGAACATTTCTGCATAGTAACTTTAAAAATGTTCATAGAAAAATAAAAAGTTATTGGCCGTTAACAAAAAAAGCACTTTTTACCTTTGACCTCTAATTATGGCCTTGACCTTTGAGGTACAACACATCGTCTCATGATGGTTAACATTTCTGCCAAGTAATTTCATAATCCATCAAAGAATAAGGAAGTTATTGACTGTCCATTTTTACCTTTGACCTCTAGGTATGACCATGACATTGGAGGTATGGACCTTGGTCTTGCACATGACTCATGGTCTAATGACTGTGAACATTTCTGCATTGTTACTTTATAAAGTCCAGCCAGAAATAAAACTAGAGCTGTCAGAGGATCTGACTATAGCCCCGCTTCAGCGCTGTCAGAGAAGAAAGTTATTTAAGCTGCAGAGAAAACAGTTATGAACAAGAAATAACTGTTGAAAATTTTACATTATCTGGAAAAACTCTAAGAGTTGTGAGCCCTTGTCCCTCATTTCAATGAGCATGATACATTACCAGAATGTCCATGTTTATACTAAATTTCATCTTCCATTTTTCAAGGTTCAAAGGGTAATAACTCCTAAAGTAGGCAAATCAGAGTCAGGGTTCCTGCGCTCTGCACTGTGTGTCTCATGGTGCTTTACACTTGTGTGAAGTGTCATGAAAATATCTCAAATGGTTTGTGAGTTATGGAGCCGACACAGTCAAAATTGCCTTTTTAAATGTTCAAAGGGCAATAACTCCTAAAGTAGGCAAACCAGAGTTATGGTTCCTGCACTCTGCACATCATCTCAAGGTGCTTTTCATTTATTTGAAGTTTCATGAAAATATCAGAAACGGTTATGGAGCGGACATAGTTAAAATTGCCATTTTTTAATATTCAAAAGCCTATAACTGAAAAAGTAGACAATCCAGAGTTTGGGTTCCTGCGCTCTGCACACGTAATATGGTGCTTTACGTTTGTGTGAAGTTTCATAAAATTATCTCAAACGGTTTTTGAGTTATCGAGCAAAGACGGCTAAAATTGATATTTTTCAATATTCAAAGGGAAATAACTCAAAAATTAGGCAATCCAGAGTTATGGTTCCTGCACTCTGCACACCATCTCATGGTGTTTAATGTTTGTGTGAAGTTTCATGAAAATATGTGAATGGGTTTTAAAGTTATGGAGCGGACATGAAAATTGTTAACAGACACAGACAGACACACAGACAGACACACAGAAAATACGAAAACCAGAGTTATGGTTCTTGCGCTCTGCACATTGTCTCATAGTGCTTAACATTTGTGTGAAGTTTCATGAAATTATCTCAAACGGTTTTCGAGTTATGAAGCGGACACTGTTAAAATTGCCATTTTTCAATGTTCAAAGGGCAATAACTCCAAAAATAAGCAATGCAGAGTTATGGTTCCTGCGCTCTGCACATCGTCTCATAGTGCTTAACATTTGTGTGAAGTTTCCTAAAAATATCTCAAACGGTTTTCGAGTTATGAAGCGGACACAATTAAAATTGCCATTTTTCAATGTTCAAAGGGCAATAACTCCAAAAGTAGGCAATCCACAGTTATAATTCCTTCGCTCTGCACATTGTCTTATGGTGTTTAACATTTGTGTGAAGTTTCATGAAAATATGTTAAGCAGATACAAAGTTATGGAGCCAACACAAATTAACGGAATCACGGAATTACGGAATTACGGAAAATGTTCAAAGGGCAATAACTCCAAAAGTAGGCAATCCACAGTTATAATTCCTTCGCTCTGCACATTGTCTTATGGTGTTTAACATTTGTGTGAAGTTTCATGAAAATATGTTAAGCAGATACAAAGTTATGGAGCCAACACAAATTAACGGAATCACGGAATGACAGAAGGACATGGCAAATCCAATATAGCCCCACTTTTTCAAAGCGGGGCTATAAAAAAGTTACTGACTGGACACAAAAAACAACAACTTTTTTTAACTCTGACCTCTTAATATGACCTTGATCTTGGAGGTACCGACCTGGGTCTAGCATGCACCACATCGTCTCATGATGGTTAACATTTCCGCCAAGTAATTTCACAATCTATCCAGGAAGAAGAAAGTTATTGACTGAACACTAAAAAAGGCCCCTTTTTGTCTTTTGACCTCTTGTCCTTTGACCTTTTGTCCTTGCCATTTGAGGTACCAATTTGGGTCATGCACACAACACATCGTCTCATAGTGGTTAACATTTTTGCCAAGTAATTTAAAAATCCATCTAAAAATAAGAAAGTTATTGACAGAACACAAAAAAGGCCCCTTTTTTTTTACCTTTAACCTCTTATGTATGACCTTGACCTTTCAAGTACCAAACTGGGTCATACTTGCAACACATCATCTCATGGTGGTTAACATTTCTGCCCAGCAGTTTCAAAATCCATCTAAAAATAAGAAAGTTATTGACCAAACACGAAAAAAGGCCCCTTTTTACCTTTGACCTCTATGTATGACCTTGACATTTTAGGTACCAAACTGAAGCATGCATGCAACACATCTTCTCATGATAGTTAACATGTTTGCCAAGTAACTTCAAATTCTATCAAAAAATAAGCAAGTTATTGACAAAAACCGGAAAAAAAGGCCCCTTTTTTACCTTTGACCTCTAAGTATGACCTTGACCTTTGAGGTACCAATGGGGGTCATGCACGCAACACATCGTCTTATATTGGTCAACATTTCTGCCACGTGATTTCAAAATCCATCTCAAAATAAGAAAGTTATTGACCAAATACGAAAAAAGGGCCCTTTTTTACCTTTGACCTCTAAGTATGACCTTGAACTTTGAGGTACCGACCTGCCTCATGCGCACCACACACCGTCTCATGGTAGTTAATAATTATGCCAAGTAATTTTAAAATCCATCTCAAAATAAGAAAGTTATTGACCAAATATGAAAAATAGGCCCCATTTTTGACCTTTGACCTCTAAGTATGACCTTGACATTTGAGGTACCGACCTGCCTCATGCGAACCACACATCGTCTCATAGTTGTTAATGATTATGCCAAGTAATTTTAAAATCCTTCTCAAAATAAGAAAGTTATTGACCAAATACGAAAAAAAGGCCCCTTTTTTTACCTTTGACCTCTAAGTATGACCTTGACCTTTGAGGTACTGACCTGCCTCATGCGCACCACACATCATCTTATGGTTGTTAATATTTCTGCCAAGTAATTTTAAAAACCATCATAAAATAAGAAAGTTATTGACCGGACACGATTTTCCCATACATATATACATACCGACAAACTTCCAAGCGAGATAATTCAAAAAGTATAAATGCGAGGGTTATACTTCTTGTGCACTGCACGTTGTCTACTGCTGAATAATATTTATACCAAGTTTCATGAAGATAGCTCTAACGGTTTTCAAGTTATAGAGCGGGCACTAATGTGTGACAGACAGACAGACAGACAGACGAACGGACAGACAGACGCCTGGGGGAAAAACAATATGTCTCTCTGAAAAAAAAATTTTCGGGGGAAATATAATGATCAAAGTTTTTATGATTCATTAACTAATGATGCCGTTAGCTTTGAACAACTTGCCCTTGTTCACAGCTGGACATATACAGGCATCTGGCGGAGTCACCAGGCATAAGAGTTCACCCTGAAATACATGTACATGGTCTTTACAGAGATCACAAAGCCAAAAAGAAATTTTTATTTTTGACTAATTCCCTTTCTGAAGTGGCTATCACAGAAAGGCTTTACTAGCACTATGTATTTAACAAACTGTCCTGTGCAAGATAGGACCATACTATCAGGAAACTTTGGTCAAATTGTGTAGACCAAAGCATGGTTGTCTGCAAGCTACTTGAACCACAATGAAAGTACCGTATTTCCCATATGTTTTCGGACAAACAGGCCTGAGCAAACAGTGTAGTTCCCGATGAGATGCCGCAAAATGTGGCATCTCATCAGGATATACACTGTTTACCACTCATCCTGCTATTCTAAGACACAACATCAGGTAGTATATTATACTTGTTCAAATTTTAGAACAAGTATGGTAAGGAGTTGAGGTGTCCAAATATTTAGGGTAAATACAGTGAAAACTACGCTGCTATGCAATTAGGACTGATTTTGCTTTAAAAAGCTTATTTAGAAATGTGCAGTTATTCATTCTATGTGGTTTATGCACACAATGTCCTCTGGTCAGGGACCACCTTTTGGACTGTTCAAAAGTGGTTTCAAAGGTGGTCTTAATATAGGAATTTTACTGTAAGATAAATTAAAAGTCTGCAAAATTATTGATCATTCATATCAGATACCTACCCGACTGTATGTTAAGTTCAAAGGTGAAACTGGTCTGGTACAACTTCTCTTGACCTCGGCTGTAAAAGATGGTAGAAAGTTTAACCCTGATCCCACTGAACACAACAATAATTACTTTTGCAAACAGTGTAGATCCAGATCAGGTGGCTTCTGAAGAAACCATCTGATCAGGATCTACAGTGTCTGATATTCAGTTTGTGAATTTCTTGGAATAAAAGACATCAAGTAATCTGATTGGTTAAAAGTCAGAAATGGGTGTGGCCAAAATAATTATTCAGTGGGATAAGGGTTAAGAGGTATGGAGACACCTGAAATATTTCTCACCATTTTTGCAAGGCAGACAAGTTTTGCAACTTTCTTTTCACTTTCCTATAAGTTGACCTCCTCTCAACAAGGGGTTTACCTTTAAACCTTCAAGCACCAAAGAAGTTTTTTGAGTAGAAGACAATTTTATTTTTATGAAATTATTTTACAGAGAAAACAAGGCTAGACATTTCGTGTGACTCATATGCCAAATTAACCAGAACAGTGCTAATTCTGAGAATGACGGTAAAAATATTTCAAGATCAATCTCCATGAAAGAATGTTGACGACCCCGGCAGGTATCGAACCTGAATACCAGTCAGATGTGCATGCGACGGAAATACTTAGGTATGATAAAAGTCATGAAAATTCTATTACACTACAAACATCTTGGTATCATGCTGACAACGAAACAATGTTAACCCTTTTCCTGCTGAATATTTTAATATGCCACACCCACTACCGATTATCAACCAATCCGATTACTTGATGCAAATTATTGCAACAAATTCACAATCTGAATGGCAAACAATGTAGATCCTGATCAGATGGCTTTGTCAGAAGCCATCTGATCTGGATCTTCATTGTTTTGGAAATAAGGCATATCCGGGCTCAGCAGGACAAGGGTTTAGTGACCCCAGAGTAATACTGAGTTGTGCCTTACATGCACCCACATAGACTCACATATCAAGCCTGTGCATCCACATTCTGATCAGTGTCTTCACTACATGCTATATTGATTACTTCCAGAGAAACAGTCATCTGGGTCCAGTTGTTCAAAAGTAACGACATTGTTCGTTCACAACTCGTTAAAACTTTGATCAATTAACATGGCAAATATACTAATATATTTGCTGAAAAAATGTGAGTAGCTTTGCACAAAAGCTTCTCTAATTTTTCTGACCAGCTAACAATATGACTAATAATGAGCTTGTTAAGCTAATGAGCCTTTGAACAACTGGACCAAGGTGGAGAAAGTTGCATACAGTATAGCTCCAATATATCGCGGTAGTCGGGGTCCATAGCCCGAAAACGGTGAAGTGGTCGGAGCACGATATAAGTCGAGGTAGTTTGCGGAGATGCCAATACAAGTCGCGGTGATAGTTTGGTGAGATACCGTTATCACTCCACACTAATGGCTGTCAGTAATGCTATCGGCCGTATTTCACCATTAAAGTAGGTTCAGAATTACTCAGTGACAGAACAAACAAAGGGAACTATGTCTACCAATTAACTTACATTCGAGAACAGCTGAAAATCTGCATCTGAAAACATGTGATTGCTAAAATGTCAAAACAGGACGCCATTTTGAATTTGCGGTTTCCCCTGGTTGTCTTTCACGTTGACGGCCAAGGGGCACAACTACCATAAGCGCTAAGCGCTAAAGCAATTCTAGTTGTTTCCCTTGGCTTGCCAGATCTCAGAAAAATTAAAAGTACCGGTAGCGGTTGGAAAAAAATTATTTAACGTCTACCACGGGCCGAAAAACTATACAACAGCAAAACTATCATTTTATTGTGTTTTGATTTCGGGCAAGTGTAAAAAAAATCGTCTACAACTGTCAGTATTTTTGAGTCCTTAAATACGGTAAAACTAGACCAGTAAGTAAATCGCGATAATTGCTGCACTGTCAATTGAGAGACAAACCATCTGTGTATTTATTACGGTTAATTGTTAATCCCTGTCATATAATTGCCACCCTGCGGTGCGTGTCGATAACGTGTGAAAATGTGGTCAAGTTATGTCTCTAATTGGCGTTTATCCTCCTGTCATAAAATTTAATCCACAATCAATGTGACAATGATTTAATCGCTCCTCAGACAATTAGCTACATCTAACGGTAGATGTTTGCACAATAAAAACCGACTTTTCTGCGATCTCGTGAATGGTTATATTTTGGCGCCAAATAGCAGACGCTGGGCGGGAAAAGTCAAATGCTGTTGGCCCCTGGTTACACCTGGTTTTAAATAAATTTTAACAACTTAAAACTATTTTTTTTTATTTATGAATTTTTAAGGGAAAAAAAAAACGGGATCCACGGCGCGACCGCGATAGATTGGACATCGCGAAATATCGGAACGCGATAGAACGGAGCTATACTGTAATGACCAAGGAAATGAGCAGGCTGATTCTAGTGTTTGCTTTGCATATATACACCAGTTAAGTAAAGATAGTTTTGCAAATGTCTCATTATGACATTTCTCATAGAAAGTGGTTAACCCTTGTCATAACCGCTATCAATGCAAACAGTGTAGATCCAGATCAGATGGCTTCTTAAGAATAAGACTGGTTGAGAGTCAGCCATGGGTGCGGCAAATTTAATTTATTCAGCAGGACAAGGGTCAAGAACTGCTATACCAACCCTTTTCTTGACTTTCTCGGTGTGTTTTCATCCCTGGCACTGATTAGGGCGAACACTTTGGCCAACACTTCATTTCTGTCTGAGTACACCTAAAATAAAAAAACATATTTATGATCTACAAGCATACAACCAACATATATTCTATTATAAATACACTAGTGTATGTAACGCAATGTCTGATTGGATAATGTCAAAAATCTGAGACAGTGTATTCTACGATATATTCTACGATAAACTGTCGGAAAACTGACATCACTACACAATGTAGCTTAATGCAGCTCACAGAGAATCTTCATTGCTCAAGATAAGGTGCTTATTTCCGATATCCGAAAAATTCCAATATTTTTTTTGTTTCTGCATCTAGGACTATGGAATCTACACATTTTGAATTGGCTAAAATTACAGATTGTGCAGTGAACACAAATTTTTTCTGGATCCTAGCCATAGTTTTTTTGTTCCACGTCTGGTCTTACGGCCGGCCCTTTCAAGATTATTTCAATTACATGTATATCGAGCTTGTTGTTAATCAGAGGTGGGTAAAAACCAGAGTACTTGGAGCAAAATCACCTGATTTTCCAGTGCATAGTTTGCAGAATTGAAGGAATATATCAAGTAATCTGATTGGCTGACAGCTGGTAATGGATGTGGCCTAGTTAATATAGTTAGCAGGATAAGGGACTATAAAACACCCTTGTTTTATGTTTCTTAAATCAATGTCATGACCCGCTGAGATGTGCAGGCCATACTCCCTAAAGCTGGCCCGAAATATTGCACTTTTTTCATGCTCGACACACTTAAGCATGAAATTTGTAATACTCATAATTGTATCAACATCAACGGATTTTTGATTAATGTGCAGGTACAGGGGCAGAGTCCACATAAGTGGGCCCCCTTCCAGGTAGCTGACTTGCTGCACGCATGGTCGATTTTACACCAGATCTCCGGCTTGTCCATCATGAGGATCGATAGCAGAGAGCTTCCATTCTCTGCTATCTCTTTCTGTCAGCTGCTTCCAAGTCATCTTGGGCCTTCCAGGCCCCCGCTTTCCATCTACCTGTATGTCACAGGCAGTCTTGACTGCACCGTTGGAGCGTTCCACATGTCCATACCAGCGGAGCCTTCTCTCTTTCAGGACAAGGTCCAGGTCCTCAATGCCAAGACGCTCAACTAGCTCACTGGACCTGATGTTGACAGTGTCCTGTGGCTTGACATTGCAGATCTGTCCGATCATTGCCCTGTCATTCTGCTGAAGACGTTGGAGGTTTGGCTTTGTCAATAGCCAAGTCTCACTTGCATGGAGCATTGGGCTCCACACAAAATTGCTGTACACACAGCCAAGTATAAGTACAAATAAATGAGGCCAATTTTCTAATCACATAAGTAAAGTAATGTTGTTTGTCCTGCTTATAAATTTTAAAATGCCAACAATTGTTGGCATTTTAAAATTTATGAGCAGGACAACTATCATGTTCGAGTTGAACATCAAAAGATTTTAAAACTTTGGGCCCTGGGTAATAGATTCCGAACAAACACTGAAGTTCAGTCATTAAATTTATCAACTTGTTCATGAAATAGACATACTTACATCCAGAATTTGGAGATCATAATTTGTGAATGCAATATATCTGTCCCCCCACTTAGCTCTGCCTCGTATTGTCTCTTCCATGTAATGTTCTATGTCAAACGTTATCTGCCTGACACAGATCTGATCCTGAAATAGTAAACGTCGCATACAGAAATAAAAGTGAGAAAAATAGAGGATCTTACATGCTTGTTCACGTATTATTAAACAAGTTGAGGAAAATGGATAAAATTCGAGGTTTTGTCAAGCATTTTATCCCTTTTCCTCAAAGAGTTTAATGAATTTAATAATACACAAGTGCAAGATTCTATGTATCATAATATGACATTTAAAACACATTTAATTAACCATTTTTGTACAAAAATGTCAATATTCTGCCATTAGTAAACGCGACGTCTTTAAGGACGTCGTATGTGCAAAGTTACAGGATTTATCTAACTAATCTGAATATTTAATACATTAGTGGATTACAGAATTTATTACATGGCACCCTCAGACGCAATGTCATAAGATAAAGCCAGTGAATGTGCAAAAAAACTTCAATAGCTCAACCACCGATGACTCGTTTACCATGGCTGATTCGTTCTTTAGCCCCCAACCCCACGCACCCCATCCACCCCACCCTTTTTTCACTTGATTTTGGTTTAACAGCCCTTTCACACTTATTCCACTTATTTTGAGTAAATGGAGAAAAACCACCTGACCTACCATTGCAGAACTTAGCATCTCACATGTGACCTGTCAGGCTCGAACCACAGCAGTGTGAGACCTAATGATTAAGAGTCAGTGGTCTCACTACTAGGCCATGGAGGCCCGTTTCTTTAGTCTAAGAAATGTTTCTAATAGCTCCAGAGAACAAACATTCAGGGATAATATAACTAGTTTTCTTATTTAATCATAAAAATGTATGTTGAGTGCACTCATTAGAATCACCTCTATGAGGTGATTCTAATGAGTACACACAACATACATGAGTACTCCTCAGTGGCTCAAACTACCCTGTCTTAAGCTAATTTTGAAAAAGTGTCTGAGCCATTGAAGTTTGAGGTGATTCAAACAAGTACCCACAACATAGATTTCTTAAAAGAAACTAGAACCATCAAGGTTGTGATCAGGGCTCCGCCCCAAAAAATGCAGAAAATATTAGTTTTACAAAGGGCCATAACTCTAACAACATTGAAACTAGAGTCGCATTACTTATCATAAAATTGTGAGAAGTTGTTGTGACCTTGTGCTTAAAATTTGAAGTTGTTACATTTGACGGTTTGCAAGTTATAAAGAAAACAAGAGCTGTCACTGTAAGCGACCAATGCCCCCCAGAGGGCGCCAATTTTGTATGCTGGTTTAAGTTTTTTGTGACGGACAGACAGACAAACAAACAAACAGACGGACCGGGCAAAACTATATGCCCCCCCCCCACCGAGATTGATGGCTAAAGGGGCATAAGTCAAAATTTATTAAAGCTACAGTTGTAGTCCTTTGCTATACATCTGTTAAGGTCATTTTTCTATAAAATCTACACATTTTGATAAGCTACAATTACAGACTGTACTAATGCACAAAATTTTTTGTGTATGGTATGAAACGAACATGCATATAGACCATACCATAAAAATAGAGTGTTGTGAAGATAGAGACGAATGTTTTATTGATCATGGGGTCATATGATCAGTTTTGTGTTCATTTCCCTTAAACCTCACAGCTGCTCTGCATGCTAGGTATTTTTTATCAGCAGACGATATTTTGAAATATATTTCTAATTTTTCCAGAAAACAGGATTTGATGTCTCATGCAAATTGTCTCCTATGGAGACAATTTGCATGAGATGTCAAGTCCTGTTAAAAAAATATACACCAATTTGTCATCTTCCAAATTAGCCTAGAGTAGAGAGTGGCAAAAGTTAGACAAGTAATCATCTAGTAACTGGAAAAATTGGCAAACCACTATCAAGAATGTCTAGTTCCAATTACCTTTAAGACACCATCTGCCGGCTCTAGACTAAGTGCGAGTTGTCTGTTCTTGGTCCCTCTAACATCAGCGGGTAGAACACTGCGGTAGGTCAGGTCAAAATCATCTAGAAATCATTTTAAAAAGGTCACATTAAAATGTGGTATACATTACAATGTAGTAAACCTACCATTTAACAAATTTCTTGCAGGAAATCCTGAAACTAGAATACTGGCAAACAGTACAGGTCCAGATCAGCCGCCATATTCTGATCAAGGCCTACACAGTTTGCAAAAGGACAGTCATTTTCCGGGTCCCCACCCATCAGGGCTTGAAGAAAGAGATGGGATGCATGATGCTTCCACGCAGAGCTGAAACAGATCGCACACGAGTACTGGTAAACCACTTATAGTGTTGATGGGGACGTTAAACCTCAAATCAAACAAACAAAAACAGTCATTGCCAAATAAATTTCAATAAAACATAACAGGACCCAAAATTTTTGAAATGGACTCCTGCTATATACACAGTGGAATATAACATTTAGTACAAAAAGTTCAGATGATGATGATGATTTCGTGTTTAACGACACGTCAACCCTCTTTGTGGGTCATAAGGGTCAATCGGTTAATGATCAAAAGGTACCAGTTTAGAGCATTTTCTTTCATCAGTAACTGACAACTTGCCTGGAATCAGCAAACGGGAGGAGAATGACCATAGAAAATATTGTATCAACCTTCAAGAAAGCATGTGGGCAGGTTATAGCGCTGGCTAACAAAGCCGAAACGGTAATCGATTATCATTCCTATCATTGCGATCGATAATTGATTAGTAATCACTGAAGATTTGGTTATAATTTTACCTGTCTGGCTTTCTGTCTGAGCAGGCTGTACTTTGCCGTATGTATTTGAACAGACCTGAGCAAACAGTGTAGACCCAGATGAGACGTCGCAGAACGTGGCATCTCATCTGGGTCTGTACTGTTTGCCACTCATCCAGCTCCTTTAGACACAACTTTTGGTAATCAATTCTACTTATGAAATAATCGATTGCAAGTAAATCAGTAATGATAATCATTCTTGTGGAATTTATCTATTGAATAACCGATTATCTGATTAATCGTGCTAGTCTTAGCGGGTTACATGACAATCAAACTCCAAACCACCTGATCATCAGCCCCAGTTAAGGAATGACAGCGATGAGAAAAAGTGGAGTCAATTTGCCACATCATGTTAACCCTTGACCTGCTGAGCCCGGATATGCCTTATTTTCCAAACAATGAAGATCTAGATCAGATGGCTTCTATCGAAGCCATCTGATCAGGATCTACATTGTTTGCCATTCAGATTGTGAATTTGTTGCAATAATTTGCATCAAGTCCAGTCCAACCTGTGTTAAGCAAGCACCTTAGGGATAATGAAAATGTGCTTGCTTAAGACCGGTGCTTGCTTAATACAGGTGAATTTTAATGCATTTGCCTTTTTTGGGAACTAAATGCCCACTTGCTTAAGACAGGTTGCTTGCATAATAGAGGTGGCCACTAAGACAGGTTTGACTGTAATCTGATTGGCTGATAATCGGTAGTGGGTGTGGCATATATGAATATTCAGCAGGACAAGGGTCAAGGGTTAACTCTTATCCTGCTAAAATAATTGATTTATCCACAACCATTTCTGACTATCAACCAGACAAATTACAGTCATGTACTTTATATAATGTATCTGTTCAACTCACAAACTGCAGTACAAACAGTGTAGACCCTGTTCAGATGGCCATCTGATCAAGATCTGCTCTGTTTGTAAACGTAGGGGTTGCTATATCAAGCAGGAAAATGGATCATATGTCCAAAACATTGTATACTAGACTATCAAGTGAGCATATGCTCACTAATACCCCCGGCCAAAGCCATCGGTAACTTTCTGGCAATTCAAAGCCATCAAGTTTGACAAAATACAAAGTATTTTTCGGAATGTTGTCAAAAGTTAATCAGTTCATCTACTCATCACCACCAATCTATTCACCAACTTTCAAGGCTCTAGCTCCAATAATTTTCGAGATATCTTGCTGACAAGATTTTATTAAAAAAATTTCAAAGGGCAATAACTCTTGAAAGGGGCATAATCCGGAGGAAAAAAAAATACGCGTCAGCTAATTTTCCATGAGGAATCCATATATGAAATTTCAAAACCCTAGCATACACGGTTCTAAAATTATGCTATGCATCACTTTTACCATACAGATCAATGGCACAAATTACCAAAATGACAAAGGGCCATAACTCACAAAGTATTTTTCGTAATATTGTCAAAAGTTAATCAGTTCATCTACTCATCACCACCAATCTATTCACCAACTTTCAAGGCTCTAGCTCCAATAGTTTTTGAGATATCTTGCTGACAAGATTTTATTAAAAAAAATTTCAAAGGGCAATAACTCTTGAAAGGAGCATAATCCGGACGAGAAAAAAAAATACGTGTCGGCTAATTTTCCATGAGGAATCCATATATGAAATTTCAAAACCCTAGCATACACGGTTCTAAAGTTATGCTATGCATCACTTTTACCATACAGTACAATGGCACAAATTACCAAAATGACAAAGGGCCATAACTCACAAAGTATTTTTCGGAATTTTGTCAAAAGTTAATCAGTTCATCTACTCATCACCACCAATCTATTCACCAACTTTCAAGGCTCTAGCTCCAATAGTTTTTGAGATATCTTGCTGACAAAATTTTATAAAAAAAATATAACAAAGGGGAATAACTCTAAAGAACCTGGCCCCACAGCCCCAATTTTCTTTCCCACAATACAACTAGTTATGCATGTTGTTTGTACCAAATTTCAAGTTTCTAGGTACAGTAGTTCCTGAGAAATCTTTGACACAAAATTTAAGGTAACTCACAAAATACACATCTCAGTAGCAAATATAACAAAGGGTAATAACTCTAAAGAACCTGGCCCCACAGCCCCAATTTTCTTTCCCACAATACAACTAGTTATGCATGTTGCTTGTACCAAATTTCAAGTTTCTAGGTACAGTAGATCTTGAGAAATCTTTGACACAAAATTTAAGGTAAGTCACAAAATGCACATCTCAGTAGCAAATATAACAAAGGGGAATAACTCTAAAGAACCTGGCCCCACAGCCCCAATTTTCTTTCCCACAATACAACTAGTTATGCATGTTGTTTGTACCAAATTTCAAGTTTCTAGGTATAGTAGTTCCTGAGAAATCTTTGACACAAAAAAAAGTTTACACACACACACACACACACACAGAAAAGACGAAAACTATATACCCCCATGGCATACTCCGTATGCCGGGGGTATAATAAACCAAACTTCATACAGAGAAAAGGGTTTTACAAAGGTACTTGTACATTAGTAGAAGCCAGCTGATCATGACCTATACTGTTTTCAATTCTGCTTCTGAAACTAAGGTCAAACTTGAAATCATCCAACACAAACGGCTGAAAAAAGAGGTGAGGACTGTAGCTATCTATCTATCTTCTCCTGGGCATTTTTGGCAGGTGTACATTACATACACACCAGATTTGCAGGATGAAAGCCTACACAATTTTGTTGGGACTTTTACCCGACATTGAGATGAAATGACATCTAAGCCCTGTCGCCCAATGAAACCAATAGGGTTTATAAGCATGGATGGTCCGACTCGCACCATTTTACCTGGGCAGGGTTAGATCCTCTAAGCGGTTTACCAGTACTTGTGTGCGGTCTGATTTCAACTCTGCGTGGTAGCATCATGCAGCCCATCTATTTCTTCAAGACCCAATGGGCAGGGGCCAAAAGGAAAGCCTACATAGTAACCACATAGTTACAGTAGGGATCTATAACCTGCATACAGGATGATTCTCCCTGCACAGGGGGCCTCCAGTTAGCATCCCGATCCGAAGGACAGTGCACTTTATGGCATTCATCCCTGCAAACGATGCCAGTGGAGTGTGTTAAGACAACGCAATTTTATCATCACTGCCGGGGATCGAACCCAGGACCTCAGAGCACTGCACTATATAAACATATACCTACCTTCAATGACCAGTGTAGAGTCCACTTCAGTATCACCATGATATGAGAACTTTCTCCAGGAGTGTGTTACTGTCCGAGCATCGTTAATCTGCACAATTACACTATCAGCACTGCTGCTAGTACCTCCAAAACTGTGCTCACTGTTGCTGGGAGAGAAGAACGATCGCTGAGCTCGCGGCACGATGTTCTCGATGTTTCTTGGTGAATCAACATTTTGCAAACAATTAAAAGCTTGACTGTTTATCAGTGGACTAGTTCTATTAATGTTTAGGCCTAACTGCCTTTGCAAATGAAGGTTTGGAGAAATGACCAGGTTCTGTGGGTGGGTTAAAACATCGGTGGCATTCGTTGATCGGGAACGGAGAGAAAATCTTGGCACATTAGGACACATGAAATTGTAACTATTGTCTTCACTATCATCAGAATCAAAGTTATACAGGTCATTTGCAACAGGAACAATTGATGTGCTACATCCTGGTCTACCAAGACGTACACTCAAATTGGTCTGACTTGTCACGGAGAGATTTTGATTAGGTGAGGTAGGAACGGTTAAATTCCTGCTTTCAAACCAACGCTCTGATGGCACTGCCTGTGTGGGACTTCTCTGATTGGCAGAAAGGATATTTTTGGGGCTTTTGGGACTTTTACATTTACTGATGTCTGGCACATTACTACAAGCACCAGTGTTCTCTTTCTGGTCCTCGTCAACACACTTCATCACAGATAACTCGTACTTTTTATCACTTGTTTCATTCTTTGCATAGGTTACAATACTGTAATTAACACCACCCTGAGCATTAGTATCACATGCATAAGGCACCTCATTAGCACCTATTGGTGGTTCCCATTCAAACTCTTTACCAGGCTCTGGAGAATTACACATACATTCCTTGTTTTTATCTCCAGAAGAGTCCTCCTTGTTCTTCATGTTTTTCAAAGATGAAGGGCTCTCCCCAAGGGAGGGAACTTTTGATTTTATATAAATACTGTCAAGCTGAACACTGAGGGCAACAATGGAATCTCCAGTATTTAGAATCACGGTACCATCACATTTGAGCTGTAGTCTCGGGCAGAACATCGGGAATGGTGGTGTGAGGTCATACTTGGAGTGGAAACAAAAACTGTGTTTTAGGCACATGGATTTATCACCAGGACCTGCAATGTAGATGTAAATTTTTATCAAAAATACTTAACCCTTAGTCCTCTTACCTTACTTAATATAACAACCCCTACCATTGCAAACAGTATAGAACCAGATCAGATGGCTTCTAAAGAAGCCATCTGATCTGGATCTACACGGTTTGTCATAAAGTTTTTAAATTGAACCAATAAATTATATCAGAGGATAGTCATAAATAGGTGTGGTTAAATTCATTTATTCAGCAGGATAAGGGTTAAAAACTGTTCAATGATTTAAGTCAGCCCATGTTCCGTTTTTAAGGGCCCTTTAAAGATTATTTCACTTGTATCAAGGTAATTGTTAATCAGCGAGTCCTCCTTACTCTTCATGTTTTTCAAAGATGAAGGGCTCTCCCCAAGGGAGGGAACTTTTGATTTTATATAAATACTATCAAGCTGAACACTGAGGGCAACAATGGAATCTCCAGTATTTAGGATCACGGTACCATCACATTTGAGCTGTAGTCTCGGGCAGAACATCGGGAATGGTGGTGTGAGGTCATACTTGGAGTGGAAACAAAAACTGTGTTTTAGGCACATGGATTTATCACCAGGACCTAGAATGGAGATGCAAATTTTTATCAAAAATACTTTGCCCTTATCATGCTGAACACAAAAAAAAACTTTGCAAACAGTATAGAACCGAATCAGATGGCTTCTGAAGATTTATCTGATCTGGATCTACACTGTTTGTCATGCAGTTTGTAAATTGAACAAAATTATATCAAGTTATTTGATTGGTAAATAGTCAGAAATGAGTGTGACTAAATAATTTTTTTCAGCGGAATAAGGATTAAGAACTGTTCAATGAATTAAGTCAGCCCATATTTTGTTTTTTAAGGGCAATTTAAAGAGCAAATTAGAGGTGAATGAAAACCTAATTCAGAAAAATATACTGCATAACCTATACATTTCTAGAATTAATCTTTATAAACGTTGTTATATCCAAAACCATGTTATAATGAACAGTATTATAAAGATGTTCAGGAGTAATGACAGTCCTTTATGTACATGAGAAATATCAATCCATTTTGTAGAATATGGCATCCAATTCTTGTCCCACCCGCCCATCGGGGCTTGAAGAAATACATTGGGCTGCATGGTGGTTCCATGCAGAGCTGAAAGTTCTGGTAAACCGCTTAAAGGGTCTACGCCTGCCCAGGCAAAGTGGTGCAAGTCTGACTGTCTGTGCTTATAAACCCAATTGATTTCATTTGGTGGCCGAGCTTGAGATGTCATTTCATCTCAATGTTGGGTAAAAGTCCCACAAAACTGGAAGGAATGTCTCCAAAATGAAACCGCAAATACAACAAACAAACTTACCTATTCTTGTGTCTCTGCAAGCTTTACAAGGAGATAGTGATGGCGTTGCAGCAATAGTAAAATAACACTGACAACTTTCTTGGTCCCGACCAGGTAAACTGAAATAGGTGAAAGTAAACATATTAATAATGCATATTATTACCCAATCCATTATATAAAGTGTTATAATATATTTTTGGCCATAGGATTAGTTTTAACCAGTTTCAAGCTGAATGAACTATACCATGGTCCAATATTTTTTCACTCTTAGACGGTTGGACTGGTTTTCCAATTATCAGCTTTGTTGCGCCCAACGCTGTAGAAGCAGGGAACAATATCTAGGCAACGGCACGTGGCAGCTTTCAAGAAATGTAAACAACGCCGTCTGAGTGTTTCAGATCACACAGTAAAATGTTCATAAAATTAAAATGTCTATATACTGGATTAGGTGTGTACGTGTGTGAGTGTTTGAGTTTTACTTCCTTCCAATAGCTAAGGTCATATGGAGATAGGACCTTGGTTTAAAGGCTCATCCTGAAGTCTAAAGAAGCCCACGATCAAACCCACGACCCCTGGTTTATATAGCAAGTAGCATAACCACTATACTACAAAGGCTTCTATGCTGGATTGAATAATAAAACAGTTATACCATGGGTGTTTGGACAAACATTCAAACTAATACCCCTTGGTGTTGTGAATGACCTGATGCTCTATTGTCCTTGGCCTCAGACAATAGTGAATGAGGTTGTCCACAAAACCTCGGGGTAATAGTTTTGACTATTGACCTAGGGACTCAAAAGCGAATTCAAAATAGTCATCATGGTAAACAAGCAATCAGTGTTCAAGACATCAAAGTGTCATACTGAACATGCTAAGAAAAATACTAAACAGCATAATTATGTGATGAGAGGGCTACAATAAGTGTATATGTGCATCCTTTGTATGACTCACTGTTGTGCTAGGAAGCCGCTACACAGAATGTTACTACTATGGATGGCACTGGTGATTGTTCTTGGTGATTGCAAAAGAATAGAGGGCGAGAGTTGAAAATTTGAAAATACTGGAGTTGAAGCCCTGCAGTACACATGTAGTTATGCAGCTAACCACCCAAAGGCTGCTTTTTCTTTGCACTTTTTTACATCACCTGAGGATAGTCAAGAATATCATACTTGATGTACCAAGAAACAAATATTGTTGATATTTGTTAGAATCATCTCTGACAATAAATGTTGTAGATATTTGTTTGAATCACCTTACCAACACATTTTTTCTGTCAAAATGCCCCAAACACTTTTTTCTCAGAGTCAACAAGGGAAAAAGTACTTTATAACCTATTTACACTTCTCCTTACTGCGATGTTAAACCCACAAAATGCCAATCACGACAATGGTCGCTTGTTTTGTCATCTGCCGGTTACTTTAAAAGTCATTATTTCAAACATTGTGGACCAAGATCAGACTGCTCTAGGAGCAGTCTGATCTTGGTCCACACTGTTTGCCTGTATGCAAACATATTTTTATACAGTTTGCAATAGGATTCAGCAGACGACATAAGCAGACGACATTTTCAGATCTAATTTTTCTCGGCATCTGAATGGTTAATGGCAATAAATTCTTTACAATGGCAAAATGTTCTGTTGTTACAACAAGGGTCCTCTGTTCTTTCCACCTTTAGCACATATGGGCCCCGTCAAGCGATTTTGGTACTTATCGCCTATGCGAGCAGCGAAGGTTCAGGCGAGCCTGCGCGTCCGCGCAGTCTCGCCAGAACCTTCGCTGCTCGCTCATACAAGCAGTGAATCAAGAGGAACCTTCAGACAGAAAGCCATATCCCTGGTCCCTCTGAATGGCTGGGCATGCGCAGTTAAAATTTGTCATGACGGAATGCTCGAAGACACAAATTCGCTTGGCGGGGCTCGTATGATGCTCCAAGTAAGAAAGTCCTGACTCTATGTAGTGCTTGCATGTTTGTATGTTTATTTCTCATTAAGGGGGATGGATAAACCGGACATATTAAAGGGAATGTACCAGAAATATTTTTGACATATTTAGAAGGGAGACAACTTCTGTTAAATCCTGTTTACGTTTCGGTAAACTGAAAAGCTCTGAAAAAGTGGTCCACTTTTAAAAGAGAGAATTTTCTTGCACACCAGACAAGGAAATCCGTGATTTTACCCTGGGATAGAAATTTATGTTCTGACCCTGGTGTTCCGACCCAGGCAACTAACATAAATGCGCTTCAATTCTATTCAACTGCCGGAACTACTTCCGCACTACTTTTATTTTGTAAACAATATACATGTGCGAGCTGTCAAAACTAACCGGAGGTGTTGTGCAAGAAAAAGAATCCAATATGGGGTTCTGTTGTAGATGGGCGTTTCCAACCCTTGGGATGACCGTGCTGAGCGGAACCTCGGCGTAGCCTCGGTTCCGCTTAGCACGGCCATCCCTTGGGTTGGAAACGCTCATCTACAACAGAACCCCATATCAGATTCTTATATGCTCCTCTGGATACAGATAGAGGAAACAAAACTATACTTGAAAGAGTTGCCTCCCCTGAACAGTGAAGGTGTTTGGAATTAAACAGCCCAATCAACACTATTTGGGTAATATCAAGCCAGTCCGTTTAGCTATCCACACTGTGAGTGTTTGAGTTTTACGTCTCACCAACAGCTAAGGTCATACAGAGACGGGACCTCGGTTTAAAGACACATCTGAAAGTCTGGAGAAGCCCGGGATCGATCCTGCGACCCCTGGTTTACAAGGCGTGTTACATAACCACTACACCACGGAGGCTTCTATTCACACTGTTCATGGTCAGGTTTATGCATTAGTGGTTAACCAGTACAGTGCAGATTATTTTGATCGAAACTGACAACTTCCTTCCTGAATCAGCCAAATGGGAGAGAATGACTGTAGAAAAAGATTTTATGATCAATCACCAGGATATCCGTTCCCCTTAATAAAGGTCCCTAAATTTAGAGAGGGAAACCATTACCTGTGTCCAAAGATAAGCACCTGGGAGCTATCTTCAGGCCATTCACAAAAGAGAATAAATAAATCTTGTAAAATATCTTCATCACCAAACAACTGGATCTCATGAACCTATGAACAGAAGAGACAAATTTGTAGGAAAAAACATAATGCACAGTCAAACTTCAACGACTCATTCACATTTGTATTCTAAACTTTGGTTTTGGTTTGGTGGTCACTAGCTGACATTGTCAAGCAGGACATTTTACCAAACCACAATTTTTCTATAAATTATCATAAAAATCCTAAAACCTCAGAAACCTTTAGGATTTGCTGTAATTCTCCTTAAATTTTAACGGAGGCCTCCGTGGTGTAGTGGTTACGCTACTCCCCTTCTAAACCAGGGATCGTAGGATCGATCCCGGGCTTCTCCAGACTTTCAGATGAGTCTTTAAACCGAGGTCCCGTCTCCGTATGACATTAGCTGTTGGTGGGATGTAAAACTCAAACACTCACTCACTCTCCTTAAATTTTAACAAATTTGTTTCACATTCAATCAAAACCTGTATAAAGGGCAGACAGAATGGCAAACAGTGTAGACCCTGATCAGACTGCTCCTTCAGGAGTAGACCCAGATCAGACTGCTCCTCTTCAGAAGCAGTCTAATCTGGGTCTGCACTGTTTGCTTAGCCCTGTCTGTCTCAATACTTAGGATCATTACGGTATCCAGAATCACCTCAATAGAGGCAATTGTCAGAACACACAAATTTTTCAAAACTAGAGAAAGCGACCCGTCGGTCACGTATACCCCCGGCCAGTGCCACCCTCTGATATATCTTTAGAGCTTGTATGTAACATGAATGAAGAAGTCAAGAAGCTAGAAGAATCTATAATGAGCTTATAAAATCTAAACCGAAACATAATCTTTATAAATGGACCAAGGGAGTGAGAGCATCAAAGTTACTGAAGCGGTGGGGGCATCAATGTTACTGAAGCAGCAGTGTGGGGTATGCATCAATGAAATCTTTGAACTGGTATGCAACATTGATGCAAGTATCAATTGAATTTGTCTTAGAGTTTAGAACATTATGTAACCGGCATCTATAAACTTTGTCATAAAACTTTAACGAAATGTAAACTTTCTAAGTCCATGACCCTGAGGTCTTGGTCAATGTGGGTGGGGAAGCAACATGCATCTCAAAATCTTTGGACTGGTATGCAAAATTGATGCAAGTATCAACTGAATTTGTCTTAGAGTTTAGAACAAAGGCATCTATAAACTTTGTCATAAAACTTTAACCAAACGTAAAATTTCTAAGTCTGTGACCTTGACCTCAAGGTCATTGTGGGGGGTGGGACATGCATCAATGAAATCTTTAGACCAGTATGTATTTTCAGTGTAGGTATCAACTAAATCTATCAAAGGGTTCAGAAGATCCAACCTCTTAGAAACTTTAACGCAAAACTTTAACCAAGATGTAAAATTTCTAAGTCTGTGACCTTGACCTCAAGGTCACTGTGTGGGGGAGGGGGTGGGGGGTGGGGGTGGGGGGGTGGAACATGCATCAATGAAATCTTTAGACCAGTATGTATTTTCAGTGTAAGTATCAACTAAATCTATCAAAGGGTTCAGAAGATCCAACCTCTTAGAAACTTTAACGCAAAACTTTAACCAAAATGTAAAATTTCTAAGTTTGTGACCTTGACAGTCACTGTGGGGGGTGGGACATGCATCAATGAAATCTTTAGAACAGTATGTAACTTCAGTGTAAGAATCAACTAAATCTATCAAAGGATTTAGAAGATACAATCTCTTAGAAACTTTAACGCAAAACTTTAACCAAAATGTTAACGGACAGACGGAAGGACGGAAACACGGACGGACGAACGGCAGGACGAAAACTATATACCCCCATAGCATACTTCGTATGCCGGGGGTATAATAAGAAATATCCCTACAGTATCCGTAAGCATAGCTTGCCACATTTACTTGTATGTCTATAATCAAACCAAATATAAACTAAATCCATCACATGGTTTTGAAAATACAAGCGCTTAAAAGGGTTTCAAGTTCTTCCTGGTACAAATGCTTTAACCGATTCTAACAGGATCACATACACATGTACCTACATATATGTATGTACAGTGTAACACACATTCATACAGGACATACACAAGTACCCACGTATGGAAAACCTCGCATCATCTGATGTCGAGGGCATAAAAATGGATTAAGAAAGGTTTGATTACATTTGTTCAGCTCTGGAAACTTACTTTAACTAAAGGTCTGTTTGGTACAAACCACCACCACTGAAGTTTATAAAGGTAGAATGGTAGTGATGTCTGCTCACTAGCATCCATCTGACAGGTATAGGACATTACAAACTGACCACACTTAGTAAAACCCAGAAACACATGGCTGAAAAGAAAAAGAAACAAACCTGAGCATGACATTCTTGTGATTTAGACTGACAGAAAACAAAATTACTGCTATGACTGGCATATCAGACCTGAAATGACAATTGATTAAAAGTTCT
This sequence comes from Lucinisca nassula, assembly GCA_963580285.1. Taxonomy (NCBI): domain Eukaryota; kingdom Metazoa; phylum Mollusca; class Bivalvia; order Lucinida; family Lucinidae; genus Lucinisca; species Lucinisca nassula. The sequence continues at coordinate 21,671,995 of OY757012.1, forward strand.
GCTATTGTGGCCATAAGTCAATCATTAATCACAGAAAATTTGATCATAATTTAACCTTTCTTGCTTACTATCGGAGAATGAAGCGTATTGCATTTTTATTTAAACATTACATCACATAAACCTGATTCAAGCTGAAAAACAGTGTGTTTTACCTGTATTCAAAACAGTGAGAGTAGCATGACATACAGACTCATTTAACCCATCTCAGAAAGAAAACCCAGTTACACTAGCAAACAGTGCAGGCCCAGATCAGACGACACATTCTGTGGCATCTGATCAGGGCCTTCACTGTTTGTCTAAAAGTTCAAGCAATTTCTAAATGAATTTATATGCATGTATTTATGTTAATAACTCAGCTGAGTTGGGCTGACATCTAAAAATCCTACCCGCAACACGCTAACATGTCCGTGAAATGAACAACCCCTTACACCCCACTCTATATAGGGAAAACTGGGGTTTAGGTGGGTTTACATTTTTTTCGTTATTTATGCTCCTAGACATAGGTTGTGTGTACTCGTTAGAACCGCCTCATTGAGGCGGTTCTAGCGAGAACCCACAATCTATATTTTGAGTATAAATAAGAAAAATTTCATAAATTTTCATCAGAAAATTGACCGTTTTGGAGATGTAAAAAGTGCATTATGACGCACGGGTGTGTTATCGTATTGACTATAATTTACTGAGGAAAAATCTTTTCAGTTTAAAATGGTTAAAAGAGTAGTCTGGATAGGATCTACACTGCATACTCAGGAAACTGTGTCCATTAACCTTTTCAGTACCAGAAACAGTGCAGGCCCAGATCAGACGCCCAAAACGCGGCATCTGATCAGGGCCTACACTGTTTGCAAAAAGTTTAGCCATTTTCCAAATACATTTTGAAGAAAACACAACCTGACACACCTAAATTTCGAAATGGACTCCTGCCATATATAAGGTGGAAGTTTTCATTTCAAATTTGGTATAAAAAAGGTTAAAATATTCACTGAAAACAAAACCATACCCTTCCTCAAGGACTATCTGTGGGACCAGGGAGGACAGTCTGTAACACAGCCTTTTTGGTATCTTCTTAAATATTCGCTGTGGACGAGCTTTTCTGTGCCATCGATCAGATCCATGAAGCTGAATCAAAATATGATAATTGAGATTTATAGCGTTATCAAGCAAGATATATCATAATCATCAAATTAACAAGTCTGTGTAGTGAAAACTCTTAAGACGCCGAGAAAAACGACATCTGGAAATATTGTCTGCTTATGTCGTCTGCTGAATCTTTTTGCAAACTTTTTAAAAATATTTTTGCATGCAGGCAAAAAGTGTGGGCACAGATCAAACTGCTCCTAGACTGGGCCCACACTGTTTTCAAAAACAAAAAGTACTTTTAAGGTAACCGGCAGACGACAAAGCATACGACAAATGTGGTTATCGGTATTTTATGGGTTAACCTCTATTTTATATATAATCTAATGGAGGCCCTCTGTATCGAGAAAGCTGGGGTTAAAAGGGCTATACTCTGAGTATATTATTTTTCTTATTTCTGCTCCAAGACATAGGTTGTGGGTGCTAGTTAGAATGGCCTCATTTAGGCAGTTCTAACAAGCACCCACAACCTATATAATTCAACCATAAATAAGAACAAGAGGGCCAAATGGCCCTATATCGCTCACCTGTGTACCAGAAAATCATTAGTGTAGGAGACCATTTGACATTGCTGCATCCTAAATATCTAAGCTCTGCGCCTTATGGTTTTGGAGAAAAAGATTTTTTAATTTTTTTCCAGTATATGTCTATAGGAGCTAATGAGCCCTGTGGTGTGGCCAATTTTGAACCAAAGGGCATGCCTGGCAGGATTTATGTAGGGGACCATTTTGTGTTGCTATATACAAAATATCTAAGGTCTGTACTTCATGGTTTCAGATAAGAAGATTTTTGAAGCTTTTTTTACCATTATAGTTTATAATATTGAGTTAAGGGGCCACAGGATTTGGCCAATTTGTACCCCATGGGCATGATTGGCAGGATTAATGTATGCGACCACTCAATGTTGCTACTTGCTACATACCTAAGCTTTGAACCTTATAGTTTCATAGAAGAAGATTTTTGAAGTTTTTTTCCCCATTTTATGTTGTTGTTTTTTTTTCTGTGTGTTTTTTTTTTTTTTTTTCCATTTTAAGTCTATGCCATGGGCATGGCCAATTTTGACCCAAGGGGCATGGTTGGTAGGATTTTTTAAGGTGACCATTTTGTGTTGCTACATACTATATATCTAAGCTCTGGGACTTATGGTTTCAGGAGAAGAGTTTTGAAGTTTTTTTATTTCCATTATAAGTCTATGTGTGCTAATGGACCCATGGGCCTGACCAATTTGACCCCAGGGGCATGGTTTGCAGAATTTATGTACAGTAGATGACTATTTTATGTTGCTAGATACTAAATATCTAAGCTCTGTGCTTCATAGTTTAAGAAGATTTTTGAAGCCTTTCTCCATTATGAGTCTATGAAGGCTAAGCCCCCCCCCCCCCATACCGAGGCGTGGTCCATTTGGACCCCAGGGGCATGATTGGCAGGATTTATGTAGTTGACCACTTGCTAAATATCTAAGCTCTGGGCCCTGTGGTTTCAGAGAAGAAGATTTTTGAAGTTTTTCCCTTTTAAGTCTATGGGAACTGATGAGCCCCAGGGCGTGGCCAATTTTGGCCCAAGGGGTATGGTTAGCTGGATTTTATGTTGCTACATACTAAATATCTAAGCACTGTGCTTCATTATTTCAGGGAAGGAGATTTTTGAAGCTTTTTTCCATTATAAGTCTATGGGAGCTAAGGGGCCCCGGGGTGTGGCCAATTTGGAACTTGGAACTCAGGAGCATGACTGGCAGGATTTATGTAGGCAACCACTTGACACTGCTACAAGCTAAATATCTAAGCTCTGGGCCCTGTGGTTTCAGAGAAGATTTTTAAATTTTTCCCATTGTAAGTCTATGGGAGCTATATGTTGCCATGGCAACCAGAATTCCAATCCGATCAGCCCAAAAACCTTATGCAGCCTTTCCCCCTACCTGATGATGCTTCTCATGAAATTTGATCAAGATTGGCCATGGGGTATTAGAGATATACTTGTTTGAAATTGTTTACGGACGGATGCATGGATGCATGCAAGCAGGATGAACAAAATGTGATCACAAAAGCTCACCTTGTCACAATGTGACATGTGAGCTAAAAATAACACAACTTTAATAAACAACCGTTACGGAGATATGAAAGAATGCACTATAGTTTATCAACGACCTTTGAGAGTTCAACGTTTAAGCGTGGCAAGACTATTCCATGTTTCAGGGAAAGCAGGTTTCGGATTTCTTTTTCACAGGATTTTAAAATAATAAATAAGTATTTTAATAATGTCATTATGTAGAAATCGTGGCCAAGTGGTTAGTATGATGCAATACGAATATCAGTGAAACTCTATCTCCAAATTTAAAAATTTCCAACTGAAGGCGACTTACCTAAAACACGGACTAGTCCAAAATTAAAAGTGCAGTCACGTCTCACTGCGTTTTGAAAGACTATATAACTTTCTTTGTGTTGAGGTTTTACATCCGCGTAAACAGTATTTGGGCCATTTTGAAGACATTTCTCCCGAATTTGTGGGACTTTCACCGACATTGAGATGAAATGACAACTCAAGCCCTACCACCCAAAGAAACCACTGGGGTTAAAGGAACAGTCCAGCTCGTAATGTTTATCAGTACTAAAGTTTGGTTGGTTTCAGCATGGACGGTCCGACTCACACCGCTTTGCCTGGGCAGGATTAGCTCCTCTAAGTAGTTTACCAGTACTCGTGTGCTGTTGGTTTCAGCTCTGTGTGGAAGAAACATGCAGCCCAATCTATTTCTCCAAGCCAATTGGGTGGGGGCAAATGCACTTTGATTAAGGTGGGGAGGGGAGGGGCAAATGCTCTATATCACATGGATGTGTCATCGTAATGAGAAAGTTCATGAGAAATGGGTATATACATTTATGTATATACATGCATTAACCCATATCTTGCTGAATATTCATTTAAGCCACAACCATTTCTGTCTATCAACCAATCAAATTACTTGATGTAATTTACTGCTACAAATTCATAAACTGAATGCCAAACAGTGAAGATCCTGATCAGATGGCTTCACTGTTTGCAAAGATAGGGGTTGTCGTGAACAGCAAGATAAGGGTTAACATGCAACCAGCAAAGTCTCAGGTGGACCTACGCATAAAGGCAGTCTTGCCAGAGTCTTTGCTGCTTGCAGATGTGTAGAGGAGACCTTGTGGAAGCTACCTGCTAGAAGAGTCATTTGCCTAGCCCTATATTAGTTGGCCCTGCAAGTGCATCTGAGAGGAACATAAATACTGCTAAGGATCTTTTCTTATGATTGCTTCAGCTGAAAGGTAACATTTGCATATAGTCTTAGTATCAGATAGCTAGACTGTATATAACAGGACAGGAGCTTGAAGTTCTATCATTCTTTCAGTTTCATCTTAATCCCAGGAGGGGAAGCCCCCGCCTATGGGCGCTCGAAGAAACAGATGGGCTGCATGATGCTTCCACGCAGAGCCGAAACCAACCGCACATGAGTACTGGTAAACTGCTTAGAGGATCTAAGCTTGCCCAGGCAAAGCGGTGCAAGTCTGACAGTCCATGCTTATAAACCTTATTGGTTTCATTGGGCCACAGGGCTTGAGATGTCATTTCCTCTCAATGTCGGGTAAAAGTCCCACAAAATTGGAAGCAACATCTCCAGTGTTGACGGGGACGTTAAATCTCAAATCAAACAAACAAACAAATAACCCCAGGAGGGGACACAGACAGTGTATATTATATACACTCCAGACTTGCAGGCAGCCCCCGCCCATCAGGGCTTGAAGAAATAGATGGGCTGCATGACGCTTCCACACAAAGCTGAAATCCGACCGCACATGAGTACTGGTAAACCACTTGGAGGATCTAGGCCTGCCCAGGCTAAGCGATGCGAGTCGGACCGTCCATGCTTATAAACCCTATTTGTTTCATTTGGCGACAGACCTTGAGATGTCATTTCATCTCAATGTCGGGTAAAAGTCCCACAAAATTGGAAGCAACATCTCCAAAATGACCTTTACAGTGTTGACGGGGACCTTAAACCTCTATCTATCTATCTATCTTCTTATACTGAGTCGGTCATATCTGGCCATTACCTCAAATCAAACAAACAAACTTAGTGACATCTCAGTCAAGCCCTGCCGCCCGATGAAAGCAAAAGGCTTATATGCATTGGACGGTCCGATTCGCACCACTTTGCCGGGCAGGCTTAGACTTTCTAAGTGGTTTACCAGTTTTCATGTGTGGTCAGTTTCAGTTCTGCGTGGATGCAACTTGCAGCTCAATCTAATTCTGCGGCCAGCCATGAAAGTACCAATGAATATTATATAGAAACGTAGGGACCTTGTTCTATAAGATGACCCCCCCTTATGGGGGCTTGAAGAAATAGATGGACTGCATGCACGCTTCCACGCAGAGCTGAAACCGACCCCCACACGAGTACTGGTAAACCGCTTAGAGGATCTAAGCCTGCCCAGGCAAAGCGGTGCGAGTCGGACCATCCATGCTTATAAACCCTATTGGTTTCATTGGGTGCCAGGGTTTGAGATGTAATTTCATCTCAATGTTGGGTAATAGTCCAAAAAAATTGAAAGCAATGTCTCCAAAATGACCTGGACAGTGTTGACGGGGACTTTAAACCTCAAATCAAACAAGAGGGCCATGATGGCCCTGGATTGCCCACCTGATACATAGTGGGACAAGTGGGCCCAGCCTGCAGGGGAGGGCCATTTTTGGCCCCAGGAGTATAATTAGCATTATCTTGAGGGAGGTCTAAAAGGTGAAGCTTCATATCAAATATCAAAGGCTGGTTTCATACAAAAAGATTTTTAATGGTTTTCCTTATATAAGTCTGAATAAAACCTGTGGGCCCAGGGACAGGGCCATTTTAGGCCCAATGGCAACAATTTGAACAGTCTTAAATATCAAACATCTGGGCCTTCAGGTTTCAGGCAAGAAGATTTTTAAAGGTTTCCCCCATATAAGTCAATGTAAAACCAAGGGGCTTCAGGGCGGGGGCATTTTTTACCCCCAGGGCTATAATTGGAACAATCTTGGCAGAGGTCCACTAGATAAAGCTACACACCAAATATCAAAGACCTGGGCCTTGCGGTTTCAGAAGAGAAAATTTTTTAAGCTTTTTCCTATATAAGTCAATGTATAACCAAGGGGCCCTGGGGCGGGGGCATTTTTGGCCCCATGGCTATAATTTGAACAATCTTGATAGAGGTCCACAAGACAAAGCTTCATACCAAATATCAAATACCTGAGCCTTCAGGTTTCAGACAAGAAGATTTTCCTTACATAAGTCAATGTAAAACCAAAAGGCCCCCGGGCATTTTTGACCCCATGGCTAAAATCTGAAAATCTTGGTAGAGGTCCACTAGATGAAGCCACATACCAAATATCAAAGACCTGGGCCTTGCGGTTTCAGAGGAGAAGATTTTTTTAAGATTTTTCCTATATAAGTCAATGTAAAACCAAGGGGCCCCTGGGCGGGGGCATTTTTGGCTCCAGGGCTGTCATTTGAACAATCTTGATAGAGGTCCATAAGACGAAGCTTCATACCAAATATCAAACACCTGAGCCTTCTGGTTTCAGACAAGAAGATTTTTAAAGGTTTTCCCTATGAAAGTCTGTGTAAAACCAAAGGGCCCTGTGGCGGGGCATTTTTGGCCCCAGGAATATAATTTGAACAATCTTGGTAGAGGTCCACTAGATGAAGCTACACACCAAATATCAAAGGTCTGGGACTTGGGGTTTTAGAGGAGAAGATTTAAGTTTTCATTAAAAAATCTATTTTTGGCTCCCGTGACCTTGATCTGCAGTGGACCGGAACCATTTGAACAATTTTGAAAGGGGACCACCTAAGGATCATTTCTGTGAAGTTTGGTCAAAATCCAATCAGTGGTTTAGGAGGAGATTTGTTTACGGACAGACACACACACGGACGAAAAGTGATCCCAAAAGCTCACCTGTCATGTAATGACAGGTGAGCTAACAAAAACAAATTCTATAAGATACTCTCTGGTATAGTGTCTCTGGATAAAAGATAAATACTTGACCCTTGTGACAGCTTCAACTCAAACAAGGGCATTAAAAGTAAATAACACACAACATCGTAGGTACCTGGCCTATAGTGATGCCCTAAAGCATTCTTTTTTCCCAGAACTATTCCTCAGTGGAATAGTCTTCCCTTGTCAGCGGTAGATGCCAAGTCCACAGAGGAGTTCAAAGCTCATACAGTGTAGATTGGGACTCTGAGGTATGAGTTTGAGCATACCTCTGTTAATTAGATTGTAAATAATTTTAAGGACTCATCCAGTGTCCTCATTTTTTTTTAAGCTAAATTATAAATTTAGCCACCCACCCGAGGTAATGGTCAAATATGACCGACTCCGTATATATGAAGATAGATAGACAACTAGATCAGCAGTCGATGGTAAACCATCGCAAATACCCGCTTTTTCTATAAGTAACACTAATGACTATGTATCCAAAACTACATGTAAGTTAAAAAAAGTTGTAAAGAACATTCTAACTGATAAGCAAAGTTTCAGAAGTGTAACTCTTATAGGTTAGAAGATATGGCAAAGTCATACTTTTTTACCTTTAACCTTGGGGTTATGTTGAGGTCCACCCAAAGTATCCCAATTTATTCTATATTCCAACAGCCATCAAATAACCAAGTTTGAGAAGTGTGACTCTAATAGTTTAGAAGATATGGCAAAGTCATACTTTTTGACCTTTGACTTTGGGTTGAGGTCACACCAAAAGTAGCCGAACATATTCTATATTCCAAGGACCATCTGATAAGCAAGGTTTCAGAAGTGTAACTCCAATAGTTCAGGAGATATGGCAAATCATAATTTTTTACCTTTGACCTTGGGGTCATGTTGAGGTCAAGGTCACACCAAAAGTGTCCATATGTATTCTATATTCCAAGGGCCATCCAATAACTAAAGTTTCAGAAGTGTAACTCTAATAGTTTAGAAGATATGGCACAATCATATTTTTGACCTTTGACCTTGGGGTCAAGGTAACACCAAAAGTAACCTGACATATTCTATATTCCAAGGACCATCCAATAAGCAAAGTTTCAGAAGTGTAACTCCAATAGTTTAGGAGATATTGCAAATCATAATATTTGACCTTTGACCTTGGGGTCATGTTGAGGTCAAGCTCACAAAAAAATTTCCCACTGCCATCTACATTCCATGTATTATCCATATGCAAAGTTTCAAAAGTGCAGAGGAGATCCAATCACAAGAAACGTGATGTGACGGACGGACGGATGCCGGAGTGAACTGTGGTACGAAAACAATATACCCGACTTTTCTTCGAAAAAGCGGGTATAAAAATGATTGTTATATTCATGATATTTGTGAACATGTATATGTGTATATTAAAATGATAAAGAAAAAATCTTATTTTTTTATTTTTCTTTAATTCTAGCTAGCAGCAAACAAAACTTTCTTCCCTTTCGGTCCTTTTCGGTCGTTTTCTTTAAATAAGTCAATCTAACAATAAAAACAATTAGACAATAAGAAAATGGATAATTTAAGGTCTTCTTATATGATTGTTATATTTTTCTATGGACAAATGATGACAATAGTCAAATTCAAATATTTTCGAGACAAAAAGAAGTAATTTAACCTGTAAATTTGCAAGAAATTAAGAAACATTATCATTTTTCCCGGCCTTGGCTTTTATACCCCTCGATTTCGGAAAAACGGTTATTACAAGAAAATTAAAGAATGTAGAGAAATAAACCTTCGTGCAGTTATCAAATATATTATTTATCAGTTTATAATATGTTGATACCCAAGTGACTACAATATATATCTTAATTAAAACAAAAGATGAAATATAAAATCTTCGGATCAGCATTTTTGGCTCTGCCGGGCCCGACCCAGACTTGGCTTTTATACCCGACCAAACTTGGCTGCTTGGGGCATGTGCAGTAACCAGGGGTGCGTTTACTAACCGGAACGGACCCAATAACCAGAATGGACCTGCAATAACCGGAATGGACCTTTTTTCATCCCCCCCCCCCCCACCCCGTTCTATTTGCTATTAAAAATGTTTATGAAAGCTCCCCTAAACACCAAATATTACTTTTGGAATCTGTATTTGATATTTTTGTCAAGGAAATTAGCCCATGTTTTTATAGCAGAAAACGGTACCAGAATATAGCGAAATAGGTCTCTTAAAAGCTTTATTTATCAAAAGAGATCTGAGAACAGTGCCTAACTATTATAGCACCAGACCAGACAGCGTAACAGCTCTCAGCTAATTCTATAGCAGTTGAATAGTCTATACCATTTTTAAGCCTTTATGCTTAATTTATACGACACTATCATACCTGCTGCGATATTTACTCTATCAATGGTATGATATGTCGCATCATCAAGAGCACACGCCTATGTAGTTTTTACCCACTTAAGCCCCACTTTTAAATAGTAAAACTGGGGATCCAGGTGGTAAACAATATTTTTCTTATTTCTGTTTAAAATCATATGAAACAGAGTGAAATTATGGAAACTGGAGGAGCACTTGCGCTTAGGACTTTCTAGTCGTTTCCAGATATTTTCCCCTATTGTTTGTCCCTTTTCATACTTCATATACTCATATATTTCATCTTTCATTAAGCATTCCTGAGTAGTGTATATCAATTTCCGGTGTCCTTATGAAAGTCTTGCGCGCTTTTCACACCACAGATTAACACCGCATGCACACATTCTTACCTCAGCCTTTGTCAGTCTTTCTTTGTCCCTGGCAAGGGTAGGTCTTACGACCACCTGACAGACACATTTATATAGTTTCCTAATTACTTAGGATGTTTATATATATATTTATCAGGTATGCGTTTACTTTATTTCATTGTCATGTTGAACATTTGTAAATTATCATAATTGTCATTATTTCATGAATATTCATAGCTTGTCATTTTGATCTCTCGACATCGAGTCAGTTTTTCTTTGTCCCTGGCAAGGGTGGGTCTTACGACCACCTGACGGACACATTTATATAGTTTTCTAATTACTTAGGATGTTTATATATATATTTATCAGATGAACCAGGTCGATCAAGAGAGAGAAGGTTCCTGACAAAACTCAAAAACATGGAAATATCAGACAGAGTTGTCGTCTCTTGAACCCCGAACCCCCTCGAGAAAGCGGGAGAAGCTGTAACGTTGTATCAACATCGTCCATCAATCATGTGGCCACAACCACCTTAAATCCATTCATCAATCCGGAGACAAACTTCCCGTGACACATAGATTGTGCGTTCTCGCTGAGGCGGTTCTAACGAGTACCAACAATCTATGTTTTGACCAGAAAAAAACGTAAGATTTTATATTCAGAAAAGTACCACTTTTGTTTTTTATTTGGTGGTTTTTTTTTTTTTTTATAATTGAATAGGCGTGTTTTCATAATGTGGCGATATTCCTTTTGCGACAAGAATTTTAATGGATTGTATTTAAAAAGAACAGAATTCATATTCTATCAATTTAATATTCATTCTTTAACCTATCTTCTGTAATACATCAAAACCAGCAATATGTTATTATTTTATAGCATCAGTAAAATATCTTATTGAATTACAAAAAATTGTAATCCGGTTATTTGAGCAATTAATTCAGGTGTCAATAAAGAACAACAGTAATTAAGGAACGTGTCAAGACGCCAGCGGTTAATCTTGTAACACACACACTAGGTGCGATAAATGAGATGTCATTTCATCCAAATTAATGGTAAAAGTCCAACAAAATTGGAAGCAACGTCTCCAAAATGATCTAAATAGTCAGGGATACAGACTAACAGGCGCCCAGTCACCTAAGTTTTGGCCTGGGCGCCTAAGTTTCGAATAAAAATGCCTATTAACTTACTGTAAAATTTGGATTTAAGGCAATCTGGGCACCTAAAGCAAAATGCTTAGTCTGTATCTCTGATAGTGCTGACGGGGACGTTAAACCTCAAATCAAACAAACAACAAATGAACATCAAAAGTAAATAGCTCGCAGGATAGACTACGGAATTCAGCTATAATACTATTGTATTTCATTTAATTGATGTTATTAACATCTGGTCGTCTTGTTGCTGATGCTGTACTGGTATCTAATTTATTATTATTGTGGTCATGACTTGTGTCTTTTAATATGAGCGGTGCAATCGGAATTGTCTAATGTGCTGTTTTCTCCAGTTATCGTCATGCTAAGAATTTGAGTGACTGAAACAACTGTCTGCTTAAATCATTCAAAATTTCTCTAATTTAAATATAATGGCCATTCAATAATCAATCAGTTTTTCAAGACTTACGATTTCCATTACTATTTTACTGTGCAAAATCTTTAAATAAACATAGCTTACCTTGACCTTAAAACATTTGGATTGTCTCTCAAGTTATCGTCACGCGTTGTTACCATGACGTCATAGCATAAGCAGGGGCTACCTAAACATGTAGTAAGTGACCAAAACTTATGCATATTTTCTGTAGCCTTTTTTATTGGTTGAATGCTGGGAAACAAATGTCACATGACCAAATAATGGGAAAATAAAATGGAGGCCAGTTGTCTGCTGCACATGGTTGTATAAAATGGGAGGAAATAGAACAATAAGGTGTTTTGTTACTAATTTAGCATCAACAGCTTCCTCAAGGTCAATGATTCTTGATTTTTAATTACTGCTATAACAGTATCTAGTGGCTTCTTAGTTACCAGAGTTCTTAGTTAGTCATAGTTACCAGAAAATGAATGCTGACGAAAACATGAGACATGACGATAACTGGAGACACAGGCATATTTCCTTGAGAACAGAATAGAATATATGCTGTTTTCTCCAGTTACCGTCATGCTAAGAATTTCAGTGACAGTAACAACTAACTTCTTCGATCATTCTAAATATTTCTAATTTTAATATTATTACCATTTAATATCCAATCGATTTTTCAAGACTTACGATTTCCATTGCTCTTTTACTGTGCAAAATCTTTAAATAAACATAGCTTACCTTGACCTTAAAACATTTGGATTGTCTCTCAAGTTATCGTCACGTTATGTTATCATGACGTCATAGCATAAGCAGGAGCTCCCTTAATACAGTTAGTATCCAAAACTTATGCATAACTTTTTTACAGACAATATTGACTGACAAGCGTTAATTTGAAAAACAATATAGAGATTTTCTTTGCAAAATAATTTGAAAAGGCATTTGTGCAGGCAACTGAATGCATTAACATTAAAAAGGAATTAATTTACAGTCCAGTTTTCAATAAAGTCTCTGAAAGCTGACATCAGTTAAAAGGGTGAGTACTTGACACAGTACACACATACTTATTATAATTCAAACTCATGCCAATATCACTAATAGCTGGTTATTTCAGGCTGCACATTGAGGGCAAATGAAGTCAGTGTTTCTCCTGATGCAACAAACGGGTGTACAAACAAACTAACAAAAAATACAAATAAAATCTTTAGAAGAGATATCTGTGGGAATGTTGCATACATTCCGGCCAGCACTGTAGGTTCTTTTATTACCTGAATGTTGGGAAATCAAGTGTCACGTGACCAAGTAGTGGGAAAATAAAATGGAGGACAGCTGTCTGCTGCACATGGCTGTATAAATTGGAAGAAAATAGAACAATAACATTTTTGTTCGCTTTTTAACATCACCTGCTTCCTCAAGGTGAATGATTCTTGATTTACAATGACTGCTGGAGCAGTATCTAGTGGCTTCTTAGTCGTGACGATAATATGAGAGATGACGATAACTCGAGACACAGGCATAGGGATTGGATACGAAAAAATACTTAGAAAAATGAAAATTAGGCCGAAAATAGGTCTGTTCGGGTTATTGCAGCTCTGTTCCGTTTATTGGGTCCGTTCCGGTTATTCAACGCACTGCACTAACCAGAGAAACCATGCTCCTTTAGGTCATTTCAACATGCATTTCTGACCGAACTTCAGGCTCTTGTAGTATAAAGTGGCCTATGAAGTTTGCATTTATGGCTTCATTTGTACGACAACATATGACAGCGCACACCTGCCTAGAATGCCCGCGAAGGCATAGGGCAGTATGTAGAGATAGAGATATACAATAAAAAAAAAAAAAAACAGACAAGGGAGGCAATCCATGCGGTGGGGTTTGAAAAATTCAAATGATTTCGAGATGTTTATATTGGAGGAGATGGACGCTATAAATCACGAAGAATAACAGAACTGCAGCAATCTTTGATGTGCAGGATAAATCTATTATAAAGAGCACCTCTCTTCTGTACAGTTTATCAACCAAATTTTCTCCCTGTTTCGGTGGTTTATTTGCCATTTCTAAGACGCTAATAGTTAACTCCCTTACCTGCCAATTCATGACACAAATATATATTCGTGATATAGTATACTATTGTTATTATTATTATTATTATTATTATTATTATTATTATTATTGCTCTACACTCTCAATGTCACCAGAAGCAGTCATAATGTCACTATGATTAATGTTCAACAAATAATTTCATACTGGCCCAGTTAAAGTCCTCTGTCTGCAATGCAATACAATACAATACAATACAATACAATACAATACAATATAATACAATACAATACAGTATGATACAATACAATACACAATACAATGGATAGGCAGGGAAGTTTACAACAAAATAACATTAGCTATGACATCTCATTCACATGTTACACACGTACTGCCTTTACACTTGGCTGTGTGGGTGTTTTTAGACTTTAAGAACCAAAAAGGGAAAATAGGCCATCATCATCACCTCATCATCATCATTTTCGTCGTCATCATCAACAACAGCATTGTACTGTTTGACTTGATTGTTTGAATTGAAGTTTAACGTCCCCATCAACACTTATTAGGTCATTTTGGAATCAGAATCAGAATTGTTACTGGTGACACGTCAAATGACATTCATACACCAGGAGACATTGCTTCCAGTTATGTAGAATTTTTACCTGACATTCAGATGAAATCATTGACATCTCAAGCCCTGCCACCCAATGAAACCAAAAGGCTTATATGTATTGGACGGTCTGACTAACTCCACTTTGCCTGGGCAGGTTTAGTCCTTCTAAGCGGTTTACCAGTACTAATGTGTGGTCAGCTTCAGCGTGGAAGCATCATGCAACCCAGTCTATTTCTGCAAGCCCTGATGGGTTGGGGTGATCATTATAGTGTTTACGGTAACCTGCTGTCTACCAATAAAATTAGTAATAGATGAGGCTTTGTATTCATGAGCAGTTGCTCGTCAGTATAATGATATGCGAGCATGCAATTTATATTAGTTAAAACTTATCACCATTGTTGTCTACATCAACATCACAATAACCCTGTCATCGTCATCATCATCATCATCTGCCTTATTCTATGACATGGATCAATTCATTTTTTAATTGCAAGCAGTTATCATCATCAGCAGCAGCAGCAGCATCGTCATCAAAATCGTGGTTGATTCATTCTTTAAATTCAGATCCAGTCATTCTGTTTGCAACCAATCATCATCATCTTAAAATTCAACTAGTCATTATCATCACATCATCGTCCTCCTCATCAACAACAACAATGACATCTTAAGTTGCAACCAATCATCATTATCATCATCATCATTCATTAAATTCGGTGCCAGTCATTTTATTTGCATCATTTTTATCATCATTATCCCTACCACTGCCACCATCATCATCATCATGGTGCATCCTATAACATCCAGTCATTTTTATCCACAACAAAACATCATCATGATTATTCTATATGTTGGTGCAGTCATTCCAGTTGCAATCAGGTATCATTGCCCAGATCATTATCATCATCAACATCATCACCATCATAATCGACACATTCTATAAATTTTGATCCAGTAACTTTATTTGCAAGTGAATCATCATCATCACCATCTTAAGTTGATACCAATCATCATCATCATCATCACCATCATCATCATCTTAAATTACAACAAATATCATCATCATTGTGATTATCATCGTCATCATCATCATAAGCATCATGACTCATTCTCATTCTATGACCTTTTTCACAATCATATATACATCATCCTCACCATTGTTCTATAATTTGTGGACCCAGACATTTTGTTTGCAACCAGTTATCATCATTGTTGTCTACATCATCATCATCTGATTCTATGATATGGATCCATTTATTTGCAACCAGTTATCATCATCATCATCATCAACATCATCATCATGACCCATTCTTTAAATTTAGTCATTTTGTTTGCAACCAATCATCATCATCAACAATAACAGTGACATCTTAAGTTGCAACCAAACATCATCATGATGATGATCATCATCATCATCGTTATCAGTCATTAAATTCATAGCCAGTCATATATTTGCATCCTTTTTAACATCATTATCACTACCACCACCACCAACATCATCATCATTCCATAATAAGTTGGTGCAGTCATTCCAGTTGCAACCAGGTATAATTGCCCAGATCATCATCATCAACATCATCACCATCATAATCGACTCATACTATAAATTTTGATCCAGTAACTTTATTTGCAAGTGAATCATCATCATCACTATCTTAATTTGATACCAGTCATCATCATCATCATCTTAAATTACAACCAAATATCATCATCATCGTCATTATCATTGTCATCATTATCATATAAGCATCATGACTCATTCTCATTCTATGACCCTTTTCACTATCATATATATAATATCATCATCCTCACCATTGTTCTATAATTTGTGGACCCAGTCATTTTGTTTTTGCAACCAGTTATCATCATTGTTGTCTACATCATCATCATCTGATTCTATGATATGGATCCATTTATTTGCAACCAGTTATCATCATCATTATCATCATCATCATCATAATCATCATCAACATGACCCATTCTTTAAATTCAGTCATTTTGTTTGCAACCAATCATGATCATCAACATCTTAAAAAATTCAACCAGTCATCATCATCATCAATAACAACAACAACATCGACATCTTAAGTTGCAACCAATCATCATCATCATCAGCATCATCATCATCATCATCATTCATTCATTAAATTCGGTGCCAGTCATTTTATTTGCATCCTTTTTATCATCATTATCCCTACCACCGCCACCACCATCATCATCATGGTGCATCCTATAAGCTCCAGTCATTGTTTTTCATAAAAAACATCATCATCATTATTCTATAATATGTTGATGCAGTCATTCCAGCAGCAACCGGGTATCATTGCCCAGATCATCATCATCATCATCATCCTCATTCTATAAATTTTGAGCCAGTAATTTTATTTGCAAGCAAATCATCATTATCATCACCATGTTAAGTTGATACCAATCATCATCATCACAATTATCATCATCATCAGCATCATGACTCATTCTATGACCTTTTTCACAATCATATATATCATCATCACCATTATTCTATAATTTGTGGATTCAGTCATGTTGTTTGCAACCAGTTATCATCATTGTTGACTACCTCATCATCATCATCAGCATCATCTCCACAACCATCACCACCATCATCATCATAATCATCACCACCACCACCACCATCATTTCAATGTTGAGTAAAAGTCCCACAAAACTGGAAGCAACGTCTCCAAAATGACCTAAATAGTGTTGACAGGGACTTAATATAAACCTCATATCAAATGAATCATCATGACTCATTCTATGAACTCCAGTTTTTTCACAA
The DNA here is from genome assembly GCA_963580285.1 of Lucinisca nassula. NCBI lineage: Eukaryota > Metazoa > Mollusca > Bivalvia > Lucinida > Lucinidae > Lucinisca > Lucinisca nassula. The sequence continues at coordinate 21,688,823 of OY757012.1, forward strand.
CCAAACATCATCATTGTCATCATCAGCATCATCATTCTATAACATGTGGATGCAATCATTCTATTGTACCCGGTGAGTTACACCTAATTGCAAATTTCTGGCCCCAAATCGCATTTTCAAACTCAAAGCGGTGCCCTTCGAAAACAATATCTCAAACAAAACGGCATCCTTTCATGCTGCACCCAGTAACACGAATCGCTGTACACAAAAGGTTCGATTCTACCAATCTGATTACAGCAAGTCTTAGCGTGCGCTTTCAATAGGTCTTTGAATCATAAATGATAAAATCGTCAAATAAAGTCAGTTGAACAAGTGATTTAGTTTTATTTGTAATAATACTATTGTCAGAAAAAATAAGTTATTTTCTTTCTACAAAAAAAAAAAAAAAAAAAAACGAAAACATATTAATTTAGGTACAATATATAGACAATCGATCATCAAAGCAATCGATCATCTTAAAAAGTTTGATAGGCGCTTCAGAGGGAAATTATTCTAGACGACATTCACCCTGAGCAGACATAATAGATAAAGTGAATCTGTGATGAGAAGTTTCCTTTATGGTCTGGTCGCTTAATGTTTGTATTTCTTTCCCTTTGGTGTCTTTGATGGGTGGAGTGGGTTAATTGTATCGATTCCTGATCTTTGTTTTACTTCTACTTAGTAGGTTGGCAGGCTTATCGGAGACTTTGCTGGTCGCAACATCACTTGGACGAAATTATCATCAATTGGTGTGGCACATGTCCCAAATTGGATCTACCTTTTAGTTTGTCTTTCTTTTACTGTTGAAAATTGCTAACGCAAAAGTAAATGGATTTCACATTTCTTATCCAGTCAAGTGCTTAGTTGTTTTTTTTTTTGTAGGCGGTTCTTTGTCGTGTCAGTCAAACTGAGGCGAAATGATTGGCTAGGGGGCGGTTCTTTCATGTAGATAAGAGGTAGCGATGACGCTATTTTTGGAACATCTTGACAGCTGTGATGTGTTTTGTTTCTTTGAAGTTTACTCTTGACATCATCTAACCGTTGTGACGGAAATCGTACTGGCGGGCTTCTAAATTGCAATTGGGTGTATAATTATCCACATCAACATCATCACCACCACCACCACTATTCTATAATATGTGCATGGATGCACTCATTTCATTTGCAACCAGTGTACAACATTGTTGTCCAGATCATCATCATCATCGTGATCATCATGATCACATCATAATTATCGTGACTCATTCTTTGACCTACAGTGAAACCGAACATCATCAAAATCATGTCATTCTTTTAATTTGGATCCAGTCATTTTATTTATGACCCTGGAGTCATAACCGAGAAATGTGTCAGGAGGCTCTTAACTTGGAAAGAAGCTATGGAGAAGCAAGGGCTTAGATTAAAGTTGAAAATCATGATTTGTGGTACTGGTCTGGTCCTCCTGCAGAGTGCGGGCAAGGTAAATCTCATGCACAGTATGTCGCCCTGGAGTGGGCAGCAACAGTATTTTTTGCAATGGTTGCAAACTCTGGGTGCACAAGAAACGCAGTGGGTTCAAGCGCTTAACAGAGGACCGTGATTACAGGTGTTCACGGTGCCAGGGAACTGCATGCCCCTTAAATGGCAGACCAAAAAGAGAAGTCCAAGTCAGACCTGACAAGCTAGTGATAGTCTCCTTTTGCTACTTAGGAGATATGCTCTCTGCAGCTGGTGGCTGTGATCTTTTGACCACATCATGTGTGGAAACAGCCTGGCATAAGTTCAAGGAGCTGCTACCAGTTCTCTCTTCCCACCACCACTCGTCCAAGACACATGACCGTGTGTACAGCTTGTGTGCAGAGCACAAAGCTCCATGCCAGCGAGACTTGGCCATATATGTCTTCAGCAGAATGACAGGGCAATGATCAGATCAACATCAAGCCACAAGCCACTGTCATCATTAGAGCCAGTGAGCTACTTGTGCGGCTTGGCATCAAGGACCTTGACCTCGTCCTGAAAGAGAGAAGGCTCCGCTAGTATGGACATGGGGAGCATTCCAAGGGTGCAGTCATCATAATCACCGTAATAATAATCATCATCACCATCATCATGACTCATTCTATAAATTTGGATCCAGTAATTTTATTTGCAACCAATCATCATCATCATCATCGTCATCTTATGTTGCAATCAATCATCATCATCATGACTCATTCTTTAAATTTGGATCCAGTAATTTATTTGCAGCCAATCATCATCATCATCATTATTACTCATTCTATAAATTTGGATCCAGTAATTATATTTGCGACCAAACATCATCATCATCTTAAATTAAGTTGCAACCAATCATCATCTTGACTTATTCTATAAATTTGGATCCAGTAATTCTATTTGCAACCAATCATCATCATATCATCATCATCGTCTTAAATTGCAAACAATCATCGTCATCATCATCATGACTCATTCTTTAAATTTGGATCCAGTAATTTTATTTCCAGCCAATCATCATCATCTTAAGTTGATACCAATCATCATCATCACCATCTTAAGTTGAAATCAAATATCATCATCATCAACAAAAACAATCTCATCGCCATCACCTTCATCAGCATCATCATGACTAATTCAATGACCTCTTGTCATTGTTTCACAATCAGACATCATCATCATCATTCTGTAATTTATGGATCCAGTCATTTTGTGTGCAACTAGTTATCATCATTGTTGTCTACCTTATCATCATCATTAATATCACCATCATAATAATAATCATCAGTTGCCACATTCTATAATGTGCCACATTCTATAATGTGAACAATCATCATTCATCATCATCTTCTGCATCGTGTCTCATTCTATAAAACTGTTTCCAGTAACTTTATTTGCAGTCAACCATCATCACCATTATCAACATCATCTTAAATTGCAACTAAATATCATCATCATTGTCATCATCATTGCCTTCATCAGCACCATCATCATGATGTTGCCCTTGTACCTGCATGTTAATAAAAAATCTGATGAAGATGATGATGGTGATGACCAGTCATCATGATCACCATAATAATAATCATTATCATCATCATATCACATTCTATAAATTTAGATCCAGTAATTTTATTTGCAACCAATCATCATCATCATCATGTTAAGTTGCAACCAATCATCATCATCAGGACTCATTCTTTAAATTTGGATCAAGTAATTTTATTTGCAGCCCATCATCATTATCATCATGATCTTATGTTGATACCAATTATCATCATAATCATCAAGTTGAAATCAAATATCATCATCATCATTTTATTTGCAGCCAATCATCACCATTATCATCTTAAGTTGATCACCATCTCAAGTTAAAATCAAATATCATCATCATCACCTTCACCCTCATCATGACTCATTCTATGACCTCTTGTCATTGTTTCACAATCAGACATCATCATCATCATCATTCTGTAATTTGTGGATCCAGTCATTTTGTGTGCAACTAGTTATCATCATTGTTGTCTACCTTATCATCATCATCTAAGCCCGCCTCGGTAGCTCAGTCGGATGCGCGTCTGACTGGTGATCAGGACGCGGGTTGATACTGGCAACATTCTTTTGTGGAGATTGATCATGAAATCTTTTCTACGGACATTCTCTCCCTTCAGCTGATTCAAGAAGGGCAGTTGTCAGTTTCTGGCGAAAGTATGTGCACTGTACTGGTTAACTGCTTATGTATAAGCCTGCCCAGGAAAAGTGGATAGGTAAACTGACTGGCTTAAAAATGACCAAAAAATAGTGTTGACTGGGCCGTTAAACTCCAAAACAAACGAACAAAAATCATCACCAACATCACCATCATAATAATAATCATCATCTGCCCCATTTTATGATGTGGAACAATCATTATTCATCATCATCTTCTGCATCATTCTATAAAATTGGATCCAGTAATTTTATTTGCAGCCAATCATCATCATCATTATCATCTTAAGTTACAACCAAATATCATCATTGTCATCATCATCATCATTGCCTTCATCAGCACCATCATCATAATGTTGCCCCTGTACCTGCACATCAATAAAAATCTGATGATGACGATGATGATGACCAGTCATCATACTCACCATAATAATAATAATCATCATCACCATCATCATAACACATTCTATAAATTTGGATCCAGTAATTTTATTTGCCACCAATCATCATCAACATCACCATCATTTTAAGTTGCAACCAATCATCATCATCATGACTCATTCTTTTAATTTGGATCAAGTAATTTTATTTGCAGCCAACCATCATCATCATCATCATCATCATCATCATTCATATGTTGATACCAATCATCATCATAATCATCAAGTTGAAACCAAATATCAACATCATCATAATTTTATTTGCAGCCAACCATCATCATCTTAAGTTGATCACCATGTTAAGTTAAAATCAAATATCATCATCATCATCATCAACAACAACAATATCATCACCATCACCTTCATCAGCATCATCATGACTAATTCAATGACCTCTTGTCATTGTTTCACAATCAGACATCATCATCATCATTCTGTAATTTGTGGATCCAGTCATTTTGTTTGCAACCAGTTATCATCATTGTTGTCTACCTTACCATCATCATTAATATCACCATCATAATAATAATCATCATCTGCCTAATTTTATGATGTGGAACAATCATCATCATCTTCTGCATCACAACCCATTCTTTAAAACTGGATCCAGTAATTTTATTTGCAGCCAATCATCATTATCATTATCATCTTAAGTTGCAACCAAATATCATCATCATCATCAGTAGCAGCAGCACCAGCATCATGACTCTTTCTATGATTTCACAAACTTACATCACAGTCAATGCCTGGTTGCTCGACATTGTGGACAATCCGCATACACTACACGCCCATGTCTTGGGAGTGCTAGAAGAGAAGGCTCTTGAAGGCACAATTGGTGTCAGAGGTGGGATAGAAGACAAGTATCCAAAGTGTGCTCCATTAGCTGCACCCATTACGAAAACACGCCTACAGAAATACATTATAAATTTTACCGCAGAAAAATGTATATTTTAAGACGAAAATTGTGACATTTTTCTTAATTCTGCTCAAAATATAGATTGTGGGCACTCGTTAGAACCGCCTCATTGAGGCGGTTCTAACGAGTACCCACAATCTATATTTTAGAACAGAGTAAGAAAAATAAGGTATACCCCCGTAAACCCTAGTTTTTACTATATAAAAGTGGGGTTCAAGGGGCTCAAAATTATATAGGCGTGTTTTCGTGATGGACCGTATTGCTCGACTTCGTGATGACCATGTGTATGTATGCTACACCCCCATATCTAGAGTTTACCAGCATAGAAGGAGCTTGGCTAGCTAGAACCTGCACTGTTTCACAGTTTGACTTGGTGATGATAGCAAAACCAACATAAAGACTTTTGTGACTAGCAAAGACACTGGCGGTACCATATTCAACTGGGGAAATTGGGCTTCATCATCCAATGAGTGTGTAGTCATGTAACTGACTTCAACACTCGTAATAAATTATTAAGGGCTAAACTCTTTAATCAGGGTTATCGGTACCATAAACTACGCAAAGCATTTTCAAAATTTTATAGAGGCCATTCTGATTTAATTTCAAAATTCAATATTGGACTTAAATCTCTTCTGCAACAAGGTCTATCGGAACCCGAATTTTATGGTGACTTAGTATATAAATTCAGAAAAATATATAACCGCAATGACTTCAGCACCCAATTTCGTAAAATCATTCTTCGATATAAAAAGATTGGGTACAACATGGATGTTATACGACAGACTGCATGCATGGTAGTTAACCCAATCACGGTTGGCAACTTTGCTTCCCTCTTTAATTGCACGCCGGTGGGTCAGACCTCAGATTCTATGACGGCTTCAACGTAAAGGCTTATTGAGAATTAGAGAGATCTAATTCTTGGTAATGTTGGTTGGTGCCTGATGCTCTGTCTCTGGTCGGGCCCATAGGAGTCTAACTGTTGGTTTTCTTTTGCTCCAGCATTTCAGTGGTTTCTTGCTGTCGAGTCCTTACCGTTGTCTCACCTCTGTGGTTCTTTGATTTTTTGTGTTCACGGAGATGTTGCACCGATGAGTTAGGAGGCCTTCATGCGGACTGAACAAATTATTTGTCTAAATCGCGACGGAAGTAAGGGCGAGGATTGTGGCCACGTAAAATCGATTTAAGCCCCCCAGTGGAAATCTTTCCACTGACCGTTCCAAGGCGGTTCTTCTGTGGCGATTTATTTATGTTGTTGTTTGTTGCTTACTGTGTGTATCACTTGTGTCTTTTAATTTTGGATGGCCATATGGCCATTTTGTGGGAAAGTGACTGTCCTTATGGCCTTCCTTTGTTTAGGTTTCCATTATGGTCTGGTCGCTTAATGTTTGTATTTCTTTCCCTTTGGTGTCTTTGGTGGGTGGAGTAAGTTAAGTATCGATTCCTGATCTTTGTTTTACTTCTACTTCACAATTTGAAACTTGACCCCTGCAACAGTGTCAACCCGGACAAGGGCGTCAAGAGCAAATAACTCACAGTATCGTAGGTACCAGTCCTATAGTGATGCCCTGAAAAACTCTTTCTTCCCTAGAACTATTCCTCAGTGGAATAGTCTTCCATCTTCTGCGGTGAATGCCAAGACCGCAGAGGAGTTCAAAGCCCGCACAGTATAAGATTGAGACTCAGAGGTATGCGTTTAGGATACCTTTGTGATCGGATTGTAAATAGTTTTAAGGGCTCATCCAGTGATGATTTTTTTTTATATGCTAAATTTTAAATTTAGCCACCCACCTAACTGAGGTAACGGCTAAATATGACCGACTCAGTATGAGAAGATAGATAGATAGAAACATGAAGCACTTTTGTCAACTGTAAAATTATGCACAATGATCACGTTTTCAAAAAGGTGGAAAGTTGGTCATGTGGCAGAAAATAACTTGGAAGTAGCACAGTAAATTTCATTTAGGTAGTTGTTTCCAGACAATTTTCTTGAATTGTACTGATCAACAAAACTTTCAAGTGGAAATTTGTGCATCCTGTCTGGATCTGATGAGAGAGCCAAATATTGACCATTTTAACTTGCATGATTTATACCAGAACTTGCAAGGGTGTGGTCATTTTGTTTTAATTTTTAAACGTCTGGCATGTGACTACCTTTGAAATTTTGACCTTTATGATGCCTATCCGTGAATCTATTATGAATATATTTGATCATTTGCTTTCTCTTTCTGTACAGCAGAGAGGCTAATTAATAGAATGCTAAAATATGAAACAGTCACTTTAATACTTTTCCATTTTCTTGCTCTAGGCATCACACCAGAAGCCAATATAGCACATGAAGAACAAACTATTCACCTTATTTGCATTATCTGCTGGTTCCTAGTCTGAAGGTTATCAGTTTTGGAAAAACAGGTAACCAGACCCCCCTGACCTTGAAGGTCAGGGGGGTCTGGTTACCTGTTTATCCAATATTGACAATGTGCAAGCTGGGAGCCAGCAAATAATGCAAATATGATGAATACTTGACTGGTACAAAACCATGCATCGCAATTTTCCACTGCCCATTATAGGCGGAGATTAGTCATGCTTCATGGGAGATCTCCAGTCGAATACGGCCACTGATCAGTCCCTGTGCATCCACAGTCTGACCCATCACGTACAGCCGTCCCAGCAGGCACATGATGTAATTGTGATGTCACATTAACGTCATGGCATTTATGCAACGTCACCTACTTCGGTGCAACGTCGTCACCTGACATTGATTTGACGTTGCCATAGTGACATGTGCCTGCTGGGGTGTGATCCAGTGCATTCTGTCATATCTCCAAAATGATTATTTTTCTTTCTGATGAAAAATTGTGATATTTTTATTATTTATTACCCAAACATAGCTTGTGGGTGCTCACCTCATTGAGGCAGTTCTGACAAGTACGAGGACTGTTCAAATATGAATGCAACTAAGCACATAAAAATGATTCCGTGATAGATTTCGATGAAAAAAATTATTTTGTCCCCTCAAAGTATTCCCCTTTAACAGATATACAAACTTTCAGTCTTTTGATCCAATCATTGAATGCATTTTGGTAGTCTTTTCGAGGTATACTAAGAAGACACTGGAATATTGCAGAACCGAGGTGTTTGCGATGTACAAATTTTCGACCAGAAAGGTATTTTTTCAGCCGCGGGAACAAAAAAAAGTCACACGGGGCAAGGTCAGGGGAATATGGGAGTTCAACAACCTTTTCCTGCTTCAGATAGTCTTGCACAATGAACGCCTTGTGGGGTGACGCATTGTCATGTAGCAATCTGACATTGGCCAAACCAGTTGCGGATCTTCGTTCTTTGGAAATATTCCTTCAATTTTCGAAGAACCTTATTCTTGTAAAACTTATCATTTACAGATTTGCCTTTAGGCACAGCAACCTGAATAGCAGGGCCCTGATTTGAAAAGAATATGGCATACATTACCTTCTTGACGCTCATGGTCCGCTTTGCAATGCATGGTCTTTTGCAATACTTTGTTGCCCATATTTTGTTCTGAATCTTTCGATTTGGCTCAAAAAAGTGAACCCATGTCTCGTCACCTGTGACGACATTAGCGAAAGACCGTGCATTGTAATTTGGAAACTTTTTAAGCAACTTCTTGGCGCACTGAACGCGTGTCTTTTTCTGCTCATCTGTCAACAGATGGGGAATCCATCTAGCACAGATCTTTCTCATTTTCAAATCCCGTTTCAGAATTGTATGAGCTGCTCCTAATGAGATGCCAACCATACTAGCTATTTGCCTAGTGGTGTATCGTGCATCGGTAGCAACTATTTCTTTCACTCTAGCAACCATCTTGGCAGATGTTGCTCTTTTCGGCCGACGATCATGTGGTGCATCTTCTGTTGAGCCTAGCCCACAGCTGAATTTCTTACACCAACGAAAAACTGTCGGAAAAGACATTTCATTATGCCCATAAACCGAACATATTTCATCAAAAATGTCTTTGCACCGCATACCAAGAATACAACGATTCTTAATATAGGACCGTATTTCAACGGCGTACTCTGACCTTCTTCCAACCATGTTTTGTATTAGTATACAAGAGTAGACAGTGTTTATCGAATGATATACATGGCTAAAGTGTAAGGATTTTAACAGGTTTGGTATCAATGAAAAGGTAAAATGTTTTTCTACGCTGTGAAATTTATTTCCAGGTGATTTTCGCATTAGTGCATGAGAAAACGTTCTACTTGCATTCATATTTGAACAGTCCTCGTACCAACCACCTATGGTTTGGAGCAGAAATAAGCAAAATAATGTATACCCCTGTAAACCCCAGTTTTCTCTAATAAAGTTGGGTATACAGGGGTGTTCACTTGTTAACCCATTTTGTACCAAATGGAATCATCCTCCTTATATACGATGTTTTCTTCAAAATATATTTGGAAGTTGGCTGAAAATTTTGCAAACAGCGTGTTCTGCGGCGTCTGATCTGGGCCTACCCTGTTTGCAAAGTACCTGTTTTGGGGTTTTCGGTACAAAATGGGTAAATGTAACGAGAGCCAAGAAGATATAGGTGGCTCATAAGCACATAACCTGGTATCTCAAATTATTTTGGATATAAATACTTTGAAATTAATCCATTTGGGAGCAATCAATTGACATGGACAATCATGCTTGTTTTATTACACTAATCAAATCTGACGTCTCAGCTGTGTAGATCATTGTGTTGGTTATATTTTCTTGTCCTTTGGGATCATTGATTTCAGTGTGGAATTTTGAATGTGATTAGGCCTAATTGGCCGAAACTAGCTAGTATGGCCCAGAAAAATCTTGTTCACTCCCCATATTTCTCTTCTGTGTTGTATAAAATTAAAATTGTAGCCCTTGCTTCCAAAGGATTACCTTTCTATAGAACATATTATATGAGTCTTTGAGGATGTGGCATATCTATATATAAATTCTTGTCTAAACAGAATCAGGCAGAATAATAACAGGAACACAGCAACAATTATTTTTCTCAACATGTTTTATTTCTGGGCATAAAAACATGATAATTCGGATCTGAGTCGTTGAGACTATGACATATCTACACACAAATTCTTCTTAGAAAATAATTATGATGGTTTTCTATTAAGAACAGGAATATAGAAACAATTTTTTTTCTTCAGACTTTATTTCTCTGTATAAAAACATGGTAAGTCAGCATTACATTCACCCTTAAGAGGCTGAGAAAAACTACATCTGAAACTGTCGTCTGCTTATGTCGTCTGCCGAATTTTTTTGCAAACTTTTTACAAATATTTTTGCATACCGGCAAACTGTGTGGGCCCAGATCAGACTGCTCCTACAGGAGCAGTCTGATCTGGGTCCACACTGTTTACAAAAAAAATACTATTAAGGTAACCGGCAGACGGCAAAGAAGAAGACAAAGCAGATGACAATAGTCTTGATTGGCATTTTATGGGCTAACCCTCACTATGGTGAACCCAGATAAACGTCTTTAAAAACAGTATAGATGCAGGTCAGCAGGCAAAACAGTAAAGATCCTGCTCAGCTCCAGAGACAACTGATCAGGATCTATACTGTTTTCCATTCTGCTTCTGGAAGCATGGTATAAATTGAATTCCTGCAATGAAAGGCAGAAAATTGGAGAGGAGTGTAGTATATTGAAATATTCAGCATGGTGAACATTACGAAAACACGCCTATACAAATGCATTATAAACTTTAAAGCTAAAAAAAAAAACCTGAAATTTTTAAGATATATTTTTTAATATTTTTCTTTTTCTGCTCTAAATATTGATTGTGGGTACTCGTTAGAAACGCCTCATTGAGGCAGTTCTAACGAGTACCCACAATCTATATTTCAGAGCAGAAATAAGAAAAATAGGGTTTACCCCTGTAAACCCCAGTTTTACAATATAAAAGTGGGGTTCAAGGGGGTCAAAATTATGTGTTAACAATAACAAATTCTAACATGACCTTAACCTTTATCCAGCTGCATAAATTAATTTACCCAAACCCATTTACATTTCAACCAATAAAATTACTTGATGTAATTTATTCATTCAAATTAGCACACTGAATGACAGTGTAGATCCTGATCAGATGGCTTCTTCAGAAGCCATCTGATCAGGATCTTCACTGTTTGCAATGGTAGGGGTTGTTGTGAACAACAGGATAAGGGTTAATGCTTTCCCTAAACAACTTATAGGAAAGGTCATTGCAGGAAATTTTCTGACAGTGCATGCTTGTGCTCATTTGATGACATCAGATGTACCATATACTGATGTCTGCATCCATGTCCAAGAGTTCTTCAGAAAATATTATTATACTAGAGAAAATATTATTATACTAGGAACATTTCATTTCTGTATCATATTACAATCCAAACTAGAGCTATCACTAAAGGTGATGAATACCCCCACAAAAACTGCCTTGATAGTACAACAGCGGCATTTTGCAATTTTTTCACTTGAAAGGGGCCATAACTATGTCGAAAATTGACGAATTGTAGTGGAAATCGAACTTGACCTGTATTTTATGATGTTACATCAGTGTACCAAAAATTATAAAATTCGGTGAAGCGCTTTTTGAGTTATCTTCTGGAAACCAAGTCAACAGACCGACCGACAAGCTCACTCCTATATACCCCCCCCCCCCCCCCCCCAAATTTCATTTGTGGGGGTATAATGATTATATCAAGAACTGTCTGTGGCCGTAAAAAGTCTCCCTGCCCTACATCATAGTGTAGTTTATATTTTCTTGCCCTTTGGGATCATTGATTCCATTGTGGAATTTTGAAATATTTGAGGGTCACTGATGAGGTCAAATTGGCTGTATCAAGCTAGTCTGGCCCAGACAACATGTACACTCCATATATTCCAGTTCTGTGGTGTATTCCTTGCTTCCAAAGAATAAACCTTTTATAGAACCTACTCATCATGATTAACTTACATTATTTGACAGCTGCCAAAACACTTCCTGTTGTGCAATTATACTTTTATATTTTTTGTAACATGCCATCTAACAACATGCATTAGTCACATTATAACAAGGTAAAGAATAATTATTTATCAAAAGTAACACATTTCTCTTTCAACTTTAAAAGAAAACAGCACAAAGACGATCGTCTTTCTCCAGTATAACAACAAAGTCTTAAACTGGATAAAGAAAGAATACAGTAATGGTCCTAAGTATTGACACAGACAGGCCTATGCAAACAGTGGAGACCCAGATCAAACTGCTCTCAACAAAGCAGTCTGATTAGGGTCTTCACTGTTTGCCATTCCCTCTGCTCCTTTTGGGCTCCTTGCTGGATCATGAAACATTTTTAAAAATATTTTAGGAGAGTTACAGCAAGTTCTCGAGGTGACCAGTTTTACGATTTTTACAGCAATGTAGGTGAAAATCACAGTACTTTTTTGTACCATGGCTGATTTGAATTGATTCTAGAGTCCCAGCAGAATTCTTCTCGAATATTCAGTTAACAATTTTAGGATGTTTCTTATTTTATTGAGGAAATGTAGGCTCATTAGAATCCCCTGGAATCACCAGGGGCCAGTTGTTCAAAACTAACGACGTCGTTAGTTAACATATCGTTAAAACTTTGATCATTAAATATGGCAAATATGCTGAAATTTTTGCTGAAAAAATGTGAGCAGCTTTTGCAGATGCAAAAGCTGCTCACATTTTTTCAGCAAAAATACCAAAATTTTCAATATTGTACTTGCTAGAAGAGTTAACGATGCTTTGAACAACTGGCCCCAGACGTTTCTAATGATTAAACAAAATATACCATTTTTACATAGAGTGCCCCTGCCCATTAGGGATTTGAGAAATGCATTGGGCTACACTATGCTTCCATGCAGGCAAAGTGGTTGGAGACAGACTGCCTCTAAGTTTCTTTATCTACAATTTCACGACTGTTGCTAGTCCAGGTAGCTGAGCAGATCAGTTTATGTCTTTTATAAGTTACCCCCTACATTAACTGCATTTCAACACCATATGCTATCTCCTGACAAGTAAGTTTTTTTCAGGTCAATGTGTCATTGCACTTTTAAGGAGGGTCGCGCATAATTGACTCTGCCGTAATCAGGTTCGAATTTTTACCTCAAAATGATTTTTGTTTCTATTTAGTTTTCAAAGTGTTATCTGAGGTTTTTGTAACATTTAATAACCATTGCAATGTGCATTTTGCTATAAATTATTTTGCGACTTCATAGACTACTTTCCGGTCTAGTCCGCATGGCTGGAAGCACAGGAAATTAGAGGGATAAACAGACTAACCCTGTATTTTTCCAGTTACTGGTTTGTTTCCTCCGATTGCAGCCCATCAGCTGTCCATGGCAAATCTGAACTCTCTTTAACGCACGATGTTTACTTTATTTTTCCATTGGTGTCAAAAATATAGCCTCGAAGAGTCTATCAGTTCACATATTCCACGGCCATACTTTGTCAACACAAACAAAACAATGAATCAATAGTGACGTTTACTTTAGTTTGCGTGACGTCATATATATGGAAAGAAAACACTGCCATATTTGATAACTAAAAGTGCAGACTGTAATGCCTGGCAGCGCACAATATTCTTTTAACTGTCAGTCGCAGTCTCAGGTTCAATTACTGTTAAGCCATCTCAGTGAACAAATAGCCTGTGCCAGCACCCATAATTAGGATCTTGCACTCAACAGGTGTAGGCCTACTGGTAAACTGCTTAGAGGATCTAAGCCTGCCCAGGCAAAGCGGTGCGAGTCGGCCTGTCCATGTTAATAAACTCTATTGGTTCAATTGGCGGCGGAGTTTTAGTTGACATTTCATCTTAAGGTCGAGTAAATGTTCCACAAAATTAGAAGCGACGTCTCCAAAATGACCTTTACAGTGTTGACGGGGACGTTAAACCTCAAATCAAACAAACAATAATCAAGCATAAGCAAAAGGGTGTACAAGAAAAAATCCCTTTGATCTGTTTCGAATATAAAGATGATGGTTTAGGTTGTGCCACACGGAGCCATTGTATGCCCACACATCCACCATCATAACAGAATTTTGTCAATGTACCGGCTCCAGCCAATCGGGCTGCATGATGCTTTCACGCAGAGCTGAAACCGACCGCACGTGAGAACTAGTAAACCGCTTAGAGGGTCTAAACCTACCCAGGAAAATGGGTCCGAGTCAGACCGTCCATGCATATAAACCCTATTGGTTTCGTTGAGCAGCAGGGCTTGAGATGTCATTTTAACGTCAACACAATATTGGTCATTTTGGAGAGGTTGTTTCCCAATTTGTGGGTCTTTTTACCCGACATTGAGATGAAACCTGACAGCCAGTGAAACCAATCTATACGTTTATAAGGACCGTCCGTCTTGCACCACTTTACCTGGGCAGGGCGGTCTACTCATACTCATGAGTGATTGGGTTAGTATCATGCAGCACAATCTTTTTCTTCAAGGCCAGTTCGGGGCTATCATGCATTGTAGAGACTATATATATGAGAAGTTTTTGGGCGACGCCTTTGAAGTGGTGTAGCACACTGAAGTGATTCAGCTATGATTACAAGCACCCCCCCCCCCCCCCCCCAAGAACAGAACTCGCATCACAAGACATAAAGCATAATGATGAAATGCATTAGGCTGAGAAAAAAGCCTTGAGGAACACCGACCTTCAATTCGAAATCTTCAATGGAACCAACACAAAAGTGCATAAGGCTCCGCGAATTAGCATACACCCACTGGACCATTCAAACATTCCACTCCTCCACTTCAAATTTTCTCTCTGCCACCCAGATGACTTTCCGAGACACTCAACCAAATGCCTTCTCAAGGTCCACGAAAGCCACTATGTGGGAATGCAACTGCCATTTTGGCTTTCCGCTAGTGATGTTTCCATTACGGTCTAGTTATTCATGTTCGTGGTTCTTTCCCTTTGGTGTGTCTGATCGGAGGTGTTGTGTAATTGTATTGATTCCAGGTCATTGCCATCACTTCTATCCACTTTCGGAAAGTAAAAGGATAACTTATCTCACCTCCCTTTCACAGTTTGCATAAACAGGCAATAGATAATTAAATAGTGTTTCCGGTCAATATGGCATAAAAAAAAAAAAAAACTTGTCAAAATTATAGAACAAAATAATTAGAAGTGTTTCTACTTTCCCTATAACGTTGGCAGGAACTTAAATGGGAAAAAGGAAATCTTTATATTCTTTTGCATCAGCTTATTGTATTTTTTTTTTTTTTAATCAATTTCAACCCATTTCATTAGGGGGTGGGGTAATAAATTGTCAAAAAAGAAAGCTAAAAATGTATAATAATGTTTCCCAGGTATATTAATAACATACATCTGACATTGTTTGAACGTCTGTGACAATGTTAATGGCTTCATATCTTTTAAACATGAACAAAACGACAATATGGCTATATCAGAACATGCATTTTTTGGCCAGAAAAATCCATTTTTCACACCATAAAACTTATAAATGGAATTGTGTTTCAATTCTAATGAAATACTTTGATTCATATCACATTAAGGAAGCAAACGTATGTGCAATAATAAAGGTATAATCCTTGTTCTTGTCATTTAAACAATATCTTAATGCTTTTTTAGCCATTTTTATTGGGGGGTGGGGTAATTTTTTATGCAATATTTCTCTCAGATGCCTGGTGACATGGTCAAATTTCCCGCCTATTTCGTGTATCTAATATTATTACACAATATATGTGAAAATAAGAAAAATCTAAAGATGAAAAATGCATTCTTTTTTCAAATATAGCAAAAATTGCATCTCAAAACAGCAAAACATGCAGAAAAGGACATTTGTAAATAGGTGTTTCGACAAAAATCTGTGAAAGAGTTTGTCTTTCACACATAGGTACGCAAACATGACATTATCCTGCATAGTGGTTTCTTTTAACCAAACTTGGAAATATTGTTTTAAACAATTGTTATCGACAATTTGTCAATGACTGGGGTAATTATTGAAACATTCGATAAATTCGAAAACAGTACCCATCTTTAAGGCTAAAAAGCTCGAAAAAAAGCCTGGTGTGCCTATATTTTTATACCGGCAAACGAGTGCAGAGATTTCAAGCTACAAAATATAAGCAAATAAAAAAAATCTAAAGGGAAAAGAATTACTGAATTTACTCCCCACCCTCCTTAAGAATGAACCAGATTGGTGGAAAAATTGGCAAAAATGTTATTATTAGTGGAAAAATTACTTGAAAAAATATCACAGGAAAAAAATACGGCATAAAATTTTTCCTGCTCATAAATATTCAAATGCCAATAACTGTTGGTATTTTAATAATTATCAACAGGACAAATACCATCCTCTAGGAGAAGCCTCTGTTGTGTAGTGGTTAGGCTACTTGCCTTGTAAACCAGGGGTCGTAGGATCGATCCCAGGCTTCTCCAGACTTTTGGATGAGTCTTTAAACCGAGGTCCCGTCTCTGTATGACCTTAGTTGTTTGTGGGATGTAAAACTCAAACATTCACTCACTCACCAACCTCTAGGGATATAAATATGACAAAACCCTCAAATGTTTGTATTTTAATAATTTATTCTTAGCACTTTAAATTTCATGTTCAATTGAGTTAAGCATGAAAAAAGTTTTATAAGCTGTGGGCCTGGTGCTAAATGAACATGCTTTTTTGGCTTCCACTGTCAAAATATGCCTCACTATACATTTTGTCACATTGTGGTGGGTCAAGAAAATAATAAATGATCTCATAAAATCCAGGAGCCGGTTGTTCAAAACTAACGACGTCGTTTGTTAACGTATCGTTAAAACTTTGATCAATCATTATGGCAAATTATAAATATGCTAATATTTTTGCTGAAAAAAAATGTGAGCAGCTTTTGCATATGCAAAAGCTGCTCCCATTTTTTTCAGCAAAAATACCAAAAATTTATATATTAAACTTGCTAGAACAGTTAACAATATGACCACTAACGAGCTCGTTAAGCTAACAGTGCTTTGAACAACTGGGCCCTGGTGTGTCAGAGTGTACAATTACAGATAATTTTTCATATATCAGACAAACAATATCCTTGCTTCAGATAAGGATGCCTAACAAAGATAATTAAGGGAAAGGTTTCCTTATTTCTTGTTAGAATCATATGTTTTTGGTACTTTTGGATACTTGAGACAACTTCTGGGTACTTGAGAGAACTTTTGGGTACTTGAGAGAACTTTTGGGTACTTTAGAGAACTTTTGGGTACTTGAGAGAATCGCCTCACTGAGGCGATTCTAACAAGTACCCAAAAGTTCCCAAAACATATATTTTAT
Source organism: Lucinisca nassula (assembly GCA_963580285.1). NCBI lineage: Eukaryota > Metazoa > Mollusca > Bivalvia > Lucinida > Lucinidae > Lucinisca > Lucinisca nassula. The sequence goes on from OY757012.1 coordinate 21,706,112, forward strand.
GAAAAAAAAAAAAAAAAAATGTGAGAAAAAATTATCCCGGAAAAATCCTTATTTCACATTCTTATCTTGAGCTATGTAAAGTTTTCTTGAATTGTTCTTAAATAGGATTATTGTCTTGTATCTCCAAATCCTATCCTAGCTCTCTATACTGAGCCATTGGTTGGCTGCCATTTTACTGCTATTGTCGTTGTTTTCATCATTATTTCATTGGCATCTTCACCGTAATAGCCTGAAAGGAAAGCAAGACATGAACACACAAACTTGTTTATAGCACTTTAGAATGGTCATTATAACATGGTTTTGGTTATAACATGGTTTAAAGATTGAACCCAACTACAAATGTGTCAATATGACACAGATGCCCCCACCCAGGGGCACACCTCAACCCCCCAAAAATTATGCTGCAACAACAGTTGTCATCAGACAGCATAACTCATCTGAAAAAGTGTCCTTAAGGTAAATGGCATAGCTGGGGTATTGTCGATTAAACTGTTTAAAAAATAACTATAATCATACCGAATATGAACTCCATCATATTGTTTAGAAAATATGAGTTCTTAAAAACTTTAACATTAAAAATTTCTAAGTCTATGACCTTGACCTTGAGATCATGGGGGCAAGGGCGGAGGTATAGCTGAATGTAACTTTTGACCTGTGTCTATCAAGATTCCAAATATGAAGCATATCCATCATATGGTTTAACAAATTTGCAAGGAGTCCAAAAAGTGCAAACAGAATTGCAAACATTGTAGACCCTGATCAGACTGCTCCTTCAGAAGCAGTCTAATCTGGGTTCTGCACTGTTTGCTTAGGCCTGTCTGTCCCAATACTAAGGATCATTATGGTATATGTCATGGTGTCAGGCCTGCTTTTAGAATGGTATAATACAGAAGTCTGGTTTGTTATCCACTCATTCCTTTGTTCATTCATCCAGCTCAAACCCTTGCTTTGACCCTAAAGTTCAAGGCTGAATAGGCCCCCACAGGCACAACAATGCCTTCAGGGGATTTCTTGTTTTTATTTCAGCTACAAACATAGAATGTTGGTGCTAGTCAGAACTCCCTCACCAAGGCAGCGGCTTACTAAGGCACTTGCCACAAAATAAGACATAATTTATACTCTTGTTAAGACACACATTTTCTATATACAGTGGGGTACATACATGGTCTTGATTGTTTGTTTGAAGGTTTAACATCCCCGTCAACACTATTTAGGTCATTTTGGAGATGTTGCTTCCAATTTTGTGGGACTTTTACCCGACACTGAGATGAAATGACATCTCAAGCCCTGCCACCCAATAAAACTTAAACACATATATGCACTGGATGGTCCGACTCTCACCAATTTGCCTCGGCAGGCTTAGTTTTTCTAAGCGGTTTACCAGTACTCATGTGTGGTCAAGTTCAGCTCCTCGTGGAGGCACAATGCAGTCCAATCTATTTCTCCAAGCCCCACAGTGTCTTGTTAACACTAAGTACATTTCATACCTTTTCACAGTATGGACAGTCTCCAAAGATGGTGTTGAAACTCTGTCTACTGGATGGCAGTGCTCTTAGCCACTGAAAGCATAACAACTTACTATCAGAGGCAACTAAGTTCTCAAAATAAACTAATATATTGTCTTTCAATTTTGTATTCTATTTAAGAAAAAGTCTTTTTTTTTCAATGTGTTTCATTGTGATTACATGTACTACCTACTATTTCAGGCATATGTCCAAACATTAATTCATGACCATTGTGAAATATATTTGCATCTGCCCAATAACAGGTTGTATGGAAATAATTATTTTATTCATGATATAGAAAAGAAATGTACTGTAATTATTCTAAGTATTGGGACAGATAGGCCTAAACAAATAGTGCAGATCTAGATTAGACTGCTCCTGAAAGAGCAGTCTGATCAGGATCTACGCTGTTTGCAACTTTGTATGCACCTTTAAGTCTCCTTGCTGTATCACAAAACAAATTTTTTAAAAGTTTATGAGAATTACAACAAGTCCTCAAGGTGTCAGAATTTTTACGATTTTACAGTACATTTTGCTTCGACTCAATTGAGGTTTAACATCCCAGTCAACACTATTTAGGTCATTTTGGAGACATTGCTTCCAATTTTGTGGGACTTTTACCCGACATAGAGACGAAATGACTTTTCAAGCCCTGCTGCCCAACAAAACCAAAGGGGCTTATATCCATTGGGTGGTCAGACTCGCACCACTTTGCCTGGGCAGCTTAGTCCTTCAAAGCGGTTTACCAGTACTCATGTGTGGTCAGTTTGAGGTCTGCGTGGAAGCACCATGCAGCCCAATCTATTATTCAAAGCCCTAATGGGCAGGGGCCTAACGATACATGTAGCATTAAAGGAAATTTTCTAAAGGAACCTTTGGACCCAGTGGTTGACAGAAGTTAACCTTTGTCCTGCTGAACCAAACTATGCACTACTTTTTGCAAACAGTGTAGATAATGATCAGATGGCTTCTCAAGAAGCCATCTGATCAGTATATACACTGTTTGACATTCAGTTCATGAATTTGTAGGCATAAATTGCATCAAGTAATATGATTGGTTAAAAATCAGAAATGGGTGGGTCTAAATTAATTCAGCAGCACAACAACAAATGTCTACAAATATATCAATTAGTAAGATGCACTATTGGAAATATTGCAATGATGTGATTCCCTACAGATTCAGCAAAGACAGTGTTAACGCTTGTTCTGCTGAAAATATAAAGTTTGCAATACCCACTTTTGAGCATTGACCAATCAACTTACTAGATGTAATTTATTCCTACAAATTCGCCAATTGAATGGCAAACAGTGAAGATTAAGATCAGATGTCTTCTCAAGAAACAATCTGATCTGCATCTACACTGTTTGCAAAGGTAGAGAATAGCCGGGTTCATCGGGACATGGTCAAAAGCAATGTTAGTATTTATTAAAAAAAAATCAGAAGATATGTTAGCTGCATAACTTTCAAAACATGAGAAACAAAAGTGTGTATAGAGATAATCAAAACATCACACAAATCTGCTAATTTAATTAACCTCACCCATTTCTGACAATCAACCAATCAGATTACACAATATAATATTTTCTTTCAAATTCACAAACTGAATCACAGTGTAGATCCTGATCAGATGGCTTCTTCAGAAGTCATCTAATCTGGATCTACACTTTTTGCAAAGGTAGGGCTTGTTGTGAACAGCAAGATAAGGGTTAATCCCCAAGACGCCGAGAAAAACTACATCTGAAAATGTAGTCTGTAGAGGTCGTCTGCTGAATTTTTTTTTGCAACTTTTTTAAAAATATTTTTGCATATGGGCAAACAGTGTGGCCCAGATCAGACTTCTCCTGACCTGGGTCCACACTGTGTGCAAAAAAATTACTTTTAATATAACTGGCAGACGGCATAGCAGATGACAATTGTTGTGATCGGCATTTTATGGGTTAATTGTAATCTTGTAGACTACTACAACTACCTATGCTTACACTGTAGTTTCAGATGAGATTTTGTTTGTTTGAATTCAGGTTTAACGTGTCCATCAATAGTTTTTAGGTTATTTTGATGATGCTGCTTCCAATTTTGTGGGATTTTTACCCAAAACTGAGACAAAACTGTCATCTCAAGTCCTGCTGCCAAATGAAACCAAAAGGTTTAGATGCATTGGACAGTCTGACTCACTCCACTTTGCTTGAGCAGGCTTAGACCTCCCAAGGGGTTTACCAGTACTCATGTGTGGTCAATTTCAGCTCTGTGTGGAAGCACCATGCAGCCCAATCTATTTCTCCAAGCCCTGATGGGCGGGGATGCCTCATAATAAATGTCTGTTAATTATCCTGGTTCCTCCTCCTGTGGATATTGGGTTGTAACGTACCTCATATAGACAACTTCTGTGGAAGACCTGACCACATCTAGAATCACTACAGACTTCATCAGGTATTTCCAGTTCCATTCTGTAGGCATAACAGATACCACATTCAACACTAAACTCCTGAAAACATATAACACCATACCGTAAAGATCCTAAAAATTGGGACACCTTCAGGACTTGCTGTAATTCTCCTAAAATTTTAACAAATTTGTTTTATGATACAGCAAGGAGTCCAAAATGTGCAGACAGAATGGCAAACAGTGTAGACTTTGATCAGATCGGACTGCTCCTTCAGGAGCAGTCTGATCTGGGTCTGCACTGTTTGCTTAGGCCTATCCGTCCCAATACTTAGGATCATTACAGTATCCATTATTCGGTTATATTGCGATGTATACAATACAGGGATCACCCATGGATTTTCATGCATTAATATCTGCCAGGTCCTGAAGAAGCTGTTTGAACACAAGGCTGCTTGGCCGAGTGTACAAATATCTGCCGAAGGACCCGGCAAATGTTATTGTAATGAAATAACCATGGATGATTGTTTTTCTTGCATAACTTGTGATATAAGGCAAATTGTGACGAAAACACCCTAAAACTCCCTATAAACTCTTCAAACAGCACGTGATTTTCATGAGTTGAACATGGTTTTTGTTGTTTGAACATGGCTTCTGGCCCATTCCAGAAAAGCTTCAAACAGCTATGTTCATAGGATTTTATGCAAGAATATCTGTTTGTAATTCTTTATTTAACCCTTCTCTTGCTGAATATTCATTTAAGCCACACCCATTTCTGTCTATCAACCAATCAAATTACTTGATGTAATTTATTGCTACAAATTCATAAACTGAAAGCCAAACAGTGTAGATCCTGATCAGATGGCTTCTTCAGAAGCCATCTGATCTGGATCTACACTGTTTGCAAAGATAGGGGTTGTCGTGAACAGCAAGATAAGGGTTCTTCAGAAGCCATCTGATCTGGATCTACACTGTTTGCAAAGATGGGGGTTGACATGAACAGCAAGATAAGGGTTAAGTTTGAAAGTCCAGTCAACACTTAAAATGTCATGTTGATTTGATTATTTTCAAGAAGATGAGAGGAATTTTGTTTCCCTTATTTGTCAATGTAGGCCTACTCCTAAGGACAGATCAAGTTCCGCAAGGGAAGGTCAGGTGATTTTTCTCTGGGTACTCCAGTTTACACCCACCTCTGATTAACTATTGGTTTATTATAAGTGAAATAATCTTGAATGGGTCATAAAACCAGAATAAGGGCAGGCCTTTTTCAGAGTTTAAACGTGTGAGTGCTATATGTGTGCATTTCAGATTTACGTCCCACCAACAGCTAAGGTCATACGAAGACGGGAGCTCAGTTTAAACTGGGATCAAACCAACAACCCCTGGTTTATGAGGTGAGTAGCATAACCACTACACAATAAAGACTTCTAAAGTTTAAACTTACAGTAAAGTGTCTATATAAGGGCCAACTTTGGGACTGTCCAAAAGTGATCTTTAACTTTACCATTCTCTAGGCTAATTCAGCAGACGACAAATTGTTGATATTTTTCTTATTTTTCCCAGAAAGCAGGATTCAACATCTCATGGAAATTGTCTTCATAGCAGACAATCTCATGGAAATTGTCTTCATAGCAGACAATTTGCATGAGATGTCAAATCCTGTTTTCTGGGGAAAATGGAAAAAATATTTCAAAATGTCGTCTGCTGTGAAAAAAAAATACCCAGCATGCAGAGTGTTAAGAACAGTCACAAAAGTGATCACTTACTAGAGGTCACTGGACACAGACAACACAAAGATAGAATAACTGAAACATCCTAAATATGCTTTTAAAATCAGAATTACCATAAAAATTCTAAAAATTTGGACACCATGAGGATTTGCTGTTATTCTTCTAAAGTTTTAACAAATTTGTTTCATGATCCGAGTGTGCACTGTTTGCTTAGGCCTATCTGTCCCAATACTAAGGACCATTATGGTAATATTAAATTTAGCTGTCTTAATGGCAGGATTTGACTGCATTATACTTTATTCTTTAAGGTATGGATTTTGATGGTGTGGAAAACAACCTGACAGGTGACCTCTACACTGAGAATTGAAACCAGGTCACAGAAGTGACAAACAAGGGACATGCCCTAAACTGTCCTGGCCCCTTCTTGCAAAGGTTTCATCTTACAACAAAGCAAACAGAAAATTATCAAAGGTTTCTCAGACATAATCATTTCCATAACTATCTAGTTCTATACCTCCTTCTTGGTGTTAGCAGGGGAGGGAAATGTGATTCCCAGAACTGTCTCCAGGTTCTGTAATAGAGTTACCTCCTCATTCCTGTAACAAGGAAACAAAAGCTTTCTGAGACATGATATGAGCCCCGCCCAGCGAATTTGTGTCTTCAAGCATTCCGTCATGACAAATTTTAAAATGCGTATGCCCAGCCATTCAGAGGGGCCAGGGATATGGCTTTCTGTCTGAAGGTTCCTCTTGATTCACTGCTTTTATGAGCGAGCAGCAAAAGTTCTGGCAAGACTGCGCGGATGCGCAGGCTCGCCTGAACCTTCGCTGCTCCCATAGGCGATAAGTACCAAAATCGCTTGACGGGGCCCATATGGTTATGTCCCTTATGTACAGTAGTGTATTTATCATATGAAATCTGACAGACTGGTCTGCAGTGTAGACCCAGATGAGATGCCACCAAATGGTTTGTTTGTATTTGAGTTTAATGGCCCAGTCAACACTATTTTAGGTCATTTTTGAGCTGGTCAGCTTACCTATCCACACTTTTCCTGGGCAGGCGGTAAGCGGTTAACCAGTACAGTGCACATTCTTTCGCCATAAATTAACAACTGCCCTTCTTGAATCAGCAGAAGGGAGAGAATGACTGCAGAAAAGATTTCTAATGATTAATCTTCATATAAGAATGTTGCCGACCCCCCAAGGTATCAAACCCGCATCCTCATGATGACCAGTCATATGCGCATCTGACTGAGCTACCGAGGCCGCTACACTGTTTGCAACTCATCCAGCTACTTTTAATAAACACATCCATTTTTCTGTTGAATTGAGGTTAACATCCCCCTCAACACTATATAGGTCATTTTGGAGATGTTGCTTCCAATTTTGTGGGACTTTTACCCCGACACTGAGATGAAATGACATCTTTAGCCCTGCTACCCAAACAAACCAAAGAAGTTTATATGTACGAACGGTCTGACTTGCACCACCTTTGTTTCATGGACTTGTTATCATGATGGATATAGGTCAGGTTTTCTATTGTTTCATTGTACATACAGGTAGTGAAATACCATATGTCCATATAACACTCACTTGTGCTAAAATGGATGTCCCCACAACCTATGTTTGGACTCACTGAGGCAGTTCTAATGAGTACCCACAACCAGAAATATTGACATTAATGTATACACTCTAACTATATAAAGTGGGGTTAACCTTGGTATTGAGTACATGGACTTGTTGACATGATGGCAAGTCATGAACACTACACATGATATGTACATGGACATACAAATATCTTTACAAAGTTGGAGAAAGGCATTACCGCGAAGTCTTGCTAAAAAAATCCTCACCGTATGGAAGATCAGTGTATAGCTAAATGTGTTAATTATTATTATTATTATTATTATTTTTATTATTATATGTTTTGAACAAAACACAATCATGCCATGCTTTCCAAGTCTAAATGTTCATTTTACTATCCCTTAATGTTCCTAAGTATTGGGATAGACAAGCCTCGGCAAATAGTGGAGATCCAGATCAGATTCCTCCTGAAAGAGCAGTCTGATAAGGGTCTACACTGTTTGCCACTCTGTCTGCACTTTTTGGACTCCTTGTCGAATCTCGAAACAAATTTGTTAAAATTTTAAGATAATTACAGGAAGTCCTCAAGGTGTCCGAATTTTTAGCATTTTTATGGTATTTTCTATTATGGATATAACAAAGTGTCACGATAACATTGTTTTGCATGACTCCCAACGGAAGTGTTATAAAGTGACTTTTCTGTTGTACCAAAGGCTCAGTGGCTCAGTCGGATGCGCGTCTGACTGGTGATCAAGAGGTCGCGGGTTCGACTCCTGCCGGGGTCGGCAACATTCTTTCGTGGACATTGATCATGAAATCTTTTCTACGGTCATTCTCTCCCTTCCGCTGATTCAAGAAGGGCAGTTGTCAGTTTCTGGCGAAAGAATGTGCACTGTACTTGTTAACCGCTTACGTATAAGCCTGCCCAGGTAAGTGTTGATAGGTAAACTGACCGTTAAAAATGACCTTAATAGTGTTGACTGGGCCGTTAAACTCCAATACAAACAAACAAAACCAAAGGCTCAAACAACTTTGGGACCATATGAATGTGTTTAAGATATCGTTTTTTTTCACGCCATTAAGGGCTGATCATAACATCAGGATCCAGTTGTTCAAAGCAATGTTAGCTTAACGAGCTCGTTAGTGGTCAAATTGAAACCTGTTCTAGCAAGAACAATATCAAAAATTTTGGTATTTTTTGCGGAAAAAATATTAGCATATTTGCCATAATAAAGGATCAAAGTTTTAACGATACTTTAACAAACGACGTCATTAGTTTTGAACAACCGGCCCCAGGTCACGGGGCTTTTGTTTGTTTGTATGGCTGGACTTGAATGGCCAGGCAAACACTCTTTAGATCATATCCACCATGTCAGTTTAAGTAACTACACTTTTCATCGGCAGGTATGTATATAATAACTAACCAGTACAGTGCACATTCTGCGGAAACTGACAATTGCCCTTCTTGAATCAGGTGAAGGAGAGAATGACCATAACAAGAGGGCCAAGTGGCCCTGTAGCGCTCACCTGTGTACCAGAAAATCATGAGTGATGTTTAGAATACCCATCGAGACTTGAAGAAATAGATTGGGCAACATGGTGCTTCCATGCAGAGCTGGAACCGAACGCAGATGAGAACTGGTAAACAGCTTAGAGGTTCAAAGCCTGCCCAGGAAAAGTGGTGCCAGTTGAACCGTCTATGCATTTAAACCCTATTGGTTTCATTGGGCAGCAGAGCTTAAGATGTCATTTCATCTCAATGTTGGGTAAATGTCCCACAAATCTGGAAGCAAAGTCTCCAAAATGACCTACACAGTGTTGACGGGGATGTTAAACCTAAAATCAATCAAAAATCAGGGCCCTGTGGTTTCAGAAAAGAACATTTTTGAAGTTAATCCATTATAAGTCTATTGGAGTTAAGGAGCCCTGGCGAATGGCCAATTCAGACTCCAGGGGCATGGTTGGCAGGAATTATGTAGGAGACCACTTGACATTGCTACATACTAAATATCTAAGCTCTGGGCCTCACGGTTTCAGAGAAGAAGATTTTTTGAAGTTTTTTCCAGTATAAGTCTATAGGTGCTAATGAGCCCTGGGGCATGACAAATTTTGACCCAAAGGGCATTGCTGGCATGATTTATGTGGGTGATCATTTTATGTTGCTATATACTAAATATCTAAGGTCTGTACTTCATGGTTTCAGAAAAAAAGATTTTCGAAGCTTATTTTCCATTATTCCATTATTAGTTTATTGGAGTTACGGGGTCACAAGATTTGGCCAATTTAGACCCTAGGGGCATGATTGGCAGGATTCATGTAGGTGACCACTCGACATTGCTACATGCTAAATACCTAAGCTCTCAGCCTTATGTTTTCAGAGAAGAAGATTTTTGAAGTTTGCTTTTTAAGCTGTCCATTTCAAATCTATGGTAGATAATGTGCCCATGGGCGTGGCCAATTTTGACCCAAGGGGAAATTTTTGGCAGGATTTATTAAGGTGACCATTTCATGTGGCTACATACTAAAGATCTAACCTCTGGGACTTATGGTTTCAGAGGAGAAGATTTTTTTCCCATGGGCATGGCCAATTTTGACCCCAAGAGCATTGTTGGCAGGATTTATGTAGGTGACCACTTGATTTTGCTACATGCTACATATTTAAGCTCTGGGTCCTGTGGTTTCAGAGAAGAAGATTTTTTAAGTTTTTCCAGTTGTAAGTCTATGGGAGTTAAAGAGCCCTGGGGTGTGGCCAATATGGATCCCAGGGGCATAATTGGCAGGATTTATGTCCGTGACCACTTGACGTTGCTACAAACTAAATATCTAAGCTCTGGGCCTTATGGTTTCATAGAAGAAGATTTTTGAAGTTTCTTCCATTATAAGTCTATAGGAGCTGATGAGCACGGGCATGGCCAACTTTGACCCCAGGGGCAGGGTTAGCAGGATTTATGTAGGTGACTATTTTATGTTGCTAGACACTAAATATCTAAGTTCTGTGCTTCACAGTTTCAGAGAAGAAGATTTTGAAGCTTTTTTCCATTATGAGTTTATGGGAGCTGAGGGGCCCCAGGACTTGGCCAATTCGTACCCCAGGGGCATGATTGGCAGGATTTATGTAGGTGACCACTTGCCATTGCTCCATGCTAAATATGTAAGCTCTGGGCCCTGTGGTTTCAGAGAAGAAGATTTTTGAAGCTTTTTTCCATTATGAGTTTATCAGAGCTAAGGGGCCCCCGGGGTGGGGCCCATATGGACCCCAGGGGCATGATTGGCAGGATTTATGTAGGTGACCACTTGCCGTTACACATTCTAAATATCTCAGCTCTGGGCCCTGTGGTTTCAGAGAAGAATATTTTTAAGCTTTTTTCCATTATGAGTCTATAGGAGCTAAGGGGTCCGGGAGAATGGCCCAATTGGACCCCAGGGGCATGATTTGCAGAATTTATTTGGGTGACGACTTGCGATTGCTACATGCTATATATCTAAACTCTGGGCCCTGTGGTTTCAGAGAAGATTTTTTAAGCTTTTTTTTTTCATTATGAGTCTATGGGAGCTAAGGGGCCCCGGGGCGTGGCCCATTTTGATCCCAGGGGCATGATTGGCAGGAATTATGTAGGTGACCACTTGCCGTTGCTACATGCTAAATATCTAAGCTCTGGGCCCTGTGGTTTCAGAGAAGATTTTTGAAGCTTTTTTTTCCATTATAAGTCTATGGGAGCTAAGGGGACCAAGGGTGTGGCCCATTTGGACCCCAGGGGCATGTTTGGCAGGATTTATGTAGGTGACCACTTGACATTGTTACAAGCTAAATATCTAAGCTCTGGGCCCTGTGGTTTCAGAGAAGATTTTTGAAGCTTTTTTCTATTATGAGTCTATGGGAGCAAAGGGGCACTGGGGCATGGCCCATTTGGAACAAAGGGGCATGATTGGCAGGAATTATGTAGGTGACCACTTGCTGTTGCTACATGCTAAATATCTAAGCTCTAGGCCATGTGGTTTCAGAGAGGAAGATTTTTGAAGCTTTTTTCCATTATGAGTCTATGGGAGCAAAGGGGCCCTGGGGCATGGCCCATTTGGAACCCAGGGGCATGATTGGCAGGAATGAAGTAGGTGACCACTTGCCGTTGCTACATGCTAAATATCTAAGCTCTGCGCCATGTGGTTTCAGAGAAGAAGATTTTTTAAGCTTTTTTTTCCATTATGAGTCTATGGGAGCTGAGAGGCCCAGGGGCGTGGCCCATATGGACCCCAGGAGCATGATTGGTAGGATTTATGTGGGTGACAACTTGCCGTTGCTACATGCTAAATGCCTCAGCTCTGGGCCCTGTGGTTTCAGAGAAGAAGCTTTTTGAAGCTTTTTTCCATTATGAGCCTATAGGAGCTAAGGGGCCCGGGGCGTGGCCTGTTTGGACCCCAGGGGCATGATTGGCAGGAATTTTGTAGGTGACCTCTTGCCGTTGTTACATGCTTAATATCTAAGCTCTGGGCCCTGTGGTTTCAGAGAAGAAGATTTTTGAAGCTTTTTTTCATTATGAGAATATGGGAGCAAAGGGACCCCGGGGCGTGGCCCATTTGGACACCAGGGCCACGATTGGCAGGAATTATGTAGGTGACCACTTGCCGTTGCTACATGCTTAATACAGTTGACTCTCGTTATCTGGACCTCGCCAATCTGGACCCTATCACTTATGTCGAACCGATTTCTAAGTCCCGAATATTTCTGCTATATATTTATTGTATTTCAACTTCGCATGTATCGAACTACTTTTAAGTCGACACTTCGGCTATCTCGCCCATCATTTTCAGTCCCTAAATATATTTTTCACTGTTTAACTACTGCATATCTCGAACCGAAATTCATGAGGTAAAGAAGGAAAAAAAAAAGATGCCGCCACAGGGGTGTAAAATTCCACTCGCCCGCTCGCATTTGCGAGTAAGTTTTAAGGCAGGGCGAGTGAGGTTTTCGAAACTGACCTTACTTTTTCTTCATTTTTAGCACCTAAGTGAAAAATTTAGACGATAAGGGCGAGTAAGTTTGAGGGAAATTTTACACCTCTGCCGCCAGTCTTTCAGTTAAAGAAAATAATAATAGACCTTTACAAAACAGTTCATTAATACTCACAATGTTTTAAATTTTCCAAATTGTCCAGGTGCGTTAAAATTAGCACAAACAATACCTTTACCGCTATTACGAAAATCACATGCGTGTAATACAGACTGACATGCGGTGCTCAACCTTTGATCTTAACACCTTCTCGTTTCAATGATTTCCAAGATTTCTGTGATAAAAGGCGGCTCTGATTTGTATTAATGTACAATTAGGTATGACCGGTTGTTTTACGTACTCATCATAAGTGTCAAAATTGAGTATTGCCCCTTGTCCCGATGCACAACAGTGTAGATCCTAAAAAGATGGCTCATGACCAGCTTTCTCGGCAGGACCTAAACTGTTTAAATCAATACGAAGGACTACCGTATGACTTATAGCACGTACTGCTCAGCATTGCATTCACAAGCGGGGAACCATCCCATTTAAATACATATCTATTTTTAGCTTATTTGGATACCCGAATTTGCAGGAATTTCCAAAACACGTGTCTGAGAAATCTTTTATAATCACTATACTTCGACAAGCCCCATTACTTTCATATACAAATTTTAAAAACTCAATAGGCTGTGCATGAATTTTAAAAACACAATAGGCTGTGCATGCTATTACTCTAGAATAACCAAGAATATCACGGCAAATAATGGGCTCTGACATGCATGTGACATCACACTTTGGTTATCTCGTACTACAGATAACTCGAACTTTTTTATCCGGTCCCGTGAGGTTCGAGATACTGAGAGTCGACTGTATCTGAGTTTTGGGCCCTGTGGGTTCAGAGAAGAATATTTTTCCATTATGAGTCTATAGGAGTTAAGGGGCCCCAGGGCGTGGCCAATTTGGGCCCCAGGGGCATGATTGACAGGAATTATGTAGGTGACCACTGGCCGTTGTTACATGCTAAATATCTAAGCTCTGGGCCCTGTGGTTTCAGAGAAGATTTTTGAAGCTTTTTTTCATTATGAGTCTATGGGAGCAAAGGGGCCCCGGGGCGTGGCCAATTTGGACCCCAGGGGCATGATTGGCAGGAATTATGTAGGTGACCACTTGCCGTTGCTACATGCTAAATACCTAAGCTCTGGGCCCTGTGGTTTCAGAGAAGAAAATTTTCGAAGCTTTTTTTACCATTATTAGTCTATGGGAGCGAAGGGGCCCCGGGCATGGCCCATTTGAAACCCAGGGGCATGATTGGCAGGAATTATGTAGGTAACCACTTGCCGTTGCTACATGCTAAATATCTAAGCTCTGGGCCCTGTGGTTTCAGAGAAGATTTTTGAAGCTTTTTTTTTTCCATTATGAGCCTACAGGAGCTAAGGGGCCCCAGGGTGTTGCCAATTTGGAACCCAGGGGCATGATTGGCAGGATTTATGTAGGTGACCACTTAACATTGTTACAAGCTAAATATCTAAGCTCTGGGTCCTGTGGTTTCAGAGAAGAAGATTTTTTAAATTTTTCCCAATATAAGTCTATGGGAGCTATATGTTGCCATTGCAACCAGAATTCCAATCTGATCAGCCCAGAAATTGTTTACGGATGCAAGGACGGACTCATGCATGGACGAGGGACAAAATGTGATTACAAAAGCTCATCTAATCACTACACTAAATATCTCAGCTCTGGGCCCTGAGGTTTCAGAGGAGAAGCTTTTTGAAGCTTTTTTCCATTATTAGCCTATAGGAGCTTAGGGGCCCCGGGACATGGCCCATTTGGACCCCAGGGGCATGATTGGCAGGAATTATGTAGGTTACCACTTGCCGTTGCTACAGGCTAAATACCTAAGCTCTGGGCCCTGTGGTTTCAGAAAAGAAGATTTTCGAAGCTTTTTTCAATTACGAGTCCATGGGAGCGAAGGGGCCCCGGGTCGTGGCCCATTTTGAACCCAGGGGCATGATTGGCAGGAATTATGTAGGTGACCACTTGCCGTTGCAACATGCTAAATATCTAAGCTCTGGGCCCTGTGGTTTCAGAGAAGAAGATTTTTTAAGTTTTTTTTTTTTCCATTAAGAGTCTATAGGAGCTAAGGGGCCCTGGGATGTGGCCAATTTGGACCCAGGGGCATGATTGGCAGGATTTATGTAGGTGACCACTTAACACTGTTACAAGCTAAATATCTAAGCTCTGGGCCCTGTCGTTTCAGAGAAGAAGATTTTTTATTTTTTTCCCATTATAAGTCTATGGGAGCTATATGTTGCCATGGCAACCAGAATTCCAATCTGATCAGCCCAAAAACCTTATGCAGCCTTTCCCCCTACCTGATGATGCTTCACATGAAATTTGATCAAGATTGGTCATGGGGTATTAGAGATATACTTATTTAAAATTGTTTACGGACGCAAGGACGGACAAATGCACGCACGCATGATGGACGACGGACAAAATGTGATCACAAAAGCTCACCTTGTCACTACCTGCCAGGTGAGCTAAAAAAGATTTCACAATCAGTCTCCATTAAAGTATGTTGCAGATCTGGCAGTTATCGAAACCATGGCCTTCTGATTACCAGTCAGATGTGCAGCTTTCCTTCTCACTAAGACTGATCCTATAGAAAAGTGAACAGGAGGTCCCAAAAAATTATCTGCCTTTTAAACAAGAATTCTGCCAAAGGCTATGTCGCGCTTGTGGGGGGCGCAAAGTCACCGAACCATTACATCTAGGCCAAAGTCAAACATAGATGCTTGCATAAAAGTTGCCATTCTTAAATGCACGATTGTACTAAGTATCATTAATGAAGCTCTAACAATTCTTGAGAAATGGACTTAACCATTAGGGTGAATGCTAGCGTGGTTGCCATATATTACAAAGTCAGTGAACCATAAAATGTAGGTCAAGGTCAAATATGGATGCTTGCATTTAAGTTTCCATCTCCAGATACAAGTTTGTACCAAGTATCATTAATGAAGCTCTTGTAGTTTTTGAGAAATTAACTTGACCATTTGGGTGAATGCTGGGGTGGTCACAATATTATACAAAGTCAGTGAACCATAAAATGCTGGACAAGTCAAATATGGATGCTTGCATTTAAGTTGCCATCCCCAGATATAAGTTTGTACCAAGTATCATTAATGAAGCTCTTATAGTTCTGAAGAAATTGACTTGACCATTAGGCCTAGGGTGAACGCTAGGGTGATCGCAATATTTTACAATTAATGAAGCTCTAACAATTCTTGAGAAATGAACTTAACCATTAGGGTGAATGCTAGCGTGGTTGCCATATATTACAAAGTCAGTGAACCATGAAATTTAGGTCAAGGTCAAATATGGATGCTTGCATTTAAGTTGCCATCCCAAGATACAAGTTTGTACCAAGTATCATTAATGATGCTCTTATAGTTCTTGAGAAATAAACTTGACCATTAGGGTGAACGCTAGGGTGGTCGCAATATTTTACAAAGTCAGTGAACCATAAAATGTAGGTCAAGGTCAAATATGGATGTTTGCATTTAAATTGCTATCCCCAGATACAAGTTTGTACCAAGTATCATTAATGAAGCTCTTATAGTTCTTGAGAAATAAACTTGATCATTAGGGTGAACATTAAGAGTGGTCGCAAATGTTGATGCCTTGACAAATGGACAGATGAATGAACGGACAGACGGAAGAAGGAACGGAAAACCAGATGCCTATATCGTGCCATGCTAATAGCAGGCGCGACAAAAAATGGCAGAAAAATGTGCCAGGTGTTCCCATTCCCCTTAAGAGTTCACTATTACATACCACATATTTAAATTTGCATTCATGCTCTGTCTTAATGGAGAAACAACTGAAAATAAAAGGTAAACAAATACATGTTAACCCTTGTTCTGCTGAGCCCGGATATGCCTTTTCTTTGAAACAATGTAGATCCAGATCAGATGGCTTCTGAAGAAGCCATCTGATCAGGATCTACATTGTTTGTCATTCAGATTGTGAATTTGTTGTAACAATTTGCTACAGGTAATCTGATTGGCTGATAATCGGTAGTGGGTGTGGCATATATGAATATTCAGCAGGACAAGGGTTAAGCAACGTTATTTATATACTTAATCATACAAAACTGTCTAGAGCAGACCCAATCCGGACTGATCAACTACACAGACTGTCAAGAGTCTTGAAATGTTAGAGATAGAATTGTTTGATTTCAGGTTTTGCATCCCACATTTTGCCGCCCAATGAAACCAAGTCCTTATATGCACTGGGCAGTCTGTCTTGCACCACTATCCTGGGCAGGCTTAGTCTACGCGGTTTACCAGTACTCATGTGCGGTCAGTTTCAGCTCTGCATGGAAGCATTGTGCAGCCCAATCTATTTCTTCAAGCCCTGATGTTAGGGGGCCAAAACCATTAGGGTGAATACTTGGATTGTTGCAAATGTTGGTGGCTTGACGATTGTGGTAAATATGTTGTGAACTGGAGGATAGAAACAGTCTCAGGATAGACTGGCATTTTTGTCCTGGATTTTAACAGCCCAAACAAAAATATTTATCATACTAAGCCAGTCAGCTGACAAAACTGAACTTTTCCGGGGCATTTTATTCTTTCTATTTGAGTTGTAAACCAGTGTTGGGCACAGCCTTTCCCTAGTAACAGTACAAAAACATAAACTTTATACATAATTATACACTATAAAATGTCTGAATTTGGCATACCAGGCCCTGTTGGTCAAAGAATTTTTAGCTTAAGGAACTCTTTAATTTGTGACCAGGGGCCAGTTGTTCAAAGCATTATTAGCTTAACAAGCTTGTTAGTGGTCATATTGTTAACTGTTCTAGCAAGTACAATATCTAAAATTTTGGTATGTTTGCTGAAAAAATCTGAGCAGCCTTTTGCAAAGCTGCTCATATTTTTTTCAGCAAAAATATTAGCAAGGTTGCCATATTTAATGATCAAAGTTTGAACGATATGTTAACTATAACGTCCTTAGATTTGAACAACTGGCCCATGAATGTTAAATATTTTGGCAAAACGCTGTCTAATACAGTGTACACTGGTATTTTTGCTGAAAGAAAACACGAGTAGTTGCAATAATGCAAAAACTACTCCCGTTTTTTTTTTTCAGCACAGATTTTAGTATATATGGCATATTGAATGAAAAAATCTTAACAATGCATAAGCTAGTTACATTTTTTTTCAGCAAAATATTAGCATATTTGGCATATTAAACGATCAAAGCCTTAATGATACATTAACTAACTACAGCTTAAGTTTTGAGCAAATGGACCCTGAATGCTAAAAGTTTTAATATAATGTAAATAAACTCATGACTTTGTCTGCTTTGAAGTCCATACCTTGTTCAGCACCTAGAAACCTACATTCTGGTAAAGTTCTTGGCTGGTTAGGATCTACAGTTATCTGTATAGAAGCATTTGTACCTAGAATACAGTGAAATTCCGCTATTAAGACCACCTAAAAATAAGACAAATTATGCTTTCAAAATTTAGAAGGTTGCTTTGTTTTGTTTGAATTGGTTTTTTAACGGACCAGTCAACCCTGTTTAGGTCATTTTTGAGCCGGTCAGTTTACCTATCCACAATTTTCCTGGGCAGGCTTATACGTAAGCGGTTAACCAGTACAGTGCACATTCTTTCGCCAGAAAGTGACAACTGCCCTTCTTGAATCAGCGGAAGGGGGAGAATGACCATAGAAAAGATTTCATGATCAATCTGCACGAAAGAATGTTGCCGACCCCGACACGTATCGAACCAGGGTCCTGATCACCTGTCAGATGCGCATCCTACTGAGCTACCGATGCCGGCATAGAAGGTTGCAGTTACACTTCATTGTGGTTTCTATATCCAGCTGGTTCCAGTATGAGACTACCTTACGGACTGTTCAAAGGTGGTCTTGAAGACCACCTTTGAACAGTCCCAAAGGTGGTCTTAATATGGGGATTTTACTGTATAGTGAAACTTATCTGACTGAAACGCTGATGGTTCATTTATTATGTTACCACAGCTTCAGATTTGTTTGTTTTGTTGGGAGTTAAAACAGCCCAGTCAACACTTTTTAGATACTACTGAGGCGATCAGTTTACCTTACCACATTTTTCCTGCACAGGCTTATACATTAAAGCTGTTAAACAGTACAGTGCACATTCTTTAGCCAGATACTGACAACTGCCCTTCTTGAATCAGCTGAAAGGAAAGAATGACCACAGAAAAGTTTTCAAGATCAATCTTCATAAAAGAATGATTCCATCTGGCAGGTATAGAAGCTGGGACCTTCTGATTACCAGTCAGATCCATAACTTTACATAACACATATGTGTGTAGTTAACCATTTTTGTACCAAACGGAATCTCCCTCCTTATATACAGCAGGAGTCCATTTCAAAATTTAGGAGTGTAGGGTTATTTTATGTTCAAACTTGGTTTGGAAAATTGCTTAACTTTTTGCAAACAGTGTAGGCCCTGATCAGACGCCGCATTATGCGGCGTCTGATCTGGGCCTTCACTGTTTGCTAATTACCCGTTTTGGGGTTTCTGGTACAAAATGGGTTAAAGGTGATTTTTTTCTTGACAATATGTTGTGTGTTCTCTTTAGTATTGCCTCATCAAGGCAATGATATGAGTATTGATAGCTCAATTACCATGTCTGACTGGAATATGTTTTCGGGTCGACTGTCTGTCGATCGACCCTAAGTTACTAAAGCACAGAAACTCTTCAGTACTGAAGTCCATGTGACTATCACTGATATGTAGGAAATCCATGTAACAGTTATTTATAGAGAATTCAAAGCCTTGTTAGCTTAACGAGCTCGTAAGTGGTCAAATTGTTACCTATTCTAGCAAGTTTAATACCTTAAATTTTGTTATTTTTGCTGAAAAAATGTGTACAGCTTTTGCATACGCAAAAACTACTCATATTTTTTTCTGCATAATTATTTGTATCCCTGTGAGGTCAGAGTGCTGCATAGTGGGCTGTCTAATCTCATGTATTAGGTTCAGCAAACAGCGAGTCCCAGATCAGATGTCGCATAATTTGGTGTCTGAGCAGGGTCTACTCTGTTTGCTTACAACACAGGAATTTCAGGGTCAGGCATCTGATTAGGGTCTAAACCCTTTGCTTACAGTACAGGAATGTAATAGTTAAGGTCAGGCATCTGATCAGGGTCTACACTTTTTGCTTACAGTAAAGGAATGTAATGGTTAAACAAAAAGTTAACAGTCTATGTCACCATTCAGGATCACTTTTCCAGTTTTCACTCTGAGACAATCAACCCTCCAGTGATGTGCTTTAAGGGGAATGGATACACCTTCAGGGGAGGCAACTCCTGCAGAAGTATTTTTGTCTCCCATGTCAATAGGGGTCAACTCTGAAAGGAAAGAATTTGCTCCTGAGGAGCAAATTCTTTCCTTTAAGAGTTGACCCCTTTTCCAGTGGGACAGGGCTTATAGAAAAGCGAACAGGAAGTCCCAAAAGTTGTCTCCCTTGGAAAAAATAGCGGAAAATTCTGCCAGGTGTTCCCATTCTCCTTAAGTTCTAAAAGAAAAATTTTCCTAAAGCTCTAAAAAACCAACACAGTTGGACTTCAATGATTCAAACAGCGTGGGTTCATGAAAATTTGTTTGAGATTTTATTAGTTATTTTGATTCTTGACGGGGAACATGGGGTCATATTCCCTACCTGAGAGCGATATTTGCCCGAGCCATTTATTTGCCCGAGCCTAATGGCTCGGGCAAATTAGGCTCGGGCAAATATCGCTCTCAGGTGGGGAATATGATCCCAGGTTCAACGTCAAGAATCAAAATAACGAATTTGTTATACTGGAAAGCCTTTTTGACAACACTTTGTACGTACAGTAAAACCTGTCTTAGTGGCCACCGCTATTAAGCAAACAACCTGTCTTAAGCAAGCAGGCTTTCAGTTCCCCAAAAAGGAAAATGTATGAAAATTCACCTGTGTTAAGCAAGCACCTGTGTTATGCAAGCACTTTTTGATTATCCCATAGGTGCTTGCTTAATTAAAGGTTGGACTGTACATTGCTGCAATGTTTTCCAAAGGATTCTTTTTATTCAGAGTGCTAAGCATTGTTGTTGTTGTTGTTGTTGTTTCCAGTTTCCCCGTGTCGCGGGTCGTCAGCTGGTGGGGTCCCAGGGAACTAATCCATTCTGGCACTACACCTTAGCCGTTCGGTGCTACCCCCATTCCACGTTCAGGGGTGTAAAATTCCACTCGCCCGCTAGCATTTGCGAGTAAGTTTTAAGGCAGGGCGAGTAAGGTTTTCAAAACTGACCTTACTTTTTCTTCTTTTTTTGGACCTAAATGAAAAGTTTAGACGATAAGGGCGAGTAAGTTTGAGGGAAATTTTACACCTCTGACGTTGCCGGTGAATGGGGAGACCATCGCTCGGCTCCAGCCCCATCCGTCCGTGTCTATCGTAAGTCCGCTGCAGTCGGTCCATTTTGTCTTCTACTCGACGTTATAATTTTTTGCTTGTCAATATGCCGAACCGTGTCAGAGCAGGAAAGGGTCAATTTTGATATTGGTATTTTTTATTTTTTTTTTATTTGATTTTTGTATATTTATATATAACGTATGTACATTTTTACATTGTTTGGTCTGTTTCCCCATCTTGTTGAGTGGTCTATTTTTTAAGTATATATGCGGGCGGATGTGCTTACCCCACCACGGACCTGTTTTGTTTGTTTTTCTTGTGCCTTAAAGGTGGCGTTGTCCGTTTTAGGGCAAGCCCACCCGCTCACAGTTGCTGGGGAGGACAGTTTTTGTACCTGCAAGATAAAGCTAGTGGTTTATATTTTGTGTTGTTGTTTTTTTGGTTTATCTGTACATACAATATGTAACATAATAACATGAAGTGCCGGCCTACGCCGTCTCGGGATTGAACTCGTATTTATTTTGTTAATGAGTGACGTCTATCGCGGAGGATGTGCATATTAGGTCAATCCCATTTTATGCATTTGCCGTTTTAAGTTAAGAAAAAGTGATGCCTTCCTCGACGTAGGATGCCGCACTCTGCGGGACCATAAGTGGGTCAGTCGCCATGTTTGCATATCATTTACGCATCCTACGTGAAGGAAGGCACCATAGGAGGAAAGTGTATTCCTGCCTAGCCATTTGGAGGCCCGAGACAACGTTAGCCGATCTCCTTTGTGTTGTTGTCCTTTTTGGGACAAGACCATCCGCCCACAGTTGCTGGGAAGGACAATTTTTGTACCTGCAAGGTTGTGCTTGAAGATTATATTTGTGTTTTGTTTCTTCTGTACATACAACATATAACATAGTAACATGGTGTGTTGGCTTCCGCCGTCTCGGGCCCAAATTCGTATTTATTTTAGTTAGTGGGTGACCTCTATCGCGGCGGATGTGGAAAGTAGGTCAATCCCCTTTCATGCTTTTTCGTTTGAAGTTAAGAAAAGGCGATGCCCTCCTCGACGCAGGATGTATTCTGTGGGACCGAAGGAGAGTCATTTTGTGTTGCCATGTTTGCATATCACTATCGCATCCTACGTGTAGGAAGGCATCATAGTAGAAATAAAAGTATTCTTGCCTAGCCGTTTGGGGACCCGAGACAACGTTTGCCAATCTCTTTAGTCAAAGTGGTTAGTGCAAATTGTTATATAATCATGTAGGTCGCATACAAGCGTCCGCCTGTGCACGTGCGCAGTCGAGCGCTCCTATGCGATCTTGTTTTTAATGTTTCATATTTACACAAATAAAAATGTTTGAAATCGCTTTTTGAGAAAACTCTTCTTCTTCTTCTTCTAACACCAGGTTTTTGATCTCTCTTTTCTATACTATCCTCTCTACTGTATTCCCATCCTACAACTATCGCTATATCTACCTATCTAGTGTGGTTGTATGTTGGTTTAGTTTCGCGTGGGTGGTTGTGTGTGTTAAAAGCCTTCCTTCAGGTCGCGCTAAGTCATGCCCTAGTTAGTTTGTTAATTGCCCTTGTCTGTATTGATATGTGGCCATCTTGACCGTCTGTCTTTATTACGGTCATGGCGCAATTTGCTGTTTTTGGTGATTTTTATGTTATGCGACAAGGGCAGTACGGAGGGCTGTATGATATACCAGGCGAGATGCGGTTTTTCAGTCGTGGTGGTATGCAGAAGGCCCTTTTGAGGGCCCCCAGGTCATTCCGTTTGGGTAACCTTATAATGTACATCCTTTATTCGAAAGCGAAAGTTGCGAAAAAAGAAAGAAAAAGATGTGATAAGGCGTCTTGTTTCTTATTTCTGTCCCACTTTTCTGTATGCGTTCCTGAAGGAGAGGCTTTGTTTGCTAGTGTGCTGTTGTGCCGTTTTCCTTTGGGTTGTGTGGCTCTCGATCAGCCAGGCTTTTGACGCAACGCTCCTAAGTGCAAAGTCCAAGGACCGCAACCACAGCGCTACGTCTTGTTCTGACTTCCCGTTTGCCTCACCCC
This sequence comes from Lucinisca nassula, assembly GCA_963580285.1. Lineage (NCBI taxonomy): Eukaryota > Metazoa > Mollusca > Bivalvia > Lucinida > Lucinidae > Lucinisca > Lucinisca nassula. The sequence goes on from OY757012.1 coordinate 21,728,781, forward strand.
CTCAGGAGGGGCCGGGCGACGGATTTTCCTTGTGGTGGGTCCATGCCCAGTCCCGGCGTGCTTTCGTGTGGTCCTCTTTCGGGCTGTGTGGCTCCCGATCAGCTAGGGCTTTGGTGCAGCGTTCATAAGTGCAAAGCCAATGGGCCGCAACCACAACGCTACACCTTGTCTTAACTTCTCGCTTGCCACACCCCCTCTGGAGAGTGGGTCGGGCCATGGATTTTCCTTGTGGTGAGTCCATGCCCCGTTCTGCTATGGTCTTCTCACAGTGATCCAGGGATCGCTGTTACCGATAGGCACTCCTTAGTGCAAAGCCGAGGCCGCAACCACAGCGCCTATCATTGACTTTGTTCCCCTTTTTGCTGTGAGACGACCGCCCTTTGATCACTACGGCCCTTTTTGGTTGGTAGCGTCTAAGGTGCGGTTGGAATATTTATTTTTACTGTTCTGAACTCGGGTCTCTAGAGATTTTGGTTTAAAGTATGTATTCTCGTAGGGGGTGTGTTTTACGGTACAATGCGATTAATTTTAGTCTGCGCCCTTAGTTTTCCCCTATATTTTGTCCAGGTAGTTTGTTTTCTCAAAGAATTTGAAGACCGCGTCCCTCATTTCCTGTGAATTTAGATTGAGAGTGCTAAGCATTAAGCATGACTGGCTTACTTATAGCTATTCTCCTATGTACAGCACTATATGTTGGTTTCTCTGGTTCAAGAACCCATGTATTTTTGTCAATTTCTGCCATCATATCCCAGAATCCTTTGTATGTAGAGATACACTGAGAAAACTGCTGATACAGGTCTAATAATTGGCTCTGAAATAACAAACAAGCAGACCCATGTATCAGAAAATGTTTGTTTTATATGGGACACCAAGTCTCAGGTAAGCTCATCAAAAATGACACTTTATAAACTTGAGCACTGTCTTTATATACAGGCTGTCTAATAAATATACAGTCAACCCTCTGTATATCGTCATTCGATATAACAAAAAAGCTCATTACAGTATAGCTCCAATATATCGCGTTCCGATATTTCGCGATGTCCAATCTATCGCGGTCACACCGTGGATCCCGTTTTTTTTTCCTTAAAAATTCATAATTAAAAAAAAATAAGAGTTTTAAGTTGTTAAAATTTACTTAAAACCAGGTTAAACCAGGCGCCAATTGTCAGTTCACACATTATAACCAAATAATCCAATTAGCGTCAGTTAGAACAGGTATTGGCGAACAATTAATCTTAATCCCCAAACTTGTCATAACTGAGTAATCCACTCAATGCTCAATCAGACAACGATGTACGTGCGCCCTCATGCAGAGCATCCTAATCGTGATCTATCATGCCTTCCACGTGAAAATAAAATGAAAGAAATCAAAACACAATAAAATGACAGTTTTGTTGTTGTATAGTTTTTCGGCCCGTGGTAGATGGTAAATAATTTTTTTCCAACCACTACTTTTAATGATTCTGACCTCTGGCAAGCCAAGGGAAACAACATGAATTGCTTTAGCGCTTAGCGCTTATGGTAGTTGCGCCCCTTGGCCGTCACCGTTACAGACAACCAGGGGAACCCGCACATCCAAAATGGCGTCCTGTTTTGACATTTTAGCAATCACATGTTTTCAGACGCAGATTTTCAGCTGTTCTCGAATGTAAGTTAATTGGTAAACATAGTCCCCTTTGTTTGTTCTGTCATTGAGTAATTCTGAACCTCTTTAATGGTGAAATACGGCCGATAGCATTACTGACAGCCATTAGTGTGGATTGATAAATGGTATCTCACCAAACTATCACTGCGACTTGTATTGGCATCTCGGCAAACTACCGCAACTTATATCGCACTCCGACCACATTGCGGTTTTCAGGCTATGGACCCCAACTACCAAGATATATTGGAGCTTTACTGTATAACTACAATTTAAAAGGAATAGACACACCTTCAGGGGAGGCAACTCCTGCAATAAAAAAATGCATCTCTACCTCTTCGTATTATGTTTTTCTGTGTAGTCACTTTTTTTTTCTTATTTCTCCATAAAACCATATGTTGTAGGTAATTGTCAGCAACACCTCAATGAGGCAATTCCAACAAGTACCCACAACATATACTTCTGACAAGAAACTAGAAATCTTTCCAACCCACCATAAATGTAATTTGACCCTTGTCTTGCTGTTCACGACAACCCCTATCTTTGCAAACAGTGTAGATCCAGATCAGATGGCTTCTGATCACGATCTACACTGTTTAGCATTCAGTTTATGAATTTGTAGCAATAAATTACATCAAGTAATTTGATTGGTTGATAGACAGAAATGGGTGTGGCTTAAATGAATATTCAGCAAGATATTTGATCTCGGAAATTTGCAAAAGGTCACCAAAGTCTAATCAAGTCTTTGGTAGGTTGATATCATATATATTCCAACACACATCTGAACACAATTCATTTCAGAGATATGATGCAGACAAGACATTTCTGGCCCAGAATTGATAGTTTTCAGGAGCCTGTAACCTTGAAAATAAGGTCAATGTCACCAAAATATATCAAAATCTTTGGTAGGTTGCAATGATACATGCATATTGTTACTTTGTATCAAGTTTGAACAATAGGGTGCAGACAAGCCATTTTTGGCATGAATTTGACCATTTGGGGGAGCTTGTGACCTTGTGTCACCAAAATATAATCAATTCTTTTGTAGGTTGTAATGATTAGGGCTGACTATCGATGCCAATTTTGACTATCGTGATAGTATTGCTATCGTGGAAACTACTATCACGATACTATCACTATCGCAGCATACTATCACGATACTATCGTGATACTATCGGGTACTGTTATAAATGATTCATAGGTGTTATGTCACTCACATAAAAATGGCTAAGAGTGACAGAACAAGTTAGGAAAATTGCAATGGCCTTATTGTATGTTCTTTGTGTTTTAATATCAGCATTCATTCCCTCCGGGCTATTCCGGAAATTAAAAAACATCATGAGGAGACTGCTCTTTATATATCCCCACCACCTACAGAAGGACCCACCCGTTAAAAATAGCTTGCTGCTTCCAGTATATATTCCTGTCATAGCTTTAATACCTATGCACATACACCTTTGCAGTGTTTGAGATTTTCTGCTTGTGGAAACTGCCACATGCTGATCATTCTTCGATTGTTTGATGTTTGCCGCCTGTGGTAAATTAATCTGTGTATTCAGTTAATAAGGTAACTTGATCATTACATAGTATTACGTAATCACAGCACGACATTTTAGCACCTCTTTAAGGGCGACATGAATCTAACAAACTGCATTAAAACTTGAATTTACATATTTTTTATTTGAACTTAGCATCAAATGCTAGACTATCAAAATAGGAGTAAAGCAATGAACAAGTCGAGGTTTTCATTAAGCAATACGTACAGGTTTCGACCTGGGCACTCTGACTCTGTGAACATTGCACACCAGACAGCTAAGCAGCAATAATAATAAAGTTTTTATGTAATGAAATTGGGCCGTTTTGACCTGTTATTTTTTTCTGGAATATCCCTCAAGATATTGTAATAGAAAGACAACCGAAAATAAAATAAGGAAGACACATGAAAAAGAAAAACGGCAAATTGTCCACCATTCACCTTAATAAAGTACTTGATAGACGGAGACCTAAGGCCACGTGCTGCACACTTTTTGGTTGTGTTCTTTTCCTGAAGAATGACGGCAGGAAAATAAATCTTTGTCAGCTTAAATGTTCCCCACAGAGTTCTACTGAAATCCCAGCACACTGACGACATCATCATTGATGCATGTGTGCATACTTATCGACTAATCTGAGTCTATCATGTACGCACATGCGCATTCTGTGCATTTCTCGGGAATCATGAGACCACAAACGGGCGGTTTGACAGTCTGGTCCTAATACTCATTAGCTGTCGTGTTTGTCAGATGCAAAAAGAGTCACATATACAAGTTAAATTGCATTATACCGTCGTTTATTATACATTTACCTATGTGAATGAGTCAGCATATAGCAAAAACAAACATTTCTTCATACAAATGATCAGCTTGTGCATCTTGCGAATGTCTTCAAAACTGAACAGGGAAATGACGTTTGTCCCAGAAGCCATAATACGGAAGGCTAATACAAACAGCAAACATTTATATATGACTGTGCAGGCTGATCTAAGCCTTCACATGTCGCACAGGTTTCACTGTCATGTTTTTAAAAAGTTGCATGCAACAACTATGTGAGCAAATTATCATTGACGTTTTGTTATTGAAAAACGCGATAAAATTTCTAACTGCCTCAACTGCACGTGCAAAAATGACGGCGGGAAATTCATCGCCGCAAGAAATACACTACGATACACATGTGAGAACAGCGACGACTCAGATCATCATGCACATATGTGAAGGCTTATCAGTCTGTCCTGATTACAGCTGCATGGATATACTTGTCAAAAATACTTGCGTCATTACACAACAGTACGGGTATATTTTCAAAGTCTATTGAAGAAAAAAAAACTATCGAAACTATCGATAGTTGAATGAACTATCGGCGATAGTTATCGATAGTCCAGAGTACTATCGATGCATTGCTATCGAGGCAGTCACTATCGCGATGCATCGATCTATCGATGCATCGTTACACCCCTAGTAATGATATACAGTAGAACTCCGATGGCTCGAACACCGATGGCTCGTTTACCATGGCTGAGTCGAACCCATTCTTCAGTCCCTAGGGAGTTTATGTACATAAGAAATAGGGAGGGTAAAAATTAGGATATTTTCGTCTTTTATCTTGCAAATGTATGCTGTGTGTACTCATTAGAATCGCCTCAATGAGGCGATTCTAATGAGTACACACAGCATGCATTTTCATTATACAACACAGAAAAAGATGTTCTAAAGTATGTCGTTATGCCTCCTGGCGTTTGCCCTCAGTGGCTCGAACTACCCCTGTCTCGAACAGATTTTCATGGTCCCAAAGGTGTTCGAGCCATTGAAGTTTGACTGTATTTTTACAAGTTAGACCAAAATTCATCTATTCCTTCATGAGACAGGGTGCAGACAAGGCATCTGGGGCCTGAACTGGCAGTTATTGTGAGTTTTTGACCTTGAAAATATGGTCAAGGTCACCAAAATCTAACAAAATCCTTTGTAGGTTGTTAAGTTTGACCAAAATGTATCAATCAGTTCATAAGAAAGGGTACAGACAAGCCATTTTTGGCCCATAATTGATAGTGGTTTTGAAAATAAGGATGAGGTCACCAAATTCTAACCAAATCTTTGGTACATTGTAATGATATAATGTACATGTACCAAGTTTGACTAAACTTCACTGATTTGTTAATGAAATAGGGTGCATATAAGCCATTTTTGGCCCCTTTTTGTGACCATAATTGAGTTTTTTAGCCAGTGGCCTTGAAAATGAGAAGGTCATCCAAACTTAACTATTTTAACCATCCTAGTTATGTTACCATGCAAGCATCCATATAGTGCTTCAAACAGGATATGCCAACTCTAACACCAACGGGACCTGCACCAACAACAGTATGTCTCTCTAACTCTTTGGCTTAGTTTTGTTTGTTTGTATTGGAGTTTAATGGCCCCATCAACACTATTTAGGTCATTTTTTAAATGGGCAATTTACCAATCCACACTTTTCCTGGGCAGGCTTATACGTAAGCGGTTAACCAGTACAGTGCACATTCTTTCCCCAGAAAATGACAACTGCCCTTCTTGAATCAGCAGAAGAAAATGACCGTAGAAAAGATTTCATGATCAATCTCCACAAAAGAATGTTGCCGACCCCAGCAGGTATCAAACCCACATCCACCTGATCACCAGTCAGACGAGCATCCGACTGAGCTACCGAGGCCGGTCTTTGGCTTAGGATACTCTTTCATTGTTACCAAAGTTATGCTTGCCCATGATTACTAAGGCTGACACGATTAATTGTATAATCGATTAATCGATCAATAAATTCAACAAAAATGATTATCATTTATGATTTGCTTTTAATAGATTATTTGATAGGTACAATTTACTACCCAAAGTTATGCCTAAAATAGCTGGATGAGTGGCAAACAGTGCAGACCCTGATGAGACGCCGCATTCTACGGCACCTCATCTGGGTCTACACTGTTTGCTCAGCCCTGTCTGTTCAAATATACATATGGTAAAGTGCAACATATGGTAAGAGTCAAGCTCATAAGAAAGCCAGACAGGTAAAATTATGACAAAAACCTCAGCGATTACTAATCGATTATTGATCGCAATGACAGGACTGATAATCGATTGTATTTTCAGCTCCGATTAGCCAGCCCTAATGATAACCCTTCATCAGATGCCAATCACAACAACTGCCATCTACTTTGTCGTCTGCTGATTACAGTGGAACTTCAATGGCTCGAACTCTGATGGCTTGTTTACCATGGGTGTGTCGAACCCATTCTTGAGTCTGCAGGAAATTCCTCAAAATACGATATAGGGATAATATAGGGAGTTTCTTCTTTTATCTTGCAAATGTATGCATTGTGTACTCATTAGAATCGCCTCGATGAGGCGATTCTAATGAGCACACACAACATACATTTATAATATAGAACACCGAAAAGATATCCCACAATTATCTCCATCATGCATTTTGATATGACACTAATAGTAACCGTCAGTGGCTCGAACAACCGCTGTCTCGAACAAATTTTCTTGGTCCAAGGGTGTTCGAGCCATCGAAGTTCGACTGTACTTTAGAAGTCATTCAACGGCAAACAGCATGGACCCTGATCAAGCTGCCCCTCTAGAAGCAGTCTGATCAGGGTGCACACTGTTTGCTGGAGTACAAAAAATACCTTTAGAAAGTTGCATACAACATAAACCAATGACACTCTTTGATGCAGGCTTTCTGTGCATCTTAAGAGTAAGCACATTCAATGATCATAAATTGTCACTGTGAACTTACGTGTGGTGTCCAGTGAACTTCAAACTTTCCTGGAATTTCTGCCTGGCATCTAGGAACCTCATTAGGGTACTGCAAAATTGACAGGATGTCACTTATAAACAAAGCTGTTATAACTCATAATACTCTTTATCATATGACGTCGTGTCTGAGAGTGTAATAACTCCATGGAATATTTTCGATAATCCTCTAGTGGATTAAATATGCAAATAAGGTAGATACGTCCCGTAACGTTACATGTACGACGTCCTTAACGACATCGTTTTTACTAATGGCGGAATATTGACATTTTTTGTAAACAATGGCGAATATAATACGTATTAAATGGCATATGATAAATAGAATCTTGCATTCGTGCTCATGTATTATTGAAATTATTAAACTCATTGAGGTAAAGGGATTAAATGCTCGGCAAAGCCTCGCATTTTATCCCTTTTCCTCAACTCGTTTAATAAATTCAATAATACATGAACACTCGTGTAAGATCCTCTATGTCAGTTATAACAATAGTTTGGCTTACAACAGCTGAGTAATGGATACACCTTCAGGGGAGGCAACTCTTTCAAAAAGGTTTATGTCTCCATGACAGGCACATGATATGCCACGCATTGAAGCTGGATGAGTGGCAAACAGTGTAGTCCTGATGAGAAGCCACATTCTACTATGTCTCATCTGGATTCATGATGTTTTCTCAGACCCATCTGTCTGAATACTTATGGTAAGTACGGTACTTTTTCTCATAGTGTTTCAGAATCCTAGATATAGAGGATCTTACATGAGTTTAGGAAAAGGGATAGAATGCTCGGCAAAGCCTCGCATTTTTTTTTTTTCAAACTCTTAGAGAAGACTTCATAAGTCACCAAAAATTCTTCTTTAGGTAGACCCCAAGCTTCTTCATCTTAAATCATTGGACGACAGGACTTGAGATGTCATTTTATCTCAATGTCAGGTAGAAGTCACTTCTCCCTAATTTTTTTGGCTAGCTTGGGCCCTGAATGTCAGGTAAAAGTCCCATAAAATTGAAAGCAACGTCTCCAAAATGACCTAAATAGTGTTGTGTTGATGGGTACGTAAAACCTCAATTCAAACAAACAAGTACATAGTAAAATTGCAATTACACAAACACACTGATGGCTCATTTACAAGTGCTGATCTCAATAAGCCTTGATGAGGCAATTCTAATGAGTATACAACAAAACTTAACCCTTGTCCTGCTGAATATTAAAATATGCCACACCCACTACTGATTATCAACCAATCAGATAACTTGATGCAAATTATTGCAACAAATTCATAAACTGGGTGGTAAACAATGAAGATCCTGATCAGATGGCTTCTTCAGAAGCCATCTGATCTGGATCTACATTGTTTGAAAGATAAGGCATATCCGGGCTCTGCAGGACAAGAGTTAATAGGACAGAAAACTCAAAAGATACCCTTTAAAGGGCTGAACAAACTCACCTGTTTGCCATGGAAAGTGTCTCATGCTGAAAGATGAGTTAAATTTTTGTCCTACCAAAACTACATGCCAATGAGAGAAATTTTGAAGAATTTTCAATCCTTGCCTTTAACTCTACTCATTATGCTTAACCCTTTTTGTACCAAATGGAATCTTCCTCATAAAATATACCGGGAGTCCATTCCAAAATTAAGGGGTGTCAGGTTGTGTTTTCTTCAAATTTGCTTGGAAAATGCCTTAACTTTTCGCAAACAGTGTAGGCCCTGATCAGACGCCGCATTCTGCGGCGTCAGATCTGGGCCTTCCCTGTTTGCCACTTACCCCTTTTGGGGTTTCCGGTACCGAATGGGTTAATTGGTACTATGAGTGATGCTCAGTGGCTAGATTACCTTTGTCAACAACAAATTTTCATAGTCCATTATGAAAACACGCCTTTTCAAATATAATGAAAACTTTATAACCAAAACATGAAAATTTTCAGATAAAGAAATGTGATATTTCTGCTCAAAACATAGATTGTGAGTACTCGTCAGAACTGCCTTGACAAGGCGGTTTTAACGAGTACCCATAATCTATGTTTTTGAGCAGAAATAAGAAACATAATGTGTACCCCTGTAGACCCCAGCAGTGTTCCCACTCATGTTTATTTCTGGGGGTAAACTTACCCCCTGGGTACAAAAACTGGGGGTAAGAATCAAATTCAGGGGGTATGAAATTTTGCAACGAAAAGAAACATTACAAAAACACAACCGTGCAAATTGGTGCTTTTTTACTAATCTCCAAAATGGCCATCTTTATGATGAAAATCTGTGATATTTTTCTTATAAATACTGCAAACATAGGTTGTGGGTAATCTTTAGAACTATTAATCCCGTCATAAAATTGCCACCCTGTGGTGCATGTCGATAAGGTGTGAAAATATGTTCAAGTTATGTGTCTAATTTGGGTTTATTCCCCGATCATAAAACTTAATCCGCAGATAAATGTGAAAATTATTTAATTGCTCCTAAGACGAGTTGCCATGACTATTCTACTATCTCATGAATGATTATGTTTTGGCGCCAAAAAGCAGACGCTTGGCGAGAAAAGTTGAACGCTTTAATTTGTGTTAACACATCTGTATGCTGTTGTTGGTTATTGACACGGAGCTTACAGAAAGCGCTGTTTTCCACAACCATTTTGCTATCCAGAATTTTTTTACCCTTTCCAAACAATTTTTTATGAAAGAGATGCGACCCATTAAGATAAAACAATAGACACGTGTGGGGTTGCTGGGGTCCGATGACGTCATTTACTGATCGTGTGCAGAAAAAACTGTAGCAGTGGTTTCATCTCATTGATTCGCGCCCGTCAATTTTGGATGCTCGGAAAAAATCGGCCGATTCGCCCCAGTCAATTTCGGATGCGGGGAAGTTCTATGCGCCGGATTCAAGTCTGCGGGTTGTCAAAGATCTATTTCAGCCAATCAGCCGATTCGCCCCCGTCAATTTTGGATGCTCGAAAAAAATCGGCCAGTTTGCCCAGGTAAATTTCAGATGCACGGAAGCTCTAGTATGCGACGGATTCAAGTCTGCAGCTTGTCCCAAATCTATTTCAGCGAATCGGCCAATTCGCCCTCGTCATTTTCGAACGCTCGAAAAAAACCGGCCGGTTCGCCCCAGTCAATTTCGACGCGCGGAATCTCGCCCAACGGAAAAAATCGTACGCGATTTTTATTTTCTTTGCGGGATTCAAGTACGATTTTGTGTGAGTGGGAACTCTGCCCCAGTTTTACTATATAAATGTGGGTTTAGTGGGTCAAAATTATATAGGCATGTTTTTGTGATGCAAATAGGGCTTGCAAATCAGAGCTGAAAAGATAATTGATTATCAGTTCTGCCACTGTAATATATAATCGATTAGTAATCACTGAAGATACCTGACTCTCTGAGTATGAATCTTACCATATGTTACATTTTACCATATGTATTCAGACAGTTATGAGCTAATAGTGTAGACTCAGGTGAGACGCTGCAGAATTTGGCATCTCAACAGGATCTACACTGTTCATCTGACACTCATTCAGCTATTTTAGACACCAAATTCAGTAGTAAATTGTACTTGTTCAAATTTAAGACAAAGTATGTTAAGGAGTTGTGGCTTCCGAATACTTCAGGTAAACAAGACACAGAAATTGATTAATCGATTATTAGCAAATCAGTAACGATAATCTTTTTTAGTGTAATTTATCAATCCATTCATTGATTATCCAACTCGCCATGTAAACACACCTTTGATGCTCTTGAATCCCACTTTTTTATATAGTAAAACTGGGGTTTACATGGTAAACTTTATTTTTTTATTTCTGCTCTAAACAGAAATAAGGAAAAAAACACAATTGTTCATTCAAAAACTTAAGTTTTTTTTTGGAAACATTTACAATGTATTTGTATACTTGTGTTTTTGTAATGAATCGTACCAGCCTTAGTCCCAAAGGTTTTGAAGCCGCTGAAGTTGTATACAAACCTGTGCTCCAATACCGACTCTTAGAATATGTTTTCTATTGTCTTCATCAGCATGTTGAATGTGAAGCTCTTGAAATGAGGGGTCTATATACACCAGCCTGGAACCACAAAATTACAGAGGACAAAATTACATGAATACATGTATATGCATTAAAATGCCAGTAATGACAATAGTCATCTGCTTTGTCGTCTGCCGGTTACTTTAAAAATAAATTTTGCAAACAGTGTCGACCTAGTCACGACAATTGTCGTCTGCTTTGTCGTCTGCCGGTTACCTTAAAATCTCTCACCTGGGCGTTTATTAGAATCATTACCTTTCCTGAAGAGGGGGGTGGGCATTTATTAGAGGCAATGGAGACCTGCAATTCGCATATGGCGGTCCAAAACACTCACTTTCATTCTTATGGCTGCCATCTTGTTTCTCAGAAAATGACTGGTGATACAACAGCCTTGTCTTAGAATAGAATAGTAGTTACCTCCCCTTTCTTCACTAAAGCAAATATCATTAATGTTTTTCTCATTTCGTGTCAAACATGGCAAAAGATGTAAAACCTACAGTCATTTTGTTTGACTTGTTTAATTTCCGACCCTGTCACAATGTCACAAAAAAGTTCCTATGAATCAACATCAGAATAAAGTGGGCATTTATTGGACCCTGGTATTTTTCTGAGAATTGCCAAAAAATCGCCATTTTTAACATCCAAATCGGGAGGTGGGCGTTTATTAGAGCATGGGCTTTCAATAGAGATTTTATGGTACTTTAAAAGTAATTTTTGCACTGATCTGTGTCCACACTGTTTGCCTGTTTGAAAAAATATTTCTAAAAAGTTTGCAAGAAGATTCAGCAGACGACATAATCAGACAACATTTTCAGATGTAGTTTTTCCCTGCAACTTAAGGGTTAAGATGACAACTGCATTTTGTGAAGATTCTAATCAGAACAGCATGAGGGCACATACTGATCTGAACCGTCACTCCTTTGTCAGCAAAGGTTCATATGAAATAAACATTTAACATACATGAATGTGTGGTTGGTCTGAAGGTTTTCGTTCTGTAAGGAAATCTGAATTTACTAGAGATGGTATTGCTAATTGAGATGACTTCTCTAAAACAGCAACATATAGAGAGATTCTATCAAAACATAAACACAACACGCGCATGTATGGGGTTCCATTTTACTATTTAATACAATTTCAAGATATCTATAATTTTATTAAAGATATCTATCAATCAAATTATAGAAATCTATAAATCAAATTATAGATTTCAATAATTAAAATTATTGATATCTATAATTATCTGTATTTTTTGATATCATTAAATGTAATCAATGATATGAAATTTCTTGATATCTATAAATTTGATTTCTGATATCCATTATTCTTTTGCATATATAGATATCTAAAAATCCAGTTATAGATATCATTTAAAAGGCTGAATTATAGATATCATAATTTTCAATAATGGATATCATAAAATATATTGTGGATATCAATAAATGTATTTATTGATATCCTAAAAGGTTCTTCAATACTTGGTATCTATATATCGAATAATAGATACTATAATTGGAACTATAGATATCCCTTAACATATTATGGATATCATACAATAAATAATAGATATCTAATATTATTTATAGATATCTAATAATATTTATAGATATCTAATAATATTTATTGATATCCTATATTTTATAATAGATATCATTAATTTTATTGATAGGTATCTTGAAATTCGATTAAATAGTAAAACGGCACCTCATACGCATGACTAAAGACCTTAAATTCAATATCATTTGGTCACAGAGCCCCAGATAAGAGGGGTATCCCGTATTATTTTTCTTATTTGTGCACAAAAATGTATGTTGTGGGTACTCATCAGAAGTGCCTTGGTGAGCACCTCACCGAGGTGCTTCTAATATGTACCCACACCATATGTTTTCAAACAATAAAAAGGAACTGGCTGGTGACAACCGGCTGTCACCAGCCTGCGAGGCTGCTGACATCCGGTTGTCACCAGCCTGTGAGGCTGCTGACAACCAGCTGATATAAAACTCGTTTACAATGATTCGGTTTTATTTGACATGATTTTAAAATAGATTTTTAAGTTATATTTGCTATCCTATCACAAACTGGGGCTGATACTAGGCTAGTAGCTGATTGAGAACAGGTTCAAACCATAAGATGTGGAAAAAAATACTTGATGTTCTGAAGGATATGGTCTTCAGTCTGCAACAGTTTACTGTGGTTTTTGTTTGTTTGACAATTATTTCTGAATGGCCTCTTGTGTCAAACAAGGTAATGGATGGAAAAGTACATATATTTGCCAGTATAAACTACCAGTATGTGTAGCTATCAGTTAGCCTGGAAAAATATCTAACAAATGAAAGCACTGGTGGCCAGTGGTGGGTTGTTTATTTCTGAGTGTAGGCTGAAAAAATGGTTCTGAACTTTGTCTTAAGACTGTTTCATTATATCATCCGCAATACTGAGAAGAAAATCCCAACTGACCAAAATAATGTTTTTCATCATTTTATTGCAAATAACAATATTTCAGATATAATTGATGCATTTTAGGCTAAAATTCAGTATGTTCCCAGATTTCAGTTAACCCTTTACCACTCAGATATGGTTTTTACGTGTCTGCACACCCCCCCCCCATTTTAAGCCCCAGAAGCACCTAAAATCTTCATTTCTACCCCTGGATAGTTATGTTTGCTTTAGGATTTGTTGGGCAAAAAGGTGACCTGTTTTTTCGCGCGCCTCCCCACTAAAATATTCTGGGGGGGGGGGGGCTGATCAAACATGCTGCAAACAGTAAAAATGGCAAGTGCCAAACACCTTAATTGTTGCCTTGACAGCTGTGTGAAGATTAAAATGTGGTCAAAAATTCATGTGAAAACACTATTTTTGCCAACTTTGAGATGCCCCCTCTTTACCATGACAACAATGATCAAGTCTTGAAAGGTTGCATATGAAAGGCTACTGCCCAGTGAACAATCATAGCGAGTTTGGTGTAAAACAGACCATCCATTATGAAACAATGGCTAGTTGAAGTTGCTGTCAGGTGCAATACTGTGAAAATCAGCGAAATTCACAAAATTCCTGAGTGGTAAAGGGTTAATGGGCACATTCAAATATTTTACCACCCTGGTACTCAAAAACAAATTCAATGATACCAACCTCAGGACCTGGGGGTATGCCCCCTCAGAAACCATTCAGATCCCCACCCCCAACCATATATGATATTGTTTCTTACGATAAGACACAGTCACTGACACCTAAAGGTATCCTGGTGGTATGCCTCATCCACTCAAGTTTCAAAGGCATGGAAAAATTAACCCAAAATTTTGTCAAAAAAATGGGCCCACAGTAAAGTTCTGTCAGATGACTTAATTTGAAAGGACGGGTTACAGTTTAGCCATATTTGTGCCTACGATGGATCTTGATGAAACTTATATGCAATATAGTCCAACATATGCGCGTTCATATGACAACAATATTTAATTAACCATGACATGTGCAGTCACGTGACTTCCGTTTTTATACAAGTGGGGTAATTGTCAGTATTTGGTGATTTGCCAAAGTAATATGACATTTTTTAACAATTAACCGCATTAAAGCGTGCTAATCTACATGTCCATATCATAACCTATGTTTCTTGTACCCCGTGACACAATATTATGTACAGTATATGCATAAGAAATTTATATTGCGTTGAAGTTTTATGTATTTCGTATATGTTAGAAGTGCTTAATAATAGGGAATGTATTTCCGATTCTGAAATATATATATTTAAAATGTTGGCAAAAAGACTAGAACAATACATCATTACAACATACAGCAGATTTGATAGGATTTTGGTGACCTTGACCTCATTTTTCAAGGTCACAGCAACCCCAAAACAGTCATTTTAGGCCAAAAATGACTTGTCTGCACTCTATCTCAATAACGAATTGATCCATTTTAATCAAACTTGGAACAATATATCATTACAACATACCGGAAATACGGTTAGATTTTGGTGACCTTGACATTTTTTCAAGGTCACATGCCCCCCAAAACAGTCAATTTTTGGCCAACAATTGCTTTTCTGCACTCTATCGCATTAAAGAATGACCAATTTTCGTCAAACTTGGTACAATATATCAATATAACATACCGCAGATCGGGTTAGATTTTTGTGACCTTTACGTTTTCAAAGGTCACAAGCTCTCAAAGACAATCAATTTTGGGCAAAAAATGGCTTGTCTGCACTCTATCTCATTATTAAATTGCTTAATTTTAGTCAAACTTAGTACAATATAACATTTCATCATGACGCAGATTTTATTATATTTTGTCGATCTTTACCTTTTTTTGAGGTCACGGGCTCCCAAAAACAGACGATTTGGGGACAAAAAAGGGCTTGACTGCACAATTTCTCATAAACAAATTGATTAATTGCATTCAAACTTGGTATAATATACCATTACAACATACCGCAGATTTAATTAGATTTTGGTGACCTTGACTTTTTTGAAGGTCACAGGCCCCCCAAAACAGTCAAGTTTGGACCAAAAATGGCTAAGAATAACCCTTTCTACAACTTATTTAACGTCACTACAGCTGGTTTCTCGGAATGTGTGGCGGCCGTAAAAAGTCTCCCTGCCCTACATCATAGTGTAGTTTATATTTTCTTTTCCTTTTGGGATCATTGATTCCATTGTTGAATTTTGAAAATATTTAAGGGTCACTGATGAAGCCCAATTGGCCATAACTAGCTAGTGTGGCCCAGAAAACATGTACACTCCATATTTTCCAGTTCTGTGGTGTATTCCTTGCTTCCAAAGGTTTTGATTTTCTCACCTTATTTTATCCATAAAAGTTTATTTTTCAACATCCTCCACATCGTTAACCGCCAAAACATCAGCATTTTTGAAAGCATTATTGTTTCTGAAATAAAGTGGTGTGTAGTTTTGTCCGGTTAACAATGTGGACGACCATGCAATTTTCCTTTGAACCCCAAAGAGGTCTTCACTTTTTCCATAGGCGCTATGTTACACATGACCAGTAGTGCATGTATTCAATCGTAAATTTTGTTACGAAAACGCATGTGGATGAAAAAGTAAATATTTGTCCAACAAACCAGAGATATTTGGTCACCTTACGAGTGTATTTTGATCAGTTTTTGTTAACTTTAAGAATTAGCTCTTTCAGTAGGCACTTTGCAATAGAAAACTGTAACCCCTCCTTTGGGGATATGATAAAATATGAATATAAAATTTTGTAAGAAGGTTTCAAGGGTCCCCTTGCCTGGGTCCCCCTTGCATGGGTCCCCCAGGACATGCACCCCATTCCACATCCACTTCATAAAATGGTTAATAAATGTATCTGAGAAACCGTTCAGATCTCCGCCCCTGAACCATGTATACACATTCAGTAATACTGACTGTGGGTTCCCCAGGGGTATGCTCCACATCTCCAGTTCAAATTAGGTCACCAGAGTGAAACTGTAGATTTTTTTTTGCTCCAGCATTTCAGTTATTTCATGCCAGTGAGTCCTCATCTTTGAGCTATTTCTGTAACAGTTTTATTTGAATTCAGGTTTAAAGTCCTCGTCAAAACTATTCAGGTCATTAAATTGGAGATGTTTGTTCCTATATTTTGCGGGACTTTTACCCCACATTGAGATGAACTGACATCTCAAGTCCAGCCATCCAATGAAACCAATGTAGGATTTATATGCATGGTCGATACGACTCAGACCACTTTGCCTGGTCAGGCTTAGACCTTCTTTAGAAGCAGTTTACTAGTACTCATGTGCAGTCAGTTTCAACTCTTTGTGGGAGCATCATGCAGCCCAATCTATTTCTCCAAGCCCAGATGTGCAGGGACCAGATTTCTATACTAGTTTGATGTTTATGTTCCCAGAGAAGTTGCACTGTTTAGTGTGGGCTTACACCTCAGAAACTGCTCAGATACCCACCCAAACCCTTAACATACTGATCACAACAGCAGTCGTCTGTTTGACATCTTCTGGTAGCTTTAAAAGTCATTTTTGTAAACAGTGTGAACCCAGATCTGTAGGTGCAGTCCGATCAGAGTTCACACTCTTTGCCTGTATACAAAAATATTTTTTAAAAATGTTTGCAAGAAGATGCAGAAACAATACGAACAGATGACATTTTGGATGCATGTTTTGTGGCATCTTAAGGGCTAAACCATTTATGTTCATTGGTGCTGTTCATTCTGAGGAGCAGACTTTCAGATGAGTCTTTAAACCGAGGTCCCATCTCCATATGACCTTAGCTGTTGGTGGCACGTAAAACTCAAACTCACTCAATGGCACCAACCCAGTATCCCCTTTAAGTATGCCTCGATCACACACTCCTGTCCACTGTTGACTGAATATCTTGGAAACTGTTCAGATCCTCACTGCTAAATGATATACATGTAAATTGTTGTTCCTTATGATAAGATGCATCCATTTGTACTGACAAGGGAATCCCCATGGGGCATGCCTCACCCCTCCAGTTCACATAAAGCTTAACATCTTGGAAAATGTTTGGAAAACGTTCAGATCCCCATGCCTAAATCATTAATTTCACAGAAATGGAGTTCACATTGGTACTCATTTTAGCATTGGGGGGGGGGGGGGGGGGGGGGGGGGAGTGGGGGGGGGGTTATACTGATATACTAGAGTACACAGTGCAAAATTTGAGTCTATGTACTGGTGTGACCTTGAAAACTAGCTGTAGGTCAGAGTCAGCACAATCTATTCAAGTTTTTGGTACACTGCAGTGATAGATTGTACCAAGTATGACCGTACATGTAATTGATACATGTACATTTATTCTGGAGGCAAAGTGTTTCTAATAAAAAAAATGACAGTTTTGGACAGCCTGTGACCTTGAAAATAAAGACAAGGTCAAAAGACCTTAGTCCCTGTTTAGTCAGGTTTTAATCATTAAGTTAATGATGCACATACTGATGCAAGTGGATGCACATACTGATGCAAGTGTGGTAAAAATCCATTAAATTTCGTCGCAATGTTGGGTTAAAGTCCCACAAAAGTCTCCAAAATGACCTAAACAATGTTGATGGGGAATGTTAAACCCTTAATCAAACAAACAAAACCATTAATTTGGTTCTAGAGATACACTGCATCAATTACCCAAAGCCAGAAAAACACACCAAAAACCATCATGCCCCTTCCCCATATTGGGGTACATGTACATACCTCCTCCATTCATTCAATAAATTTTTTCCATATATTGTATATCTTTTCAACCCTTACACAACAGAAGTTTTAACTAAAGCAAGGGCATCTTTCTGCGCCAGAAACAATGCCCCCCCACCCTACCGTTTGTTGGTGGATATAACTCTAGATGTATTATTGGGCCTCCATGGACTAATGGGCAAGAGCCTTGACTCTATATCTCTAGGAATATCTCTATATAAGTCTATGTAAAACCAAAGGGCCCCAGGTCGGGGGCAGTTTTGGCCCTAGCACTATAATTTGAACAATCTTGGTAGGGGTCCACTAGATGAAGCCTGAATACCAAATAGCAAAGACCTGGCCCTTGGGGTTTCTGAGAAGAAGATTTTTAAAGATTTTCCCCCATATAAGCCCATGTAAAACCATAGGGCCCTGGGGCGGTGGCATTTTAGCCCAAGCACTATAATTTGAACAATCTTGGTAGGAGTCCACTAGATGAAGCTTCATACCAAATAGCAAAGACCTGGGCCTTGCGGTTTCAGAGAAGAAGATTTTTAAAGATTTTCCCTATATAAGCCCATTTAAAACCAAAGGGCCCCGGAGTTGGGGGGGGGAAGAAGGACCATGGCCGTGTGGGATGAACCTTCATACCAAATATCAAAGACATGGACCTTACGGTTTCAGAGAAGAAATTTTTTAAAGATTTTCCCTATATAAGCCCATGTAAAACCAAAGGGCCCCGGAGCGGGGGCATATTTGACCCCAGCACTATAATTTGAACAATCTTGGTAGGGGTCCCCTAGATGAAGCTTCATACCAAATATCAAAGACCTGGGCCTTACGGTTTCAGAGAAGAAGATTTTTAAAGCTCTTCCCTATATAAGCCCATGTAAAACCAAAGGGCCCTGGATCGGGGGCATTTTTGGCCCCAGCACTATAATTTGGACAATCTTGGTAGGGGTCCACTAGATGAAGCTTCATACCAAATATCAAAGACCTGGGCCTTGCGGTTTCAGAGAAGAAGATTTTTAAAGATTTTCCCTATATAAGCCCATTAAAACCAAAGGGCCCCGGAGCGGGGGCATTTTTGGCTCCAGCACTATAATTTGAACAATCTTGGTAGGGGTCCACTAGATGAAGCTTCATACCAAATATCAAAGACCTGGGCCTTACGGTTTCCGAGAAGAAGATTTTTAAAGATTTTCCCCCATATAAGCCCATGTAAAACCATAGGGCCCCGGGGCGGTGGCATTTTAGCCCAAGCACTATAATTTGAACAATCTTGGTAGGAGTCCACTAGATGAAGCTTCATACCAAATAGCAAAGACCTGGGCCTTGCGGTTTCAGAGAAGAAGATTTTTAAAGATTTTCCCTATATAAGCCCATTTAAAACCAAAGGGCCCCGGAGTTGGGGGGGGGGGGGGGGGGGGGGAAAGAAGGACCATGGCCGTGTGGGATGAACCTTCATACCAAATATCAAAGACATGGACCTTACGGTTTCAGAGAAGAAAATTTTTAAAGATTTTCCCTATATAAGCCCATGTAAAACCAAAGGGCCCCGGAGCGGGGGCATATTTGACCCCAGCACTATAATTTGAACAATCTTGGTAGGGGTCCCCTAGATGAAGCTTCATACCAAATATCAAAGACCTGGGTCTTACTGTTTCAGAGAAGAAGATTTTTAAAGCTCTTCCCTATATAAGCCCTTGTAAAACAAAAGGGCCCTGGAGCGGGGGCATTTTTGGCCCCAGCACTTTAATTTGGACAATCTTGGTAGGGGTCCACTAGATGAAGCTTCATACCAAATATCAAAGACCTGGGCCTTGCGGTTTCAGAGAAGAAGATTTTAAAGATTTTCCCTATATAAGCCCATGTAAAACCAAAGGGCCCCGGAGCGGGGTTATTTTTGGCTCCAGCACTATAATTTGAACAATCTTGGTAGGGGTCCACTAGATGAAGCTTCATACCAAATATCAAAGACCTGGGCCTTACGGTTTCAGAGAAGAAGATTTTTAAAGATTTTCCCTATATAAGCCCATGTAAAACCAAAGGGCCCCGGAGCGGGGGCATTTTTGGCCCCAGCACTATAATTTGAACAATCTTGGTAGGGGTCCACCAGATGAAGCTTCATACCAAATATCAAAGACCTGGGCCTTGTGGTTTCAGAGAAGATTTTTTAAGTTTTTGGTGAAAAAAATCTGTTTTTGGCTCCTATGACCTAGATGTGCAACGGACCGGAACCATTTGAACAACTTTGAAAGGGGACCACCTAAGGATCATTCCTGTGAAGTTTGGTCAAAATCCGATCAGTGGTTTAGGAGCAGATGTCGTTTAAAGAATTGTTTACGGACGGACGGACGGACGGACGGACGGACAGACGGACGGACGCACGGACGCACGAACGGATACTTAAGTGGCTAGGCGTCGGCATATTGACTACTTAAGCGGCAAATTCTCTTAAGCGGCAAGCCACCTAAGAGCTAATTTTTGCCACTTAAGTACCCAAATAACGGAATAAACCCCATTTGGACCTACGAATATATACTTAAGTGTCAAAATGTCCAAATTTTTTGCCCCCTAAATGTCGTTTCGTTGGTGCGGACGGACGGACGGACGTTCTCACGAATGGATACTTAAGTGGCTAGGCGTTGGCATATTGACTACTTAAGCGGCAAATTCTCTTAAGCGGCAAGCCACCTAAGAGCAAATTTTTGCCACTTAAGTACCCAAATAACGGAATAAACCGCATTTGGACTCACGAATATATACTTAAGTGTCAAACTGTCCAAATTTCTTGCCCCCTAAATGTCGTTTCGTTGGTGCGGACGGACGGACGGATGGACGGACGGACGGACGCACGACGGACGAAAAGTGATCCCAAAAGCTCACCTCGTCACTACGTGATGGTGAGCTAAAAAAACGACTCCATCATTAATGATTCATTTGTCAAGGTATTTGATATGCATGATACATGTACATTATATTTACTTTTTGACTGTGTACAATAGAAGTTTCAACTAACCCATGGGTGCCTTTATGATAGTAAATAGATAAAAACTTGCGACTATAATTCTTTGTTAGTTTGTTTATTTTTGATTTTAGGTTTAACGTCCCCGTCATTTTGGAGGCCTTGCTTCCAATTTTATGGGAGTTTTACCTGACATTGAGATGAAATGACATCTCAAGACCTGTCTCCCAATGAAACCAATAGGGTTTATAAGAATGGACGGTCAGACTCACACCGCTTTGCCCGGGCAGGCTTAGATCCTCTAAGCGGTTTACCAGTACTCGTGTGCAGTCGGTTTCTGCTCTGCGTGGAAGCATCATGCAGTCCATCTATTTCTTCAAGCCCCAATTAGCGAGGGCGAATTGTGACTATAATAGGAACTTTGTATGGCATTTTCTGCATTCAAGGGCACATATCTCATGTATCTAGTCTCATATAAAACAACTCGGCCCCACCGCTGGCGTCACGAAACCTGGTGGTGGAATGAGGATGTTAATAAGGTCATTGCAGCCAAGCGGCAAGCCTTTGCGGCCAAACGCATAGCCAGACCTGCGGTGCACCAAACTCGCCAAGAAGCTGAGAAGGAGATCTACAAGAATATTGACCCTAAGTCCTCAGAAGTATATCGCCTTGCTAACCAGATGAGAAGAGAGAATGCCAATGATGTAGGTGACAAACCAGTAAAGAATGATGCAGGGGAGATGTCAATGAGTGAAGACTCAAAGCAGAGGGCCTGGTTAGAACACTACCAAAGGCTACTCAATATTGAGTTTGACCGGGACCCAGACCACCTGTCTGATGAACCACCAGTGGAAGGGCCACCCATCCCAATCACTATTGATATGGTTAAGAAGGCTATCTCTCAGATGAAGACTGGCAAAGCACAGGGTCCCTCTGGCAGTGGTGGAGATGATAAGAGCTGCAGGTGATGCGGGCACCTCGATGATCCGCGACCTTGAAGCTGCAATCATCCGTGATGGGAAGGTACCCTCTGACTGGGAACAGAGTTTCATTGTCTGTCTCTACAAGGGCAAGGGTGATGCATTGGAACGGGGCAACTACCGTGGTCTCAAGCTGACAGAACAGGTCATGAAAGTCCTGGAGAGGATTGTGGATGGCCTCATTAGGCAGTTGGTGTCCATCGACGATTCCCGGTTTGGCTTCGTCCCAGGAAAAGGCACAACAGACGCAATTTTTGTTGTACGGCAGCTGCAAGAGAAGTATCTGGCGGCCAACAGGAGACTACATGGCTTTTTTAGACCTGGAGAAGGTATTTGACCGAGTGCCTCGGAAAGTCATCTGGTGGGCACTAAGAAAACTTGGAGTGGACGAGTGGATTGTGAAACTGGTCCAAGGGATGTATGCTAATGCTCGAAGCCGTGTCCGCGTTGGTGATGATTACAGTGAAGAATTCGAGGTGAAGGTGGGTGTTCATCAAGGCTCTGTTCTCAGCCCACTGCTTTTCATCATTGTGCTTGAAGCCTTGTCATGCGAGTTCCACTCTGGAGTCCCCTGGGAGGACCTGTATGCTGATGACCTTGTCATCATAGCTGAATCCCTTGAAGAATGTGTCAGGAGGCTCTTAACTTGGAAAGACGCAATGGAGGCTGAGAGGGAATGCAGGAAAGACAAAGATCATGATCTGTGTGCAGGTCTGGACCTCTTGCAGAGTACAGGCCAGTTCCCATACGCTGTATGTCGCACTGGAGTGGGCAGCAACAGTATCTTTTGTAATGGCTGCAAGTTCTGGGTATACAAGAAATGCAGTGGGCTCAAACGCTTGATAGAGGACCCTGATTACAGGTGTACACGGTACCAAGGAACTGCACACCCCTTAGATGGCAGACCACAGAGGGAA
This sequence comes from Lucinisca nassula, assembly GCA_963580285.1. Taxonomy (NCBI): domain Eukaryota; kingdom Metazoa; phylum Mollusca; class Bivalvia; order Lucinida; family Lucinidae; genus Lucinisca; species Lucinisca nassula. Next base: position 21,751,752 of record OY757012.1, read on the forward strand.
GTCCAAGTCGGATCCGACAAGCTGGAGGTTGTAGCTTCCTTTTGCTACCTAGGTGATATGCTCTCTGCAGCGGGTGGTTGCGACCTTTCAAATACATCACGTGTGAAAACAGCCTGGAAGAAATTCAAGGAGTTGCTACCAGGTCTCTCTTCCCGCCACCTCTCGTTCAAGACACGTGGCCTTGTGTATAGCTCTTGTGTGCGGAGCGCAATGCTCCATGCCATGCGTGAGACATGGCCATTGACAAAGCCAAACCTCCAACGTCTACAGCGTAATGACAGGGCAATGATCAGATAGATCTGCAATGTCAAGCCACAGGACACTGTCACCATCAGGTCCAGTGAGTTACTTGAGTGTCTTGGCATTGAGGACCTGGACCTCATCCTGAAAGAGAGAAGGCTTCGCTGGTATGGACATGTGGAACGCTCCAACGGTGCAGTCAAGACTGCCTATGACATACAGGTAGGTGGAAAGTGGGGGCCAGTAAGGCCCAAGATGACCTGGAAGCAGCTAACAGAAAGAGATTGCAGGGAAATGGAAGCTCTCTGCTATCGATCCTCATGATAGACAAGCCTGGAGATCTAGTGTAAGATCTGCCATGCGTGCAGCAAGCTAGCTTCCTGGAAGAGGGCCCACTTATGTGGACGTTACCCCTGTACCTGCACGTTAATCAAAAATCCGTTGATGATGATGATATAACAGAGCTTTGACAGATCTTCCATTATTTAGCAGTCTCCAATCACTGACAAACTTGTCAGCCAAAAGGGGTACATTTTACAATTCTGTTCTCGATAAAGAAATGTGGGTTTTCACTAAATATCTAACAAAATTTACAAATTGCATATAAGGTGATATTTTTAACATAATTTGACAGGACGCAAAAGATATTAATATCTTATCAATATGTTTCTGCAGCTTAACAATTTTATGCCTCAACTTTAAGTTAATTGATTATCTTGGCTAGGGCTGGCTAATCGGAGCTGAAAAGATAATCGATTATCAGTCCTGCCATTGCGATCGATAATCGATTAGTAATCGCTAAGGTTTTTGTCATTATTTTACCTGTCTGGCTGTCTGTCTGAGCATGACTCTTACCATATGTTGCACTTTACCATATGTATATTTGAACAGACAGGCCTGAGCAAACAGTGTAGACCCAAATGAGACGCCGCATAATGCGGCATCTCATCAGGGTCTGCACTGTTTGCCACTCATCCAGCTATTTTAGGCATAACTTTGGGTAGTAAATTGTACCTATCAAGTAATCGATTAAAAGCAAATCAGAAATGTTAATCATTTTTGTGGAATTTATCGATCGACTAATCGATTATACGATTAATCGTGTCAGCCTTAATCTTGGCTGACATGGAATTACCACACCCACCCAGACCTCACCGTAATTTTTTTTTTTAACTAAATCAAAAATATCTAATGATAATTTCTTGACTTCCCTTTTTATTCACATATACATGGTTAAATTATGATCCCATAAAGCAGATACTGCTGCAGATGTATATTTGTTCTAAGAACATCAGTATGCAACCTACAATATTTAGCAATACTAAATAATAAACCATAAAGACTTTCTAAATATTTTCCTTAATGAGTAAGCCTTTAATTAAGCTTGTAATGGATACACACTTGGCACAGTTGCCATGGGAGACAACTTCTTTAACTTCTGTTTGCTTTTCTAAACCGATACTCTCTGAACTAGAAAATGTGTTTGTGAAACACTATGCCCCCAACCATATGCTTGCCACTAATAGACACATAATTAAAAAAAACATAATTAAAAAAAAATGCCTCTGTCGTGAAAGAACTGTCAGTTGGTACAATATTCATAAAATGTGCTCAAAATTTATGTAGAGTACCCAAACTGTATACGAAATATCATGAGCCTTGCTCAAGCAGTTCTCCACATATTTTGTTCACAAAGTTTCCCTATAGCCACAATGCATAAGCCTGAAAAGGGAAATAACTATGTTATATTTTTTCGGAATTTCGTCGAAAGTTAATCAAGTCATCTACACCTTAGATCCAAACTATATACCAAATATCATGAACCTAGCTCAAGCAGTTCTCCAGATATTTTGTTCACAAGGTTTCCCTATAGCCAATGCATTAGTCCGAAAAGGGGCGTAACTCTATTATATATTTTCGGAATTTCGTCAGAAGTTAGTCAGGTCATCTACACCTTAGACTCAAACTGCATACCAAATATCATGAACCTAGCTAAAGCAGTTCTCCAGATATTTTGTTCACAAGGTTTCCCCATACACAATGTATAAGTCCAAAAAGGGGCATAACTCTGTTAAATATTTTCGGAATTCGGTCAAAAGTTAATCAGGTCATCTACACCTTAGACCCAATCTGTATACTAAATATCATAAGCCTAGCTCAAGCGGTTCTCCAGATATTTTGTTCACAAGGTTTCCCCATAGCGACAATGTGCAAGTCCGAAAAGGGGTATAACTCCGTTAAATATTTTCAGAATTTCGTCAAAAATTAATCAGGTCATCCACACCATGGACCCAAACTGTATACTAAATATCATGAGCCTAGCTCAAGCGGTTCTCCAGATATTTCGTTCACAAGGTTTCCCTATAGCCACAATGCATAAGTCCGAAAAGGGGCATAACTCTGCAAAGACAAGTCCGACGGAAAAGAAAAAAAATACTGGTTCGCTTAATTTTCATGCTCGTTCCATATATAATATTTCAAGATCCTAGCACAAACCATTCTTCTGTTTCACATATGTATAAAGCGTAACGGACAGACGAACGGACAGACGGATGCACAGACGTTCCAACATTTTGGGTTTAAGGGCTATTTCTTTTGTTCTTTTTTTTTTGTTTGGTTTAGGGGCTAACCCTCCTAAACCTTTTATTTACGGAATAAATCTATTGTTTACCAATAATTTTCCAATCGTTTTCTATTGTTATGAATTTGGACATTAGCCCCTAAACCCTGGATGTTTGCCTGTACTGACAGACTGACGGACAGGACAGAACCAATATGCCCCATCAACTTCTTCGAAGTGGGGGGCATAAAAAAGGGATTCTGTAATGACCCTAAGTATTGGGACAGATAGGCCTAAGCAAACAGTGCAGACCCAGATCAGACTGCTCCTGAAGGAGCAGTCTGATCAGGGTCTACACTGTTTGCCTTTCAGTATGCACCTTTTGATATCCTTGCAAGATCATGATACGTTGAAATTTTAGAATTACAGCAAGTCCTCAAGGTGTCTAAACTTTCATACTCTAAAAGAAATAATTTGATCCTCTGGAGATACTTCTTTGCATTAAAAGTGGACTCCTACTGAAAAAAGAAACAAATATTTTTGCAGGAGTTGCCACACCTAAAGGTGTATCCAGTCCCCTTAACCCTTTCCCACTTGGGACTTTGTGAATTTTGCTGATTTTCACAGTGTTGCCTAGGACAGCACCTTCATATAACCATTATTTCATGGTGAATGGTCTGTTTTACATCAAACTCGGCAGGAATGTTCACTTAGCAGTAACCTTTCAAATGAAACCCACTGTTGCCATGTTAACGAGGGGGCATCTTAAAGTTGTCAAAAAGTGTGATTTCACATGTATTTTTGACCAAATCTTAATCTTCACACTGCTGTCAAGGCAACAGTTAAGGGGTTTGGCGCTGGCCAATTCACTGTCTGCAGCATGTTTTGTCAGCATCAATTTTGAGGCATTTTTGACCCCAGACACTCTCAGATTTCATTTCAGCAGCCGGTTGGGCCAAACCCCATTTTTTTTCGGTGGTATATTTTTAGTGGGGAGCTGCGCAAAAAAAACAGGCCATTTTTTTTGACAACTAATCCCAATGCAAACATAGCTGCCCAGGGGTGGGAAATGCAGATTTTAGGTGGTTCTGAGTGGGAAAAAGTTAAAGACCTGTTCAGACTAAATATTTTTGAAATATGACTGGAGTACTGCTTAATTTTGTTTTGTTTGTAGTTTAACAGCCCTGTCAACACTATTTAGTCATGTTGAGATCTAGACTTTAAACACATTTTTCCTGGACAAACAAGTATACATAAGCCAGGTTAGCAAGTAGAGTGCACAGCTCTTGCCAGAAACTGATAACTGCCCTTCTTGAATCAGGAGAAGAGAGAGTATGACTGTCTGTTTGTTTGTTTGTTTATTGTTTGAGCTTTAACATCCCCAACAACACTGCATAAATCAATTTGGAGATTTGCTTCCCAAGAGAGTTTATAAGCACGGCTGATCCGACTGACACCGCTTTGTATGGGCAGGCTTAGATCTTCTAAGCAGTTTACCACTACTTGTGTACAGTCTGTTTCAGCTCTGCATGGGAGCATCACGCAGCACATCTATTTCTTCAAGCCCTGATGGGAGGGCGCAAAGAGTATGACTGTAGAAAATATCTTATGATCAATCCCCAAGAAAGAATTTCCTGGTCCATGTAGAGACTGAACCCCCAACATCCTGATATTAAATAAAGGTAGACAAAAATTATTTTGCAGGACTTGCCCCCCTGAAGGTGTAACTATTTCCCTCAACTCTTCTCCTGCAGAATAAATTAATTTAGCCACACCCGTTTCTGACCAACCAATCTAATTATCTTTCAACCAATCAAATAACTTGATATAATGTGTTCGTTCAATTCATAAACTGCATGACAAACAGTGTAGATCCTGATCAGATGGCTTCTTCAAGCCATCTGATCTGAATCTGCACTGTTTGCAATGATAGTGTTGTCATGTTCAGCAGGATAAGGGTTTAAGAAATACTGTAAGATACCTGTCCCAGCCAAGGGCTTCAATATGTGATATGAGGTGACTACAGAACTTTGAAGTTTGCTGTGGCTTTGTGTCCTCAGCTTCCAACTGCCTCTCCTGCAAGACACAAACACATGTTTACCATAATGATTCTAAGTCTTGGAACAGACAGGCCTAAGCAAGCAGTGTAGATCCAGATCAGACTGCTTCTGAACTTTAGGAGAATTACAGCAAGTCCTCAAGGTTTCTGAATTTTTAGGATTTTTACATTAGAATGGTTTAATTCTTCTAGAAGAAGAAGAAGATGAAGAAGAAGAAGAAGACAACTAATGTTTAAGAGGGCAGCTGAACAATTATTCTGAAGTGTGTTGCACTTTAACATGAAAATGGTGAGTATTAATTTCAGATAAATACAGTAACACTTTAATCAGGATGTTAGAAGTATCAGTGTCACATAATGATATACTGACCGGAAATAGAAACTATACACTTTCAAATTGTCTCGCCTGACAAAACAAGTGAATAATTCCGTAACAAATTACTGATTAAGGATTTGGCTAACTATAGACATGAATCCTGTAACGATTTAAAGAAAATCTGGTGTTCAAAATAAAAGTTTTTTGGGGAAATGTAAAAAAGTGCATTTTTGACAAAATCTGTTTGTAATCGAATTTTGACTTCAACATTTTTTCAGTATATGTAATAAGTTAAAAGAAAGGAATAAAAAATAACATAAAATCTAAAAATTATCGAGAAACATACATTTTATTGAAATCTCAAAAACTGCTTTTTTCAGCGAAATTTTCAAAATAATGTTTCAAGCCAAAAATCGACTCAAAAGTGCCTTCAATCGTTTTAGCATCTTCAGCTGTGTCTTAAAATTTATTTTATTTGGGCCATTTTCAAAATACGATCGTGGGGGAGTGAGACACACAATAAATCGTGAGAGTCACGCTTAAATCGGGAATGTTGGCAGGTATGCTTAAATATTGATTAAAATAAAAACCGCAATCATAAATGCCATACTTTTCGCTCACTTCCGGTGGTTTGGTCCAATATTTAAAGGTCGATAATATTTCAACCATTGTGAAAATTTTCATTTTGTAAACAATACTCCCAACGTTAGATGATGAGTGACAACTGGTAAAAATGGGAATCACATTCGGGGCACAAAATGTTTGACTCAATGGAAACTTGAACAGCCATATTTGGAACCTTACTTTGAACATGTGGCTTTACCCGTTAAATTGTAGAGCTCATAAAACATTTTATTCGATAAGTCAGACATGCCACTGATAATAATTTATATAACTGGAATTCACATTTCATTCAAATGTTTTGCCAGTGACAATTTTAAAATGAGTGTATAGTTTCTATTTCCGGTGAGTATAGAAGTTTTTCTAAAAGCATATTTATGTTTAGTTAACACAGTCCAAGCCATTCACATTATTATAAGACTTGCTATTCACCCTTTCACATCAATCGTGACTACAGCATACAGTCGAACTTCGATGGCTCGAACCACTTTGGGACCATGAAAATTTGTTCGAGACAGCGGTAGTTCGAGCCACAGAGGGATACTATTAGTGCCATACCAGGAGGCATAATGGAGATAATTGTGGATATCTTTTCGGTGTTCTGTATTATAAATGTACGTTGTGTGTACTCATTAGAATCGCCTCGATGAGGCGATTCTAATGAGTACACACAGCATACATTTGCAAAATAAATGAAGAAAATCTTCCTAAATTACCATTATATCGTATTTGGAGGAACTCACTGCGGACTCAAGAACGGGTTCGACTCATCCATGGTAAACAAGCCATCGAAGTTTTACTGTACAACAATTTTCAAACATTGTTTTCTGGTTTGTTGGAGAAATTATGGCTTGACTTTCATATGAATCAAAGAAAATAATCATGATCATTGGTAGAACTTTAAAGAACCATGTTATATTCAAACAAAAATGCATAGATTATATAGAACAAGATGTGTTTGTGAACATGCACAAGTCCCTGGGCCGAGGTCATTTTTTTTTTTAAAAGTATGTCACACAACAAGGTCAAGGTCACAGGTCAAAATTGTTTGAAATGAGTGGGAAGCCTTTGTCACAAGGAAGAGTAATGCCAAATATGAAGGCTCTATCTCAATAGGTACAAAAGTTATGATAAAGTAGGTCACTGGACAAGGTCTCAGATCAAAATTCTGTAGGCGTGGAAAGCCCTTGTCACAAAGAACCTACATGCAAAATATGAAGACTCTATCTCAAACTGTTTAAAAGTTATGACAAAGTAGGTCAAGGTCACAGATCAAAATTTTTTGTATGGGTGGGAAGCCCTTTGTCACAAGAAACCTATGCCAAACAATTCAAAAGTTAAGATAAAGTAGGTCACATGTCAAGGTCATGATCAATTTTTTTGTATGGGTGGTAAGCCCATGTCACAAGGAACCTGCAATCCAAATATGAAGGCTCTATCTCAAATGGTTCAAAAGTTATGATAAAGTAGGTCAAAGGTCAAGGTGAAGGTCACAGTTATTTTCTTTTGTAATAGACGGAACAGGAAACCACTTGCCAAATATGAAGGCTCTGTCTCTAACTGTTCAAAAGTTATGACCAACATTATTTTATTTTAAAGTAGGTCACAGGCCAAGGTCAAAATATTTTGTATCAGTGGCAAGCCCCTGTTAAAAGGAGCATAAATATGAAGGCTCTATCTCAAACAGTTCAAAAGCAATGACCAATGTTATTTTTTTTTTTCTTTAAAGTATGTCACAAGTCAAGATCATGGTCACAGGTCAAAACTTTTTGTATGAGTGGGAAGCCCTTGTCACAAGGAACCTACATGCCAAATATGAAGGCTCTTTCGGAAATGGTTCAAAGTTATGACCAATGTTATTTTTTCCTTTAAAATAGGTCACAGGTCAAGGTCACAGGTCAATATTGTTTGTATTATTTGGAGGCCCTTGTCACAAGGAATGTACATGCCATATATGAAGGCACTATCTCAAATGGATAAAAGTTTATGACCAGTGTTATTTTTTTCTTTAAAACATCTCACAGTTCAAGGTCAAAGATCAAAATTTTTGTATGAGTTGGAAGGAACCTACATGCCAAAATAAAGGCTCTATCTCACAGGGTTAAAAATTTATGACCAATGTTAAAGTTGTCCAACAAACCAATGGACAAACCAACAAACAGACTGGGCAAAAACAATATGACCCGGGACATAAAAATAACCATTTATGGTCATTTAATAGTATAATCCATACATTTACAGGGTCCAGCTTTAAGCCATGTTATATTCAAAATTGCGGGTGGTAGGGTGAGGCAAAAGTGTTGTGTATCTTACATCACTGGGGCCACTGGGGCAAAAGTGTTGTGTATCTTAGTCAGTTCCTGCACTCTTTGGCATTTGATCAGGACTCGCACGGTTTACAATACATTTTTACAAACACCCATCATTTTTCAATACTTTTGTTCTTATTTGTAAGAAAAAAAAATAGGCTTGACGTTGCATGTGAATCATCTGCCAGCATGATTCACATGTAATGTCAAGCCTTATTTTCTAAAACAGATGATTCATGGCTGTGAAATGACAAATAAAGCGATAAAGTTGTCCAATTTAAAACTTTCACGATAAATAACAATAACAAGATGTGTTTGTGAAACACTGATGCCCCCGGACAGTGCATGTTAAATATGAAAGCACTATCACTAAGCAGTCGAAAGGTATGGCCAATGTTCAAGTCTTAAAAAGTAGGTCAAGGTCACAAAGTCAAAAATTATAGGATCGTTTGAGAGGTCTTGTGACACAGAATGCACATGTGAAATATGAAAGCCCTAACACTTACCAATTGAAAGTTATGGCCAACGTTAAAGTTTTAAAAAGTAGATCAAAGGTCAAGGTCACGAGGTCAAAAATTATGGTACCACTGGAAAGTTCTTGTGAAAAAGAATGCATATGTTGAATATGAAAGCCCTATCACTTACCAATGGAAAGTTATAGACTATGTTAAAGTTTTTAAAAAGTAGGTCAAACGTCAAGGTCTCGAGGTCAAAATTTATGGTACCACTAGAAAGTTCTTGTGACAAGGAATGCACATGTGAAATATGAAAGCCCTACCAATTACCAATCGAAAGTTATGGCCAATGTTGAAGTTTTTAAAAAGTGGGTCAAATGTCAAGGTCAAGGTCACGAGGTCAAAACTTATGGTACCGCTGGAAAGGTCTTGTGACAAGGAATGCACATGTGAAATATGAAAGCTCTATCTATTACCAATCAAAAGTTATGGTCAATGTGAAAGTTTCTAAAAATTTTGAAAAAAGTAGGTCAAACGTCAAGGTCACGGTCACGAGGTCAAAAATTATGGTACCACTGGAAAGGTCTTGTGATAAGGTATACACATGTGAAATATGAAAGCTCTACCTATTACCATTCAAAAGTTATGTCCAATGTTAAGGTTTTTGTAGACAGACAAAAAAGTAGGGGGCATAAAAATATTGTAAATGCTATCTGTTACTTAATTTTGCTTTGCCCTTTCAGCTTCGGTCTTTGAGAGTATTGAGGGGTACTATTGACGTTGGCATATTGACCAAGATTCATCTTTGTAAAGACAGGAAAGTCATATTTACATAAGGCACTGGTGGGGGTTACTATTTTTGTATTTCTTTTGTCTTTTTCCATTATCTATATGCAAATAGGGTATTATTTTGTGCCTAGAAAATAATGATAATGTTTGAAGGGTTTCATTTCACTTCCTTTTATTCATTATCAAGATGAGCTTGTCACAAGAAAACTTTATTTTCAGGGTTTGTGACAAGGTTACACACAAACAAACCACAGGCCTCATACTGACCAAGCATTTCCAAGCCCGATTTTACAGCCTTAACCCTTATCCTGCTGAACATGACAACCATTGCCTTTGCAAACAGTGTAGATCCAGATCAGATGGCTTCTGAAGAAGCCATCTGATCAGGATCTACACTGTTTGTAATGCAGTTTGTAAATTGAACAAATACATTATATCAAGCAATTTAACTGGTGAATAGTCAGAAATGGGTGTGGCTAAATAACTTTTTTTCAGCAGGATAAGGGTTAAATAGTCATTTTAAACAGAATATAGGAAGAAAAATCAAAATCTAAAAGCCTGATATCAAGAAAAAATCAAACTCTAAAAGCCTGAAATCCTGCACATGCCTGAAAAATATGAGGCCTGAAACCAGCCTGCTCAGCTATACAGACTAGCAAGAGTCTTGAAATTTTAGATACCGTAAAAATCCTAAAAAATACGGACACCTTGAGAACTTGCTGTAATTCTCCTAAACTTTTAACAAATTTGTTTCGCAATCAAGCAAGGAGTCCATAAAGTGGAGATGGAATGTCAAACAGTGTAGACCCTGGTCAGACTGCTTAGGCCTGTCTGTCCCAATACCTAGAATCATTTTCTTCTAAAATTTTGAATTTGTTTTACGATCAAGTAAGGAGCCAAAAAATTGGAGATGGAATGGCAAACAGTGTAGACCCTGATCAGGCTACACCCTGATCAGACTGTCTTATCAGGGTCTAAACTGTTTGCTTAGGCCTGTCTGTTTGTTTGTTTAATTTGCAGTTTAACATCCCCATAAACACTGTATAGGTCATTTTGGAGACGCTGCTGCCAATTTTGTGGGACTTTTATCCGACACTGAGGTGAAATGACATCTCAATTAAGCCAGTACTTGTGTGCAGTCAGTTTCAGCTCTGCCTGGAAGCATCATGCAGCCCCAATGGGTGGGGGGGGGGGGAGGGAATTGTTACAGAATAGAAACTAGAGGGGAGGGAATTGTTACAGTATAGAAACTAGAGGTATTGTACTGTCCAATCATTGAATACAAAGGCTGATTTAAAGCTTTGGTGCGCAAAATGGCTCAAACAGATTTTCTTGTGCATATCTTAAAATGACGAATATTTTCAGAAAATTTCGAATACAGACATTACTTTACTGACGTAAACAAAGCCACAGTTTTTGTTTTTCAAAAAGTACAACGTGTGTGGGAAACAGGTCAATATGCATGATGCAAAATATGATTCTACAATTAAGCATTGAGTTCAATCATCAAGAGCTGGCCTCGGTAGCTCGGTCAGATGCACGTCTAACTGGTGATCAGGTGGACGTGGGTTCGATACCTGCCGTGGTCCACAACATTCTTTCGTGGAGATTGATCATGAAACCTTTTCATGGTCATTCTCACCCTTCCGCTGATTCAAGAAGAGCAGTTGTCAGTTTCTGGCGAAAGAATGTGCACTGTACTGGTTAACCGCTTATGTATAAGCCTGTCTAAGAAAAGTGTGGATAGGTAAACTGACCGCCGCAAAAATGACCTAAAATAGTGTTGACTGGGCTGTTAAACTCTAATAGAAACAAATAAACAATTATTCATCAAGAGGTCGCAGGTTGTCAGAATCAAGGGCAAGGATAGTGGCCACTTAAAAACATTCTTTTTATTGATCATTCCAAGGCGGTTCTTCTGTTAAGGTTTATTTTTGTAATAGTTCGTCTCTGCATGTGTGTATTGCTTATATCTTTATACTCTGGATAACGATTTGGCCATTTTGTGGGAAAGTAACTGTCCTTTTGGCTTTTCATTTGGGTTTGTTATTTAATCCATTTAGTACCAGAAACCCCAAAACGGGTACCCTGGCAAACGGCGGCGTCCCAGATCAGACGCCGCAGAACGCAGCGTCTGATCAGGGCCTCACTGTTTGCTAAAAGTTCAGTCATTTTTCAAATAAATTTTGGTGGAAACACAACCTGACACCCCTAAATTTTAAAATGAACTCCTGCTACCGGTATATATAAGGAGGAAGATTCCATTTGCTACAAAAAGGGTTAATGTTCATGTTTCTTTCCCTTTAGTGTCTCTGATGGGAGGTCTGATGATCAGACTGCAAATGCACCAGCTGATCTGAATCTTCACTGGTTGCCCAAGAGTTCTTGTAGACTGCGAATGCGCAGGCTGATCTGAGTCTTCGCTGGTTGCTCAAGACTTCTTGTAGATTTTGTCATGTGCTGACTCATTTATCTTCTTTTCTATCCTATCATTCTTCTTTCTAATGCCCCATCTCTTGGGAGACGGCTTGAGATTGACTGTGGCTTGAGGACTCGGCCGTTGACCCACTGGCTGTTATCAGTTACTGTCGGGGTCATCTCACTAAGTACTGGTAAATTGCTTAGACGGTCTTAAGCCAGTCCAGGAACAGTGAAGGATACTGACCAACATGACCATAGATGTTGACTGGGCCATAAAACCATAGCAAACACACCTAGCTACTCACTCTCCTGCTCACACAATTCTCACTCACAGAGACACACTAATTCACACAACCTACTCACCCATACACCCACACGCTCATATAAACCTTCTCTACATTTGCATAACCCACTCACTCACTCGTCACTCATCCAACAAAAAACCCACCCTCAATCACCAATAAACTGTAATTAGATTTATAATGGAGCTGAGACTAAAACTTATAACATCTGATCTGAAATCTATAATTCAATATTATGCCCTCCCACAAGTCAGCAAAAGGCTGTGAAATAGGAAAACATAATACTTCATGAAAATTGCTATACATTAGCAATTAGCGTAGCTAAATAATGATTCCATTGATCAATTATTCCATAGATGTCAAGCATTCCATACAAAAGACGCTGACAAATAGTGAAGACACTGATCAGATACCACAGTGAAAACAGTGAAGACCCAGATCAGATGCCGTATTCTGCGGCATCTGATCTGTGTCTTCACTGTTCACTTAAAACACAGGCATTTTGGAAAACGTACAAGAAATAAATCAAACTCTATAGCCCTAAACTTGGCCTTGTCCCACCCAAATAAGTGAAAGTTTCTACCAGTCATACACCGGTATGTGTTGTTTTATTAGCCAGTATGGCACAGGAAAGAGGATGTGATGAAAACAATGACAGGAAGACAGGGGGTGTGACAGTAAATAAAGAAATTAACAGTGACAGAGGAAATAACAGAAATGACTCGGCTACACTATCATAGAAACTGAGAGGAGAATCTAATACTATTGCACTTTCTGACATTATAGAAGGGTCAGGTTAATCCATAGCACCAAATATAGTAAAATTCCTATATTAAGACCACCTTTTGGACAATTCAAAAGTGGTCTTAAAAGACCACTTTTGAGCAGTCCCAAAGGTGGTCTCTGTTCAGAGGACAAAGTATGCAGAAAACAGAAAGATAGAATAATTGCAACCTACTAGATATGCTTTTTAAAGCAGAATTAGTATTAATTTTTGGTGGTCTTAACTGCAGAAAGTCTCTGTAGAATCTGCCACCTAACAGCATAGCAAAATGTAGGATTGGTATTTAGTGACTTTCCTTATTTCTCCATATAAACCTATGTTGTGGGTATTCATTAAAACAGCCTCCTTGAGGTAGTTCTATTTCTTCGTATCCTTGAGGTAGTTCCCAAAAATGTATAAATTATCGACAAGAATTCCATTGAAGACTATGTTATGCCTGTGGAGGCGCAAGTCACCTTACCCTGAAATCTAGGTCAAGGTCAAATATGGATGCTTGCATTAACTTTGCAATCCCTAGATACAAGTTTGTACCAAGCAATACTAATATAGTTCTTGAGAAATTAACTTGAGCTAGGGTAGTCACAAATGTTGATGGCTTTACAAATGGATGGAAGAAAGGACGAAAAATCAGACTCCTAGATGTATTGTGTCATGCTAATAGCAGACACAACAAAAAGTTGCCACCCATGGTCATTTTTCTATACAACCTGTACATTTTTGTTTTAGATATATACAACACAGTTGTTAACTAACTTTTGGGCCCTAACAACAGTGTTATGAAGAGGTTTTGGTGTACTTACAATAATGCTGTGAAGTTCCTTCAGGAATGATATAAGGCTGCTACACTGTTTAAGTCTCTGAAAAATTGTACCTAACACATGACTATTGACAATTACTACAGGAATGAATTTCAGTTTTGTGGATTTTATTGAGGTGTAAACTGTGGCATATCACTTACAAACTCAGCATAAGCCTATGCTGAGTTTGGGAGTGATTCGTCGGAGTTTACAAAGCAATATAATCCACAAAAATGTTTATTTATTCCTTATACATGCAATTCCAACTTTGCCATCAAAATGTTAAAAATGACACCAAAATTGTAATTTGTTTAGGAGTTCTTTCAAAAGTGTAAAAATGAACTTACCAATGGCCACAGCGGAAATTATTATATTCAACTAGAAGCTGCCATCATTGAAAGAAACCCAAGCGAAATAAATGTCACGTCTTTAAATTCAGTTTAAAGCGAAGTCATGCAGTGAGCTTCATGCAAGAAGTCATGCTTCCAGTCCCATTAGTTGACTCAGTATCCTTGCCCATTTCGGTTTGATAGATAGACTGACTGCATGGTGCTTCCATACAGAGCTGAAACTGACTGCAAGAGTAATGGTAAACCGCTTATATGGTCTAAGCCTGCCCAGGCAAGGTGGAGAGAGTCAGACTTCCATGCATATAAACCTTTTGGGTGGTGGGACTTAAGATGGCCTTTCATCTCAATGTTGCGTAAAAATTAGAAGCAACATCTCCAAAATTACCTAAATAGTGTTGATGGGCATGTTAAACCAACTCAAACCAAACAAACACAAAAATTTGAAGAAAATAAATAGGAAAAATGTTAACCCTTATCATGTTGAACATGACAACCCTACCTTTGAAGTGTAGATCAAGAACAAACCATCTGATCAGGATCTACACTTTTTGTCACGTACATGTAGTTTATGAATTGTTTGTTTTGTTTGTATTGGAGTTTAACGGCCCAGTCAACATTATTTTAGGTCATTTTTGAGCCGGTCAGTTTACTTATCCACACTTTTCCTGGGCAGGCTTATATGTAAGTGGTTAACCAGTACACTGCACATTCTTTAGCCAGAAACTGACTACTGCCCTTCTTTAATCAGTGGAAGGGAGAGAATGACCATAGAAAAGATTTCGTGATCCATCTCCACAAAAGAATGTTAGTTTATGAATTGAATATATACATTATATCAAGTATTTGATTGGTGGATAGTCAGAAATGGGTGTGGCTAAATCAGTTTATTCAGCAGGATAAGGGATAGAGGTCCATTTCTCATCGATTAGTTCTGACCCCTTAACCTGCTGAGAAAAAAACTGCCTATTAAAATGTCTTCTGCTTTTGTCGTCTGCTGAATCTTCTTGCAAACTTTTCAAACATCTTTTTGCATACAGGCAAACAGTGTAGACACTGATCAGACTGCTCCTAAAGGAGCAGTCTGATCTGGGTCCACACAGTTTGCAAAAATGACTTTTGAAGTAATCAGCAGACGACAAAGCAGGCGACCATTGTTGTGACTAGCATCATAAGGGTTAATGAGGCCTTACCTGTTTTATGAGAGAAGCCTCTGTGGTGCAGTGGTTATGCTGCTCGCTTTGTAAACCAGGGATTGCAAGATCGATCCCGGGCTTCTCCAGACTTTCGGATGAGTCTTTAAACCGAGGTCCCATCTCCGTATGACCTTAGCAGTTGGTAGGACATAAAACTCAAACTCACTCACTCACCTGTTTAATGATAGCGGTGTATCTTGCTAGTATCTGCTGAAGTTGCCAGTCACAGCTGATCTGGGTATCACACAGTTTTCCTGAGCTAGGTACTCTCACTTCAACATGGAACATCCTCTCCTGGTGAAAAATCAGAAGTGCCAGAATAAATACTATACCACAACCTCTTTGAAGCATTATTGTTAGAGTCAAAAAAGAAACAATGTTTAGTAAAAGAACTGTTTTAAACCCAAGCATAAATAGTCTATCATTATGAAAACATGCCTATACAAATACATCATACCCTTTACCGGTGGAAAAACGAAAGTTTTAATATGTAAAAAATTGTGATATTCTTCTCATTTCTGCTCAAAATATAGATTGTGGGTACTCGTTACTGCCTGATTGAGGCAATCTTTATTTTAGAGCAGAAATAAGAAAAATAAGGATTACCCCTATAAACCCCAGCTTTACTATATAGAAGTTGGGTTCAAGGGGGTCAAAATTATACAGGCATGTTTTGGAGACGTTGCTTCCAGTTTTGTGGGACATTTACCCGACATTGAGATGAAATGACATCTCAAGCCCTGCCGACCAAAGAAACCATAGGGTTTATATGCATAGAGGTTCCAACTCGCACTACTTTTCCTGGGCATGCTTAGAACCTCTAAGCAGTTTACCAGTACTCATGTGCAGTTGGTTTCAGCTCTGCATGGAAGCATCTTGCAGCCCATATGTTTCTTCAAGCCCCGATGGGCGGAGGGTGGTTGGTCAAAAGTGTTATAAAGAGATTTATGAGTATAAATTAATGCAATAAATCAATCATTATGGTAATGTGTGTTAAACCAGGGCAAGAAAAATCCTCTATCTGCTCATATTTACGAGTGCCAAAGGCTACAGGACATGTAAAAATTTGGACTGTCCAGTGTAAATTTACAAATTTACCACACATAACTTGGGTGTTGTTTGTCAATCGACCAAAAGTAACTAAACACAGTAGCATTATATCGCTGATCACCTCTGCCCATGCCCACCGGGGCTTGAAGAAATAGATGGGCTGCATGATGCTTTCACGCAGAGCTGAAACCAACCGCACACGAGTACTGGTAAACCGCTTAGAGGATCTAAGCCTGCCCAGGCAAAACGGTGCGAGTTGAACCGTCCATGCTTACTGAACCCTATTGGTTTCATTGGGCAACAGGGCTTGAAACGTTAAACCTGAATTCAAACAAACAAAAAGGAAAACTAGTTAATGTTTATTTATGGCCGGGCTATTCTTATGATTGTCAGGTCAGTATTTATGTAAAGATGGTTACCCATAGAATCGATCCGTGTTGGGCTTAGCAAATGGTGTAGTCCCAGATCAGACAAAACAGAACCTGCATCTGATCTGGGTCTACACTGTTTGCTTAAAGTACAGGAATTTAAGAGCTAATCAAAACAGTTTAAGTCCCCATACAGGACTTTTTTCCCAGCCTACACTCAGACAATTAACCAACCAGTGCTGTCAGTTCTTTGTTTTAAAACAGTGACTGCTTGAGTCTGTGACTGTCTAGGCCCATTTGTTCAAAGCACTGCTAGCTTAACGAGCTCATTAGTGGTCAAATCGTTAATTGCTCTAATAAGTACAATATCTAAAATTTTGTTATTTTTGCTGAAAAAATGTGAGTAGCTTATGCATTTGCAAAAGCTACTCACATTTTCAACAAAAATATTAGTATATTTGCCATATCAAATGATCAAAGTTTTAACGATATGTTAACTAAGGTCATTAGTTTTGAACAACTGGCCCCTGATCTTTTGCCAGTGCCCTGTTTTAGAGCTTTCCATATAAAATGGGAAAATGTTTCAGGCTAGACCCTGACAATGTTAAATCACTCACAAAATCTGACCCAAATCAATAATTTTCTTTCCCAAATAACTTCTGACATCAAACAAGGCCCATAACTCCCTCAAAAGTGTATCAAATGCCTTTATACTTCAAACTCAGACCTATAATGATGAGGGATGGGCCTGGGAGAAAAACAAAATGTGATGCCATACATAGTTCCAGATAAAAGCGCAAGTTTTTTTTTAATCACCTCAATGACATGGTGTTTTATGACGTAACGTAATTCCAGACAAAGGGGAGAAACAAGGATCATAAATGGATATTTTTTCTTATTCCTTCCTAAAGGATACTTTCTTGAGTACCTAAATCAGAGGTTTCCAAAGAGGACCCAAACTCAGAACTCTAACAATGTGGGTTGAGGGTTTTGTTTTTAACGTCCCCATCAACACTATTTAGGTCATTTTGGAGATGTTGCTCCCAATTTTGTAGGACTTTTACTCGACATTGAGATGAAATGACATCTCAATCCCTGCCACCCAATGAAACCAATAGAGTTTACATGCATGGATGGGCGGACTCGCACCACTTTGAGTGGGTTGAGGGTAAGTGAGAAACAAAATATCAGCACATTAACTAACAAGTCCATGAAATGAACAACGTCATAAACTCCACTTTATACGGAGAAAACTATGGTTTATGGGGGTATACATTATTTTTTCTTATTTCTGCTTCAAGAGATAGGTTACGAGTACTCATTTGAACCGCCTCAATATTTTGAGTATAGTCAACCATCTTGATTCTGACATTCTTTATAACGACAAAACTCGTTATAACGACAATCTCAATGGAATAAATCTCTTTCTAAAGGCTAAGCTTTGGTTCCCATCGGCTATGGCCTCCCTCGGATTGAAAAAAAAAAACATATCAAATGCGTAGTCATGAAAGATTTGTGTAATCTAATACACCAAGAAACAAAAAAATGTTTATACACATCTGTTAGAATCGCCTCATTGAGGCGATTCCACCAAATGTCCATAACATTTGTTTCTTGAGTAATCAAGGGGAAAGACATTTTGTTAACATTCACAAACCTAATTGGGATTCTTTATAACGACAAATTCTTTATAACGGCATAATATCAGGGAATAAATGCCGTAGTTATAATGAGGGTCCTCGTATAAATAAGTATAACATCACAGTTGTTTTTTTTTCATCTGAAGAGGACTAAGGAAAACTATCGCTTAACCCTTATCCTGCTGAATAAATTAAGCCACACCCATTGCTGACTGTCAACCAATCAAAATACTTGATAAAATGGTAAACTAATTGACAGTGTAGATCCTGATCAGAGGGCTTCTTCAGGAAACACAAAAAACACTACCTTTGCAAATTGCGTAGATCGAGATCAGATGGCTTCTGCTACCTTTTGCTTCAGAACTGATCTGATCTGGATCTACACTGTTTGCAAAGATAGGGGTCTTCATGCTCAGCGGGATATGGGTAAACCCATTTTGTACCGGAAACCCCAAAACGGGTAGTTGGCCAACAGTGCAGACCCAGATCAGACGCTGCAAAATGCGGTGTCTGATCAGGGCCTGCACTGTTTGCAAACAGAATTTTCCATAAAAAATGGAATAAAAACGAAAAAATAGGCCTGACACCCCTTAAATGATTAATAGACTTGTCCAACATATAGCAATGGAAGAGTCCACTAGCATACAATGGGTTAATTATCCTTGTTCCTCCCCATTATCTGGAGTTAAGGTGTCTTACACAAACTTTGATGAAGCCATTGTAATGATGTCCTTCTTTATCCACTGGGATGAGAAGAGGAAACTCTTTCAGCAAATCCATGTCACCTTACTGTGGCTCTTCATTTCCTCTAACATTTCCCTTTTGTCCGCACAGCTAATTTCTCTGTTTTCTGAAAGAATGCTAAAAGAAAATGTTCATTTCCACTGATTCCACTTGTTTTTATAAAGCACATGTTTTTACTTGTTTTACTTGTTTTACACAATTACCATCTGATTACTGAACCTGGAATCAAGAGTGCTTCAAACGAACAATCGACACACCTTACCATGTAACGGGTAATAACATACAATTTGATAACACACCCGTGCGGCATAGTGCATTTTTCACATCTCCAAAATGACTACTTTTCTGATGAAAATCTTTGATATTTTTCTTAATAATGCTCAAAACATAGGTTGAGGGTGCTCGTTAGAACCGCCTCAGTACCCACAACCTATGCCTTGGAGAAGAAATAAGAAAAATAATCTATATCCCGGTAAACCCCAGTTTTCTCTATAGACACATCCAAACACTACGTCATCACTCAATAATACTATTTGCCGGGACTTACCGGTGGTTGGCAGAAAACGTCTTTGGCCGTTTATCACTATTGTAAATGCGATGTTATTTTCTCTAAACTTGTATTTTGTTTGGAATCGAAACGACAAAATTGATCTTTAAACTTTTATAATAGACATGCCTTGGCTAGTAATTATTGGTTTCTAGAAGATTTGAGGATGTTTTGATGATTAAATTACCTGTTAAACTTATACAGGTAAGGAGGCGGGACGGTCTTAATTATTTGTAATAAAAATGCGCAAAACGAATGGCTAAATGCAGAAGGTGCATGAATGAGCTCTAAAATATAATAATCTACTCATTTTAAGTGTAATTCGATCGATTTTCTGTGACAGACAACTAAAATATGCCCGTAATATTAAACCTATTTACAATGTGTTTATATGGAACCAGTGGCTTTTTGCCAACCACGAAAGATTGTAATCAAAAGGAAAAGTAATTTTGCGCATGCGCAATGACAAGTAAACAAGGTCACGTGTCAAAACATTGGATCCGTCTATATAAAATGGGGTTTAGGTCTTCATTTCATTTACTTGTTCAGGTGATGGAAACAATTGAGCTCAACATTTATTGCCAGATCTCAAAACAGTCACAGAAGTTAACTGGTGTTCTTATTGCTTGACAAGGTGGTTCTAATGAAAACCCGCAACGTAGGGATGTAAGCAGAAGTAAGGTGTTCTTCTTTTCCTTACTTCTGCTTACATACCTTTGTTGCGGGTATTCATTAGAACCACTTTGTCGGGGCAGTTCTAATGAATACCCACAACATAGGTTTTTATAGAGAATAGACAAAAACTATCCTTCAGTTATCACAAAATACCAACCTTATCAATATCTGTTGCTATATGCACATGGGATTAGTTGGTATGGGACCTGCCAATATGCATTAATTTAAGTCACACCCATTTCTGTCTATCAACCAATCAAATTACTTCATGTAATTTATTACTTACAAATTCATTAACTGAATGCCAAACAGTGTAGATCCTGATCAGATGGCTTCTTCGGAAGCCATCTGATCTGGATCTACACTGTTTGCAAAGATAGGGGTTGTCGTGAACAGCAAGATAAGGGTTAAAAACAACTAACATAAGCTATACTAGAGCTTTTTCCCCTGCCAGAGTAATCCTTCAACAAATGCTAACCTGCCTTCATTTTTCTTTCTAGGACTAGCTTAATAATGCGAGTTTCTGCCAATGGAGTTCAATCCTTAGTATCCTTGTATCAGATTTTCTACCTTTTTGTACGGCGTGGCAGGGATCGATCCCACAGCCATGGCTCGAACCTCATTTTCAGGTTTTGATCATGAAAAAAGTAGAAAACATCCATCAAGCAGACCAAAACATTGCAACAGTCAAAATATAATCTGCACATAATCCTCGCGAGAGGGTGTTGCAGGATATGTAGATAGAAAATTTTCCATAAAAATCTAAAATCTATGTTAAAATCTTTTCCCACAGGGGCCAGTTTCAAGCTTTTTGAGGGGAAAGATATACTATCTTATAATAATATAGGATAGTATATCTTATCTATCTATCTATCTTCTTATACTGAGTCGGTCATATTTGGCCATTACCTCAGTTGGGTGCGTAGCTAAATTTAGAATTTAGCTGGAAAAAAAAAAAAAAAAAGAGAAGTCACTGGATGAGTCCTTAAAACTATTTACAATCTGAATAACAGAGGTATACTAAAACGCATACCTCTGAGTCTCAATCTTACACTGTATGGGCTTTGAACTCCTCTGCAGTCTTAGCATTCACCACAGAAGAGGGAAGACTATTCCACTGGGGAATAGTCCTAGGGAAGAAGGAATTTTTCAGGGCATCACTGTAGGACTGGTACCTGTGATACTGTGAGTTGTTTACTTTTGATGCCCTTGTTCGAGTTGAAACTGTCACAGGGGTCAAGTATTTATCTTTATTAACGGCCACTGTACCTGAATGTATCTTATAGAAGAAGGTTAAAGAGGACTGCTCACGACGGGCCTCTAGGGACGGCCATTCTAGCTCGTTAAGCATGTCACCGACGCTGCTTCTATTGCGCCATCGTCGGCAGGTCCATCGAGCAGCTGTCCTCTGCACCTTCTCCACCTGCTGAATCTGAGTTTTAACATAGGGATGCCAAATGGGTGATGCATATTCTAGCTGAGGGCGAACCAATGTTTTATATGCAACATCCTTTGTCTGCCTAGGTGCAAAAGCCAAGTTTCGTCTAAGAAATCCTAAAGTCCTAGTTGCTTTTGATGTAATTTCTGAAACGTGTTGACCCCAATCAAGATCATCAGTGATGGTGATGCCAAGATATTTGGCGGATTGAACCTGCTCCAAGATTTGCTGGTGTAGTTTATAGTCAAACTTAATTTGTTTGTCAGGAGGGTGTCGCGAAACCCTCATTGAATGACATTTGGCCACATTGAACTTCATCTGCCAATCGGCCTCCCACTGTGCTAGTTGATTCAGGTCATCTTGTAGAATAAGACAGTCAGAAGAAGAATATATATCTTTCCTCTGAAAAAGCTTGAAAATGGCCCCTGTGATGATACCCACAACATATTTTTATGTTGATAAATGAGGAAAAAAAATAACCTCAATTACCTTATCCGTTGCTATGCCCAAAATACATCCTATACTCAGAGTACATGCTTAATGCTTGACCTGACATACAAATCTCCCTCGTGGCCCTAGGCATGATACTATGAAGTCCACAGAGAAATGTACTTACATACATCATTTGACAGCAACATCTTAATTGTACAACGTGAAGTTTGGCGCGCTTTATTTCTACTTTCGGTTTTGATATCTAATCCATGTTCTTTAGGCGTGGATCAATATTTTTACCCAATATTCGCATTGAAAAGAAAGCGTTTAGTTTAATGTCACGTGATCGTGTAGGCAGGCCCGTTGCTCTATAAATAGCAGACAGTTATAGCTGTCAAACACAAAATCGAAGCAGAGGACACTAAAAAGGAAAACAGTTTGATTGGAAACACACGTGGTTAAAATGAATGACAGTTCGAAAACTTTCTTGCCTGATCCTAATGTGGAATTAGAGCAGAAATTAAAGAAGTTAACAATGGTTAAAAACAGTTCATTTGAGGGTGACACATCATTATTTTCACCAAAGTTGACAGAGCCAAAACAGATATTTTATACAGGTGACCAAAGTGTCTCTAAGTATCAACAGGCTGTGTCAAATATTTCGGAACATTATAAAGGTGTTTTACAGGAGCTGGGTGAGGATGCTGACCGACAGGGGCTAGTCAAGACCCCAGAAAGGGCGGCTAAAGCAATGTTATTCTTCACAAAAGGATATCGGGAGAGTATTGCAGGTGAGAAATAACACCTGTATGTCACAGTTTGATATAAGCACATTATATACAAGGTCATACTGTTTATTAATATCATATATTTGAGACTTGTCTCGTGAAAATCTACAAAATTTAATATCTGGCCAACCTGAGTTTGGCATGGTATCATGGGCAAAACTATTAAACATCTATGACGGATATCTAATGAGTCTACACGGAGGTTATATAGTTGTGAGTAAGTCTGTCCCTGCATAAAAAAAACATATTAGTTTGTTTAGGGGGTAGGGCTTGAGATGTGATTTCATCTCTATATCGGTAAAAAGTCACAAAATTGGATGGAATGTCTTCAAAATGACTTGAATTGTTTTGAAACACTACAATACTTCATGTCATCAGATTAACAAGTCCATGTTATGAACACCCCTCCAAACCATGCTTTATATAGAGAAAAGTTGGGTTTATGGGGGTATTCATTATCTTCCTTATTTGTGCCCAAAAACATAGACTGTGGGTACTGGTTAGAGCTGCCTCAATGAGGTGGTTCTAACGAGCACCATCAATCTGGAATATAAAAAAGAATATCAAGAAATTTCATCTAATCAGAGCACTTGCCGGTCGCGGTAGCTCAGTCGGATGCACGTCTGACTGGTGATCAGGAGGACAAGGGTTTGACACCTGCCGGGGTGGGCAGCATTCTTTCATGGAGATTGATCATGAAATCTTTTTACGCTCATTCTCTCCCTTCTGCTGATTGTCAGTTTCTGGCGAAAGACTGTGCACTGTACTAGTTAAACGCTTACCTATAAGCCTGTTCAGGAAAAGTGTGGATAGGTAAACTGACAGGCCCAAAAATGACCTAAAATAGTGTTGACTGGGCTGTTAAAATCCAATACAAACAAACAAACGAATCAAAGCACTTACAAAACTAGTGGGTCCATTGTCTCTGACTGTAAGCTGGGAAAATGGTCGTGAATGGGGAATCTGCTCAGGAAATGTGGTGCAATGGGACCCCTACTGGTTTCTTTGGACGGTAGAGATTGAGATGTCATTTCATCTCAATGTTGGGTAAAAGTGCCATTAAATCAGAAGCAGCATCTCCAAAATGTCTCCAAAATGACCTAAATAGAGTTGACAGGGACGTAAAACTTCGAAACAAACAGACCATTTCATTTAACCTTTTAAGAAAACAGTATAGACCCTGATCAGATGTCACATTCTGCAGCGTCTGATCTGGATAAATCCAATGCATGATTCCAGTTTTGATTATGCAACACGATGAGAATAGCACAGCCATTTTCTCTGCATAACCATTACCTGACATGGACATCAGCACTGAAGTACTTCTGTGCTTTAATCGGCCCGATAGCTCAGTTGGTAGAGTGTCCGCTCCGGGGAACGGGAGATCACGGGTTCGATCCCGGGCCGCGGCATACCAAAGTCGTTAAGAATGGTACTAGCAGCTCCTCGCTTGGCACTCAGATTTACGGGGTAGAGCTAGGACTGGTCGACCCAGTGTGTCAGGATAATGTGACTGGGTGTGGTATCATGTAATGTGTTTGGGACATGATACTTCAGTGAGGCAGCACTATAAAAGTGAGCATTGAGCTCCCTGTCACAACCAGACACCGTCGTGATACGACTGAAAAATTGTTGAAAGCGACGTTAAACCCGAATTCACACACACACTTCTGTGCTTAGTAACTTTGGTTGGATTGACAAACAATCTAGTTCTACAGATATGAAAGACACCATTTCAGCACAAGAGTCTCTTGTCGAAATATGAAAGTTAACCCTTATCTTGCTGAGTGTTCATTTAAGCCACACCCATTTCTGTCTACCAACCAATCAAATTACTTGATGTAATTTATTGCTTCAAATTCATAAACTGAATGCCAAACAGTGTAGATCCTGATCAGATGGCTTCTTCAGAAGCCATCTGATCTGGATCTACACTGTTTGCAAAGATAGGGGGTGTCGTGAACAGCAAGATAAGGGTTAAAGATATCAGATTCTGATTTTACTGTACATCACATTAACAAGTCCATGCAATTTACACCCTTGCAAACCCCACTTTATATCTATGGAGTTTACATGGTTGTACATTGTTTCCCATATCCTGCTAATTAACCTATTGTATCCATTGTTGGACAAGTCCAATTGTCAAACTCATATAAGGGCTGGTAGGCCTACTTTTTCCTTTTTATTCTATGTTTGACAGAAAATTCTGTTAGCAAATAGTGCAGGCCCTGATCAGACGCCACATTCTGTGGTGTCTGATCTGGGCCTGCACGGTTTGCCAAGGCACCCCTTTAGGGGTTTCCCGCATACAATGGGTTAAAAGCATAAATTGTGGATATCCTAAAAACCCTAAAAATTCGGAGACCTTGATGACTTGCTGTAATTCTCCTAAAATTTTGACAAGTCTGTTTCATGATCCAGCAAGGAGTCCAAAATTGCAAAGGGAGCAGTCTTATCTGTGTCTGCACTGTTTGCTTAGGCCTGTCTGTCCCAATACTTAGGAGATCATTGTGGTGTTCTTGTTTAGAAGTACCTCAATCTTTTGAAGTACCTCAATGAGGTGGTTCTAATGAGCATCAAAAATCCAAATTTTCATCTGAAAAATACTACCGGTAGCTCAAGAGACATGAAAGACAGAATTTTCTTCCACACCGGATATCTGAAAAGGAAGTCCTGGATAGAAATCTTGTCCTACCCAGCTACATGTAGGTTATCCTACCCAAGCATAGGATAAAAGTTGAGAATTTTCTCATGTTTGATGTGTGTGTGTATGAATTCGGGTTTAACGTCGCTTTCAACAATTTTTCAGTCATATCACGACGGTGTCTGGTTGCGACAGGGAGCTCAATGCTCACTTTTATAGTGCTGCCTCACTGAAGTATCAAGTCCCAGACACATTACATGATACCACACCCAGTCACATTATGCTGACACTGGGTCGACCAGTCCTAGCTCTAACCCGTAAATCTGAGTGCCAAGCGAGGAGCAGCTAGTACTATTCTTAACGACTTTGGTATGTCGCGGCCCGGGATCGAACCTGTGACCTCCCGTTCCCCGGAGCGGACACTCAACCAACTGAGCTATCGGGGCTGGTCATGTTTGATGTACACTGGTTGAATAGGATATATGGCGGAAGATGACAGTCGAAGTGACTGCATTAAAAAACAGTCCACTCTAAGAAATGCAATGTTTGCAAGAAAAAGAATCTTGTTTCTCTGAAAAATAAAAATAAAGTTGGTGTCTGCTCTGAATTTTACACAGTGCTTAAAGACCAATGGCACATTTAGAAGGAGTGATCAATAGAACCTCACTATTGAACCCCAACTTTATGTCCAAATTATTGCATTTTTAATTTTAAAAACATGTTTGGCTAAACTAAGCAGTTTGAAACCCCTTAAAGCAATGTTAAACACCTTAAAAAAACCTGGATCTGCCCCTACAGGATAAAGCAACCTATCATTACGAAAACACATCTATATAATTTTGACCCCTTTGAACCCCACCTTTATAGAGTAAAATGGGGGTTTACAGGGGTAAACCATATTTTTCATATTTCTGCTCTAAAATATAGATTGTGGGTACTCGTTAGAACCGCCTCAATGAGGCGGTTCTAACAAGTACCCACAATCTATATTTTGAGCAGAATTCAGAAAAATATCAGAATTTTTATCTGAAAATTTTCATTTTTTTCGGGTGTGTTTTTGTAATGTTTTTTCCCCAGCAGGTGCTTTGAAATAT
Source organism: Lucinisca nassula (assembly GCA_963580285.1). NCBI lineage: Eukaryota > Metazoa > Mollusca > Bivalvia > Lucinida > Lucinidae > Lucinisca > Lucinisca nassula. The sequence continues at coordinate 21,778,368 of OY757012.1, forward strand.
ATGTATACAAAGAGGTCTTTTAAGAAGGCTTGTTCAGTTTTTTTTCTGGTTTGTTTTGAGATGAGTTATTCATGTCATTTAGTCTTTAAGTCACAGATTCAGTCAATATTACAGGACTCTTCTGCAACAAGTCAGTAAGATTATTTGCTCACTCTTTTCAGCCACTTGCTTGTAATGGAATTCTGATGCCATTTGGAATTGGATTACTTTGGTTTTGTTTGTTATTCAAATTATCCTGTAATTACCCTAAAAGTTTGAAAAATAATGTTTGGATGAACAGCGAAGACCCAGATCAGACCCTCTTTTTGTCCAGCCCCCGCCGATAGGGGCTCGAAGAAATATATGGACTGCATGATGCTTCAACGCAGAGCTGAATCCGGCCCGCACACTTAAGTACTGGTAAACCGCTTAGAGGATCTAAGCCTGTCCAGGAACCGCGGTGCGAGGCGGACCGTCCGTGCTAATAAACCCTATAGGTTTCATTGGGCGGCAGGGCTTGAGATGTCATTTCATCTCAATGTCGGGTAAAAGTTCCACAAAATTGGAAGCAACGTCTCCAAAATGACCTTTACAGTGTTGACGGGGACGTTAAACCTCAAATCAAACAAAACAAACAGAGTAGATCCAGCTCAGATGGCCATCTGCTCTGGATCTGCACTGTTTGCGATTAAATGAGACTTCCATATACAGTATAATTCCTATATTAAGTGGTTTTTAAGACCACTTTTGAACAGTCCTAGAGGCGGTCTCTTATTTGGAGGTGATATGTGTAGTAAACACAAAGAAAGAATAACTGAAACCTTCTCAAGAAGCTTTTAAAACCAGATTTAGTCTTAATTTTAGGTGGTCTTATTAGCAGAATTTTACTGTATCAAGTAATTTGATTGGTGGAAACCTAAAACACACACACCAATAAACACACACCAATAAGCTTCTTATTACACAAAGTCAGAAATTTTCTCTTTATCACAAAGGCATAATGGTTGTCGCGCCACATGGAGAAATGGTGCTTCCAAGCAGAACTGAAATGTACTGGTAAACCGCGCAGAGCCTACCTGTGGGGTTTGTGATGTCATTTCAATGTCAGGTAAAAGTCCCACAAAATTCAAAGCAGTGTCTCGAAAACATTATGTGAACAAGTCTGTGAAATGAACACCCTACTTAAAACCCCACTTTACATAGAGAAAACAGGTTTATGGGGTTATACATAATTTTTTCTTATTTCTGCTCCAAGACATAGGTTGAATTTACTCATTAGAGCCACCTATATGAGGTGGTTCTAACAAGCACCCACAACTTTTGTTTGCAGTATAAATAAGAAAAATATCATAGATTTTCATCAGAAAAGTAGCCATTTTGGAGATGTGAAAAAATGTCGCACAGGTGTGTTATCCTAATGATGACTTATAGTGTTGACAGGGATGTAAAACCTCAATTCAAACAAACAAACAAACATAATGATTGATATATTTGTGTGATCTTTTGCCACTGTTACAACTTAAGCAGACTGCAGAATATAAGAACATGTGCTCAAATTATGGGGAATATGGTACATGTATAAAATCATGTTGTGTACCGTGAAAATCCGCAAAAATTCAGACTCCTTGAAGACTTGCTGTAATTCTCGCGAAATTTTAACAAATTTGTTTCAACGTCCTGCAAGTGGTCCAAAAAGTGCAGACAGAATGGCAAACTGTGTAGACCCTGGTCAGACTGCTCCTTCAGGAGCAGTCTGATCTGGGTATGCACTGTTTGCTTAGGCCTATCTGTCCCAATACTAAGGATCATTACAGTAAGTTCATTAGCGACCACCTTTTGTATTGTTATTCTTTGGGATCAAAGAATACTGAATCAGTTTGGATTTGCAGAAAGTCCCCAACTATTGACGTCAACGGTATTCCAATACAGCTGCTAAACATGTCTCGACAGTTATTATTCTCCTCTTAAGTAATTTATATTCATTAATACGTTGGTATTCAATTTGTTGTACAAATAAAGAGTGTTTCATATGTCAGCTGAACGAGTAATATTGTGATTGCTACAATCAAGAATCCTATTGACAATCTATTTTTGTCTCTCGATGGCGATCAGAAGCGTAAATGAGAAGCTGTTAATAGAAGGGGTGATCGTTGGTAGTTTGATCGTGTTTCTGGTTAGCGTGTCTGTCGTATAGGTGCTAATGCTTTTAACCCATTGTATACTGGTAGAGCCCTTCCATTGCTATATGTTCATTAGGAAACATGTCCGTGAGAAATAATGGCATCTAACATGGTGTCAGAAATGATAAATATCAGGTAAAAAGTGATAACATCTTTATCATTTCTGCTTTAGACATAGATTGTATTGTGCTCGCTAGAAATGCCTTCATGAGGCGGTGCTAACGAGTACCCACAATCTATGGTTTTTGAGCAAAAATAAGGCAGATAATGTATACCCCCATTAACCCCACTTTTCTTCAAGGACTTGTCATGGTGATGTGGAAAAGTCCATTTGTCATATAAGGGGTGTCAGGCCTATCTTTTTGTTTTTTATTCCATTTTTCATGGAAAATTCTGTTAGCAAATAGTGCAGGCCCTGATATGGGCCTGCACTGTTTTTAGGGGTTCCCTATAAGCTAAACTCTTCAAGTGCTTAATAATCATGATTTACTAGCATATGACATTTCCACAGACTTTTTTTTAATTTTCAGAGAAAATTGGCCTTGGCATTACATGTGAATCATGTATGTGTATTAGAAATTAAGCTAGAAAATACATGTGAATTGTCTGCTGGGCAGATGATTCTAAAGAAATGGCTTTCCTCTAAAAATAAAAAAATAGGTTGTCATCTGCATTAGAATTTTCTCTAGCACTTTAATGGTGTAGCAGCTAACGTTATAGAAAGTGTTGGAAAAACTATAAAATGATCACAGTCCCCAAATTAACCCGTTTTGTACCACATGGAATCTTCCTCCTTATATATAGCAGGAGTCCATTTCAAAATTTAGGGGTGACAGGTGTTGTTTCTTCAAAATTGATTTGAAAAATGGCTGAACTTTTTGCAAACAGTGTAGGCCCTGATCAAATGCCTCATTCTGCGGTGTCTGATCTTGGCCTGCACTGTTTGCCACGGTACCCGTTTAGGGGTTTCCAGTCTGAAATGGGTTAACCAATTCAAAGCACCAGTTTTGATAGTTGAAGGACAGTTTTCCTTATTTCTCCATACAAACCTATGTTGTGGGTATTCATTGGAACCACTTAGCCGAGGTGGTTCTAATGAATACCTACAGCATAGCTAGGTTTTTAGGGGAATTGACAAAAACTATCCTTCAATTATCACAAAAAAACAACAACCTTATATCATCACAAAAACACGCCTATATAATTTTGAACCCCACTTTTATATAGTAAAACTGGGGTTTCTGGGGGTATACCTTATTTTTCTTATTTCTACTCTGAAATATAGATTGTGGGTACTCGTTAGAACCCCCTCGATGAGGCGGTTCTAACGAGTGCCCACAATCTATATTTGGAGAAGAAATAAGAAAAATATCACATTTTTTCATCATAAAATTTTCATTTTTTTCGGCGATAAAGGTGGCAATGTATTTGTAAAGGCGTGTTTGCCTAATGATTGCTATGCGTCAATTGACAAGTCCCTTTGCTATACAGTATTTGTATATACACCACAGCCTTATACTTGCAATACCGGCCCCAGCCCATCTGGGCTTGAAGAAATATATGGGCGGCATGACACGCAGAGCTTAATCCGACCCACACACGAGTGCTGGTAAACTGCGTAGAGGATCTATGCTTGCCCAGGGAAAGCGGTGCGCATGAGTCGGACCATACATGCTTATAAACCCTATTGGTTTTATTGAGCAACAGGGCTTGAGATGTCATTTCATCTCAATGTCAGGTAAAAGTCCCACAAAATTGGAAGCAACGTTGACGGGGATGTTAAACCTCAAATCAAACACACAAACATAATTATACTTGCATTATTGTTGGGGTCCAAAGCAGAAACCAGCAGCCCTGCCCCTAGGGGCCGAACTGCATGCTGCTTTCGTGCAGATCTGAAATTGACAGAACTTGAGTGCATTAATTTTATATGTACTGGTAAACCTCCTAGAAGGTCTGAGCCTGCCCAGGAAAAGTGGTGCAAGTTGGAGCACTTCTTAAACCCTATAGTGGTTTCTTTGGGCGGTAGAGCGTGAGATTTCATTTTAGTGTTGGGTAAAAGGCCCTTTGCCTTATTATATTGGATTAAAGGGAATGGGGATGCAGTCTTCAGGGGAGGCAACTTTTTCAAAATATTTCGTCTTTCTGGGATCTACTCTTAACCTTTATCCTTTGACTTTGCAGAAAGTGTAGGTACCGATCAGATGGCTCTGATCAGGATCTACATTGCCTTGCAGTTTGCAAATTTTAATGAATATACTGTATAAGTATTTTGATTGGTTGCTCATCATAAATAAAACTTTGATGGCTTGAACATCTTAGGGACTGTGAAAATATGTTTGAGACAGTGGTAGTTTGAGCCACTGAGGGTGTGTACTCATTAGAATCGCCTCATTGAGGTGATTCTAGTGAGCACACACAATATATCTTTTTACATTGACATTTTTTCTAAGTTATACCTAACTATGTAAATGCCTGCGCAAGCTTAGATCCTCTAAGTGGTTTACCAGTACTCATGAGCGGTACGTTTCAGCTCTGCGTGGAAGCATCATGCAGCCCAAATATTTCTATAAGCCCCGATGGGCGGGGGCAAAGCTTATTTGTTATATCTGTCATGTGTTTCGTTATTATTATTTTCATTTTTGTTTTTCAGATGTTTTGAATGATGCAATATTTGATGAAGACCATGATGAGATGGTTATAGTAAAAGATATAGAAATGTTCTCATTGTGTGAACATCATTTGGTGCCTTTTATTGGAAAAGTAAGTTTACTCTTAAGCCCCTGTCACACTATGCTGCGTTTTCACTGCGATGGGACAGTGTTGTTTAATTTTTCAGAACGTCGCGAGATCGCAAGAAATATGGGATATTTTTGTGAACATGGACCTGTCTTGGGGTCCCTACAGCGACCAAGACGTTGCTACGGAGCTTACATGGCGATCTATCGCGATCCTGCGACGTTCTTGATGGCGATTGTATGCGCTCTCACGGCGCTTCCTCTGCGTTCACAATGCGTGCACTGCGCTTTTACGGCGTTCTCAATGCGTGCACTGCGCTTTTACGGCACTCACATGTTGAAGGCGTTCTCAAAGTGTAAACAGACATCTTCATCAGTCGAACAGTTTTGTTTGATTTTAGGTTTAAGTCCCATCAACACATTATAGGTCATTTTGGAGACGTTGCTTCTAATTTTGTGGGACTTTTACCTGACATTGAGATGAAATGACATCTCAATCTCTGTCACCCAATGAAGCTAATAGGGTTAATAAGCACGGATGGTCCGACTCGCACCCCTTTGCCTGGGCAAGCTTAGATCCCCTAAGCGGTTTACCAGTACTCCTATGCCGTCGGAAGCAAGTCCACCGCAAGCAGGAGCAAGTCCACCGCCATTACCTTACCCGGAATGAGTCACCCCAGAGGTAGGTTTTTCGGGACAGTACACAAACAAACTCTACTCTAGCAACTGTTTATACAAGCGGGCGGCCCCCTCCCATCGGAACTGGAAGAAATAGATGGGCTGCATGATGCTTCCACGCAGAGCTGAAACCGACCTCACATGAGTACTGGTAAACCGCTTAGAGGATCTAAGCCTGCCCATGCAAAGCGGTGCGAGATACGTGTAAACTCTATTGGTGTAAACATGCTTATTAGTGTAAACTCTATTGGTTTCATTGGGCGACAGGGCTTGAGATGTCATTTCATCTCAAAGTCGGGTAAAAGTCCCACAAAATTGGAAGCAACGTCTCCAAAATGACCTATACAGTGTTGACTGGGACATTAAATATCAAATGAATCAATCAGTTAATCATAGAGCTTATATGGCGTTGTAGGAGACCTCTGTGCGCACCTTCCGAGCTCCGGTAGCGTTGTAGGAGACCTTACTGCGCTGCTATGGCAACCTTACGGCCACCTCATTGCGCTCTGATCAGAACGCCGAGCGACGGCGTTTGTTTTGAGCATGCTCAAAATGCGCGCCGTCGCTTGGCGTTCTATGCGATCCCAATGCGTCAACTGGCGACGCCACTGCGTTGCTATGGCGATGTTTGCGATCGTACTGCGCGCACCTCGGCGTTCTGCATTTTTCTTGGACACCATGAGAACGCCACCCTGGTGTGACAGGGGTTTTACATAGCATAATGTTCAGAAATGTTCACTGTGAACATCGTATAAAACACTTGAAAATCACTCTTATGTGAGATAATGTGAGATTAATCTATCTTGCATTGTACTCAGAAACCCATTTTTCCAGGTGGAAAATTGTGATAGCATGTTTAAATTCCAGTGTTTAAACAATCAGTGTAGACCCTGATCCGACTCCACATCATGTGGTGTATAATCTTGGTCTACACTGCCAATGACCAAGTACATGAGCCCAGCCAGGTTTTACTTTTTACACACCACTCGAAGACTAGCGTGGATATAAATCACTTTACTTGGATTCAGCAAATGGCCAGGGATAGTCACATGGACAAGTACAGACGGGATGCTTCTGTAGTTAGTACATGTAACTTTGGTACAGTTTTTAACCCTTCTCTTGCTGAATATTCAGTTTAGCCACACCAGTTTCTGACTTTGGACCAATCAGATTACTTGATGTAATTTATTCCTACAAATTCATAAATTGAATGTCAAACAGTGTAGATCCTGATCAGATGGCTTCTTCAGAAGCCATCTGATCTGGATCTACACTGTTTGCAAAGAAAAGGGTTGTCTGTAGTTAGTAACTTTGGTCCAGTTTTTAACCCTTCTCTTGCTGAATATTCAGTTTAGCCACATCCATTTCTGACTTTGAACCAATCATATCACTTGATGTAATTGATTCCTACAAATTCATAAATTGAATGTCAAACAGTGTAGATCCTGATTAGATGGCTTCCAAAGAAGCCATCTGATCAGGATCTACACTGTTTGCAAAGAAAAGGGTTGTCATGCACTGTCTTTGCAAACAGTGTAGATCCAGACCAGATGGCTTCCGAAGAAGCCATCTGATCAGGATCTACACTGTTTGCAAAGAAAAGGGTTGTCGTGAACAGCAGGAAAAAAAGATAAACAGTTGACCCAGAATTGTGAGTACCAGTGACAGTGCTGCATAGGAATCTGTTGAAATGTTCTTGGCTCTTTGCTAAGGTAGAGTGGTTGTAGAAGCCTACATGGTGAAGAAGTTAACCCTTTTTGTACCTAATTGAATCTTCCACTTTTTTAACAGCAGGAGTCCATTTCAAAATTTAGGGGTGTCAGGTTGCGTTTTTTTCAAAATCTGTTTGGAAAATGACTTCTGCGGCGTCTGATCTGGGCCTGCATTGTTTGCCAGGGTACCCCTTTAGGGTTTTCGGGTACTGAATGGGTTAAGCTTCTGTCCTTATAAACCAGGAGTGTTGGATAACGGGCCTCCATGGCCTAAAGGATATGAGCGCTCACTCTTAATCATTAGGTTTCTCACCGCTGTGGTTCGATAATCTTGAAAGGGCCGAAAAACAGAAGCCAAAAAAAAAAAAGCAGGAGTGGTGGGGTCGACTTCAGACTTTCAAATGAGTCTTTAAACAGAGGCCCCATCTCCATATAACCTTAGCTGTTGGTGGGAGGTTTTTGTTTATTTGATTTGAGGTTTAATGTCCCCGTCAACACTGTATAGGTCATTTTGGAGACATTGCTTCCAATTTTGTGGGACTTTTAGCCGACACTAAGATGAAATGACATGTCAAGCTCTGTCGCCCATGAAACCAATAGGGTTTATAAGCATGGACGGTCTGACTCGCACACTTTACCTGGGCTTGCTTAGATCCTCTAAGCGGTTTACCAGCACTCGTATGGGGATCGGATTCAGCTCTGCGTTGAAGCATCATGCAGCCCATCTATTTCTTCAAGCCATGATGGGCGGGGGCATTTTGGTGGGAGGTAAAAACACACACCGACATGCAGTGGTTGTTGAATTTCATAAACTTGTTTATTTTATGATTGAATGAATGGAGTAGATGCATCTGAAATTTTTTCCTACCTTTATTTACAAGGGAGGCAATTTTTGTGACTTCCTGTTGGCTTTTCTGGAAACTCAGCCCCTCTATAAAAGGGTCTTCTCTTAAAGGAAAGAATTTGCTCCACTGGAGCAAGTTCTTTCCTTTAAGAGTAGAACCTCATTGACAAAGGAAACAAAATACATTTAAAAAGTTCAAGTTGCCTCCTGAGGCTGAAGGTGTATCCAATCATCTGACCATGTACAGTAACCGTGCATGTCTTTTATTTTTTGCAGGTATCTATAGGTTATTTACCAAATAAGAGAGTATTAGGACTTAGTAAATTAGCCAGGTAAGTTCATGGTAGGTTAGCACACTCGTGAGAGCTTATGATAGTCTTCCAAGTGTATGCATGTTACATTATAGGCTCATGCCCAGGATACCCATAATGAGGACATATTTGAGATACTCCATGAAATAACATATGTTGTGGATGCTTGTTACGCCCCCTTATCTCTAGCTAAGGTTCACTGTTAACTAGATCTTGTTTTTTTGTATTGGAGTTTAATGGCCAAGTCAACACTGTTTAGGTTATTTTTAGCCGGTCAGTTTACCTATCCACCCTTTTCCTGGGCAGGCTTATACCTAAGCGGTTAACCAGTGCAGTGTGCATTCTTTTGCCAGAAACTCACAACTGCCCTTCTTGAATCAGCGGAAGGGAGAAAATGACCATAGAAAATATATCATGATCAATCTTCACGAAAGAATGTTGCTGACCCCGCCAGGTATGGAACCCGCATCCTCCTGATCACCAGTCAGACATGCATCCATCTGAGCTAAATGTCAGGATAAAAATCGTAAGAGAATAATCGCTGTAAGACGCATCAAGCAGAATAATCAAGCGGATCCATTTCCGAACTGTTTAAATTTTTCTGAAACAAGAAACTATAATGTGGTTAGAAAACAAAGCTTCTTTTCCATCAAAACGGATCCTTTCAGTGGCTCTGAATGTTTCTATAAAAAGCTTAAAAGATCCTTTTTGTCTTTACATAAAACAGCACTTAGCCTATACTGTATGGATGGGCATTAAAGCTTAGAAAAGAGCATGATTGCATGTTCATTTTCTAAAGCAGAGATATTATTAGAGTTTTATTGGGAGACCTTCATAAAAGAGTATCTTAAACAGTTTAACATGCATGTTGTGTAGGAGGCTGAGCAAAAAGCCCATTTAAGATGCTTTGAAAGAAAAGTACTTTAATCCTTTCAACATATACAGATACATGTTTAACCCTTGTCCTGCTGAGCCCAGATATGTCTTATCTTTCAAACAATGCAGATCCAGATCAGATGGCTTCTGAAGAAGCCATTTGATCTCGATCTTCATTGTTTGTCATTAAGTTTATGAATTTGTTGCAATGATTTGCATCAAGAAATCTGATTGGTTGATAATCAGTGGTGGGTGTGGCTTATTTAAATATTCAGCAGGTCAAGGGTTAAACTATCAGATTGATTCTCTCTGGGTATTCTTGTTTTCAGCCAACTCTGATAGACAACCAGTGCTTCAGCTGAAATGCACGACCCGCCGGATGCTTTTAGCTTTATGAGTGTTACCATATATGTGTATGGTGGCCATTTTGGTCATGTGACCTCGACCTAAAACGGTTCCCCCAATAAATGCGCCTTTTCGTAAGGAGCAAAAATATATCATATACTTTAGTGCTGTATTCTGAATCGTTTGCAGGATAAAATGCATTCTTACTTTTCCAATACAAAAGCATATGTGTCAAAGTTTGACCTAGGCACAAAGAATGTCAAGGTCAACCCAGGGTCACCATTTTAGCACTTTATGATGGACCTACGTCCCATATGCTATTTATCAAGTTTCGTGGAAATCTGCCCACTGGTTCTGGAGAAGACTATTTTTGAAGGGTTTTTACCATATATGGCTTGGCGGCCATTTTGGTCATGTGACCTGGACCATATGAGCAAATTTTGGTTTTACCCATCCCATAGAGGCTCCATATGAAATTTGACTTCAATCGGCCCAACGGTTTCCGAGGAGAAGCAGTTCAAAAATTTTCACATTTTTCGCCTCGGCGAGGCTATACTAAATTGAATGTAATATTTGGCAAGTTCATTGGTTAGATCTCATTGATATCTCTCAGTATGCCAAAATTATTTAAATATTCCAATCGGTTAAGTCACTATCACCAATTTTCACAAACGGGTTACGGACGGACAGACAGACTGACAGAATGACACGGTGATTTTAGGGCACTCTTAGAAAATCAACCGACTTCAGTTGGTCGCTTTTTTGTGCGGGTCGTGCAATCAGCTTGACATATAAGGGTCTAAGGGCCAAATAAAAAATCTATCCGCTATATACCAGCACAGATTTCTATGTAAACAGTGTAGATCTAGATGAGACAGCTCATAACACTGAACCTACTTTCAAGAATACCATTAAAATGTAAACATTCGGACACAATAAGGACTTGCTGTAATTCCCCTAAAATTTGACAAATTTGTTTCATGATACAGCAACAGGAGTCCAAAAAGTGGAGATGGAATGACAAATTATGTAGACCCTGATCAGACTGCTCCTTCTAGTACTGGTAAATCACTGAGCAGAGCCACGAGTACCTGTATATAGACCATAGCAGTTTCTTTTGGTGGCAGGGCTTGAGATGTCATTAAATCATCTCAATGTGAGTATAAGTCCCACAAAATCAGAAACAAAGTCTCCAGGATGACCTAAATAGTGTTGATGGGGACGTTAAATCTCAACACAAACAAACAAACAATTTGCCACCCAAACACATATGGAGAGGCTGATCCGAACCTTTTCTTGAATGCACAAGTCCAGAGACCAAAGACACATTTTTCTTAGCCAAATCTATTTATAGTTTGACAGATTCTGGAAAACAAGATGAGCAAAAGACCAGACAAGATCAGAGCCAGGATTAAGATAAATCTCTACAATAATTACTTCCTGATTTTTCTCTGATTTCCTGGGACAGCTTATGAATAAACATGAGGCAAGGTCTCTCCTTAGGATAAATTCAGTTTCCAAACTAACGTTTCAAGAAAACTGATACACCAAGCAAAGTTTCCATCATTTTTATGAGGGAGACAACTTTTGTGATTTCCTGTTTGCTTTACTATAAATAGTGCACATGTCCCTCAGTGAAATGGGGTCTACTCATAAAGGAAACGAAGCCTCCATGGTGTAGTGGTTACGCTACTCGCCTTGTAAACCAGGGGTCGCAGGATCGATCCCGGGCTTCTCCAGACTTTCGGATGAGTCTTTAAACCGAGGTCCCGTCCCTGTATGACCTTAGCTGTTGATGGGACGTAAAACTCAAACACTCACTCACTCATAAAGGAAACAATCTGGTCTACTCTTAAAGGAAAGAATTTGCTCCAGAGGAGCAAATTCTTTCCTTTAAGAGTAAACCCCCTTGTTTTCTTAAGAGAAATTATTGTCGAAAAAGTTGCCCTCCCTTAAGTCTTATTTTCCATCATGGGGAACAAAACTTTCAAACATTTTCATTTCTCCTACTTAAACCTTATTCTGCAGTTAACCCTTAACAACCCTTATATCTTTGCAAACATTGTAGATCCAGATCAGATCAGATAGCTTCTGAAGAAGCCAGAAGCCATCTGATCAGGATCTACAATGTTTGTCATGCATTTCATCATGTGAACAATTTAAGTCCATGAAATGAGCTCCAACCCACCTAAACTGGCTCTTACTCACTAGGCCAAGGAGGCCTGTAACGGTTATTTAATGCTGTGCATAGCTCATCACTGTGACATGGGAGTGCTGTATAAAGAAGACTGAACCCATGGTTATAAAACTTTTTTCATGCTCAACTCAGCTGAGTATGTAATTTATAAAGGTCATAAATATTAAAATACAAATGAAGGAGGCAATTTTCCCCGCAAATATCAGCACAGAATGTTTTTTGTCCTGCTCATAAATTTTAAAATGCCAACATTTGTTGACATCTTAAAATTTATAGCATTTTTAAAATGAACATTTGTTTGCATCTTAAAATTCATAACATTTTAAAATTTATGAGCAGGACAAATTTCATGCTGAAGTGAGTTGAGCATGAGAAAAGTTTTGTAACCTCAGGGCATGGACTGGTGTTCTTGAACAGGCAAAAAGTGTAGACACAGTTTAGATGCCACCCGATATGGTATCTGATCTGGCTCTACACTGATTGCTTTGGGAACAGGAATTTAACCCTTGTCCTGCTGAGCCCGAATATGCCTTATTTTCCAAACAATGAAGATCCAGATCAGATGGCTTTTGACGAAGCCATCTGATCAGGATCTACATTGTTTGCCATTCTGATTGTGCATTTGTTGCAATAATTTGCATCAAGTAATCTGATTGGTTGATACTCGGTAGTGGGAGTGGCATATATGAATATTCAGCAGAACAAGGGTTAAGAAACAAAATATAGTCGCGTGCTTTAACTTCGAGGGTTCAACAAGTTCGAAGTCATCGTTTGTTTTCGTATAATCGGATTGTTTCTGTCGCTATCCTTTTGGAAGAAACAACACAGAAAAAGAAAGTAGAAAACTATCTGTTGCACTTCAAAGGTTCTAAAAATGCCGATCAGGGAGGTAAATATAGCATAAAAGTTTTTAAACTTACAAAATAACATCATTTCCCAAGCGACACTTCACCCCCAAATATTATTGTGTATTTTGTTCTTCAGTCTGACAGCCCATTCCTTTTTTTTGTCGTCTGGGTTTTTCACCGAGGTATTCCAAACAGAGCTAGGTCAAAGTCAGTTTCATATGAGGCGCCTAAGGGGAAATTATGTAGTACTGAAAATAGGCCTGTTCTTATGATCAATTAACAGTTTTATTGATTTTTTAATTTGCTTCATAGACAGAGGTAATACTCTGAATGGCATTACTACATAAACTACACCAAATCTGTTGATGTGACAAAGAATATTGAGCAGACATGTAATAAGCTGCCTCTCTAGGTACTAAAAAGTTGTTTTGCACATTTTAGTGGAACTGTCAACTGTAAGAAATTCTGCAGTAAGTCAACCTACTACAGTTTTCCTTACAATTTGCACTTCCAGATCTTCAACATCAAACGAGGTCCGTCGTCGAACTTAGGTTACGCCAGTATAGTCTAAGTCAGAGATCAGGACTTTTTTTCCAAGCCTACACTGAAAAGACAGTCACTCACCAGTGCTTTGTACAGTATGCTTTGATTTCTTACTGTAAAGAAACCTCACCTCGTTTTATATGTATTTTATGGAAATCTTTGAAATTTTATATCTAAAACATTGATTCCTTGTCCAGAACTGCTGAATTCATGAATGAGTCTGTCTTGAGGACAGATCGAGAGTGTTCAGCAAGAAGCTTGAAAATTCCATTGCCATAAAAATTCGGACACATTGAGACTTGTTGTAATTCTCCTAAAATTTTTACAAATTTGTTATGTGATCCTACAAGGAATCCAAACAGTGCAAACGGAATGGCAAACACTGTAGACCCTGATCAGACTACTCCTTCAGGAGCAGTCTGATCAGTGGAGCAATCTGGTACTGCTCAGTCTGACCTGCGTCTGCAATGTCTGTCCCAATACTTAGGATCATTACGGTATTACAGACTTTGGCACAGTGTGTAGATGAGATGGCACACTGAGTTAATGTGATTTTAGATCTCTTTATTTGTAGTCTAGATTTTACAGACCAGAAAAATTCAGACAACTATATGGTAGAATGACCATAGTTATAAGACTGATAACTTAGAATACAACTTTTTAGAAAAATACGACTCTTTATTACACTATAACAGATGGATCCTAAAGTCACGTCAAAACATTGGATCTGGTTTATCCTGCTAAAACTTTATAATTTTATCCATTTTCATTGTTTGAAAGAATTTAGTTTGTAGGTACTTGTTAGAATTGCCTCATTGAGGCAGTTCTGACACAGACCTGGCCCAAATCTGATCATTATTGCTCCAAATAAGGTGCTGTTTTCATCCAAAATGTACTGAGATTTTTTCTTATTTTTGCATGAAAATATAATATGTTGTGGGTACTTATAAGATGTGCCTCAATGATTTTTCTCTCTGTTCCAAATTTTATTTTTCAGCTATTTCTGCATGAAAACATATGTTGTGGGTACTCACTAGAAGCCACTGAGAGTGGCTTCTAGTGAGTACCCAAAACATATGTTTTCACTGAGAGTGGCTTCTAGTGAGTACCCAAAACATATGTTTTCACTGAGAGTGGCTTCTAGTGAGTACCCACAACATGTTTTCACTGAGAGTGGCTTCTAGTGAGTATCCACAACATGTTTTCACTGAGAGTGGCTTCTAGTGAGTACCCACAACATGTTTTCACTGAGAGTGGCTTCTAGTGAGTACCCAAAACATATGTTTTCACTGAGAGTGGCTTCTAGTGAGTACCCACAACATGTTTTCACTGAGAGTGGCTTCTAGTGAGTACCCAAAACATATGTTTTCACTGAGAGTGGCTTCTAGTGAGTACCCAAAACATATGTTTTCACTGAGAGTGGCTTCTAGTGAGTACCCACAATATTATTTCACTGAGAGTGGCTTCTAGTGAGTACCCAAAACATATGTTTTCATGCAGAGATTAAGAAAAACAATATATGGGTACCACTCTAACCTGGGACTATGTCAGACCTTGCAAAATGTGACATCTGATTAGGGTCTTCATTGTTTGCAAAAATTTCAGCATTTTCAAAAAGATTTCTAAAATAAATCAAATTTTGAAATGATATAGTAGTCGCAGATAAGATTGACTAGGCGGAGCTATTCAGGTGTTGTCAATATATGTCAAATTCGCTGAGTCCACCAGAAGATTCGGTAGAGTGCCTTTCGCACGCTTTCTACAAGCGAACGAAATGGTCATATACACCACAGCTATGCTTGTTTTACAGCTGAATTCACACAATCGGGTGACTGGGTTTACCTTTTTTTTAATGGAATATTCCTAAGGCAGGTACAAACTATAGCTCCGCCTAGTCAATCTTATCTGCGACTACTATAATATTCAAGAGAAAATGGGACAAGAACTATGAAATGGCATAGAAATGCCATGTTGATTTAATTTGGCTTTTGTTTTATCTTTATTTCAGAATTGTGGAAATCTTTAGTCGAAGACTTCAAGGTAAGAAACTGACATTCAAAATGTTGTTTCTGGGTCTGTCCCCACTTGTTCATAGCAAAGGAAGACATATATTAGCATCATAGTTAATCCTTACTCACAAACTGCATGACAGAGTAGATCCTGATCAGGTGGCCAATCTCATTACGATAACACATGGCATATTGAATTTTTTCATATCTCAAAAAACAAGTATTTTTTGATGACAATTTGTGGTATTTTTCTTATTTTTACTCCAAACATGGGTTGAGGTGCTCGTTAGAACCGCCTCAATGAGGCAGTTATAACAAGTACCCACTTCCTATGTTCTGGGACAGAAATGAAGAAAATAATGTATACCCCTGTAACATTCTCTATATAAAGTGGGGTTTAGAGCGGTATTCATTACACAGACTTACTGTGATGTGGTATGGATCTACACGGTTTGCAAAGGTATGGGATGTCCTATTCAGCATCTTAAGGCCAGTTAAAAAAATTAACAACTTTGACAATTGCTTATGATAGTTAAAAATAGAGCAGCCTTGACAATTAGTTGTTCATGCATCCACCAATCACAGCAATAGTTATAAAGTGGATGTGGTGTAAAATATCTTTCACCAGTCACAGCAATAGTTATAAAGTGGGTGTGGTGTAAAATATCTTTCACCAGTCATAGTAATAGTTATAAAGTGGGTGTGGTGTAAAATATCTTTCACCAGTCATAGTAATAGTTATAAAGTGGGTGTGGTGTAAAATATCTTTCACCAGTCATAGTAATAGTTATAAAGTGGGTGTGGTGTAAAATATCTTTCACCAGTCACAGCAGTAGTTATAAAGTGGGTGTGGTGTAAAATATCTTTCGCCAGTCATAGTAATAGTTATAAAGTGGGTGTGGTGTGAACTCCATCAGTCACAGCTATGGTTATAACGTTGGTGTGGAATAAAACATTATTCACCAATCATAGCAATAATGATATATGGTGGGTGTGGTATAAAATATAATCCACCAATCACAGATTGGGTGGGTGACTGGGTGTGATGTGAAACATCATCTACCAGTCACAATAATAGTTATATAGTGGGTGTTGTGTAAAAATTCCACCAGTCACAGTGGGTGTGGTGTAAATTCCACCAGTCACACTAGTTCTAAAGGGGTTGTGGTGTAAAATCCACCAGTCACAGCAATAGTAATAAGGTGGGGTGTGGTGTAAATTCCACTAGTCACACTAGTAGGTATAAAGTGGTTGTGGTGTAAAATCTGCCAGTCAGAGCAATAGTTATAAAGTGGGTGTGGTGTAAATTCCACCAGTCACACTAGCAGTTATAAAGTGGTTGTGGTGTAAATTCCTTGACTTGTTAGATTTTGTAAGGTAACCTGGCTCTAAAAGCACATAGGGGGTACCCCCATTTCACTAAATGGGATTAGTTTATGAACTGCTCTTCCCAAGGCCACCAATGTGCTGGCACCTGTCAATTCGACAGGTGTCAGCCGACCAATGGGAATATACTGACCTCTTGCTCAGAGGAAGGCACAAATTGCACCCAAAGAGAAGCGTTTGTCCTAAGAAACGGGCAGTTCTCTAGCGATTTTAGAATTTTGAGTTGGGGAATCAGACCAAAGACAGGCTCCAGTGTGTGATGACATGTTGGCAATGTTGGCTGCCAAATGTGTCAGAGCACAGCCCTGTTTTTGAATGTCTGGCTGAGGAAAAAAGCTAACATACATTATCGGTTTTGGTTTCCATTATTCACTGCCCCCATCCCTGCCATGGCAAAGAAAATGCTTTGGTCAGATGCTTTTTAAAGGGTGATAACGCATGAAATTTTTGAATTTTTAACAGGCATCTAAAGTGAGCCAGGAAGGGTGACTAATAGACCAGCCAATTCCGGTGATTGCAAAATGTCCTAGTACCCGTGCTCTCATCACGAAAACCCACCTATACAAATACATTGTAACTTAATCGCCGAAAAAAAAAATATGAAAATTTTAAGATGAAAAATGTGATACTCTTTCTCTAAAAAAAAAAAAATCCCCTCCCCAAACCGCTCATTGAGGCGGCCCCAAGGAGCACCCACAATCCACACCCCAGAGCAGAAACAAAGAAGAACATGGTACAACCCCACAAACCCCAGCTTCACCACATAAAAGGTGGGGTTCAAGGGGGTCAAAATTACATAGGCGTGTCTTCGTGATGTGTTTAGCGGTATGTGTTTGTTCCGGAAAGGCGGTGATGAGGGTAATCAACCATTTGGCAATACCACTAATTTTTATTTTTGAACGGTCTTCCAAAAGGCATTTTTAAGGGATCTCCTATTTACAAATACCTAGCAAATGGTGGCTTTTGCCGTTGTCCCGCCTATAAAGATATTTAGCGTGTGACCTGTAACCATTTGTATGCTCTGTTCTGGCAGTATTTATGCCTTTGTTTTGCATACTTCCGGGGATTTCACCCTGTTGGTACCCAGCTGGGGGGGAGCCCAGTAAGGGCTCTCTCCCAGGTGCCCTCAGGATGTTGTCCTGAGGCTTCCCGTCGAGCCTCCTCTTGTTCCTGAAATAGAAAAGTGTGATTAGTGCTTTGGAACCCCATGTGTGCGCTCGGATCAGTGTAGCAGCTAGCTGTGTCCCGTTTCTTGTCCCCTGTGGTCCCAACTGTACCTGTAATAGAAACAAAAGTCATTAGTGCATAGTGTGCTTGTGCTAATACAACCGCGCCATCTGTCACATATTTTGGCTTCCTGTGGAGGGGGGGGGGGATGTGGAATCCTCCCGCCCAGGCGCGGTCCTGCTCTTATGGTAACTTGTTCAAAACCACCAGTCACACTAGTAAATTCCATCAGTCACACTAATAGTTATAAAGTTGGTGTGGTGTAAATTCCACCAGTCAGACTAGTTATCAGGTGGGTGTGGTGTACAGTCCGCCAGTCACCGAAATAGTTATTTAGTGGGTGTGGTGTAAATTCCATCAGTCACACTAATAGTTATAAAGTTGGTGTGGTGTAAATTCCACCAGTCAGACTAGTTATCAGGTGGGTGTGGTGTACAGTCCGCCAGTCACCGAAATAGTTATTTAGTGGGTGTGGTGTAAATTCCATCAGTCACACTAATAGTTATAAAGTTGGTGTGGTGTAAATTCCACCAGTCAGACTAGTTATCAGGTGGGTGTGGTGTACAGTCCGCCAGTCACCGAAATAGTTATTTAGTGGGTGTGGTGTAAATTCCATCAGTCACACTAATAGTTATAAAGTTGGTGTGGTGTAAATTCCACCAGTCAGACTAGTTATCAGGTGGGTGTGGTGTACAATCCGCCAGTCACCGAAATAGTTATTTAGTGGGTGTGGTGTAAATTCCATCAGTCACACTAATAGTTATAAAGTTGGTGTGGTGTAAATTCCACCAGTCAGACTAGTTATCAGGTGGGTGTGGTGTACAATCCGCCAGTCACCGAAATAGTTATTTAGTGGGTGTGGTGTAAATTCCATCAGTCACACTAATAGTTATAAAGTTGGTGTGGTGTAAATTCCACCAGTCAGACTAGTTATCAGGTGGGTGTGGTGTACAGTCCGCCAGTCACCGAAATAGTTATTTAGTGGGTGTGGTGTAAATTCCATCAGTCACACTAATAGTTATAAAGTTGGTGTGGTGTAAATTCCACCAGTCAGACTAGTTATCAGGTGGGTGTGGTGTACAGTCCGCCAGTCACCGCAATAGTTATTTAGTGGGTGTGGTGTGAATTCCACCAGTCAAACTAATAGTTATAAAGTGAGTGTGGTGTAAAATCTGCCAGCTACAGCAATAGTTATAAAGCGGGGGTTGTGTAAAAATCCAAAAGTAACAGCAATAGTCATAAAGTTGATAAAGGATCAGCCTTGTCAAATCTGACACTGTAAATTTCAACAGTATTTATTATTTGAGCAGGTTTGACATTTTTTCATTGCCATATTCAGTAGATGAGATGGTAAAACACTGTAGAAAATTCTTTTTATTATTACCACTATTATTTCTTCAAAGTAAAGCATAACGTTTCATGTAGTGTCAAACCTTATTTTCACATGAATTGTCAAGCCTTATTTTCTCTGCAAAGTTTGAAAACAAACACTGGTACTTAAAAAATTTCATCTGTTAGTCATAATTGATGGTTTAATTGTCAGTGAATGTGGACAAGCAGCATTTCATCACGAAAACACGCCTATACAAATACATTGTAAACTTGACCACCGAAAAAATTGAAAATTTTAAGATGAAAACTTGTGATATTTTTCTTATTTCTGCTCTAAAATATAGATTGTGGGTACTCATTAGAACCGCCTCAATTATTTCTGCTCAAAATATAAATTGTGGGTACACTTTAGAACTGCCTCATCGAGGGGGTTCTAACGAGTACCACAATCTATATTTTAGAGCAGAAATAAGAAAAACTACAATACTGTCGATGGCGCGCCATCGTAAATCCCCACGCTTCCTACAGAGGGGCCAAGTACCGAAAACCCCTCACCCTGGGCCCAAATTTGACCCCAGGGTCAAAATATTACCTGTATTATATTCTACTAATCATGCCCTTCAATTTGATAAGCCACATGACTGTTCCAAAAAACTTAAATTTTGACCCTTTGACCCCTCCCCCAGGGCCCCAATCTGACCCCAGGGTCAAAATTTTACTTGTATTGTATTCTACTAATCACCCCCTTCAATTTGATATTCCATATGACTATATTCCCCCCCCCCCCCCCCACAAGTCTGACCCCTTGGGCATGACCCAGGGGTCGCAGCCAAAATCCCGTTCAATATGTGTTACATATATCATTAATCATTACTTATGCAAAGTTTGGTTTCAAAATCTATAAAATTGACTTTGAAATTGAATTTAATTGATATTTGACCTTTTGACCCCTCCCCAAGGCCCCTGGGGCGGAGCCAAAAATAAATGTGACATTGCACGCCCCCATCATGTAAGGAAGCTGTGTACCGAATTTGGTTACATTCCGACCAGTGGTTAAGGAGGTGATAGCGTGATAGGCGGACAGACAGATGGTCAGACGGACAGACGGACGGAGGCGTTCACAATATCCCCGAACGCTTTTTTTTAAAGCGTGGGGATAATAAGGTTTACCCCTGATAACCCCGTTTTAGTATATAAAACTGGGGTTCAAGGGGTCAAAATTTTATAGCTATGTTTTCATGATGTTATTGCCAGTTTTACCTGTTACATATGGCAAGCCAATTGCACAATAAATCTCTAAAGGACAGTTTGAACTTGAAACTCCAGTTTGAACTTTTCAAACTAGGGTTTGAAAATTTCAAACCATGGTTTCAAAGAAAAACGGCACAATAATTCTTTAAACCATGGTTTCAAATTTAAGACTGGGGTTTTAATTTATTTCCTAACACCTGTACTTCAATCCTTAATTTAAAAACTTCAAACCCCAGTTTCAAAGCCAATTGTACAATAAATCTCCAAACCACTGTTTGAAGTTTAAAACTAGGATTAAGATGCCATTTGCACAATAAATATTTCAATATCATTTGCCATGGCAAAGCAAGCCTACAGATAATCTTCAAACCACAGTTTGACCTTGAAACCCCATTAAAGAAAAACAGCACAATAATTCTTTAAACCATAGTTTCAACTTTCAAACAAGGGTTAACTTCTATTGCCTTAAAACCACCGTTTTAATGCCTGATGCACAATAAATACTTAAACCCTGGTTTGAAGGTTGAAACAGTGGGTTAAAGAATTATTGTGCAATTTTTCAAACCCTAGTTTGGTAGTTGGAAAACTTCAAACTGGTGGGGTTTAAAGTTCAAACTGTGGTCTAAAGATGTATTGTGCAATTGGCTTGCCCTAGTGACATGGTCATGGTTTGAGTTGAAGAATATTATGAAATTGAGTTTCATTGTGTCCTTAAAGCATATTACATCATATTAATAAATTCATTAAAAGGAAATATGAATAGAAATCCATTAGTTATGAAATCTATTGCAAATGTAAATAAACACCAGTTAATGGCTGAAAATGTAATTAACACATAAAGTGCTATGGAAAACTCAACACCAAATTTCATAATTTTTGTGTGTGTGTGATTTTGTTTAGTTTTTCTTTTCATATTTTTCAGAAAAGTTATGGCTTGTTATTTCATGTGAATCATGTGATGTCAAACCTTATTTTCTATGCAAAATATGAAAAAACAAATTGAAAATGTCATCTGCTATTCTTGATTAGAGCCTGAGAGATTCACCATTTTCCTGCTGAACACAACAACCCCTACCATTGCAAGCTGTATAGTTTGTTTTTGTTTGATTTGAGGTTTAACGTTCCCATCAACACTGTAAAGGTCATTTTGGAGATGTTGCTGCCACATAATGCCGATTCCCAACTCCACCCAGGTGTGAATCAGGGACGTATGATCCAGAACCAAAATATTACGCACAACAAGGAAAAATCTTTGTAAAACATCTTTCTTCGAGATGGGGGCTACTCCGAGATGGGGGCTACTCTTAAAGGAAAGAATTTGCTCCCAAGGGGAGCAAATTCTTTCTTTAAGAGCAGCCCATATACAATATGTAATAGAGAACACCATTATTTAGGTGCTTTCCCTTTATTGCAAACATTTTACATTACGCACATGCATAATATGTGTAATGGGCATTACACCTATGTAAATGTGTAGCAGTGGTGTAAAAGTCACTGCCTCTCTTTCGCACATGTGATAACATCCAGAATGAGTGTTTTAGAGCGATTCAAATAAGCTTGAAGCTTTCATCGCAATCAAAGTAAAATAAATTAGTATCAACTAACCCCAGCTATGCCCAGGCAATTCGGAACAGAGGCTAAGCCTTTGTTCCGAATAGCACGGTCATCCCTTTGGTAAAAGATTCATATTATTATATCACATTAGTATTTAAATATTTTATTGCAGTTCAAGAACGGCTAACTAAGCAGATTGCGGTGGCTATTACTGAAGCAATACAGCCAGCTGGAGTCGGGGTAGTAGTTGAGGCAACGTAGGTAGAAAGAACTATGAATATGATTAAAAAATATGCGTATTCAAATATATTAAAGATTTTACCAGCAAAAATTGAAAACTTTCAGATCTGAAATTTTTCTAATTTCTGCTGAAGCATAGATTGTGGGTACTTGTTAGAACCGCCTCATGGTTCTAATAATCAAGAGGGTTCTAAGGAATACCCACAATCAATATTTTGAGCAGAAATAAGGAAAATATTACAAATTTTCATCTTAAAATTTTCGTTTATTGGGCAGTAAAATGTACAATGCATTTATACATTGATTCAAGAAAGTCAGGGAAATAATGCACTTTACTAGGCTGTGGCTTAGAAGATAAAGTGTGGTTAGGTTTCCTGTCTGGCTCAATATGACCTAAATAATGTTGAGTGGGTCATTAAACTCAAATACAGATATAGAAGTACATCAAAAGAGCTACTGTTCTGTACTGGAACTCCTGCTTATTCAAGTACAGTAAAATTACTATATTAAGACCACCTTTGGGACTGTCCAAAAGTGGTCTTTAAGACCACTTTTGAACAGTCCCAAAGATGGTCCCTGACCAGAGGAAATTGTAGGCAGAAAACACAAAGAGAAATTAAGAGTACCCTACAAAATAAGCTTTTAATAGCAGAATAAGTCTTAATTTTTGGTGGTCTTAATAGCGGAATTTCACTGAATATGGAAAGGGTGGCAAGGCATTGTCTAAAATCATTTTTGTCAGTTCAAGTTTTGGTTTGAACCATATGTAAGATATGAAGTTCTGCAACAGAAGATACCCTAGTTTTTGCCTACCCCTGATTAACGGTTGGCTCAATATCAGTGAAACATGGCTCAATATCAATGAAACATGGCTCAATATCAGTGAAACATGGCTCAATATCAGTGAAACATGGTTCAATATCAGTGAAACATGGCTCAATATCAGTGAAACATGGCTCAATATCAGTGAAACAATCTTCAAAGTGCCAGGTGAAGGCTAGGTGAAACCCGGTTAATCCTTATCTTGCTGAATATTCATTTAAGCCACTTCCATTTCTGTCTATCAACCAATCAAATTACTTGATGTAATTTATTGCTACAAATTCATAAACTGAATGCCAAACAGTGTAGATCCTGATCAGGATCTACACTGTTTGCAAAGATAGAGGTTGGTGTGAACAGCAAGATAAGGGTTAAACATGGTTGACATAAACTTATCTGATAATATGGGATATCTTTAAACACAAATGATTATATAATTATCTTATCTGCAGGCATATGTGCATGGTGATGAGGGGTGTTCAGAAACTTAACAGCAGGACTGTTACGAGTACGATGCTGGGAGTGTTTAGAGAGGATCCTAAGACAAGAGAAGAATTTCTAACACTAATCAGGAATCAATGACAATACAGGATAGGAATGGAGTCACAAGCGATTCAGCTGAAACAGAATTTCACTTAACCATTGTCCTGCTGAATATTTAAATATGCCACACCCATCAATGATTATCATCCAATCAGATTACTTGATGCAAATTATTGCAACAAATTCATAAACTGAGTAACAAACAATGGAGATCCTGATCAGATGGCTTCTTCAGAAGCCATCTGATCTGGATCTTCATTGTTTGAAAGAAGAGGTATATCCGGGCTCAGCAGGACAAGGGTTAACCCTTATCCAGCCACACACAACACCGCCTTCCTTTGCAAACAGCGCAGATTTGATCTGATGGCTTCTGAGCAGGATCTACACTGTTTGTCATGCAGTCAATGAATTGAAATAATACATTGTATCAAGTAATTTTATTGGTGGATAGTCAGAAATGGGTGTTGCTAAATTAATTTATTCAGCAGGATAAGGATTAAGGAGAATAAATACACCTGACATATTTCAAGAGAGACAACTTTTGGGACTTCTTGCCCACTTTCTATAAACTGAGAACCCTATGAAAAAATAGGGTCTACTTTTAAGGGAAAGAATTTGCTCCAAAGGAGCAAATTCTTTCCTTCAAAAGTAGATCCTTATTGCCAAGGTGGTTTGTTTGTTTGTTTAACATCTATTTAGTTCATAGCTAGCTGATCAAATACATAAACACACTTTTCTTGGACAGGCTTATATATAAGTAATTAACCAGTTCAGTATACATACTTTCACCAGAAACTGACAACTGCCCTTTGAATCAGCGGAAGGGAGAATTGCCGGTACCTTAGAAAAGATTTCATGATCAGTCACCATGAAAGATGGGGCGGACCAGGCAGGTATTGAACCCGCGACCTCCTGATCACCAGTCAGACGTGCCTCTAACTGAGCTTCCAAGGTCAGCCTTTCCAAGGAAGAGAAAAATATTATTGAAAGAGTTTCCCCCCTCGAGGGTGTATCAGTTGCCCTTAAAGAAAATATTTGAGCAATACTGTGATTTTTGCAGGGTTCAGTAGTTTAGCCCTTATCCTGTTGAATAAATTAATTTAGCCACATCCGTTTCTGACAATCAACCAATCAAATCATTTGATGTAATGTACATGTATTTTGTTCAGTTCACAAACTACATGGCAGTGTAGATCCTGATCAGGAGCCATCTGATCTGGATGTACACTGTTTGCAAGGGTAGGGGTTATCTTGTTCAGCAGAAGAAGGGTTAGAAAATTAAAGAAATATTCAGCACTGCAGGTATACCATATTCAACCTTTTTACCACACAGGGTCCTATAAGCACACACTAAGCCCACTGTGTTTTCTGCATTTCTGAGATTAGCATGGCTAACTACCATATTTTTATACCCGCTTTTTCGAAGAAAAATTGGGTATATTGTTTTCGTACCACAGTTCGATCCGGCGTCAGTCCGTCTGTCCGTCACGTTTCTTGTGATTGGATCTCCTCTGCAACCACTGAAGTTACACTTTTGAAACTTTGCATGTGGATAGTACATGGAATGTAGATGGCAGTGGGCAACTTTTTTATGACCTTGACCTCAACATGACCCCAAGGTCAAAGGTCAAAAATTATGATTTGCCATATCTCCTAAATTATTGGAGTTACACTTCTGAAACTTTGCTTATTGGATGGTCCTTGGAATATAGAATATGTCAGGTAATTTTGTTGTGACCTTGACCCCAAGGTCAAAGGTCAAAAAGTATGATTTTGCCATATCTTCTAAACTATTAGAGTACACTTCTGAAACTTTGGTTATTGGATGGCCCTTGGAATATAGAATAAATTTGGATACTTTTGGTGTGACCTTGACCTCAACATGACCCCAAGGTCAAAGGTCAAAAATTATGATTTGCCATATCTCCTAATTGGAGTTACACTTCTGAAACTTTGCTTATTGGATGGCCCTTGGAATATAGAATATGTTGGGCTACTTTTGGTGTGACCTCGAACCCAAGGTCAAAGGTCAAAAAGTATGACTTTGCCATATCTTCTAAACTATTGGAGTTACACTTCTGAAACTTGGTTATTGGATGGCCGTTGGAATATAGAATAAATTGGGATACTTTAGGTGGATTCAACATAACCCCAAGGTCAATGGGCAAAAGGTATGACTTTGCCATATCTTCTAAACTATAAATGTTACACATCTGAAACTTTGCTTATCAGTTAGAATGTTCTTTGCAACTTTTTTTAACTTACATGTAGTTTTGGCTAGCTAATACATAGTCATTAGTGTTATTAATAGAAAAAGCTGGTATTTGCGATGGTTTACCATCGACTGCAGATCTAGTTTACACTTGTTTTGGCCTGTTCCATGAAGTTTGATAGAATCTGGTGTAGTGTGAGTGAGTATATTTTTGTTTTGCCTTTTCTTTGATCAGAAACCGAAAATACATGCTTTCAGAGGTCAAATTGTTTCATACCAGGTGTACAGTCATTAGATCAAATTCTGATAAAGCATTCTGGGTGCAGTTTTAAAATCAAAGCGCCAAAGGCACTGAAATGACAGATTCTATGAGAAAATCAAAACACTGTGAAAACTTACAGACAACCTTCTAAAAATTTAGAAAAGTAGTTCTGCAAATTCCATTGTATGATATGTTTGCAGTTGTCTATACACCGGTGGTATTATGAAATGTCATTCGATGTTTCAAATTTTGGAAATAAACTATATACGTTTTCAAAACCAAACATTAAAATTCAAGTTTTAACAATACTACTGGCAATTAGTAACATTTTTGTCTGGTCCGTTGTGGATACCTCCCCACAAAAGATACTCTATTTTTCACAAAGAGATCGGAGGAGAAAGGCTGGTCAGTCAAGTACATGAATTCCATTGGCTTGAAGACATTTTTGAGTAAGAACAGCACTATAAACCCGCGCTTAATCCTGCTGGATTAGATATCCCGGATTCTGAGCGTAAACAAATAAATGGAACCACGTGAGGCCGACGCACTTGATTGATGTAACGTCTCGCTGTTCAGTTAACGTCTCAGCCATAATTGGAAGCAACGTCTCCAAAATGACCTTTACAGTGTTGATGGGGACGTTAAACCTCAAATCAACCAACCAACCAACGTCTCAGCCATGATCTTGAATGTTCTTAATGTCGTTAGCTACAATAGCTCGACATACCATTTCGCTTATTCCATCCGATATGTCATGCTCTATTACGCACGCATCGCCTCGGCATACCTTACACCTATGTGTCGAAACATCCAGAAACGACAATGGCGTGATTCACGCTGAAGTGCGATGTGTCACTGAAACGCATATCACGCGAGTCGCTAAGACGCCAATATACATGTACGTATATCATGCACCAGCGTAAGTGTTCCGTACTGTGTCGACGTCTTTATTTTGGTCACGACAGGGACGTCTAGCTCTCAAAAGTGCATCGCATAAGAGCGACGATCAGTGTCAGTGCTTATTAGTCGGTAGTTGAAACCCTTAGTTTATCTACAGATACAGTGTAGCAGATGCCGCTGGAAATCTGCTTCTCATATGCGTCTGTCGGCTGAATCGATCTTGACGTACTGACGTCGGTATTCCGCTACGCCGACGTCCACTAGCGTCTTCTGTTGATAGTAAGATGTCCCTCCACCAGACAAATAGATCACACACATGTGGCACCCAAAATCAGAGTCAACGCCATCCGCTTTCTGACCAGCTTCTAACTGTCCATTGGAAGCCTCCGTGGTGTAGTGGTTATGCTACTCGCCTTGTAAACCAGGGATCGCAGGATCGATCCGGACTTCTCCAGACTTTCAGATGTGTCTTCAAACCGAAGTATCGTCTCCGTATGACCTTAGCTGTTAGTGGGACGTAAAACTGAAACACTCACTCACTCACTCTTAACTGTCCAGGGTTCAATGAAAAATGTTGCAATACGTTCTCACTTGATGCTTTTTGAGAACAAAATACAATTTCTTCTTTTCTAGGCATGACCTTACATCACACATCAAAAGTTTGATCCTGAACATGTGGTTTCTATCAGTGCTGGTGTGAAGGTGGTACACAGGATCGTTTGCCCCCGCCAATCGGGGCTTAAAGAAATAGATGGGCTGCATGGTGCTTCCACGCAGACCTGAAACCGACCCGCACACGAGTACTGGTAATCTGCTTAGAGGATCTAAGCCTGCCCAGGTAAAGAGGTGCGAGTCGGACCGTCCATGCATATAAACCCTATTGGTTTTGATTGGGCGGCGGCAGGGCTTGAGATGTCATTTCATCTCAGTGTCGGGTAAAAGTCCCACAAAATTGGAAGCAATGTCTCCAAAATGACCTATACAGTGTTGACGGGGACGTTAAACCTCAAATCAAACAATACAAAACACAGGATCGTGGCCGGACTGGTAACCATACGTCACGGTTGATTGATTTAACCTTTTTAGCTTAAGGGCATGGTGCCTAAGCGTGTTGTAATCATGCAATCGTTTGGTTTCAAAATCAAAGCACCGAAAGTGTTGGTGGGAAGTAGGTTTGGGTAAAAGTCCTGGGCTGAGAATAAACTGTTTAATTTAACTCTGAAATTCCAAACAAATAGTGAAGATTTTGATAAGAAGCGCGTTCTGCAGCGTCCGAACTTGGTCTACACTGTTTGCCAAGCTCACCCTATGATTCCAGGATGACCCTCTTCAGTCTTATGGAATACCCTGATCTCACTGCGGCTATTTTCTGCAAGAAAAAGGTTATTCCGAGAAGTCAGTGATAGTCACGTAGACGTTAGCTCTGAATCGTTTTTTTATTAGTAACTTCGGGTCGAATGCCAAACAATCAACCCAAACATAGCCGGGTCGTTTGTCAGTCTTGGTTACATGTAAGTGTTATCTGTAAAATCTGCACTTGAAAAAATGTTCGATCTGGCAAACAATGTAGACTAAGATCAAACGCCACAGAACACGGTGCTGATCTTGTTCTACATTTTTGCATCAGTTACTAAACTTCCGTTAAGTTTAAACGGATCAGTCCAAGTCCTCGTTCATGACCAGCCTGCATTTAGAGACAATCGGCATGAGTGTTGTCAGTGCTTTGATTTATTCACTGCCTTGAGTTTCTGGAGTGTACTCTTCCATCACTGAAGTTGGGCTCGTCCATTCTGCTAAATATGGCACCTAGAATTATATCACAGGACCTACACTGTTTGCATAGGTATCTGTACCGTATTCCAGGGTTGAAAGGGACAGCCTTTCTGGCAAAGTCTGATATACTCCTAGTTGTAACTGACCTAGACTTGACCTCGAATGTCGGAAAACTCATTAATATTCTGGTCTGCAGCTGACCGGCTGGTCTTTAAGGATTAAATATTGACAGCACTGTTAGAAAACAGTGTAAAACCGGAGCAGACGTCTAAGCAGATGCCGCATTGATCTAGGTATACAGTCTCGCATGATGCAGCTGATTCATATGAAGTACTGAATATATTCTCTGAAAGGTAAGATAAAATCGTCATGTCGTCTGCTTCAAAAGTTTGTATTGCGATTATAGGATGTACAATTTTGATAACTGCGCCTAACCGGACTACATTTTTGTGCGGACTCATATTTCTTTGGCGGTCAAAGCCGGAAGAAAGTCGTAAGAAAGCCGGAACTACTTTACAACACGCAGGATAGCTAGAGATGACAGATAGAATCTGTCATTAAAAATTAATAGTATCATGTGGTAAGTGGGTCGAATATGGTATTGATATTTTTGCTAAAAAATATAAATACTTTTTGCAATGCAAAATCTCCTCTCACTTTTTCTGGGCAGATGATGAAGATTCCATCACCTGAACAAGTCCGTGAAATGATTCTTTAACACACCCCTAAACCCCACTTTATATAGAGAAAGCTTGAGTTTGTGGGGGTATACATTATGTTTCTTATTTCTGCTCCAATTCATAGGTTGTGGGTACTTGCTAGAACCACCTCAATGAGGCGGGTTAGAACCGCCTCAATGAGGCGATTCTAATGAGTACCCACAACCTATGTTTGCATTATAAATAAGAAAAATATCACAGATTTTCATCAGAAACGTAACCATTTTGGAGAAGTAAAAAATACACTATGTCACACATCTGTGTTATCATAATGCAAGCCTGATTTGAAAAAAAACAACACACAAACAGTTCTAAACAATTTAGAATCTAAGCTTCTATGCAATTTTGCATGGAGTTCTAATCAGTTTTGTACTGCACGGAATCTTCCCCCTTATATACAGAAGTCTGTTTCGAGTCAAGTTCAGTCATTTTTAGAAAATTATTTAGAAAATGGTTGATTTGTTTGTTTGTTTGATTTGGATTTAATGTCCCCATCAACACTGTATAGGTCATTTTGGAGACGTTGCTTCCAATTTTGTGGGACTTTTACCCGACATTGAGATGAAATGACATCTCAAGCCCTGCGCCCAATGAAACCAATAGGGTTTATTAGCATGGACAGTCCGCCTTGCACTGCGGTTCCTGGACAGGCTTAGATCCTCTAAGCGGTTTACCAGTACTAGTGTGCGGACTGGATTCAGCTTTGCGTGACAACATCACGCAGCCCATATATTTCTTCAAGCCCCTTTGGGCGGGGGCTTTAGAAAATGGTTGAACTTTCTACAAACATTGAAGGCCCTGATCAGATGCTACATATTACAGCATCTGATCTGGGTCTGCACTGTTTGCAAATAACCCGTTTTAGGGTTTTCCGTTTAGAATGGGTAAATGGTGACGCTTCATCGCGGCGTTCAAAAACTCTTGAGCCTGTTTGCAAAGCCTTACCTTTGCTGTTTGCATTTTAGAACTTTAGAAGAGTGTTTGCCAGTGTTTGAAGATTCAGATTTGTTTTTTTAAGCCCCCAACAACAAAGAATGGTGGAAGGGCATATAGCATTGCCCCTGTCTGTTCGTCCATCCATTCGTTCGTTCATTCACCCGTTCGCCCGAAGCTTAAAAGCAGTCAATAGCTTTCTTATTTCTGGATAGATTTCGAAATTACTTTGCAGAAACGTTAACCATCATGAATCGATCTGTCTCGCACAAAACCCAGGTCCGTACCTCTTAAGGTCAAGGTCGTACTTAGAGGTCAAATGTTTAAAAAAGGGTCAAAAACTTAAACACAGTCAATAACTTTCTTATTTCTGGATGCATGCAGAAATGTTAATCCATTATGATACAATGTGTCATTCCCAAGACCCAGGTTGGTACATCCAAGGTCAAGGTCATACGTAGAGGTCAAAGGTAAAGAAAAATGTCTTTTACTTTTATCTGTTTATTCTGAATGGATTTGGAAATTACTTGGTAGAACCATCATGAGTCAATGTGTCTGGCCTAGACCCAGGTCGGTATGTCCAAGATCAAGGTCATACTTATAGGTCAAAGGTAAAGAAAAGTGCCTTTTTCTTGTGTCCGCTCAATGTCTTTGTTGTTCCTGGATAGACGGCCCCTGCCCATCGGGGCTTGAAGAAATAGATGGGCTGCATGATGCTTCCACACAGAGCTGAAACCTGCCCCACACGAGTACTGGTAAACCGCTTAGAGGATCTAAGCCTGCCCAGGCAAAGCGGTGCGAGTCGGCCCGTCCATGTTTATAAACCCTATTGGTTTCATTGGGCGACAGGGCTTGAGATGTCATTTCATCTCAATGTCAGATAAAATTCCCACAAAATTGGAAGCAACGTCTCCAAAATGACCTATACAGTGTTGACCGGGACGTTAAACCTCAAATCAAACAAACAAGTACCTGGATGGATTTGGAAATTACTTGGCAGAAATGTTAACCATCTTGAGACAGTTTCTTTCACGCAAGACCCAGGTCAGTTCCTGTAATATCAAGGTCATACCTAGTGGTCGAAGGTCAAATACATACATCAGCATATTTTCAGGCAGGGGCATCTGTGGACGCATTTCTTGTTGTTGTTGTTTTTTTCTCACAGGCTTTGCTTACAATTCCATTGTAACAAAAAGTTATTGGACCAATCAAATTTTAACATTGTGATTTAGCTTTGTTTTCTATGCCTATAAATCTTTAACCACATATTTTACATTTGTTAGTGATCATGATGTAATATTCTAAGGAGGTTTTAAACCCTTATCCCGCTACACATGAAAACCCCTAATGATAATGGGTGTGGCTAAATAGATTTATTCAGCGGGATAAGGGTTAAACATAAGCGGTTAATTGGTACAGTTTGTGCCAATTATTTTGTCATAAACTGACATCCCACTGGGCATAATCTAGACCTTTCAGCAATGCTGATGCAAGGTGAAGTTGCATTGACATTGATATGACATTGCCCACAAGTGTGTGCCCACTAGGGACTGCCGTTCTTGAATCAGTAAACATGAGAGAATGACTAGAAAATCTGACATGATCACTCTCGACAAAAACCATGCTGCAAGACCAAGTGGGGATCAAACCCATGACAGCCTGATCACCTGGGCTTAGTTGTTCGAAGTATTGTTAGCTTAACAGGCTCGATAGTGGTCAAATTGTTAACTGTTCTAGCAAGTAGAATACATGTATCTGAAATTCTGGTATTTTTGCTGGAAAAATGTGTCAATGTAGCTTTTGCTATACTCACATTTTTTAAGCAAAAATAGTTGCATATTTGCTATATTAAATGATCAAAGTTTAAACAATACATTCACTATCGATGACCTTAGTTTTGAACAACTGGCCCCTGATCACCAGTTGAACATGCATTTGACTGAGCCTCTGGGACAGGTTATTGGTACTTAACTTTCATTTTTTTTGTACTATATTGTTATGTTTCAGAATGATGTACTTTGCCTAACATTCACAGACTGATAATTTTTAGGTCTACCTCAGTATGTTAATGAATTCCACAATATTTCAGGGTGACTTTGAGGCAAAGATAGTGAGTGTTTGAATAAAACACGTTTATGACATAGTGATTCCTTTCATGGATCGGACACTTACCCATTTCTTATGTTTTTTTTTTTATTTCATTTTTCTTATTTCTGGTCTTAAACATACATTGTGGGTACTCATTAGAACCACCTCTTTGTGATGGTTCTAATGAATACCCACAGTCAATGTTTAAGACCCTTGACTTATTAGAACCACCTCAAGGGTCTTAAACATTGATTGTGGGTATTCATTAGAACCACCTCAAGGAAGTGGTTCTAATGAGTACCTGCAATCTATATTTAAGACCAGAAATAAGGAGAAATAACATGAGTTGTTTGTGAGAAAACCTGCTCCATAGCATTATCAGACAACAAAGGTGCAGATGAGCCTGCCCTTATGCACAGTCTGATCAGTACCTATCTGTTCATTAGAAGCCTCGGTGGCGTAGTGGTTATGCTACTCGTCTTGTAAACCAGGGGTCACAGGATTGATCCCAGGCTTCTCCAGACTTTCGGATGAGTCTTTAAACCAAGGCCCCATCTCCGTATGACCTTAGCTGTTGGTGAGACGTAAAGCGCAAACACTCACTCACCTATCTGTTCACTGCTTGAACAGTACAATACCTCTAGTTTCTGTTTAAAAAATGACAAGACCCTTGTTAGTCTGTTGAGCTGAGCAGGCTGGTTTGTGTACTTACCTGGTCAAAACTCCAATAGACAGGTTTTCTCAAGACAGGGCTCATGATTATGTAACCTTGTATGCCCCACTTTTTCCCCAAAACTTGTTAACCCATCAAATGTCAATCACGACAATTGCCGTCTGCTTTGTCGTCTGCTGGTTACTCTAAAAGTCATTTTTTTGCAAACAGTGTGGACCCAGATCAGACTGCTCCTCTAAGAGCAGTCTGATCTAGGTCCACACTGTTTGCCTGTATGCAAAAATATTTTCAAAAAGTTTGCATGAAGATTCAGCAGACGGCATAAGCAGACGACATTTTCAGATGCATTTTTCATGACATTTTAAAGGTTAATTTGACTGAAATAGAAATGTGCAACAGTAATGTTGGTTTTTGGCACACGAAGAGTTGATTTATATAACTGCGTTTAAAATATTCATTTATATAACTGCATTTAAATAAGATATTTATTTATATAACTGCATTTAAATAAACTATATGTAGCCCCATCATATGCAGTGAAATTCCTGTGTAAAGACCACCTTTGGGACTGTTCAAAAGTGGTCTTTAAGACCAATTTTGAACAGTCCCAAAGGTGGTCCCTGACCAGAGGACACAGTGGGCAGAAAACACAAAGAAAGATCAAGTGTACCCTTCAAAACAAGCTTTTTAAGGCAGAATACTCTTAATTTCATGTGGTCTTAATAGCGGAATTTCTCTGTATACATTGGGAGAAAAATTAAGCAGCATCTCTGTTTAGTACTGTTGAAAATACACGACAACCATTTATTATATAAAACTTTTGTTGGGGTCCAAATCAGAAACTGTATTAGTTAACCCTTATCCTGCTGAATATTTGAATTAGCCTTACCCATTTCTGACTTTTGGCCAATCAGATTACATAATATAATGTTTTCATTCAAATTCAAAAACTGAATGACAAATAGTATAGATCCAGATCAGGTGGCTTCTGTTTGCAAAGGTAGGGGTTGTTGTGAACAGCAGGATAAGGGTTATACAACAGTGTTATATCCAAACAAAAATGTATAGATTATATGGGCCCCGTCAAGCGATTTTGGTACTTATTGCCTATGCGAGCAGCGAAGGTTCAGGCGAGCCTGCGCATTCGCGCAGTCTCGCCAGAACCTTCGCTGCTCGCTCATACAAGCAGTGAATCAAGAGGAACCTTCAGACAGAAAGCTATATCCCTGGTCCCTCTGAATGGCTGGGCATGCGCAGTTAAAATTTGTCATGACGGAATGCTCGAAGACACAAATTCGCTTGGCGGGGCTCATATAGAAAAATGATCATTTAAAAATGTATAGATTATATAGAAAAATGACCATTTAAAAATGTATAGATTATATAGAAAAATGACCATTTAAAAATGTATAGATTATATAGAAAAATGACCATTTAAAAAATGTATATATTATGCAGAAAAATACTACTCCTTATTGGGACTCATTATTGCCGCAAATTCGCTATAGGGACAAATTGTTGGAGAATAAATACTGTAGTTATAGTGAGGGTCGTCAGTATAAATATAAAAGTGTCTCATTGCATTTTATTGCCAAAATTTCTGTCTCATCATTTTTACTTGGATTTTTCTATTTGATGAAGGTTGGTGCAAATCCGAAAGAAT
Organism: Lucinisca nassula; assembly: GCA_963580285.1. Lineage (NCBI taxonomy): Eukaryota > Metazoa > Mollusca > Bivalvia > Lucinida > Lucinidae > Lucinisca > Lucinisca nassula. Next base: position 21,813,206 of record OY757012.1, read on the forward strand.
GCCATCACATAAACATTTTAACTGCTAGTCAAAACATTTTCAGAAGTCATTTTCAAATATTTCTGTCTTATTTTACAGAGAAAATAATGCTTGACATTACATGACAATCATATGGCTAGCAGACATTTCGCATGCAATGTAGAGCTGTATTTCTCTGAAATATAATTTAAAAATTAATATTTCGGGGTTTAAAAATAATCATCTGGTGCTTTGAACAGCCTTGTAAACTCAACTGAGAGAAGTGAAATTTACAAGGGTATACATTATTTTCTTTAGTTTTGCTTTAAATACAGATTGCGGTTACTTTTTAGAACTACCTCAGAGAGGCAGTGAGTTCTAGGAAACACCTACAATTGATTTTAATATAGATTGTGGGTATTTATTTAAACACCTCAATGAGGCAGTTCTAATGAGCACCACATTCTATGTTTGTAGCAGAAATAAGAAAAATATTATAAATTTTCTTTAGAAAATGTCAGTTTGTACAGACATGAAAGAAGAATGGTGTCAAATGGGTGTTTAACTAATGGAGGTTTCCATTGATCTGCAGGATTATTTTAACCCTTATCCTGCTGAACAAAAACAGCCCCTAGCTTTGCAAGCAATGAAGATCTAGATCAGATGGCCATCAGATCAGGATCTACCCTGTTTGTCATTCAGTTTGCGAATTTGAATGAAAACATTATTTCAAGCAGTTTGATTGGCTGATAGTCAGAAATGAATGTGGCAATTTCTGCTTTGCATATTGCAAGTGTTCATCTTGAAATTTACGTGTGTCAGGTAGGATTTTTTTTTTGTTAAATTGTTGAACTTATTTCAAACAGTGAAGGCCGTGATCGGATGCCATGGATTGCAGCATCTGATCTGGGCCTGGACTGTTTGCTGATATATTGGGGTTTCTCATACTAGAAAGGTTAAAAGATTGAAATAATTACAAAATAAACGTGTTTGTATGAAACTTGCTTCACATTCAACAGAGTAAGTACAGTAATAGGAGTATGGTGCTTTATTTCTAAAAGCATTTTAAAGCATTTATGTCTTTTTTTTTTCTATTAAGCTTGCTGTATAGTTTCTTGCCAGTGAAGTTTATCACATACATTTTAAATCAAATCAAAGCTAGTCATGTGGCTGAAATTATAGGATAGTCATTTTTGCCTTTTCAGTGAAAAGTATGACATAATTATACTAGTGTTTTAGATATATATGTGATTTAATATTTGTCAATACTTAAATATTACATAACATCATCACGAAATCACGACTATATAATTTTGACCGCCTTAAACCCCAATTTTATATAGTGAAACTGGGGTTTGCAGGGGTATTCATTATTTTCCTCATTCCTGCTCTTAGACATATGTTGTGGGTACTCGTTAGAACCCCCTCGCTGAGGCGGTTCTAACGAGTGCCCACAATCTATGTTTGGAGCAGAAATAAGAAAAGAAATCACAATTTTTCATCAGAAAATGTTTAATTTTTGGAGGTAAAAGGACGAGTTACAGTTTTCTGTTGCAAAGTGCCTACTGAAAGAGCTAATTCTTGAAGTCAACAAAAACTGATCAAAATACACTCATAAGGTGACCAAATATCTCTGGTTTGTTGGACAAATATTTCCTTTTTCATCCGCATGCGTTTTCGTAACAAAATTTTCGGTTGAATACATGCACTACTGGGCATGTGTAACATTGCGCCTATGGAAAAAATGAAGACCCCTGTGGTGTTCAAAGGAAAATTGCATGGTCGTCCACATCGTTAACCAGAGAAAACTACACACCACTTTATTCCAGAAACAATAATGCTTTCAAAATGCTGATGTTTTGGCGGTTAACGATGTGGAGGATGTTGAAAACTAAACTTTTATCGATAAAATAAGGTGAGAAAATCAATGTTATCAATGTAATCAAAGTACTGTGCATACTCGCACGGGAAAAAGTCAATATAGTCTACATATACAGAAGGACAGCGGCTGGCCATCTGTATGAGCACGACCATCATTCCTTGCTTGGCAAACGGGAATGCTATTCATTGATGAATCAAAGGACTATCATGTAACTGCTGTCACATGCTGTGCATGTTACTTCTATGACATACATTCATGTTTACCTTCCATTACCAGTTTCTGTCTTATATTGTTTACAGGGTATGTAACATTTCATATTTTCTGCAGATGTACCCTGAATGCTGGTATAAATAAAAAATGTTTTCCGAGGAAAACAATGTCTCCTCACCATAAATGTATCTTAAACACCCATTTGACTTTAGTAACCAGATTAATGCCAAAAAAAATGCAAGCTGCAAACCAGCCACTTTTGGTCAAAAGCTGACAGTTTTTGTGGGAGCCTATGACCTTAAAAAACAAACAGTCATTAAAAAGCTCAGATCACCAGACTAATTTGGTATACTGCAATTAAATATTGAACCGATTTTGACCAACATCCATGAATTCTTAAATAATATAGGAAACAGATAAGCCATTATTGGCCCTAAAATAACAGGTTTCGGGAGACCTTGGCCTTAGAGTGCAGACAATAAGTTGCAGACAGGGTTAAAAAAAAAAAAAAATTGCAGTATGCTTCCTCTGGCTTTCTTTGCCGGGTCATTACAGGGTCACTGATGAGGCTTTATTAGCCGAAACTACGTAGTATGACCCATCTTCTTTCTTATGAATGTTTTCATTGCGTTTTGATTTTTATTATCCTTTGGAATCAAGGAATACACAACAGAACTGGAAAATATGGAGTGTACATGTTTTCTGGGTCACACTAGCTAGTTTTGGCCAATTGGGCTTCATCAGTGACCCTAAAATATTTTCAAAATTCAACAATGGAATCAGTGATCCCAAAAGGACAAGAAAATGTAAACTACACTATGATGTAGGGCAGGGAGACTTTTACGGACGCCACACATTCCGAGAAACCAGCTGCAGTGACGTTAAATAAGTTGTAGAAAGGGTTATCCTTAGCCAATTTTTGCCCAAAATTGACTGTTTTTTTTTTTGTTGTTTTTTTTTTTTTTTTAGGGGGGGGGGGGGGGTGTGGCTGTGACCTTGAAAAAAGTCAAGGTCACCAAAATCAAATCAAATCTGAGGTATGTTGTAATGGTATATTATACCAAGTTTGAATGCAATTAATCAATTTGTTTATGAGAAATTGTGCAGTCAAGCCTTTTTTTGTCCCAAAATCATCTGTTTTTGGGAGCCTGTGACCTTGAAAAAAAGGTCAAGGTCGACAAAATATAATCAAATCTGCGTCATGTTGTAATGTTATATTGTTCTAAGTTTGACTAAAATTAAGCGATTTATTAATGAGATAGAGTGCAGACAAGCCATTTTTGGCCCAAAATTGAATGTCTTTGAGGGCCTGTGACCTTGAAAAAGGTCAAGGTCACCAAAATCTAACCCGATCTGCGGTATGTTATATTGATATATTGTACCATGTTTGACGAAAATTGGTCATTCTTTAATGAGATAGAGTGCATACAAGCCTTTGTTGGCCCAAAATTGACTGTTTTTTTTTGGGGGGGGGGGGGCCTGTGACCTTTAAAAAAATGTCAAGGTCACCAAAATCTTACCAAATTCCTGGTATGTTGTAATGATATATTGTTCCAAGTTTGATTACAATTAATCAATTCGTTATTGAGATAGAGTACAGACAAGCCATTTTTGACCTAAAAATGACTGTTTTGGGGTTGCTGTGACCTTGAAAAATGAGGTCAAGGCCACCAAAATCCAATCAAATCTGTTGTATGATGTAATGATATATTGTACAGTTGATTTCTTTCTGCCAACATTTTAAATATATATTTCAGAATCGAAAATACATTCCGTATTATTAAGCATTTCTAACATATTATACTAAATACATATAAATTCAAAACAATAAAAATTTCTTATGCACATACTGTACATAATATTGTGTCTCGGGATACAAGAAACATAGATTATGATATGGGCATGTAAATTAACACGCTTTAATGCGGTTAATTGTTAAAAAATGTCATATTACTTTGGCAAATCACCAAATACTGACAATTTCCCCACTTGTAGAAAAACGGAAGTCACATGACTGCACGTCATGGTTAATTAAATATTGTTGTCATATGAACGCGCATATGTTAGACTATATTGTATATAAGTTTCATCAAGATCCATCGTAGGCACAAATTTGGCTAAACTGTAACCCGTCCTTTTCAATATGCTTAGATAGGCGTGTTTTCATAATGATCATGAAAACACGCCTATATAATTTTGAACTCCAATTTATACAGTAAAACTGGGGTTTACAGGGGGTTAAACCTTTTTTTCTTATTTCTGCATTGAAATATGGATTGTGGATACTGGTTAGAACCGCCTCAATGAGGAGGTTCTAAGAAGTACCCACAATCTATGTTTTGAGCAGAAGTAAGAAAAAATATTACAAGTTTTTACCTTAAAATGTTCATTTTTTTCAGCTTATAATGCATTTGTATAGGCGTGTTTTCGTAATGACATTGCTTATGTATGATATGTTTTGTGATTTATATACAAGATGTGTGTTTTAAAAAGCGTTCATATTTTCTATTGCCATGACATTCCATTATTACTTAATGCTTACTAATTATTTTTTTCTGATTTTTGTTATTTTGAAATCTTAAATTTTGCGGGGTTATTCTACAGTATTACAATCAAGCCTCTTTATATCACTGTTGTTGGGGTTAAAAACAGAAACCATGTTAAGCTGCTGTCACACTGTGATGTATAGCATCAGCATATGCCGACATATGAGAAACTTGGCAAACATGCTGCTGCTGTTAGTTGATTTTTGGACAGGTTTTTCAAGGAAAAATTCCGTCCTTTAGGAAATAGTGATGTCCGTGCTATGTCTGTGCGATGTCCGACGTCCAGGTGTCCGCGTCCCAATTTACCTTTTGGTTAACCTTTTTATACGCCCGTTTTGAAAAAACGGTCCTATTATGTTATGGGGTCGGCATCCGTCCGTCCGCCCGCCCGTCCGTCCGTTCGTAAACTTTTTTGTTTCCGGATAACTCGTACAGTTTTCATCCGATTAACCTGAAACTTTGTAGATAGTAAGACTATGAGGTGTACATGTGCATAAAGTTTCAAGGTTAACCATACACCAAATATTACTAGAGTTATGCCCCCTTTTGGACTTATGCATTGTGGCTATAGGGAAACCTTGTGAACAGAATATCTGGAGAACCGCTCAAGCTAGGCTCATGATTTTTGGCATACAGTTTGGGTCTAATGTGTAGATGACCTGATTAACTTTTGACCAAATTCCGAAAAATTTTAACGGAGTTATGCGCCTTTTTGGACTTAAGCATTGTGGCTATGGGGAAACCTTGTGAACAAAATATCTGGAGAACCGCTTGAGCTAGGCTCATGATATTTGGCATACCGTTTGGATCTACTGTGCAGATGACCTGATTAACTTTTGACGAAATTCTGAAAATATTTAATGGAGTTATGCCCCTTTTTGGACTTATGCATTGTGGCTATAGGGAAACCTTGTGAACAAAATAACTGGAGAACCGCTTGAGCTAGGCTCATGATATTTGGCATACAGTTTGGGTCTAATGTGTAGATGACCTGTTTAACTACTGACGAACTGTTTTGTTTCTAGATAACTCCTCCTACGGTTTTCATCCAATTAACCCGAAACTTTGTAGATTGTAAGACTATGAGGTGGACATGTGCGTAAAGTTTCAAGGTTAACCATACACCAAATATTAATAGAGTAATGCCCCTTTGAAAATTGCGGTAAACATTTTCATTTCCGGATAACTCCTCCTACACTTTCCATCCCATTAACCTGAAACTTTGTAGATAGTAAGACTATGAGGTGGACATGTTCGTAAAGTAACCATACACCAAATATTAATAGAGTTTTGCCCCTTTGAAAACTGTGGTAAACATTTTCATTTACGGATAACTCCTGCAGTTTTCATCTGACCAACCTGAAACTTTGTAAATAGCAAGACTATGATGTGGAGATATGCGTAAAGTTTTAAGGTTAACTGTACACCAAATTTTTTTTTTTTTTTTTTTTTTTTTACAACCCTTTCAAGATAATTTCACTCAAAGCGAGCCGATCGTTAATCAGAGGTGGGCGAAAACTGGAGTACCCAGAGAAAAACCACCTTACCTTCTGTTGCAAAACTTGGAGTCTCACATGTGATCCGAGCGAGGCTCGAACCACAGTGGTGAGAGACCTAATGATCAAGAGTCAGCGCTCTTAACCACTAGGCCACGGAGGCCTATAGACTTATGCTCCTTTGAAAATTTGGGTAATCATTTTCATTTCCGTACAACTCCTCCTACAGTTTTCATCCAATTAACCTGAAACTTTGTAAATAGTAAGACTACAAGGTGGAGATGTGCGTTAAGATTCGAGGTTAATCATACACCAAATATTTATAGAGTTTTGCCCCTTTGAAAATTTCGGTATAAATTTTCATTTCCGGATAACTCCTACAGTTTTGATCTGATCAACCTGAAACTTTGTAGATAGCAAGATTATGATGTGGAAATATGCGTAAAGTTTCAAGTTTAACCGTACACCAAATATTTATAGACTTATGCCCTTTTGAAAATTTAGGTAAACATTATCATTTCCATATAACTCCTCCTACAGTGTTCATCTGATTCACCTGAAACTTTGTAGATAGTAAGACTGATTTGGAGATGTGCTTAAAGGTGTGGCAGATTTGGTCATGTAATCATTTTCCATTTATTAAGGCTGAAACTTAAAAAATAGTTACACCATGATGGAGCAGTGAATACTGTTTTCAGGTTTCAGTCCACCAAATATGAATTTGCCATGGGCGTATAATGCCCCGCTTGCATCCCGTCCATAATGCCATTTGGCATTTTTCTTGTTGTTTGTTTGATTTGAGGTTTAACGTTATGTCAACAATGTAAAGGTCATTTTGGAGACGTTGCTTTCAATTTTGTGGGACTTTTACCTGACATTGAGATGAAATGACATCTCAAGTGCTGCAACGCAATGAAACCAATAGGGTTTATAAGCACGGACGGTCTGACCTGCACCTCTTTGCCTGTGCTGGCTTAGATCCCTTAAATGGTTTACCAGTACCCCTGTGTGGATCGGTTTCAGCTCTGTGTGGAAGCATGATGCAGCCAATCTATTTCTTCAAGCCCCTATGGACAGAGGCTATGCTGTCCATTGAATAAGTAGGTTAGGGGTAAGTTTCAAATAAGTTTTGAGCACACTAAAACTTATGATTCCATAAGTTTTTCTATGCCAAATACGTTAAAAAAGTTTTTGCATACATAAAAATTTTCACCGTATGCTTTTACTTTATTCTGAAGTTAAATGTACACAGCAATAAGTTATGGACTTAGAGGATCTTACATGAGTGCTCATGTATTATTGAATTTATTAAATGAGTTGAGGAAAAGGGATAAAATGCGAGGCTTTGCCAAGCATTTTATCCCTTTTCCTCAATGAGTTTAATAAATTTAATTATACATGAACACTAATGCAAGATTCTTTTTATCATATGACATTTAAAACGCATTTTATTCACGATTGTTTTACAAAAATGTCTATATTTCGCCACTGGTGAACGAGACGTCGTTAAGGACGTTGTCCATGTAATGTTAAGAATTAGCATATTTACGAGCTCCACTAGTGAATTACGCAATTTATTACATGACATTATTACACTCTCAGACGCAACATTATATGATAAAAGTTCATGCATGTTATAGTAGTTGCAGATAAAATTGACTAGGCGGAGCTATTCGGGTGTTGTCAATATATGTCAAATTCGCTGAGTCCATCAGAAGATTCGGTAGAGTGCCTTTCGCATGCTTTCTGCAAGCGGACCAAATGGCCATATATGCCACACCTCTGGTTTTGTTATAGTTGAATGCTTACAGTCGGGTGACTTGGTTTACCTTTTTGTTAATAGAACATTCCAAAAGTAGGTACAAATGATAGCTCCGCCTAGTCAATCTTATCTGCGACTACTATACACCTAAGTTACTCATATTTTGAAATACATCAAAATATAACACAGCAACACGCTATATGTGTTGGGCACATGCTTTGTTACACTTGTAGAAGTTATGTACTCGCTAGGGATAAGTTCTGAACGAGTTACACATAGGTTAAACATAGGTACAGCTCGTCAGCAGTATGGTATGTATGCATCCATAAGCCAGATTTTTTTTCTCGGCTATGCTTCTTTCCTTTGTTATGGCTTTCATGTCTTAAGAAAGATGGTTAGTGAAAAACAGTATGGCAAATAGTGTAGATCCTGGTGAGATGGCTCATCATGAGCCATCTCAGCTGGATCTACACTGTTTGCATAGATATCTGTAAGGTCTACAGGGTTTGAAAAGGGTTAAAATGTGTTATCTACTTAACATGCTTTTTTAGCTCACCTGAGCTGAATGCTCATAGGTGGGCTTATAGTATGGCGAGGATCCATTGTCTGTCTGTCGTCTGACTGTCTGTCTATCAACATTATCAAACATCTCCTCCAAAATCAGTTGCTATTGAAGTCAAATTTCATATGGAGTATCCATGGGATGGGGGATATAAAGTTTGTTCACAGGGTCCAGGTCACATGACCAAGATGGCCACCATGCCCATGAAAGGTAAAAACCCTTGAAAAATATTCTCCTCCGGAACCAGTGGGTAGATTGCCATGAAACTTGATATGTAGCTTTGGGGACTTTAGCCAATCACTATTTGTTCAAATAATGACCCTCAGATGACCTTAACCTATTTAATGCCAAGGTCAAATTTGGTCACATAGACTTTTGTATGGGAAAAAGCCAAAATTGTGATTTTTTGGGGGAACCTTTTGCAGCCTCTGATCTAAAAATGGGTAGATGAAGTAAGCTAAATGTGTGTGTGTGTGTGAATTCGGGTTTAACGTCGCTTTCAACAATTTTTCAGTCATATCACGACGGTGTCTGGTTGCGACAGGGAGCTCAATGCTCACGTTTATAGTGCTGCCTCACTGAAGTATCATGTCCCAGACACATTACATGATACCACACCCAGTCACATTATCCTGACACTGGATCGACCAGTCCTAGCTCTACCCCGTAAATCTGAGTGCCAAGCGAGGAGCAGCTAGTACCATTTTTAACGACTTTGGTATGTCGCGGCCCGGGATCGAACCCGAGACCTCCCGTTCCCCGGAGCGGACACTCTACCAACTGAGCTATCGGGGCCGGTGAGTAAGCTAAATGAGTAGATGAATCTAGATGAGTATTCAAGTTCATGCTTTGACCTTCACTCAAGACCATTCAGATATGAAAATTAAAACTTATTTTCCTCACAAACCCCAAGGCCATTTGTAACCAAATTTCATATAAATGCCTTGAGGAATAAGGAAATGAAATTTAACTAAAATGAGTATGGTCACTTTACCAAGGTGGTTGCCATGCCCATATAAGGTAAACACCCTTCAAACTCTTTCTCCTGAACCAGAGGGCAGATTATCATGAAACTTAGTTGGTAGCCTTTGGGACTCAGACTCATCATAATTTGTTCAAATGATGACCCTCAGATGACCTTGACCTATTTTATGCCAATGTCAAATTAAGTCACAAAGACTTCGGAATGGGAAACAATCAAAACCAAGTATTTTTTGGAAACTATTGCAGTCTCTGATCTGAAAATGGGGTGATGCAGTAAGCTAAATGAGTGGCTGAAACAACATGTGTAGAGTTGGATCACATGGCCAATATGGCCCCCTTACTCATATAAGGCAAAAACCTTCAAAAATCTTCTTCTCCCGGACAAATTGGCAGATTATCATGTTACTTGGCGTGTAGGATATGGGGTCAAAATTAATGATAAGCCCTGGATGACCTTGAACTATGTGATTGTCAAATTTGGTCACATAGGCTTTTGTTTGAGAAAAAGCCAAAACTATGTATTTGTCAGAAACTGTTGCAGCCTGTTATCTTGAAATTGGTAGATGCAGTTACATTTAAGGAGTAAATAAAACTACATGATTATTCAAGGTCAAGGTTATTCTTTGACCTTGTCCATTCTTTGACCTTGTACAAAGGTTATTTAGGTTTTCCACAGGAACAACTGGGCAATTTGCAACCGAATTTCATTTGAAAGCCTTTAGGAACAAGGAAATTAAAGTCAACTAATATGAGTTTGGTCACATGACCAATATGGCCACTAAGCCCATATAAGGTAAGAAAACTTCAGAAATCTTTTTCTCAAGAACCAGTCCAAAGATTTTCTTAAACTTGGTTTGTAGCATTGGGGACTCGGGCCAATCACTTTTTTGTTCAAATGATGATCCCTGGATGACCTTGACCTATTTTAGGCCAAGGTCAAATTTGGTCAAATAGGCTTTTGTATGGGGGAAAAAGTCAAGATGATATCTGCTGCCATGGAACAAAACCTTCAAAAACATCTCTTCTCAGAAATCAAATGGCTCAACATACATTCAGCACTCAGGTGAACGGTACAGGACCATTGGTCCTATGGTTATTTACCCTTGTCCTGCTGAATATTTAAATATGTCACACCTACTACTGATTATCAGCCAATTAGATTACTTGATGCAAATTACTGCAACAAATTCATAAACTGGATGGCAAACAATGAAGATCCTGATCAGATGGCTTCTTCAGAAGCCATCTGGTCTGGATCTACATTGTTTCAAAGATAAGGCATATCCGGGCTCAGCAGGACAAGGGTTAAAAGTGATAAAATTGTGATATACTGTATAGATTGTGTTGTGACATAATAATTATTATATTTTATTGTGAAATTATTACTCTCAAAATGTTTTAGAGCAATTAAAAGCTGTTTGCATACTGTCTTGTAATTCTACAGAGACAAACGTTCTCCACCCCAACCCATCCCCACTCCAACTGCGTGTCTGGTACTGTTAAAGTTCAGTTAGTTATATTTGGCTTTTTGTATTTAGTTACTTTACGATAATATATCCATGCAACATAGTGCATTGTTTCAGATCTCCAAAATGTTTAATTTTCAGATAGATATTTGTGATATTTTTTTCTTATTTCTACTCTAAACATAGGTTGTAGTGCTCATTAGAACCGCCTCATTGAGGCGGACCGCCTCATTGAGGCGGTTCTAATGAGTACCCACAACCAATGTCTCGGAGCAGAAATAAAGAAATTAATGTATACCCCGTAAACTCCAGTTTGTTGCTATTTTGCATATAGGCCATCCTCAAAGTGTGGCCTAGTGGCTTAGAGCGCTGTCTTTTAACATTTGGTTTCTCATAGCTATGATGGAATGTTAGGTGGTTTTTATCCCCGATTAATGATTCGTTGTAATATGTGAATATTATTATCTTGATAGGGTCTTAAAGCCTTAATCCTATACAGGTACTGGTAATATACATAGCCAAAGCTTTCCACATCAGCAAAAAAAACATTTATTCTCATATTTAGATATGGATAAAACCGAGGAAGGTAGATAAAAATCTGATAAAAGTTATGTTGCATCTTACCTGGGTTACACTGTTTGCCAAGCCCAACTCCTGATTCCAGTCCAGAAAACCCTCTAAGGCCAAACTCTGACCTCACAGTGATTAGAATTCTGACCTGGGTAAAACCCAACTCCTGATTCCAGTCCAGAGAACGCTCTTAGACGAAACTCTGACAGTGATAAGAATAGCATCTCTATTTTCTATAAATAACTATAACCTGGATTTCCTACAAATCAGTGATAGTCATGTGAAAATCAGCACTGAAGAGCTTCTGTGCTTTGATGAGTAATCTACCCAAAATCAGTACTTAGTAAGACAACCAGTCATCACGAAAACACACCTATGTAATTTTTACCCCCCCCCCCCCCCCCCCCCCCCCCCCCACTTAACCCCACTTTTATATACCGTATTCGACCTATTTACCGCACATGCTCCTATAAGTGCACACCAAAGCTTTTTCTGGAAAAATACACAAGCGCACACGTAATAGATATATCCATTGTTTTTGTGAAATATTGGTAAATATTTGTACTGATTGATATCTGTACAGGATAATTTGACGAGCCCGCCAGGGCGAGTCTAATTATCCTGTACAGATGTCAATCAGTACAAATATTTACAAATATTTCTCAAAAACAATTGGATATATCTGTTTTAATCCACAGCTTATTGTAACTTCCACTTAAAGGTAATAGATAAAACCTATAAAGCATATTTGTTTTATTTACTGTTAATTTCAATTTCTTTTATTTGACCTGATTTACCCCGTCTGGAAAATGGATTGTCCTGTCTGAAAGGACACCGTCAGCTTCTCTGCTTCATTAATATTCAATTGGATTTGATTGGTCTAAATCCAACTGACCACAGGTTATTTGATCATGCTTTTTTAACCTGATGTTTATCACTGGGACATTTTAATGCTGAACCTTCAAGTGTAGGACTTACTTTGAACTCAGATGTGTGTTTTTGCTGCATGCAAATGTTTCATAAAATGTTTGGCACCAGTAAATGGGAGTGTATTTTGTGATAATTCAGGGATATTTTTTCTCCATAAAAAGGTATGTTGTGGGTACTCATTTTGAACAGCCTCATCCCACAAAAACATGTTGTGGGTACTCGTTGGAATTGCCTAGATGAGGCGGTTCTAGCGAGTACCCACAATTTGATTTTATGGAGAATTGGAGAAACTTAATCAGAAGAAGCAGTCTGATCAGGGTCTGCACTGATTAAGTAAAGGCTATTTTAAATGTGGGTACTCATTCAAATAACCTCGGCGAGGCTATTTTAATGAATATTTTTTGTCATGCTAGAAGCCCCTTCCCATTTTAAGATCAGAAGGAGCAGTCTGGTCAGGGTCTGCACTGTTTGGCATTAAGTAAAAGCTATTTTAAATGTGGGTACTCATTCAAATAACCTCGGCGAGGCTATTTTAATGAATACCCATAATGTTAATTTTGTCATGCAGAGCTAGAGGCCCCTTCAAATTATAAGATCAGAAGGTAGCAGTCTGATCCGGGTCTGCACTGTTTGCCATTAAGTAAAAGCTATTTTAAATATGGGTACTCATTCAAATAACCTCGGCAAGCTATTTTAAGGAATACCCACAATGTTAATTTTGTCATGCAGAGCTAGAAGCCCCTTCCCATTTTAATTGTAGCTCAGTTGATTGGTCCATTCAAAACTGTACAAGATATCAGTACATGATATCAGTACATGATATCAATACATTTATCAAAATTTATTAGTACTGCCAGCATCAAAGGAAAGTACTGGAAGCTGTGGATTAATTTACAGTAACCTCCCAACAAATTCATATTGAGTTTTGCTGCATCTTTGACCCAGACAATCATATGTATATGTGGTGAACCCCTATGCTGAAATTAAACTCTATAAAATAATCATATCGGAAGCTTTTTTCGTATTTATTTTTTGTATTGAGTGTGCGCTTATTAGGTAGATTTTTCACCACAATATTTTCATACAATTTTGAAAAAACTAAGCGCCCGGTGCGGTAAATAGGTCGAATACAGCAGTTAAACTGGGGTTAAGGTTTACAGGGTTGAACATTATTTTTCTTATTTCTGCTCTAAAATAAAGATTGTAGGTACTCGTTAAAACCACCTCGATGAGGCAGTTCTAACGAGTACCAACAATCTTTATTTTCAGCAATATGAAAAATATCCCAATTTCCTTCTGTTCATATGATAAACAGAATCTTATAGTCGTGATCATTTCATATGGAATTTATGAAACTAGCCGAAGGCTCGTTTCATAAATTTCATATGAAATGACCACTCGAGAAAGATCCTATATGAAGGATCTTACATTATCACCATAACACATAGTGTATTTTTTTCCTATTTAAAAAAGACATTTTTCTGATGAAAAATTGTGATATTTTTCATATTTATACCCCGCCACACGATAGTGGCGGGGTATTATGTAATACCCTCCGGTGTCCATCCGTCCGTATGTCTGTCCGTCCGTCCGCACTTCGTTTCCAATCGATAACTTGAGTATTTTTTCACGGATTTTGTTCAAATTTTGCATACATATTGGTATCGGGGATGAGTGGTTTGGGATTGTTAATGGGCAAAATCTGTTAATTTTTAGCAGAGTTATTGCCCTTTTCAGTATCTGAAAAATGGTTTTTGGCCTCTAATTCCCTTACTATATTTTAACTCATAACATAGGTTGTGGTTGCTCATTGAGGCGGTTCTAATGAGTACACAAAACCTTTGTCTTGGAGCATGAATAAGCAAAATAATGTACACCCCTGTAAACCCTGCTTTTCTCTATTTAACCCTTATCTTGCTGTTCACGACATCCCCTATCTTTGCAAACAATGTAGATCCAGATCAGATGGCTTCTGAAGAAGCCATCTGATCAGGATCTACACTGTTTGGCATTCATTTTATGAATTTGTAGCAATAAATTACATCAAGTAATTTGATTGGTTGATGGACAGAAATGGGCGTGGCTTAAATGAATATTCAGCAAGATAAGGGTTAAACTGGGGTTTTGAGGGGTACTTGTTAACATGATATGGGTGACTGTGTTCATGTTTTGTTTGTTTGAACTGAGGTTTAACATCCCTGCAAACACTTATTTAGGTCATTTTTGGATATGTTGCTTCCAGTTTTGTGAAACTTTTACCTGACATTGGGATGAAATGACATCTCAAGCCCTGCTGCCGAGTGAAATGCAAAGGCTTATATGTAATGGATGGTCCGACTCACACCACTTTGTCTGGGCAGGGTTTACCAGTACTCATATGTGGTCAAATTCATCTCTGGTGGAAGCACCATGCAGCCCATTCTAATGCACTTGCGTATGTAACGCGACGTCTGATTGGATAACGTCAAAAATTTGCGACAGTATATTCCACGATATACTGTCGGAAATCCGACGTCACCACGTAACGTCGTTTTTCATTGGCTGACATTTGGTTTTACGCAGCTCACAACGCCTGCCGCTTTGTGCAAAATAGTACAATTTAAAAAAAAAAACCGAATAAGTGCATTAGAATGGGGATAACTGTATTGAAAATTGTGATTTGGGGAGGTAAATCGGTGGTTTTACGGTCGCAAATTTCGTTTTACGGCTCCGCTGACGCGTCGCCGTAAAACGAAATTTCCGACCGTAAAACCACCGATTTACCTCCCCAAATCACAATTTTGAAAACAGTTATCCCCTAAATATATTTCTGCAGGTGGTGATAGTGTTCATGTTTTACTGAATTTAGTAAAAGAATTATGGAAAAATAATGAAATGCGAGTCTTTGCCAAGCATTTTATGCCTTTTCCTTAACGAGTTTAATAAATTGAATAATACATGAGCACAAATGCAAGATTTGATTCGAGATATAAAATTTAAATGCATTTTGTTTACAATTTTCTAACAAATTTTGAGGGACTTATACCGGACATTGAGATGAAATCACATCTCAAGCCCAGGCGCCCAAAGAAACCAATAGGGTTTATATACATGGATGGTCCGACTTGCAGCACTTTGTCTTGGCAGGCTTAGACACTCTTAGTGGTTTACCAGTACTCATGTGTGGTCCGTTTCAGCTCTGCGTGGAAACATCAAGCAGCCCATCTATTTCATCAAGCACGGACGGGTGGGGGACGACAGAACTTGAGAGCTGGTGAACCACATAATTTTTGCCCAAATTTATACCAACATTTTCGGAGTTTCCCTCAAGTGCACTGAGAAATTTTCAAGTATACATCCAGTGCCGTTAGTTATTTTTATGTTTGATTTGTCTGTGTGCATTTCCTCTTCACATCGTGAAGGTTTGAGCCAATGGCTATTCATATCATGTTAAGAAGTCCATGAAATGAACAACGCTCTAAACCCAACTTTATATAGGGTGAAATTGGGGGTTTATGGGGGTGTATATTATTTTTCTTATTTCTGCTTCAAGACAGGTTTTGGGTACTCGTTAGTGTAAGGAGTGTAGTGTAACCTTTAAAGGTGCATTATTGAGCTGTCGGAAAAAAAAGTGCTTAATTTTTTTTTTACATATATCGGGTATTTTTTGTTTAAATAATACAAATGAATGAGTTTTATGTAATATTGCGAACAATTATGATCACAGGTTAAAGGGGCTCTTACACTGTCACGACTTTGACCACGATTGTCCACGACTGTCCACGACCAATTGGGACCATGAAAATCGTGGCAAATCGGGGCATACACGGTTCCGATTTCACTACCCTACGAACACTCACGACATTGTTACGACACTTCTACGAACAATCACGATTGCTGTACGATAATGGAGCCGATTTACAACGATCCTCTACGATCGACTACGATGTCTTACGATCCTCTAGGATTCTTCTACGACTGCACCACGATTGCTTCAAGATATCAGACGATCATACACGATTTCTCACGATCCCTGCAAGACTGCTCTACGACCAAGGAACGATGATCAAAGACTCAGTACGATCATGGAGGATTCGATACGATTTACTCACGATTAACCAAGACGTCTCCCGATTCGTCAGGATTTATAACGAACTGGGTATATAAAAGTGTTCATCAAATGCACAGTGTCATTCAGTTTCAACCATTTCTGTAGAGAGCATCTGACGAAAATGTTTTTGCAGCCAGGTCAAAGGCTTCTGTATCTTCAAAATTTAGTTCAGCTCGAACAAGACATGATCGAAAATGACATTGCAATGGCTGAACAACTGGAGGTGCAGAGGAACAGGAGGGACAGGTGACAGTTGACCATAGTTGCTTGGGTAATTATATGTACAAAGTTAAGTGGAGAAAGTAGTGCGTTCGACGTAGCGTCGGGATAAATCGTGCTAGCGTCGTCATCAATCGTAGTGCATTCCTGGTGAAGCTTGCATTGTCGTGAGCAGTCGTCATGATATCGTAGTAGATCGTACGGCAGTCGCAACGGAATCGTAGAGGCATCGTAGATGATCTTGTCTCGTCGTAGCACAATCGTGGTAGAATTCAGTCACGATTATTCACGATTGGCCACGATTACCACTACGACGGCTCGCGACTGAGCTACGATTTCTCTACGACCGCTCTACGATTTGAAAAATGATGCCGACTCGTCACGAATGTTTTGAACATGTCCAAAACAGTCGTGGTCACTCCCGAACTATCACGATCAACCACGATTCCTCAAGATCTCTGCCGACTTCTCTACGACGTTGTTCACGATGTACCACGATTTAAAAAATCGTGGTGAGTCGTGGCCAAAATCGTGACAGTGTAAGAGCCCCTTAAGTTTTATGAGACGGTTTTCCTAACTATGCTACGAACACAGTTAGTCTATTTTTAATTTCGCGACAAAACTACAACGCGCGTGAATAATGACGTCATGCGGTAAATACCTAGAAAGGTATGCAGGGATCATCTCAACATCGTTACACACAATTGTTGTGACAGAAATCGTAGATCGTAGTATAGTGAAATTCTTTTAAACTTTTTATGCGAATTCCAATGTGTAAAATGGAATGAAATTCCGTCATTCTCTCTCTCTCTTCTCTCTCTCTCTCTCTCTCTCTCTCTCTCTCTCTCTCTCTCTCCTCTCTCCTCTCTCTCTCTCTCTCAGCATGCCATGGCGTACACGTTCCCCAGTGCTCTCTCGCTCTCTCTCTCTCTCTCTCTCTCTCTCTCTCTCTCTCTCTCCCTCTCTCTCTCTGAAAGTGCTATGGCCAACATGTTGCTAAGTTTTTTTCTCTCACTCATTATGGGCTAAATGTTGAAACAGTGGGTCAACATCGGGCAGACAGCGATACGACGTCGCCATGTCGTATCGCTCTCGGTCAGACGCACCGTTCATGCGATTTACTCTCTCTCTCTCTCTCTCTCTCTCTCTCTCTCTCTCTCTCTCTGTGGCCTTCATGTTGCTCATTCGTCTCTCTCTCTCTCTCTCTCTCTCTCTCTCTCTCTCTCTCTCTCTCTCTCTCTCTGGCCTTCATGTTGCTCATTAGTCTCTCTCTCTCTCTCTCTCTCTCTCTCTCTCTCTCTCTCTCCGTGGCCTACATGTTGCTCATTGCTATTGCTTTCTTATCGTGGCCTACATATTGTCCATTCTCCCTCTCTCTCTCTCTCTCTCTCTCTCTCTCTCTCTCTCTCTCTCTCTCTCTCTCTCTCTCTCTCTCTCTCTGAGTGTGACGCGCATGTAGCTAAGTGCATGGTATCTAGGTTTTGACGGTGCCAGAGGATCCCAGTTAGGTCTTTTTTTAATTTCGCGACAAAAATATAGAACTCCGTGAATGACGTCATTCTCTCCCCTCTCTCCTCTCTCTCTCTCTCTCTCTCTCTCTCTCTCTCTCTGAAAGTGTTTTTGTTTGATTTGAGGTTTAACGTCCCCGTCAACACTGTAAAGGTCATAAGATCATTTTGGAGACGTTGTTTTCAATTTTGTGGGACTTTTACCCGACATTTGGATGAAATGACATCTCCAGCCCTGTCGCCCAATGAAACCAATAGGGTTTATTAGCGTGTACGGTCCGCCTCGCACCGCGGTTCCTGGACAGGCTTAGATCGTCTAAGCGGTTTACCAGTACTAGTGTGTGGGTCGGATTCAGCTCTGCGTGGAAGCATTTTGCAGCCCATATATTTCTTCAAGCCCCTATGGGCTCTGAAAGTGCCATGTCCAACATGTTGCTCAGTGTTTTCTCTCTCTCTCTCTCTCTCTCTCTCTCTCTCTCTCTCTCTCTCTCTCTCTCTCTCTCTCTCTCTCTCTCTCTCTCTCATTATGGGCTAGCGCACCACATTGGGCCAACACCCAAAACCTATGTTTGCAGTATAAATAAGAAAAATGTCAATGTTTTTATCAGACATTAAGCCATTTTGGAGATGGGAAAAACTGCACTATGTCGCATGCGGCACGGGTGTGTTATCGTAAAGGGCTCAGAAGTCTTAGATTGGCACATATGTATCTGCTATGGCATATATATACAGGTTAGAGGAAGGAAGGGTGTATTGTCCATTTAGTATTTTCAGGAATGAGGGAACATCGGCTAAAATTTACAGGGAACAAGACAAGCCTCTTTTAGGGAACAAGGGCCATGACTAATTATTCTAGGGACACTAGGAACACGGTATCCCACTGGTAGAGCCTCAATATTTATAACTGTCTAGCACAATGTTATAAGGAAACATCAAATGACAAAAGGATATCCACCTATTTTGGAAGCCGGATTTGGGATGCGCATCTGGCTGGTGATCAGGAGAAAGCGGGCTCGATACCTGCCGGGGTCGGCAACATTCTTTTTTTGCGGCGATTTAAAATGAAATCTTTTCTAAGGTTAATCTCTACCTTTTGCTGATTCAAGAAGGGCGGTTTTCAGTTTCTGACGAAAAATGTGCACTGTACTAGTTAACCGCTTACGTATAAGACTGCCCAGGTAAAGTGTGGATAGATCAACTGACCGGCTCAAAAATGACCTAAATCGTGTTGACTTGGCTATTAAACTACTATACAGACAAACCAGTTTTGTTTAAGCTCACCTCGGGGAACTATTTCGATAAGTGACCGGACGTCGTTGTCATCGCTATGGTTGTCATCGGTTCACAGTTTCTTTAAACAACATTTCCTAAACCACTGAATGGATTCTGACCAACTTAGCAGAAATAATTTTTTCGGTGGTCCTCTATCAAAGTTGTTCGAAGAATTCCATTCCATGAAGATCTCTGGCTGCATTGGCAACGAAAGGGGAAAATAAGAGAACATCTTAAAAAATCTTGTCTGAAATCTGAAGGCCTGTGGAACTGTATCAAGATTGTTTAAATTATAGCCATCTGACCAATAATGGCCCCGCCCCAGGGCCCACTTGTTTTACATAGGCATATATAGAGCAAACCTTTAAAAATCGTGTCTGAAATTAGAAGGCCCAGGTCTTGATACTTGGTATGAAGCTTTATCTAGTGAACCCCTCTGTATCAGGATTATTCAAATTACAGGTCTTGGGCCAAAAAACTACCCTGCCCCAGTATCCACTTGTTTTGCATAGGCTTATATAGGGAAATATTTAAACATCTTATCCCAAACTAGATGAGCCTGGCTTTTGATATTTGGTACACACCTTGGTCTAGTGGACCTCTATCAAGATTGTTCAAATTATAGCCTTTGGGCCAAACATGGCCCCACAGCAAGACCCACTTGTTTAACATACGCTTATATGGAGAAAAACCTTCAAAATCTTCTTGTCTGAATCCAGAAGGCACATGTCTTTGATATTTTGTGTGAAGTCTCTATCAAAGTTGTTCATATTATAGGCCTAGGGCCAAAAATTGCCCCACACCAGTACCCACATGTTTAGAATAGGTTTATATAGCTTTAAAATCTTGTCCGAAACCAGAATGTCAATGCCTTTGATTTTTGGTACACAGCTTTGTCTAGTGGGCTTCTGCCAAGCTTGTCCAAAGTTTAGCAATGTGACCAAAACAGCCCCGCCCAGGGACTCGCACGTGTAACATTGACTACATTGGGAAAACTGTTAAATATCTTCTAGTTGGAAACCAGAAGGACCGGGCCTTTGATATTTGGTACCAGATGGACCAGGTCTCTCATATTTGGTATGAAGCTTTATCTACTGAACCAAGATTGTTCAAATTATAGGCCTGGGATTTAAAATGGCCCTGCCCCAGGGCCCACTTGTTTTGCATAGGCTTGTATAATGAAAATATTTAAAAAGCTTTTTGTCTGAAACCAGAAGGCCCTGGCCTTTTGATATTTAGCACACAGCTTTGTCTAGTGGACCTCTTCTAAGATTGTTCAAAATATAGCTTGGGGCGAAAACTAGCCCCATCCAGGGCCAACATGTGTTACATAGACTATATAGGGGAAAACTTTAAAAATCTTCTAGTCTGAAACCATTTGATATATGGTACAAACATTCATCAGTGAACCTCTAGGAAGATTGATCAAACTTATAGGCCTGCAATCAGAAATTGTCCCACCCCAGGACCCACTTGTTTTACATAGGCTTATATAGGGAAAACCTTTAAAATATTCTTGTCTGAGACCAGAAGGCCTTTAATATTTTATACGCAGCTTTGTCTAGCAGACCTCTGGGGTCAAAAATGGCCCAACCTTGGGGCCCACATTTTTGACATAGACATGCATCTAGTGGACCTCTGCAAAGAATACTGGGGCGAAATATATGAACATTTTATTTATACAAAGTCTTAAAGCAACCTTTCTGTGAAACTTTAATACTAAGCATGTAAATCGCTAAGCTCAGGTGAGCGATACAGGACCATCATGCCCTTTTGTCATATTAATTGCATGGACAATAAAATGCCAACAAAAGAATTAGTATATATTCTTTCGGTATCTTAAGCACAATGTGAAAAGGATACATCAAATGGCAGAAGAATATCCATCGTTTACAGATCAATTGCATCAACAATAAAATAGCAACAAAAAGCCTTAGTAAATCTATGTATATTTTTGCAGTATCTTTTTCTATACCGCAGGAATACGCATGTGTAATTATATTAATAACAAAAATGCCAAAAAAATTTTTAAAGAGAATAATTGAGCCAGGGCACAGCATTTTCTACAAATTACATGTGCACTCAGCGAAGAATCAGATCAGCCTGTACATCCATATAGTCTAACCAGAGACTTCTCTTGCTGCATGAAGGAGCTTTGGGCCCTTAGCTATCCTTAGAGCAAAAAAAGACTGATCAGACTACGCAGATGCACAGGCTTAACTAAGTCTTCGCAGGGCGCACATGAAAATTGTAGAAATGCT
This sequence comes from Lucinisca nassula, assembly GCA_963580285.1. NCBI lineage: Eukaryota > Metazoa > Mollusca > Bivalvia > Lucinida > Lucinidae > Lucinisca > Lucinisca nassula. Next base: position 21,834,922 of record OY757012.1, read on the forward strand.
GTAACAGCACCCGTCAGTCTTGAGAAAAACTGGCTGGTATTATAGATAAATGTTTATTTTCTGGTCTAAAACCATGTTGTTGTTGTTTTTTATGCCCCCGCATCATATGATGCCGGGGGCATATAGTTTTTCGGTTTTCCGTAAGTGTGTACGTGCGTACATGTGTACGTCCGTCTGTACGTGTGTGTGTACGTACGTACATACGTGATCCTGTAACCTCAGGTTAAAGTTTTTGTAACGGGTAGAGCCTGAACTTTTAGAACTCATATTTTCCGAACCATTTGATGGAACTGGTTCATCTTTGGTATGATGATAGATATAGGTCCAAAGTTTTATTGATCAATACCCCCACCCATGCCTGTGACCTCAAGGTCAAGGTCACAGACTTAGAAACTTTCAATGTTAAAGACTCAGGTTAAGGTTTTTGTAACAGGTAGACTTGAACATTTTGGAACTCATATTTTCCAAACCATTTGATGGAATTGGTTCATATTTGCTTTGATATAGAGATAGGTCCAAAGTTGTATTCAGCGATACCCCCACCCGTGCCCATGGCCTCAAGGTCAAGGTCATGGACATAGAAATTTTCCATGTTAAAGACTCCAGTCAAGGTATTTGTACCTGGTAGAACCTGAACGTTTATGATGGCTTTGGTTCATATGATGATAGATATAGGTACAAAGTTTTATTCAGCAATACCCCCACCCATGCCTATGACCTCAAGGTCAAGGTCACAGACTTAAATTTTTAATTATCCCCTCGCACAACATAGCTCTAGTGTCTATATTTCTTCACTGATTTCAATATAACTTCACACAAATGTTCCTTATGACAATATCTCGAGGGAGTTCGTCTTTCAAGGTCATGACCTCAAGGTCAAGATCACTGTGGCTATTTTTAGAAAAACTTTGTCATCACTCTAGCGCCTACATTTCTTCACCAATTTCAATATAACTTCACACAAATATTCCTTATAAAAACAGCTCGAGCAATTTCAACTTTCAAGGTCATGACCTCAAGGTCAAGGTCACTGTGGCTAATTTTTGAAAAACTTTGACGTCGCTCTAGCGCTTACATTTCTTCACCGATTTCAATATAACTTTACACAAATGTTCCTTATGACAATATCTCTAGCGAGTTCCACTTTCAAGGTCAAGGTCACTGTGGCTATTTTTAGAAAAACTTTGTCATTGCTGTAGCGCTTACATTTCTTCACGGATTTCAATATAACTACACACAAATGTTCCTTATGACAATATCTCGAGCCATTTAAATTTTCAAGGTCAAGGTCACTGTGGCTATTTTTAGAAAAACTTTGTCATCGCTCTAGCGCCTGCATTTCTTCACTGGTTTCAAAATAACTTCACACAAATGTTCCTTATGACAATATCTCGAGCAATTTCGACTTTCCAGGTCAAGGTCACTGTGGCTATTTTTAGAAAAACTTTGTCATCGCTCTGGCGACTACATTTCTTCACTGATGTCAATATAACTTCACACAAATGTTCCTTATGACAATACCTCGAGCGAGTTCGACTTTCAAGGTCAAGGTCACTGTGGCTATTTTTAGAAAAACTTTGTCATTTCACTAGCTCTTACATTTTTTCACCAATTTCAATATAACTTCTCACAAATGTTCCTGATGACAAGGTCACACACTTAGAAAATTTTGGTGCAACATGGATTTTTGGGGTGAGGCGGGGCCCTTGGCGGGGGCATCTGTGTCGTCTGGACACATTTCTAGTTTTAATTTTATTTCGCCAAAAATCTTTGTAAAGCATTTATTTACCTGGAACTTCATGTCATTCCTTGTACAGTCTAAGAATATGCACATACCTTTAATGATACATACCTTTACACACAGTGACACAGACCTTTAATCACAGTGACACAGACCTTTAATCACAGTGACACAGACCTATAATCACAGTGACACAGACCTTTAATCACAGTGCCACAGACCTATAATCACAGTGACACAGACCTATAATCACAGTGACACAGACCTATAATCACAGTGACACAGACCTTTTATCATAGTGACACAGACCTATAATCATAGTGACACAGACCTATAATCATAGTGACACAGACCTTTTTATCATAGTGACACAGACCTATAATCACAGTGACACAGACCTATAATCATAGTGACACAGACCTTTAATCACAGTGACACAGACCTTTAATCACAGTGACACAGACCTATAATCACAGTGACACAGACCTTTAATCACAGTGGCACAGACCTTTAATCACAGTGACACAGACCTATAATCACAGTGACACAGACCTTTAATCACAGTAACACAGACCTTTAATCACAGTGGCACAGACCTTTTATCACAGTGACACAGACCTTTAATCACAGTGACACAGACCTTTTATCATAGTGACACAGACCTATAATCACAGTGACACAGACCTTTTATCACAGTGACACAGACCTATAATCACAGTGACACAGACCTTTTATCATAGTGACACAGACCTTTAATCACAGTGGCACAGACCTTTTATCACAGTGACACAGACCTTTAATAACAGTGACACAGACCTTTAATCACAGTGACACAGACCTATAATCACAGTGACACAGACCTATAACCACAGTGACACAGACCTATAATCACAGTGACACAGACCTTTTATCACAGTGACACAGACCTATAATCACAGTGACACAGACCTTTTATCATAGTGACACAGACCTTTAATCACAGTGGCACAGACCTTTTATCATAGTGACACAGACCTTTAATAACAGTGACACAGACCTTTAATCACAGTGACACAGACCTATAATCACAGTGACACAGACCTATAACCACAGTGACACAGACCTTTTATCATAGTGACACAGACCTATAATCACAGTGACACAGACCTTTAATCACTTATCACAGTGACACAGACCTATAATCACAGTGACACAGACCTTTAATCACAGTGGCACAGACCTTTTATCATAGTGCCACAGACTTTTATCACAGTGGCAATAACAGTTTGCTTGATTTGTTGAATTCATGTTTAACGTCCCCGTCAACACTATTTATGCCATTTTGGAGATGTTGCTTCCAATTTTGTGGGACTTTTACCCGACATTGAGATGAAATGATATCTCAAGCCCTGTCGCCCGATGAAAGCAAAAGGCTTATGTGCATTGGATGGTATTGTCTGTGCAGGCTTAGTCCTTCCAAGCGTTTTATCAGTACTTTAAGCTCTGTGTGGAAGCAACTTGAAGCCCAATCTATTTCTCCAAACCCCGATGGGCGGGGTGAATAATTTGTAGAACCTACTTCAGAGAATTTGGGGTTAACAAAACACATCAAGATAACAAGGCCGTGAAACGAAGACCCCTCGAAACCCCACATTATATAGAGAAAAGTGCGGTTTACGGGGGTATACGTTATCTGCCTTATTTTTGCTTAGAAACATAGATTGTGGGTACTCGTTAGAACCGCCTCATTGAGGCGGTTCTAACGAGCACCCATAATCTATGTTGAAAGCAGAAATAAGAAAGCTGTTATCATTTATACACAAATATTGTCACTTCTGACACCATGTTGGACGCCATTATTTCACACGGACATGTTTTCCTAATGATGCATCGTTTTGTTTTAGTTTTGATTAATCTTATCCTGCTGAACACAACAACCCCTAAATACCTTTGCTAACAGTGTAGATCGATATCAGATGGTTTCTGGTCAGGATCTACACTGTCATTCTGTTTATGAATTTGTCATTTAATTTGATTTTGTGGACAGTCAGAAATGGGTGTGGGTAATTAAATTATTTCATCGATTTGTGACTACTCGTTAGAACCGCCTCAATGAGGCGGTTCTAACGAGTGTCCACAATCTATTTTCGAAGCAGAATCTATTGAGGCGGTTCTGACGAGTATCCGAAAACTATTTTCGAAGCAGAAATAAAATAAAATGTGACAAAATTTCACCAGGAAAATAAAACTGCCATGAAAGATAGTTTTATCTCAAATAAGGGTGTTATCGTTATCTAATCCCACGTGCTTAAAGTTCTGTTGTTTGTTCTTCCGGGTTTTGTTCGTCTGACTTATTATCACGGCCACTGCCTATTCCAAAAGACTTTTTCACAGAATTTCTTATTCTGGGATATATCAGATAGAATGGCACTTTAATAAAAGAGCCCATGTGTGATATGATAACAGACACGAGAATAAATGTGTCTGTAAGTGTTTTGTGTGAGTACGTATAGATGTATCCTTCCACTATGTACAAAATCCAACAAAAGACGTATGCCTGTGTAACAATACCCACCATGTGGGTAAGCAGAATATCGTCTCTGGACAAATAATGCGTTTTTCGTTTGGACCTCTTTTTCTTCTTTTTCCTGGCCGCCATTTTCCCACCATTGTCAAAATTCATATCTTTGTCACTATGTTTCGCCTGTCTCTCATCATCTGACGAGCTTTCATCTGATTCCCTCTTAAACCCATCATTGTCTATTCTAGATTCAATTTTCGGCTGCTTTGATTTTTCTCCAGGATTTTTGAATTTCAAGTACTGTCGTTTGAGTCTCTCTGAAAATCCGTCACCTTGGACTTCCATGTTTTCTTCCAATACGATAGCTTGTCCGGGCTGAAGTTTCTTTCGAATCATTTTCAATTTGACCAGGGAGGCGATGTAAAACGTTACTACGAGAAATATTGGTACCACAAAATGCACTGCCAGTGTAAAGTGAAGTTGGGATACATTCAATTCAAAGTCAACCGCGCATTGATACTGTGTTGAAAAGTAGGCCGTTTCTCCCCAACCCCACATCGGGAACGATGCAATAGCTGCGTCAAAAATCCAAATCGCCACAACCGTAATCAAAGCAACTGTGTCAAAAACTATCTCCTGATGTTTCGACGGCATGAAAAACTTCAAGAATCGCTCAAACATCAGCACAGCCAAAATATGCATGTTGACAGCATTACAAAATAACATAAACCAAACCTGCAGACGACAAATCTCGTCTGGCAACGCCCATTCGCCCGTCGCAGAAGCCAGCGCAGCAAAGACTGTCCACAATAGTGCTGCCAGTGTATCAACAAGCGTCAGGCTCACTAAGAAGATGACCACAGGCTTTTTCATTCGTCCTCTCTTGATAAACGCAAACAGGAGAATGCCGCCAAAAATCAGTGTCAATCCAATCGCTATGGAAAGAAATGCCGTGACAACCGTGTTTCCCGCCATTTTAAATCCTGTCCGGTTCTAGCACTCCCTTCACCTGATACAACCTGAAGACCAAGAACAGATGAGTAAAAGTGGAAAAAAAAAAACAACAAAAAACAGAAATAATGACCGAATGTATACACATACATGGTGCCATATTGTTCACACAGCTGATATGGTTGTAGAAAGGCACTGCAAACAGTGTTAAAATCTGGATTTGCTTCTCTGATACCAGAATCTATGCATTACGCAAACACGCCTATACAAATACATTGCCACCTTTATCGCCAAAAAAAATGAAAATTTAATGATGAAAAATTGTGATATTTTTCCTATTTCTGCTCAAAATATAGATTGTGGGCACTCGTTAGAACCGCCTCATCGAGGCGGTTCTAACGAGTACCCACAATCTATGTTTTAGAGCAGAAATAAGAAAAATAAGGTAAACACCCGGAAACCCCAGGTTTACTATATAAAAGTTGGGTTCAAGGGGGTCAAAATTATATAGGCGTGTTTTCGTGATGGTCAGAAGCAGCAATGCCCATGTTCAAATCAAAAAATTCACGTGCTGTTTGAATTTGGGTTTCACAAGATGGGGTTTGCTTTGTTTACGTTACGTTGAGCGACGTAACGCTGTCGCCTTGAACTTAGCATTTTGAAATTTTGTCGTTAGAAGATCATTTCGGAACTGACGTCATTATTAACTGAGCCCCGCCAAGCGAATTTGTGTCTTCGAGCATTCCGCCATGACAAATTTTAACTGCGCATGCCCAGCCATTCAGAGGGGCCAATGATATGGCTTTCTGTCTGAAGGTTCCTCTTGATTCACTGCTTGTATGAGCGAGCAGCGAAGGTTCTGGCGAGACTGCGCGGATGCCTGAACCTTCGCTGCTCGCATAGGCGATAGGTACCAAAATCGCTTGACGGGGCCTAACTTCTTCTGAGCTAGCCGTAATGTTGGATTTACGGTTGAATTTGAAGAGTATACATGTATTGTGTTTCTATTTATCGTTGGATTTGTAAGTTCTGCAAGAATAACGGTGAATAAGGATTATCCATCGGAAGATATTTGAACACGCTTGGCCTAGCAGCCTCTTATCCTCACAGCGTTCTTGGTAGCCGACAGATGTAACTCGGCTAACGGACCCGCGTTCATGTAGGGCATATGTTTAATGCATGAAAAAACAATGTTGATCGTTATGACGTCGCGTTATCATTCGCAAATGCATTAAAATAGTTTACAGTTTGCAAGTTTAATTGTAACTGGTGTCTGAAGTCAGTACTGGTATCCTATGAAAATAGCTGATTTGTCATTTGCGGAAGAAAATCGGTGCTTTTACGGCCGCAAATTCCGTTTCGGCACCGCTTCCGACCGTAACCGACAATTTACCTCACCAGAAGTCGGGTTTTCGACAGTATATAACGCTGGATAAACTGTCGTAAACAAGCGACAATAAGATCTACCAGAAGACATTCTCAGTCCCAATCCAGGGATTTTTTTTTTTTTTTTTTTTTTTGGTTTTACGGCCCTTTCAAGATTATTTCGAGCCGATCGTTAATCAGAGGTGGGCGAAAACCGGAGTACCCGGAGAAAAACCACCTGACCTCACATGTGACCCGAGCGAGGCTCGAACCACCGCGGTGAGAGACCTAATGATCAAGAGTCAGCGCTCTTGACCACTAGGCCACGGAGGCCCGTTTAATCATGGGAGTTAATACAGACATAAGAAGAAGTGACGTTATCAAATCAGACGTCGCGTTACGTTCGCATGTGCTGAGAATTCAAAGTTAATCATCAATAAATAAAATACCTTTAAAATACTCTCGAGAGTTCACTTAGTAGTTATAGACTAAAACTGTAATCCGCGGATAAATAGAAATGTTCTATTTTAAACATAATTTGAATTTCAACAATTATGTTTGTATAGAACATAATAGCACCCTTTATAAGAGGAAGAAAAGACCGAAGGAAAACTGAATATAAACTACATTGCGTTCGAAATCTTATTATGAATAAAATTGCATGGCATTTATAATAAGTTTGCTACTGTTTTGTTGTTTTAATGTTACGGTCCTTTCAAGATCATTTCACTGATGTGGAGTAGATCGTTTATCAAAAGTGGGCGAAAACCGGAGTACCAGGAGAAAACCCACCAGAGCTTGGCATCTGACATGTAACCCGAGATCGAGCCCGCAGCGATGAGAGCTCTAATACTTAAGAGCCGGCGCTATTAACCACTAGGCTAGGAAGCCAGTTTGTTGATAACACATACAAGTGGCTAGGGCTGGCTAATCGGAGCTGAAAAGATAATCGATTATCAGTCATGTCATTGCGATCGATAAACGATTAGAAATCGCTAAGGTTTTTGTCGTTATTTTACCTGTCTGGCTTTCTGTCTGAGCATGACTCTTACCATATGTTGCACTTTACCATATGTATATTTGAACAGACAGGCCTGAGCAAACAGCGTAGACCCAGATGAGACGCCGCATAATGCGGCGTCTCATCAGGGTCTTCACTGTTTGCCACTCATCCAGCTATTTTAGGCATAACTTTGGGTAGTAAATTGTACCTATCAAGTAATCGATTAAAAGCAAATCAGAAATGATAATCATTTTTTGTGGAATTTATCGATCAGTTAATCGATTATACGATTAATCGTGTCAGCCTTACAAGTGGCATAGTGCATTCTTTCATAATTCCAAAATTGCCAATTTTCTGTTGAAAATATGTGATTTTCTTTCTTACCTAAACCTCCCAATCGAACCGCCTAACGAGTACCCAGAACCTATGTGTTGGAGTAGAAATACGACACATAACGCATACCCCTGTAAACCCCATTTGTGTCTATATAATATAAAGTGGGGTTTACAGGGGTGTTCATTACACGGATTTGTTAAGGTGGTGATCTAAGATTAAGATCTTCCACTTAAACCTTTTTTTTTTTTTTTTTCTGGTAATCTTTTTTCCACTTGAAATAAAGTTTTGCATTTTGTCTACAGATATGGTTAACACATACGTGACAAAAGGAAGTTCCACAAGTCGGCTTTCGCCGGTCCATTTCTAATGTTTGGGCCTCACTGAGGCGGTTCTTACGAGTACCTACAACTTAGAGCAGCAATAAGACAATAATGTTTACCCCTGTAAACCACAGTTTTCACTATTTAGAGGGGTGTTCGTTACACGGACTTGTTAACATGACGAAAACACGCCTATATAATTTTGACCCCCTTGAACCCCGCTTTTATATAGTAAAACTGGGATTCCGGGGTATATCTTATTTTTCTTATTTCTGCTCTAAGATATAGATTGTGAGTACTCGTTAGAACCGCCTCGATGAGGCGGTTCTAACGAGTGCCCACAATCTATATTTTGAGCAGAAATAAGAAAAATATCACAATTTTACATCATAAAATTTTCATATTTTCGGCGATAAAGGTGGCAATGTATTTGTATAGGCGTGTTCGCGTAATGACATGACGAAAGCGCAAACAGTAATACATGTATAGTTTAAAAGTAAATGGTGTATTATTAAAAAACTATTTTACCTGATATTTTTTCCGTAAGTTTATATTTTCATATTTACAAAATATTCATTTTCTCCTGTCATTGTGATGAAATGCGAAGAAAAGGCCAAATTCTTGGCGGTTTGGTATACCAGACATCCCAGTCTGTAGGATGTATTTTATATTTTCTGTGGTTTATTTATTTAAGCTGATTAGAAACAAATTCAAAGAGAGGACGACTACTATCTCCTTATATGTCTTGTTTTGCTTCTCACGGGGAGCTACTCTTCAGGGAAAGAATTTGCTCCGAATTCCACCCACAACAGCTTCAGTATTCTACCCTATTAGAGTAAATGACTAATTCGTACTTTATGAGCAATTGTGCGTATTTTTGTTTTCCTTTGACAGTATCTCCCATTTAAAAGGGGGTTTACAACCAATGTACAGTCGAACTTCAATGACTCGAACACCTTTGGGGCCTCGAAAATCTGTTCGAGACAGGGGTAGTTGTTGCTGTCAGGAGGAACATCGAGATACTTTTGGACAGCTTTCCGGTGTTCAAAAATGAAACTGTATGCTATGTGTTTTCATTAGAATCGCCTCATCGAGGCGATTCTAATGAGTACACATAGCATACATTTGCAAGGTTAAAAAACGAAAGAAAATCTCCTAAATTATCCCCTACTATTTCTTATGTAGGGGATTTCCTTAGGGGCTCAAGTACGGGTTCGACTCAGCCATGGTAAACGAGCCATAGGTGTTCGAGCCATCGAAGTTCTACTGTACACTTTTTCTGTTCCATTAAAAGTAACGCCAATAATCTTTCATTGGTGCGTTTATACTGCGGAATAAATTAATTTAGTCACACCTATTTCTGACTATAAACCAATCAAATTAGTTTATATAATGTATCTGTTCAGTTTCACAAAAAATAATGACGAACAGTGTAGATCCTGATCAGATGGCTCCTGTTTGCAAGGTAGGGGTTGTCGTGTCGAGCAGGATAAGTATTAAATGTCAGTTAGCTGATTAGCACAACGGGAGTAGGGCAGATGTTTCTGAAAACATTCACAACCGACTCGAACGCAGAGGCGCGTTCACAAGTAGTGGCACGTCCGTACTGGTTTACAGATGTTGGTGTTTACCACTATTCATGATGTGACACCATTTCTCTTTCTCTCCATCCCGTTAACAATGTAACGAACCATTGATACGACATTATTTCTCTTTGTCTCCTTAAAACCTGCAAAAATCGCTAGTACTTTAATTGTATCACATTATGGTCTGAAAAATGTCATAATAATTATGCCACTCCAATGAAAAACAATATAAAATTGTATAAAGATATAGCTCTCTCTCTCTCTCTCTCTCTCTCTCTCTCTCTCTCTCTCTCTCTCTCTCTCTCTCTCTCTCTCTCTCTCTCTCTCTCTCTCTCTCTCGGCATGGTGGTTCAACAAAAGTACACTTTACACTTTTAGGCGATGTAATCGCGAAAAAAGCTTTAAACTATCAATAAATCGCCTATCGTCAACCATAGACTTTAATTGTCCTGTAGTCTATAGAAACACGCCAACATATTATCCAGCCCAATATAAGATAGCTAACACTTATTATAATAGTTCGTATTAATGCGGACCTTGAATCAAAAACATATTTGAGCCTCGTCCCGAGAAAACCTTTTTCAGTCCCCGAGGTTATAAAAAAAATGTGAACAATTTCCTGCTCATAAATTTTAAAATGCCAACTCTTGTTGGCATTTTGAAATTTATGAGCAGGACAAGTATTATTCTGTGATGATATGAGCAGGAAAATTTCCTCTTTCGTTTACGGTATTTTATTATTTATGAGTAATGTACATTTCATGCTCAGCTTATAAAATCTTTTTCGTACTATGAAATTTGTCCTGCTCATAAATTTAAAAAATGCCAACAATTGTTGGCATTTTAAAATTTATGAGCAGGAAAAATAATATTCTGTGCTGATCTGAGCAGGAAAATTCGCCTCTTTCGCTTGTAATTTAATATTTAGGAGTATTATAAATTTCATGCTCAGCTGAGTTGAGCATGAAAAATGTATAACCTCGGGTCCAGGTAAGGCACAAAGTGGGCTGCTCAGCTTCAAAGTCTAGCATGTGTCTTTAGATACAGAAACTAGAAGTATTGCTCAGTTCAAGATGCTGATCAGCTGCGCGGATGCGCAGTCTGACTTGTGCCTTTTGTTTTTCGCAAATGGCAATAAAACAGGTTTTCTTCTGACCTGACTAATAAGAGTCACATTTGCAATGCCACTTTTGTCCGTTTTAGTAGTTCGGTAGTGAGCCCCAACCCTGAAGCGCACGCATGATAACGTAACATTACAAATATACCGCACCCGGCGTGTTAAATCACTTAAGGGTTAAGTCGATGCGAGTTGGGCAGTCTCTTGTTCATTGCAAAGCCCGAGTCACAAAATGGCTTAATTCAATGTCCATGTAACTGTCACTGATCTGTAGGATTGCTTTTTGTTTGATTTGAGGTTTAACGTCCCCGTCAACACTGTAAAGGTCATTTTGGAGACGTTGCTTACAATTTTGTGGGACTTTTACCCGACATTGAGATGAAATGACATCTCAACCCCTGTCGCCCAATGAAACTAATAGGGTTTATTAGCATGGACGGTCCGCCTCGCACCGCGGTTCCTGGACAGGCTTAGATCCTCTTAGCGGTTTACCAGTACTCGTGTGCGGGTCGGATTCAGCTCTATATTTCTTCAAGCGCCTATGGGCGGGGCGGACTGATCTGTAGGAAATCCATGTACTGATAGCCCCGATATCTTTGTGAAGTCAGAGTACTAGAATGCGTCAAGTTTGGCAAATAGTGTGTACCTAGGTCAGGCGCCAAAAACGCGGCGTCTGATCAGGATCTACAATGTTTGCTTACAGTTAACCCCGTGGAAATGCTGTGTTATTCAAGGGAGAAAACTAGCGAGATCAGAATAAGTTTACTTACTTTTGTAACTGCCCTTCTCTATACAGAAAAAAATCAAAGTACTGAGTTTACTGGTGGGTCGATTGTTTTTGAAGGTATGTCGGGAAAAAGTCCTGGACTGAGGTTCAAACTGTTTCGTTTAACCCTTAACTTCAAGTTTTTAAGCAGACAGTTTAGACGCGTTCTGTGACGTCACTGTTTGCCAAGTCTAGCCCATGATTCAAGTCCAGATTCTATAGATATCCCTCTTACGCAATGGTCTGACCGCACAGTGGCTATTTTCTATAAATAACCATTACCTGGATTTTCAACAAGTCAGTACTGAATTCAAAGACATTTTTGGCCCAGTAACTTTGGGTCGATTGATAAACAACCGACCCAGAAAGTTACCACAAATATTCATCTGAAAAATGCGACTTCCAGAGTTCTGGGCCCAGTTGTTCAAAGCATCGTTAGCTTAACGAGCTCGTTAGTTGTCAAATTGTAAACCGCTTGGAGGATCTAAGCCTGTCCAGGCAAAACAGTGCGGGTCGGACCGTCCATGCTTATAACCCCTATTGATTTCATTGGGCGACAGGGCTTGACATGCCATTTCATCTCATTGTCTGGTAAAAGTCCCACAAAATTGGAAGCAACGTCTACAAAATGACGTATTCAGTGTTGACGGAGACGTTAAACATCAAATCAAACAAAATCTATTATTATTGTTTAGGAAATACAGCTTGGAATTTGATGTGATGAAATGTCAAACTTAATTTTCTCTGAAAAAAAAAAAAAAAACACAAAAAAAAACCTAGAATACATAGATTTGTCATCCGGGTTAACTCATACTGCTGCTGCTCACAGAAGATTCGATGTGAAGGTTATTGTTTTATGTAAAAAAAAAAAGAGATTTAAAGTTTACTGCAATAAAAAAAATACCACTAATATAGATTTAAACAGGCGGAAATTCAAAATTTCATGGCGTATTTTACCCCATCAAATTCAATTTCAATGCTAATTTTCAATCATTTAATTCTGAAATATCTTTTACCCTTCTTACTACTGAGGTTGTCACGCTGGCCTTTTTGCCAAAGCAAGCTAGTCTGGCTATTCAAACCTTCGTATGTGCAGCATATAAAAACACAAGTGTCAAGTTTGTTTTTTTTGTTTTTTTTTGTTTTTTTGTTTTTTTTTATATACCTTTTTTTTCGCATCTCTGATTAACAATCGACAATATTTCGTCTGCCATAGATTGCTTGAAGTGGACCAACCTTAACTCTAAACTGCTATTGCAAGTAGAGCAAGAGGCGCTTCTTTTCGGTTCCGCTGGTTCCCTTTGCCTCATACTCATCACGGTGAGGCCCACTTGACTCGGTCTGTTGTTCAAACGATTGTGTTGCTGAGGAAGGCTGTCATTGTGCCCCTGTGCCGCTTCTTCTGATCACGAGCGTTAGTCGTTTGAAGTTCTCAACAAAGTTCTTCGGCAAACGGTTCTCAGGCGCATTCTGGTAACATGGTATGGCCATTTTAATTATGCCAGACACTCCGCATTTCTGCAATTGTCAGGACTTCTGTGTCAGGAATCGTGCCTTGCAACATAGTTTTTAAAAGTTTTCTAAGACATCCTGTATGGAAGTGGTTCAGTCTTTTGGCATGCCGTTGGTAAACTAAATGCAAGTTTCACATCATGAGTTTAATGGTGGCGCTTCAGACTTTCAGTTTAGTTTGTACAGTCGAACTTCAATGGCTCGAACACCTTTGGGACCATGAAAATCTGTTCGAGACAGGGGTAGTTCGAGCCACTGAGGGTTACTTCCAGGAGGCATAACGGGGTTAATTTTGGGACATTTTTTTCGGTGTTCTATAATAAAAATGTATGTTGTGTGTACTCAGTAGAATCGCCTCATCGAGACGATTCTTATGAGTTCACACAGCATACATTTACAAGAGAATAGGAGAACTTTTCCTTAATTACCCTTACTTTTTCTTATGTGGAGAAATTCCCTCGGGACACACTCAGCCATAGTAAACGAGCCATCGATGTTCGAGCCATCGAAGTTTTACTGTAGTGTAGTTTAAATTTTCTTGTCCTTTGGGGTCATTGATTCCATTGTTGAATTTCGAAAATATTTGAGGGTCACTGATGAGGCCTAATTGGCCGAAACTAGCTAGTCTCGCCCAGAAAACATGTACACTTCAAATTTTCCAGTTCTGTTGTGTATTCCTTGCTTCCAAAGGATAACCCTTTCTAGAACATATTTCAGAAACGGTTGGACACTCGTTAAACAGCATATTACGTAAAATACCTGATAACGTCATCACTGATAGAAGATGGCCGACAAAGAAAACCATTGAAGTGTTCAGAGAGCTCTTTCGTCACGGATTTTCATCAGAAAAGTAGCCATTTTGGAGATGTGAAAAATGGACAATGTCACACGGGTGTGTTATCGTAATGCTGGCAACCGGGCTTGACAATTATACGTCAACTGACCTCAGCCAATTGACTTTGAACGACATAGACTAATTATCACACCGATATAATTCGAGCCCCTTAAGGGGAATGGGACCACCTTCAGGGGAGGCAATTCCTGCAAAAGTATTTTTGTCTCCCATGTTGACCCATTTTTCTATGGGACAGAGCTTACAGAAAAGCGAACAAGAAGTTCCGATAATTATCTGCCTTTGAAAAAATGGCGGAAAATCTGCCAGGTGTTCCCATTCTCCTTAAACGTCATTTTTATATAGTACAACTCGGGTCTGCAGGGGAATATATTATTATTTTGTTATTGTTGTTGCTACTGTTGTTGAGAAACATAGATTGTGGATATTTGTTAGAACCGCCTCGCCGAGGTGGTTCTATCGAGTTCCTACAATCTGTTTTGAGCATAAATTTGAAAAGTATCAGAATATTTTATCTGAAAAACTGTTGGTTTTCTTTTGCTCCAGCATTTCTGTTGTTTCTTGCTGTCGAGTCCTCACCGTTGTTTCATCTCTGTGGTTGTTTTTTTTTTTTTTTTTTTTTTTTTTTTGTTCACGGAGATGTTGCACTGATGAGTTAGGAGGTTTTCCTGGGGACTGAACAAATTATTTGTCTTAATCGCGACGGAAGTAAGGGCGAGAACGGAGATGTTGTTGCACTGATGAGTTAGGAGGTCTTCATGCGCATGATGCGGACTGAACAAATTATTTGTCTTAATCGCGACGGAAGTAAGTGCGAGGAGCCACGTAAAATCGATTAAAGCCCCTCACACCCACACCCTCCCCCAGTGGAATTCGATTCAGCTGACCGTTCCAAGGCAGCTCTTGTGTCGTGGTTTATTTTGTTATGGTTTGTCTTTGGGTGTTTGTGTCGCTTATATTATTTTATGTAGGATAGCCTTTTGGCCATTTTGTGGGAAAGTGACTGTCTTTTCGCTGTGGGGTCTGCTGCTTCATGTTTTTTGTTTCTTTCCCTTTGGTGTCTATGATGGGAGCTGTGGGTTAATTGCATCGATTCCTGATCATTGCCTTTACTTCTATTTTGGTGGCAAAATTTTCAATATATTTGAATAGGCGTATTTTCGTTGTGAGTAGTCGAAATGTCAATTGTTCTACGAGGACTGTTCAAATATGAATGCAACTAAGCACATAAAAATGATTCCGTGATAGATTTCGATGAAAAATTTATTTTGTCCCCTCGAAGTATACCCCTTTAACAGATATACAAACTCTTTCAGTCTTCTGATCCAATCATTGAATGCACTTTGGTAGTCTTTTCGAGGTATACTATGAAGGCACTGGAATATTGCAGAACCGAGGTGTTTCCGCTGTACAAATTTTCGATGCAGAAAGGTATTTTTTCAGCCGCGGGAACAAAAAAAAAGTCACACGGGGCAAGGTCAGGGGAATACGGGGGGTGAGGGAGTTCAACAACCTTTTCCTGCTTCAGATAATCTTGCACATAGAACGCCTTGTGCGATGACGCATTGTCATGTTGCAATCTGACAGTGGCCAAACCAATTTTCGAAGAACTTTATTCTTGTAAAACTTCGCATTTACAGATTTGCCTTTAGGCACAGCAACCTTAATAGCAGGGCCCTGATTTGAAAAGAATATGGCATACCATACCTTCTTGACGCTCATGGTCCGCTTCGCAATGCATGGTCTTTTGCAATACTTTATTGCCCATATTTTGTTCTGAATCTTTCGTTTTGGCTCGAAAAAAGTGAACCCATGTCTCGTCACCTGTGACGACATTAGCGAAAGACCGTGCTTTGTAATTTGGAAACTTTTTAAGCAACTTCTTGGCGCACTGAACGCGTGTTTTTTTCTGCTCATCTGTCAACAGATGGGAAATCCATCTAGCACATATCTTTCTCATTTTCAAATCCCGTTTCAGAATTGTATGAGCTGCTCCTATTGAGATGCCAACCATACTAGCTATTTGCCTAGTGGTGTATCGTGCATCGGTAGCAACTATTTCTTTCATTCTAGCAAGCATCTTGGCAGATGTTGCTCTTTTCGGCCGACGATCATGTGGTGCATCTTCTGTTGAGCCTAGCCCACAGCTGAATTTCTTACACCAACTGTCGGAAAAGACATTTCATTATGCCCATAAACCGAACATATTTCATCATGTCTTTGCACCGTATACCAAGAATACAACGATTTTTAATATAGGACCATATTTCAACGGCGTTCTCTGACCTTCTTCCAACCATGTTTTGTATTAGTATACAAGAGTAGACAGTGTTTATCGAACGACATACATGGCTAAAGTGGACGGATTATAATAGGTTTGGTATCAATGTATAGGTAAAATGTTTTTCTACGCTGTGATATTTATTTCCAGGTGATTTTTGCATTAGTGCATGAGAAAACGTTCTACTTGCATTCATGTTTGAACAGTCCTCGTAGCAAGCAAACTACATACTTTACTGTAATTTTTGCTGAAAAAAAAATTGAGCAGCTTTTGCATTTGCAAAAATATTACATGTTTGTCATACTAAATGGTCTCATTATAATCACGACATTGGATTTTCAAATTAACAGCTTGTATGCTATTAATAGAATGCTGATTAGACTGCATTGTCGTCAAGCAAAGGCTAAAGGCATCGAACCTCTTAATTATACCCCCGGCATACGAAGTATGTCAGGGGGTATATAGTTTTCGTCCTTCCGTCCGTCCGTTCATTCGTTCGTTGGTTGGTTCGTCCGTTCGTATTTCCGTCTGTCCCGCCGTTCGTCAACCTTTACGACAAAGTTTTGTGTTTAACCTTTTATATAATATTTCTGCTCATATCTCTGTAACCATACGTTAGATTCTCTTCATATTGGTAAAGGATATCCCTATAGCATTACCTATCATATGAAATATCTACGCCCCTGGATCAAGCACCTGGGTGGGCTGTCAGTCCGTTTGTCAACTTTTCGTCAACGTTTTGTGTTGAACCTTTTTGATTGCCCATATCTCTGACACCACACGTTGGATTCTCCTCATATTTGGGAGAGGATATCTCTATAGCGGGTGCACGACATTTCGTCTAAACCCATTTCGTCGAATAGACACTTCGTCTAATACGACAATTGGTCTAAAAAATCGGTCTGATACGACATTTCGTCGAAAAAAAAATTAAGGATTTTAGACGAAATGTCGCACCTTCGTTATTTTTCGTCTTTTCTTATTTTTCATGCCCTTCGATTTTATCCGGCTTCTCTTTCAATAAACCGGTGCTGTTGCAAAAATGTTCATCAGTATTATTGTGAGTAGTTTTCAGCACTGTGAATGTGAAATATTAAGAGCAATAAAAGAATAAGAAACCGTTATTTTGTGTTCTTTATTTTCTTTCCCATTGTATAGTTTCTTACCTTCTGTATGGCCCGTTAATAGTTTGAGATGTACTGAATACCTTTCTTCACTACCTCACTAAAATGGAAGAATTGCAGTTCTATACTAGCAACAGGGGACACCCTAAAATAGCCTACAAAGGCTTTGATTATTCCAACACCATAGTAGCCAAGCACCATAAAATAAGAAAAGACGAAAAATAACGAAGGTGCGACATTTCGTCTAAAATCCTTAATTTTTTTTTCGACGAAATGTCGTATCAGACCGATTTTTTAGACCAATTGTCGTATTAGACGAAGTGTCTATTCGACGAAATGGGTTTAGACGAAATGTCGTGCACCCGCTATAGAGATATCCTCTCCCAAATATGAGGAGAATCCAACGTGTGGTGTCAGAGATATGGGCAATCAAAAAGGTTCAACACAAAACGTTGACGAAAAGTTGACAAACGGACTGACAGCCCACCCAGGTGCTTGATCCAGGGGCGTAGATATTTCATATGATAGGTAATGCTATAGGGATATCCTTTACCAATATGAAGAGAATCTAACGTATGGTTACAGAGATATGAGCAGAAATATTATATAAAAGGTTTAACACAAAACTTTGTCGTAAAGGTTGACGAACGGCGGGACAGACGGAAATACGAACGGACGAACCAACCAACGAACGAATGAACGGACGGACGGAAGGACGAAAACTATATACCCCCTGACATACTTCGTATGCCGGGGGTATAATTAAGAGGTTCGATGCCTTTAGCCTTTGCTTGACGACAATGCAGTCTAATCAGCATTCTATTAATAGCATACAAGCTGTTAATTTGAAAATCCAATGTCGTGATTATAATGAGACCATTTAGTATGACAAACATGTAATATTTTTGCAAATGCAAAAGCTGCTCAATTTTTTTTTCAGCAAAAATTACAGTAAAGTATGTAGTTTGCTTGCTACGAGGACTGTTCAAACATGAATGCAAGTAGAACGTTTTCTCATGCACTAATGCAAAAATCACCTGGAAATAAATATCACAGCGTAGAAAAACATTTTACCTATACATTGATACCAAACCTATTATAATCCGTCCACTTTAGCCATGTATGTCGTTCGATAAACACTGTCTACTCTTGTATACTAATACAAAACATGGTTGGAAGAAGGTCAGAGAACGCCGTTGAAATATGGTCCTATATTAAAAATCGTTGTATTCTTGGTATACGGTGCAAAGACATGATGAAATATGTTCGGTTTATGGGCATAATGAAATGTCTTTTCCGACAGTTGGTGTAAGAAATTCAGCTGTGGGCTAGGCTCAACAGAAGATGCACCACATGATCGTCGGCCGAAAAGAGCAACATCTGCCAAGATGCTTGCTAGAATGAAAGAAATAGTTGCTACCGATGCACGATACACCACTAGGCAAATAGCTAGTATGGTTGGCATCTCAATAGGAGCAGCTCATACAATTCTGAAACGGGATTTGAAAATGAGAAAGATATGTGCTAGATGGATTTCCCATCTGTTGACAGATGAGCAGAAAAAAACACGCGTTCAGTGCGCCAAGAAGTTGCTTAAAAAGTTTCCAAATTACAAAGCACGGTCTTTCGCTAATGTCGTCACAGGTGACGAGACATGGGTTCACTTTTTTCGAGCCAAAACGAAAGATTCAGAACAAAATATGGGCAATAAAGTATTGCAAAAGACCATGCATTGCGAAGCGGACCATGAGCGTCAAGAAGGTATGGTATGCCATATTCTTTTCAAATCAGGGCCCTGCTATTAAGGTTGCTGTGCCTAAAGGCAAATCTGTAAATGCGAAGTTTTACAAGAATAAAGTTCTTCGAAAATTGGTTTGGCCACTGTCAGATTGCAACATGACAATGCGTCATCGCACAAGGCGTTCTATGTGCAAGATTATCTGAAGCAGGAAAAGGTTGTTGAACTCCCTCACCCCCCGTATTCCCCTGACCTTGCCCCGTGTGACTTTTTTTTTGTTCCCGCGGCTGAAAAAATACCTTTCTGCATCGAAAATTTGTACAGCGGAAACACCTCGGTTCTGCAATATTCCAGTGCCTTCATAGTATACCTCGAAAAGACTACCAAAGTGCATTCAATGATTGGATCAGAAGACTGAAAGAGTTTGTATATCTGTTAAAGGGGTATACTTCGAGGGGACAAAATAAATTTTTCATCGAAATCTATCACGGAATCATTTTTATGTGCTTAGTTGCATTCATATTTGAACAGTCCTCGTAGAACAATTGACATTTCGACTACTCACAACGAAAATACGCCTATTCAAATATATTGAAAATTTTGCCACCAAAATAGAAGTAAAGGCAATGATCAGGAATCGATGCAATTAACCCACAGCTCCCATCATAGACACCAAAGGGAAAGAAACAAAAAACATGAAGCAGCAGACCCCACAGCGAAAAGACAGTCACTTTCCCACAAAATGGCCAAAAGGCTATCCTACATAAAATAATATAAGCGACACAAACACCCAAAGACAAACCATAACAAAATAAACCACGACACAAGAGCTGCCTTGGAACGGTCAGCTGAATCGAATTCCACTGGGGGAGGGTGTGGGTGTGAGGGGCTTTAATCGATTTTACGTGGCTCCTCGCACTTACTTCCGTCGCGATTAAGACAAATAATTTGTTCAGTCCGCATCATGCGCATGAAGACCTCCTAACTCATCAGTGCAACAACATCTCCGTTCTCGCCCTTACTTCCGTCGCGATTAAGACAAATAATTTGTTCAGTCCCCAGGAAAACCTCCTAACTCATCAGTGCAACATCTCCGTGAACAAAAAAAAAAAAAAAAAAAAAAAACAACCACAGAGATGAAACAACGGTGAGGACTCGACAGCAAGAAACAACAGAAATGCTGGAGCAAAAGAAAACCAACAGTTTTTCAGATAAAATATTCTGATACTTTTCAAATTTATGCTCAAAACAGATTGTAGGAACTCGATAGAACCACCTCGGCGAGGCGGTTCTAACAAATATCCACAATCTATGTTTCTCAACAACAGTAGCAACAACAATAACAAAATAATAATATATTCCCCTGCAGACCCGAGTTGTACTATATAAAAATGACGTTTAAGGAGAATGGGAACACCTGGCAGATTTTCCGCCATTTTTTCAAAGGCAGATAATTATCGGAACTTCTTGTTCGCTTTTCTGTAAGCTCTGTCCCATAGAAAAATGGGTCAACATGGGAGACAAAAATACTTTTGCAGGAATTGCCTCCCCTGAAGGTGGTCCCATTCCCCTTAAGGGGCTCGAATTATATCGGTGTGATAATTAGTCTATGTCGTTCAAAGTCAATTGGCTGAGGTCAGTTGACGTATAATTGTCAAGCCCGGTTGCCAGCATTACGATAACACACCCGTGTGACATTGTCCATTTTTCACATCTCCAAAATGGCTACTTTTCTGATGAAAATCCGTGACGAAAGAGCTCTCTGAACACTTCAATGGTTTTCTTTGTCGGCCATCTTCTATCAGTGATGACGTTATCAGGTATTTTACGTAATATGCTGTTTAACGAGTGTCCAACCGTTTCTGAAATATGTTCTAGAAAGGGTTATCCTTTGGAAGCAAGGAATACACAACAGAACTGGAAAATTTGAAGTGTACATGTTTTCTGGGCGAGACTAGCTAGTTTCGGCCAATTAGGCCTCATCAGTGACCCTCAAATATTTTCGAAATTCAACAATGGAATCAATGACCCCAAAGGACAAGAAAATTTAAACTACACTACAGTAAAACTTCGATGGCTCGAACATCGATGGCTCGTTTACTATGGCTGAGTGTGTCCCGAGGGAATTTCTCCACATAAGAAAAAGTAAGGGTAATTAAGGAAAAGTTCTCCTATTCTCTTGTAAATGTATGCTGTGTGAACTCATAAGAATCGTCTCGATGAGGCGATTCTACTGAGTACACACAACATACATTTTTATTATAGAACACCGAAAAAAATGTCCCAAAATTAACCCCGTTATGCCTCCTGGAAGTAACCCTCAGTGGCTCGAACTACCCCTGTCTCGAACAGATTTTCATGGTCCCAAAGGTGTTCGAGCCATTGAAGTTCGACTGTACAAACTAAACTGAAAGTCTGAAGCGCCACCATTAAACTCATGATGTGAAACTTGCATTTAGTTTACCAACGGCATGCCAAAAGACTGAACCACTTCCATACAGGATGTCTTAGAAAACTTTTAAAAACTATGTTGCAAGGCACGATTCCTGACACAGAAGTCCTGACAATTGCAGAAATGCGGAGTGTCTGGCATAATTAAAATGGCCATACCATGTTACCAGAATGCGCCTGAGAACCGTTTGCCGAAGAACTTTGTTGAGAACTTCAAACGACTAACGCTCGTGATCAGAAGAAGCGGCACAGGGGCACAATGACAGCCTTCCTCAGCAACACAATCGTTTGAACAACAGACCGAGTCAAGTGGGCCTCACCGTGATGAGTATGAGGCAAAGGGAACCAGCGGAACCGAAAAGAAGCGCCTCTTGCTCTACTTGCAATAGCAGTTTAGAGTTAAGGTTGGTCCACTTCAAGCAATCTATGGCAGACGAAATATTGTCGATTGTTAATCAGAGATGCGAAAAAAAAGGTATATAAAAAAAAAACAAAAAAACAAAAAAAAAAAAAAAAAAACAAACTTGACACTTGTGTTTTTATATGCTGCACATACGAAGGTTTGAATAGCCAGACTAGCTTGCTTTGGCAAAAAGGCCAGCGTGACAACCTCAGTAGTAAGAAGGGTAAAAGATATTTCAGAATTAAATGATTGAAAATTAGCATTGAAATTGAATTTGATGGGGTAAAATACGCCATGAAATTTTGAATTTCCGCCTGTTTAAATCTATATTAGTGGTATTTTTTTTATTGCAGTAAACTTTAAATCTCTTTTTTTTTTACATAAAACAATAACCTTCACATCGAATCTTCTGTGAGCAGCAGCAGTATGAGTTAACCCGGATGACAAATCTATGTATTCTAGGTTTTTTTTTGTGTTTTTTTTTTTTTTTTCAGAGAAAATTAAGTTTGACATTTCATCACATCAAATTCCAAGCTGTATTTCCTAAACAATAATAATAGATTTTGTTTGATTTGATGTTTAACGTCTCCGTCAACACTGAATACGTCATTTTGTAGACGTTGCTTCCAATTTTGTGGGACTTTTACCAGACAATGAGACGAAAAAAATTTAGACATTTTTAGACGAATTTAGACACTTTTCGACGAAATTTAGACGAACTGTCGTATTCGACGAATTGTCCTTTAGACGAAATGTCCTTTAGACGAAATGGGTTTAGACGAAATGTCATGGATCCCTCTATAGCATTACCTTTCATTTGGAATATCTAAGCTCGCGGGTCAAGCCCCTAGGTGGGCTGTCCATCCGTCAGTCCGTCCTCAGACTTTCGGATGAGTCTTTAAACCGAGGTCCCGTCTCCGTATGACCTTAGCTGTTGGTGGGACGTAAAACTGAAACACTCACTCACACTCAGTCCGTCCATCCGTTCATCAACATTTACGTAAATGTTTTGTGTTAAACCTTTTTGATTGCTCATATCTCTGTAACCACATGTTAGATTCTCTTAATATCTCTATAGCATTACCTTTCATATAGAATATCTAAGGCCCTGTGTCAAGCCCTTGGGTTGGCAGTGCGCCCGTTTGTCAACTTTGACATCACAGTTTTGTGTTAAACCTTTTTGATTGCTCATATCTCTGTAACCACATGTTAGATTCTCTTCATATTTGGTAAAGGATATCTCTATAGCATTACCTTTCATATGGAATATCTAAGCCCCTGGGTCAAGCCCCTGGGTGGGCTGTCCGTCCGTTTGTCAACTTTTACGTCAAAATTTTGTATTTAACCTTTTTGATTGCTCATATCTCTGTAACCTCATGTTAGATTATCTTCTTATTTGGTACAGCACATAGCACATCCTGGGTCAAGCCCCTGGGTGGGGCTAGGGGTCAATAATTAAGACTTAGGCATTTTGATTACGTCCAAGTTTTGTGTTAACTGCTTTCATTATACTCCTTGTTGTTGAAATGCAATAGTTATTCTCAGTGGACTAAATGGAAAGTTTGTATGGAAAGATTCAATGCTACAGACAAATTTTCATTTCCACTCAAAGGGGATGGCACTGGCCGTGGGGATACGTGCCCCACTGGGCACTTTCTCTAGTTATTTTGATATCTTGATTGTCATGTCGCTGATCAGAATAGAATCCTGGTCCATCCTCGGCTCCTTCCTTTTCCTCTGAAAGCTCTTTTACAACCGTAGAAGACAAGATGGGCCCCGTCAAGCGATTTTGGTACTTATCGCCTATGCGAGCAGCGAAGGTTCAGGCGAGCCTGCGCATCCGCGCAGTCTCGCCAGAACCTTCGCTGCTCGCTCATACAAGCAGTGAATCAAGAGGAACCTTCAGACAGAAAGCCATATCCCTGGTCCCTCTGAATGGCTGGGCATGCGCAGTTAAAATTTGTCATGACGGAATGCTCGAAGACCCAAATTCGCTTGGCGGGGCTCAGATAGTTAAACTAGTAAGAAAAGGTCACTCAGGAAAGGCCACAATATAAGAACGCAGCCATCTCAAGTCACCTATAGAAAGTAACACGGAGGCGCACACACAAAACGAAACATGAACCAACGGCACAATGCCAAATAATAGTTAAGACACTCCATAAGAACGACCGCCTTTGGACGGTCAGTAGTAAAACTACTGGGGGCTTCATTTTCAGTTGTCCACTATAACGTTCAAAGCATCGTGAACAAAATACATCTACTTGAAGTATAAGTAAAACAAAGATCAGGAATCGATACAATTAACTTACTCCACCCATCAAAGACATCAAGGGGAAAGAAACACAAACATTAAGCGACCAGACCATAATGGAAACGTAAACAAAGGAAGGCCATAAGGACAGTTACTTTCCCACAAAATGGCCATATGGCCATCCAAAATAAAAAGACGCAAGTGATACACACAGTAAGTAACAAACAACAACATAAATAAACCGCCACAGAAGAACCGCCTTGGAACGGTCAGTGGAAAGAACTGAATTGAGGCTGAACTTCAAAACTTAGATGTTATACATGTATGTATTTCTGAAACTTGGCTAGACCGAAGAACTTCAGATGACATTTTGAAAATTGTTTAGGCGTGACAGATGGGAAGAAAATTACGACGGATTCTGCGTATAAGTTAAAACAATATCTGCTCCTGCAGACGAAACAATCTTGAGTTTCCAACTATAGAGTGTATCTGGATATAGTAAGAACGTTCTATCGTCCGCCTAATTCAACGAATGCCTTATGGTCGTCGATCGAATATTTCTATTATATTTGCCAGGCATTTGATATATCCAGTAACCTGAGATTTCAATTTCAACATATCAAAACAACTTGCCAACAAAACGATTTTGTTTGTTTTTTTTTTTATTTGTGTTTAAAGGTCCCCGTCAACACTAAATAGGTGATTTTCTAGATGTTGCTTCCAATTTTGTCTTTAGCAGAAATTCTTGCACAGCAAGGAAAACTTGTTTATTCTAGTGTACAGAAAGCTCTCTGAGCAGATTAAGAGTGGGGCGACAAATCGAATAAGTTGTCTTTGGTTAGTGTAACGACTGCAAATTAATATAAAGTGATATGAATCTTCTAGTGAGCCACAAGCACAGAGATGGTTATCTATAATATCTTTAGAGAAGAGATGCTGGTTTAACGAGCTACAATTTGTCCTAAATGCATGATAAATTTGTCCAAGTCTGTTTCCACAAAGTTAATATTTCGGAGGCATTTCTAGGTTTGCATTTAACTTCCGTTTGAAGGAATCGCTAGAAGGAGAATTACGCACTTCGCTTTGGAGGTCGTTCCTAACTCTAATAACAGATAGTAGACAAGAATTATAATATACGTTTGATGCATTACGCAGTTGATATTACCAACTGCATGAGGCGGCACTAAAGAAAATAGGTACTCAGGGTCTATGCCATTTTTTATTTTGAAAAAAAAAAAAAAAAAAAAAAAAACAATAAAACTGAAGTTTGGCCATTTTTCATTTTGAAAAAAAAAAAAAAAAAAAAAAAAAACAACTTCTGAAGTTTGTGCTTTTCTTTCTGGAAGATATATTCCCACCCAGTTTCGGTGCGTACAGCATCGATAGAAACAAGTTTAGTTGCTCCTTAGACAATACGTGTAGCTTCGTTTTGGATGTTTTCAAACTCCTTAACTTCGTGCTGGATGCAATTGACAAGAGTCTCATGAAAGATATAGATAGTTTGTAGCGATATTTCCTATTAATGCTACATTGTAAATGTTTTAGAGGCTAATAACTGGCAACGTACATTTTGTCTTTCTATCTATCTATCTATCTATCTATCTATCTATCTATCTATCTATCTATCTATCTATCTATCTATCTATCTATCTATCTATCTATCTATCTATTTATACTGCAGCAACCCCGTTAAGAGGACTTTTGTGCAGGTGTGTGCGCAGCTCTAGGCGTCGTGCAAGACAAAGTAAAAGAAGTTAAAGTGAGACAGTGTGAAGGAAAAGTTAAAAGTTTATGCTACAGAAGAGAATAAAATCAGATAAAAACAAGTGTTGTGGATTAGGGCATATAGTGTGACATTGTCCTTACCCTGACCTTAATGACTCTTGGTCTTGGAGGACAGGAAGATGATGGGGAAGTTGATTCCACTGTACAATGGCCAAGGGAAAAAAGATTATTTATAGTAGCTGACTGTAGTCGGTATCTGGACGTAGTGAAGGGGATGCATATGCCTGGTCAATCTGATGGCATGGCTAATATATGTAGGGAGGGGAACAGCAACTAGACTATTTACTATTTTGTAAAATAGTATCAGGCGGGCGTCGGCTCGCCTGTTATGCATGCTTGTAACACTAGCATAAGGGGAGAAATTTCTGTAAACCCATCTTTGGACCATTTCAATTTTGTTTATATTGGCCTTTGTGTATGGGCTCCACACAGGGTAGGCATATTCGACTTGGGGACGAACTAAAGTCTTTTTTTTTTTGTTTTGTTTTGATGTTTCTTTTCAAGAAACCTTGTGTCCTGTTTGCTGTTGTTGTAATCCTATTATTGTGAGTATTCAAGCTCAGGTCTTTGCTGATGTCTACGCCTAGATATTTGGCGTGATTGCTTCTAGTGCCTGTCCATGTAGCATGAAGATGTGCTGAGCTGAATGCCTGGATATTTTTATGTGTAAGATTATTTACTTGGATTAAAATCCATATCCCACAGGATTTCCCATATTTGTAAGGTGTCCAGGTCATTTTGTGTCAGAGTCGTCCTGTTTATTGACTGTGATGTAAACAGCTGTATCATCATCGACAAGACGGACCTGCGAGTGTATGTTCTCAGGTAGGTCGTTTATATAGAGGAGGAATAGTAAGGGACCAAGCACAGAACCTTGTGGGACTCCAGAATTTACAGGGATTTCTGATGAGTATTCGCCCTCCAGTACTACTGTTTGAGAACGCCCGATCAGAAATGCTTTGATCCAGGACAGAGTATTGCCTCTCACACCATGTTGATGAAGTTTGTGAAGCAGCTTTAAGTGATTTGCTCTGTCGAAGTCCTTACTAAAATCAAATAAGATAAGGTCAGTTTGGCGACCTTGTGAGGTGTTTCGTGCAAGTTCATTAACTAACTGGATGAGCTAGGTTTCACAACACCTCCTCTCTCTGAAACCATGTTGGAGGTCATACAGTATATTGTTACAGTTAAGGTGCTTTGACAGGCTAGAAGCTACAATGTGTTCCATCACTTGCAAAGAATGCATGTTAGTGATATGGGGCGATAACTAATGGGGTCACTCTTATCCCCTTTTTTGAAGATGGGGGTAACACATGTTTTGGTCCAGTCCTTTGGGACCTGCCCTGTGTTGAGTGACTTTTGGACTTTTGGAATAAAATGGCAAGGAAAGGTGTTGTTCCATTGCTTAGGTTTTTCAGAACAATGGGTTTTATGGAGTCAGGTCCTGAAGCTTTGCTTGGATTGAGATTGCATAGCAAATTAGGATGCCAGGCACTGAAATAAAGATTTCGGGCATAAGTGGGTATTTGCAGTGCAGTGTAGATGGAATATGTTGTTTGTTTATATTCCCAGAGGTCTTCTACAGTTTTCGAAATGGGTGGTCTTTTATGAGTTCCTCCCATTTTCCATTAGCGTAAGCTTTAAAAGGTGTCCAGTAAGCCTTACTGTATAGACTCATGACACGGGGTACTTGTTTGGAAATAATAGGCTTAATGTTGACCTATGGTCAGATATGCCAGGTCTTTGCTTACTAAAGAAAGAAAGAAAGAAAGAAAGAAAGAAAGAAAGAAAGAAAGAAAGAAAGAAAGAAAGAAAGAAAGAAAGAAAGAAAACTAGAGCCAGTGTTTATGAAACACAATGCCCCCAACTGCTTGACCCAAACACTGCTTGACCATAACACTGCTTGTCCCTAAAAGTAATTGAGAAAGCTTTTTATGCCCCCCGCATCATATGATGCCGGGGGCATATAGTTTTTCGGTTTTCCGTACGTGCGTACGTGCGTACATATGTCCGTCCGTCTGTATGTGTGTGTACGTACGTGATCCTGTAACCTCAGGGTAAGGTTTTTGTAACAGGTAGAACCTGAACTTTTAGAACTCATATTTTCCTAACCATTTGATGGAACTGGTTCATCTTTGCTATGATGATAGATATAGGTCCAATGTTTTATTAAGTTATCTTGCTTACAAGCTTAAAACGCAAAAAATTTCAAAGGGCCATAACTGGTGAAAAGAATTTCGGATTTTTTTTTTTCAAAAGTTAATCAGTTCATCTACTCATCATCCTGAACCAGCCTGTAAAGTTTCAGGGCAATTGCTCATACAGTTTTTGAGATAACTTGCTTACAAGCTTCAAACGCGCAAAAATTTCAAAGGGGCATAACTAAAAAAAAATGGATTTTTTGTTAAAAGATAATCAGTTCATCTTCTCATCATTCCCAACCATTCTGTAAAGTTTCAGGGCAATAGCTCAAACAGTTTTTTAGTTATCTTGCTTACAAGCTTAAAACGCAAAAGAAAATTCAAAGGGCCATTACTCAAGAAAAAAAGTCGGATTTTTTTAAAGTTAATCAGTTCATCTATTTATCATCCCAAACCAATCTGTAAAGTTTCAGGGCAAAAGCTCAAACAGTTTTTTGAGATATCTTGCTAACAAGATTTCAAGGTATTTTTTTCGCAAAGGGGCATTACTCAAGAAAGGGGCATAATCCTGACGAGGAAAAAACACGGGTCAATTATTTTTTCATAAGGAATCCATATATGAAATTTAAAAGCCTATCACCCATGGTTCTTAAGTTATGCTATGCAGTAAAAAAGCGGGACGGACGGACGAACAGGGCAAAACCAATATGCCCCTACAACTTCTTCGAAGTTGGGGGCATAAAAAGGAGAATCTCCAACTTTTTAGTATTGATAGACAAGGTCGAGAGTTTTGCTCTTGGCATTATACAGGTGTTGGAATTAGAACTTAACGACTCCCCGTGGAAACTGCAGCAGTTTATATGATTTCTTAAGGAATGTTGAGACACAAATCCATGAAATACAAGGGTTGATTGATATGTTGTGAGCCTCATATTGAATGAGGTACGCAGGAATGCTCTTTTTAAATCCTTCTATTTTCTGATTATATAGGGCCGTGTATCCAAGGGCTGGTCTCATTTGGTCAGTTTATATTGACGAGGTAGCACTCTAAAAAACAAGACAAGAGCTTTTGCAAAATGGACAAGATCGGTGGAGGAGCAGTGATCCATTATTTGAATAAAACAAAGGTTAATCGTCTAAGGGTATCCGTAATGGTATAGTAAGATGCCCCTTCATATGCTACAGTGAAAAGGTGGGTGGCGAAATTTAAGGGTGGCAGAAGAGCCTTGAGGATGTCCCCCGTGCTAGAAGGCCTGCCAATATTGCAACCCCAGAAATGGTCAATAAAGTCCATGATATATAGTGTTATGATTGACAGACAAGTCAAAGAACGATATATAACCAGTAGAGTTGGCATTTCATAAGAAAGAGAACTTTCCATTCCGACAGAGGATCTTGCAATGACAAAGATTTCGGTCCGATGGGTACCAGTACTTCTGACAGTTGATCAGAAGCACACCAGGCGCACATTATCGCCTGCTTATCTTAACATTTTTGAGGAAGATTCTGTCAACTTTCTTCAGAGATTTGTCACTATGGATGAAACGTGTAGAACTTGAACTTTTATGATGGCTTTCGTTCATATGATGATAGATATAGGTACAATGTTTTATTCAGCAATACCCCCACCCATGCCTATGACCTCAAGGTCAAGGTCACAGACTTAGACAATTTTAATGTTAAAGATTTTAAAGAGCTCAAATTTTCCAAACCATAGTATGGATTTGGCTTATATATGCTATGATGATAGATACAGGTCCAAATGTTTATTTGGCAATACCCCCACTCATGCCTATGGCTTCAAGGTCAAGGTCACAGACTATGAAATTTTTAATTAGATATTTGAAGAGTTGCTATTTTCCAAATCGTGCGATGGATTGAGTGTATATTTGGTGTGATGTTAGATACCTGTCCATTTTATTCAGCGATACCCCCTTCCATGCCCTTAAGCTCAAGGTCAAGGTCACAGACTTAGAAATTTTTAATTAGACATTTTAAGAGTTTATATTTTCCAAATCGTACGATGAATTAAGTTTATATTTGGTATGATGATTGATACTGGTCCAATACCCCAACCCATGCACGTGCCCTAAAGGTCAAGGTCACAGAAAAAGAAATTTTTTATTTAAAGTTTATTATTAAGAGCTCAGACTCACCAAACCATATAGATTTGCCTCATATTTGGTATGATGATAGTTACAGGTCCAAAGTTGTATATACCCCAACCCCTGACCTCAAGGTCAAGGTCACAGACTTAGTCTTATTATGCTTTTAAAGTTTTGGGGCTCATATTTATAGATTGGCTTCATATTTGGAATGATGATAGATACAGGTCCCAAGTCTCATTCACCCATACCAACGATCCTGCCCATGACCTCAAGGTCAAGGTCACATACTTAGAACATTTTGTTGCAACATGGATTTTCGGGGTGAGGCGGGGCCCTTGGCGGGGGCATCTGTGTCGTCTGGACACATTTCTAGTTTTATTTGGCTGCAATGCTGAAATTTTAGAAGGAACATAACACAAGAAAAACTGAAGTTAATCAGGTCATTTATTTATCACCCCATACCAGTGTTTTAAGTTACAGGACAATAGCTCGTACAGTTTTAGAGATACAGTCAACCAGTTTGTAAAGTTTCTGAACAATAGCTCAAATTGTTTTTGAGATATCTTGCTTACAAGCTTAAAACGCGAAAAATTCATAGGGCTATAACTCAAGAAAAAAATTTCGGATTTTTTTTTTCAAAAGTTAATCAGTTCATCTACTCATCATCCCAAACCAGTCTGTAAAGTAAACAGTTTTGGAGATTTCTTGCTTACAAGATTTCAAAATATTTTTTAGTTTTTTATTTTATTTTATTTATTATTTTTTTTTTTTGCAAACGGGCATAACTCAAGACAAGGGCATAATCCTGACGTTTTTTTTTTGTTGTTGTTGTTTTTTTTGTCAAAAGTTAATCAATTCATCTTCCCATCATCCCCAACCATTCTGTTAAGTTTCAGGGCAATAGCTAAAACAGTTTTTTAGTTATCTTGCTTACAACTGGTGAAAAGAATTTCGGATTTTTTTTTTTTTCAAAAGTTAATCAGTTCATCTACTCATCATCCTGAACCAGCCTGTAAAGTTTCAGGGCAATAGCTCATACAGTTACAAGCTTCAAACGCGCAAAAATTTCAAAGGGGCATAACTAAAAAAAAAATGGATTTTTTGTTAAAAGATAATCAGTTCATCTTCTCATCATTCCCAACCATTCTGTAAAGTTTCAGGGCAATAGCTCAAACAAGAGTTTTAGTTATCTTGCTTACAAGCTTAAAACGCAAAAGAAAATTCAAAGGGCCAGTACTCAAGAACAAAAGTCGGATTTTTTTTTAAAAGTTAATCAGTTCATCTATTTATCATCCCAAACCAATCTGTAAAGTTTCAGGGCAAAAGCTCAAACAGTTTTTTGAGATATCTTGCTTACAAGATTTCAAAGTATTTTTTTTTTCGCAAAGGGGCATTACTCAAGAAAGGGGCATAATCCTGACGAGGAAAAAACACGGGCCAATTATTTTTTCATAAGGAATCCATATATGAAATTTAAAAGCCTAGCACCCATGGTTCTTAAGTTATGCTTTGCAGTAAAAAAGCGGGACGGACGGAAGGACGGACGGACGAACAGGGCAAAACCAATATGCCCCTACAATTTCTTCGAAGTTGGGAGCATAAAAAGGAGAATCTCCAACTTTTTAGTATTGATAGACAAGGTCGAGAGTTTCGCTATTGACATTATACAGGTGTTGGAATAAGAACTCAGCGACTCCCCGTAGAAACTGCAGCAGATTATATGATTTCTAAGGAATGTTGAGACACAAATCGGGCTGATTGATATATTGTGAGCCTCGTATTGAAGGAGGTACGCAGGAATGCTCTTTTTAAATCCTTCTATTATCTGATTATATAGGGCCGTGTATCCAAGGACTGGTCTCATTTGGTCAGTTTATATTGACGAGGTAGCACTCTAAAAAACAAGATGATGATGATGATTTCGTGTTTAACGATACGTCAACCCTCTTTGTGGGTCATAAGCGTCAAACGGTTAATGGTTAAAATAAAAAAAAAACAAGACAAGAGCTTTTGCAAAATGGACAAGATCGGTGGAGGAGCAGTGATCCATTATTTGAATAAAACAAAGGTTAATCGTCTAAGGGTATCCGTAATGATATAGTAAGATGCCCCTTCATATGCTACAGTGAAAAGGTGGGTGGCGAAATTTAATGGTGGCAGAAGAGCCTTGAGGATGTCCCCCGTGCTAGAAGGCCTGCCAATATTGCAACCCCAGAAATGGTCAATAAAGTCCATGATATATAGTGTTATGATTGACAGACAAGTCATAGAACGATATATAACCAGTAGAGTTGGCATTTCATAAGAAAGAGAACTTTCCATTCCGACAGAGGATCTTGCAATGACAAAGATTTCGGTCCGATGGGTACCAGTACTTCTGACAGTTGATCAGAAGCACACCAGGCGCACATTATCGCCTGCTTATCTTAACCTTTTTGAGGAAGATTCTGTCAACTTTCTTCAGAGATTTGTCACTATGGATGAAACATGGGTCCATCATTTTACCCCAGAGGCCAAACAACAACCGAAACAATGGAGGCACCCCGGCTCACCCCGCCAAAGAAGGCAAAGACTGTTCCATCAACCGGGAAGGTTATGGCCTCGGTTTTCTGAGATGGTATTCTGCTGATCGATTATCTCTAAAAGGGACAAACAATCAATGATACATACTATGCTTCACTTCTGACGCAGCTACGGAAATATATTGAACTTAAGCGCCGCTGCTTAGGAGAATACTCTTGTTCGCAGGTCTGCCAATGCTACTATGGCTGCCATTCACGATTGCGGAGCATCCGCCTTATTCGCCTGATTTCGCTCCATCAGGCTTTCATCTTTTTCCAAAACTGAAAACGGATATTTCAGACAACTAATTGATTAATTTTAGTCATACTTGGTACAATATACCAATACAACAAACCGCAGATTTGATTTGATTTTGGTGACCTTGACCTCATTTTCAAGGTCACGGTGGTCCAAAAACAGTCAATTTTGGGTCAAAAATGGCTTGTCTGCACTCTACCTCATTAACGGATCGATTAATTATAGTCAAACTTGATACAATATATCAATACAACATACCACAGACTTGATTAGATTTTGGTGACCTTGACCTTTTACAGGGTCACAGACACCCCAGTCTATTTTGGGCCAAAATTGGCTAAGGTCAAGGTTTCCCGAAACCTGTTCTTTTGGGGCCAAAAAATGGCTTATCTGTAACCTGTATCATTTAAGAACTTATGAATGTTGGTCAAAATCGGTACAATATTTAATTACAGTCTACCAAATTTGTCTGGTGATCTGAGCTTCTGAGCTTCTGTTGTCTTTCAGGTCACAGGTTCCCGAGAAAACTGTCAGTTTTTGGCCAAAAATGGCTTGTTTGCAGCTTACATTTTGGTGACTTTAACCTAGTTATTAAAGTCAAATGGATCTTTTAAGATATATTTCACCATTTCTAGTTCATAATTATCTTTTTTTTTTTATTATTAATTTGATACTTAAGATTTTTGGACAGCCAGAACATCTCAGGCCATAACAAAAAAGCAAAGCAAAAAAAAAAAAAAAAAAAAAAATCTTATTGCTTTAAATATTCTTTAAAATGTTCCTTCCACATATTGAAGCATTACTGCATATTAGAAACAAAGCCACTGAAAACAATGTTGGAAGGGAATTCAATAAGCATCCTACTTTCATTCCAATCCCGCAAAACTATATAGATGTCAACTAATTATGTTTAAACCAAAACATAAATTGCCAATATTTTAATCTGGCCAAATTGTCCTACCTAATATTTATGGCTGGCCAAATTGTCCTATGCCGAATTGTCACAGACCAAATTGTCAGCTGGCCAAATCGCCCTAGATTCGTTTTCAACAACTGGACCACTGTTAAGCATTCAAAGCAGTTTCGGTACTTCAAAGACAGAGCATTGCGAAGAATTCGAATGACAAGATCCCGTTTGTGCAAAACGTTGTCGTTACTTTACCATTACGAAAACATGCATATTCAAATATATTGAAAGATAAAAATATCCGATTTTCTTTTCATTGTTCTGTTCTCGGCCCCGCCACTTGGGGCTTGAAGAAAAAGATGGGCTGCATGGTGCTTCAACGCAGAGCTGAAACCGACCCGTACACGAGTACTGGTAATCCACTTCTAAGAGGATCTAAGCCTGTCCAGACAAAGCGGTGCGAGTCGGTCCGCCAGTGTTTATAAACCATGTCGGTTTCTTTGGGCGGCAGGGCTTGAGATGTCATTTCATCTCAATGTCGGGTAAAAGTCCCACAAAATTGAAAGCAACGTCTCCAAAATGACCTTTGCAGTGTTGACAGGGATGTTAAACCTCAAATCAAACAAACAAAACTGTTCTCGGACCCATCAATACTCGGACCCATCAATACGGTATTGATGGGTCCGAGTTTCTGTTCTAAACATAGACTGTAGGTACTCGTTAGAACCGCCTGGGCTAGGCGGTTCTAACGAGTACGCACAATTTACTGTTTTCGAGAAGAAATAAGAAAAAAACATTGTATACCCCTGTAAACGCTAGATTTACTGCATAAAAGTGGTGTTTTATGTGGTCAAAATTATATAAGCGCATCGAAAAAACTCTGATAATTAACATGGAAATTGTTGAAGAATGTGAGCCCAATAAATGCATGATCATGTGCTCATGTGTTCTTTTATTTCGAAATTTATGTTTATCTAAAGCATGTGTCATGATCTAAAGCTGTACGGGCTGAGCCTAATTTTATCTCGCAAAACATGCTTACATGACATTAT
Source organism: Lucinisca nassula (assembly GCA_963580285.1). Taxonomy (NCBI): domain Eukaryota; kingdom Metazoa; phylum Mollusca; class Bivalvia; order Lucinida; family Lucinidae; genus Lucinisca; species Lucinisca nassula. The sequence continues at coordinate 21,870,036 of OY757012.1, forward strand.
TTCTATAAATTCTTTGAGGAGTCATTTAATCGATCTTCGATAAGAGGTTATATATACCATTCATAAATCTAAATAACGTCATAGTCATGTGATGTTTACTCTGTTTGTAAATCACGGTGTAGTATTGTATTCACGGTGACCCCGAAATACCTGGCGGCTCCTTTTGATCGGTTTATTGTATAGCGTAGTTCGCCTTACCATTGAACAATTCAGTATCTCAGAATATCCGGAATTTGCGCAGGGTATAGATATTCTTATCTCACCCTGTAAGGCTGTTTATCTCATCCTTCTTATCTCATCCTAATCTGCAATCATTACGAAAACATGCCTGTACAAATACATTATAAATTTTATCGCCTAAAACATTTTAAGATGAAATTTCTTGTTTCTGCTGTGTTTAGAGTACCTACAATCATTGTCTTGAGCAGAAATATGAAGATATACCAGATTTTTATCTGAAAATTTCAGTTTTTACTGTTAAAATTTTCCATATATTTGAATAATTGTCATAGGCCGTTACATTTATCAGTAAAATTCCTGGAAAGTAAATACAAACAGTTAGTATCGATTTCCCGGATTGGGATTGAGGACACTACATTTCCTATTTCTGAGGAACGTTTTCCCTATAGCCGCACCACCTCCCTTGAAACTTACAAAACATGGTAGCTTCTGAAATATGGATAAACAGCTTACAACTGAAGTGTAGATTCTAATACTGGTTCTTTTGGTAATCTGCATATTAGCATTTTCTGCTAGTCAACAGCGTATTCATCCGCGCAACAAAAACTATAGGCCATTGTGCATGGTTTTGAGCACAGGGGCCAGTTTCAAGCTTTTTGAGAGGAAAGATATACTGTCCTATAATAATAGTCTATATTATTATAGGATAGTATATCTTTCCTCTCAAAAAACTTGAAACTGGCCCCTATGGTTTTGAGTTAAAATAATGACTATTGAATTGAACAGAAATGTTATTATGTTATAGTATGCAGAAAAATGAATATTTTCCTAAAGAATCTGTACATCCCGCCTTCCGCGCCCCCGCCCATAGGGGCTTGAAGAAATATATGGGCTGCACGATGCTTCCACGCAGAGCTGAATCCGGCCTGCACACTACTACTGGTAAACCGCTTAGAGGATCTAAGCCTGTCCAGGAACCGCGGTGCGAGGCGGACCGTCCATGCTAATAAACCCTATTGGTTTCATTGGGCAACAGGGCTTGAGATGTCATTTCATCTCAATGTCGGGTAAAAGTCCCACAAAATTGGAAGCAACGTCTCCAAAATGACCTTTACAGTGTTGACGGGGACGTTAAACCTCAAATCAAACAAACAAACAAACAAACATCCCGCCTTCCAATCCTCGGAATGGCCGACATCACGAAAACTCGCCTAGATAATTCTGACCCCCTAGAACCCCACTTTTATATAGTAAAACTGGGGTTTACAGGGGTAAACCTTATTTTTCTTATTTCTGCTCTAAAATATAGATTGTGGGTACTCGTTAGAACCGCCTCCATGAGGCGGCTCTAACGTGTACTCACAATCTATATTTTGAGCAGAAATAAGAAAATTTTCACTATTTTCATCTGAACTTTTTCATATTTTGGTGGTAAAATTTCAATTTTTTTCGAAGTTCGAGGTGTTTGTATAGGTGTGTTTTCGTAATGGACATCACGCGAACGAGTACGTGAAATGAACAACCCTCTAAAACCCACTCTATATAGAGGAAACTATGATTTATAGGGGTATACATTATTTTTCTTATTTATGTTCTCGTTAGAACCGCCTCAGTGAGGCGGTTCTTACGAGTACCTACAGCCTATGTTTGGAGTATAAATAAATAATGAAAATAAATATCACAAATTTCGTCGGAAAAATAACCATTTTTGACATATAAAAAAATGCACTAGGCGTTATCGTAATGGGACAAATCGGAACCTCGGCTTAGTTTCGGAGCCGATCGTTCCAGCCGTCCCTTGGGTTGGAAATGTCTATATCGAATCCATACTCATGGCAGATTCTTGTAATATTAAATTCCCGCTAAGTAAATGCCCAAATCTCGAGACAAAATACATGTATAGGCCTACTCTAACCACACCTGCTATCTCGACTATGAACAACAAAGCATAGATTTGTTTGTTTGTTTTGAGGTTTAACGTCCCCGTCAACATTGTATAGGTCATATTGGAGACGTTGGGACTTTTACCGGAGATTAAATGACACCCCAAACCCTGTCGCCCCATGAAACCAACAGGGTAAATAAGCATAGACGGTCCGACTCGCACCGCTTTGCCTGGACAGGCTTAGATCCTTTTAGCGGTTTATTACTCGTGTGCGGTAAGTTTCAAATCAAACAAGAATTCCGCCGAAGGCTATGTCGCGCCTACATAGTAAACTTGTCGCAAATGGAGGCGGTTTGACGGACGAACGAACGAACGGAAATTCTGCCAGACTCCTGTATTCCGCCATGCTAATAGCTGGTGCGAAAATGAAATGAAGCCAATCAATGTTTGCACGTTCTTGTGCTCTTGTGTGTGTGCACGTGCAGTATGGTAGATCGTACAATAGTAATGTCTGTATTATTCAGTGTAGCTGAGCATGCGCGTTGTAAGAAGTTTTATTTTATTTGAACTTGACTGTATTTTTACTGATCTACCTATTTACGTTTGCTAATACGCGCTTGTAAGACGGCACTTATGTGGCGACATTTTTATCTATTAACAGCATTTGTAATAAACGATCGCATGTTATATAGAGACTTTATGTCAGTTACAAAAATAATAGTTATTTATGTCCGTGATTTTAAAATGTAAATGACGGAAAATCTGGCGGTTCAATCTAAAACCACTTTCACCATTTCAGCAAAACTTATAGGCAGGTTTTACACCTGTGTTAAAACTAGGACACCGCAATGTCATTATACAGCGATATTTGAAATATGCAGTGTTTGCCTACGTCATTGAATCAATATAGAAATAGAAAAAATCGACACTCAGAGAATTTAAAAATATTTGTGGTTACGTGTGGGGTATCTCAGGACGAGATTTTTTCATTGAGAATTTGAGTTTCACTGGAACTGTCTTGGAATTCTGAGGCGTGGGAAAAAATCGGTTGGAGAGATAAAATCTACATCAGTACATCACTAGAATGAAGAAATACGTTGTTTACAAGGTTTGTAGAATTTTACTAGAACTAGATTACTGTAGATATGAAATGATATTGCCAGACGAAGTGAAAATTTGATTGATTACTTTACATCATTGTGAATGTCGTGATAGATGCACATGTCTGTTCATATTGCGTTAAGAAGTGTCCGTGAAAACCCGGGAATAGGAACACCTTCAGGGGAGGCAACTCCTGTAAATGTGTTTTTGTCTCGCCAAGTTCTGCAACGGAAGGTCAGGTGGTTTTTCTCCGGGTACTCCGGTTTTCGCCCACCTCTGATTAACGATCGGTTCGATATGAGTGAAATAATCTTGAAAGGGCCGTAAAACCAAAACAAAAAAAAAGGGTTTTTTGTCTCCCATGTCAATAGGGGTCAACTCTTAAAGGAAAGAATTTGCTCCTGAGGAGCAAATTCTTTACTTTAAGAGTAGACCCCTTTTTCAGTGAGTCAGGGCTTACAGAAAAGCGAACAGGAAGTCCCGAAAGTTGTCTCCCTTTGAAGAATGGCAGAAAAAACTACCAGGTGTTCCCATTTCCCTTAATTCCTGCGAGCAGGTATGATAGATAAGATCCATGCACCAGGGATTTGTTCTTTTCTCTCTCTCTCTCTGGTGAGAGCTATAGGGACTGACTTCCCATAACAGGTCCTGTCCCCGAGGTTATAAAACTTTTTTCATGCTGAACTCACTTGAGGATGAAATTTGTCCTGCTCACAAATTTTAAAATGCCAACATTTTGCGAGTTAAATTGCCAACAATTGTTGGCATTTTAAAATTTGTGAGCAGGATAGCATTCTCTGCTATCCGAGAAAGAAAAATCACTCAACTTCTTAGTATTTTAATTTTTATAAGCACCACAAGTTTCATGCTCAACTGAGTTGAGCATGAAAAAAGTTTTATAACCTCGGGGCCTGGTGTAGGCTATGAATATTATTTGACGTGTCACTAGTAACAATTCTGATTCTCTCTCTCTCTCTCTCCCACTCTCTTTAGTTATTCTAATTTCGAAATCTTTAATAGATTATGGGTACTCGTTAGAACCTCCTTAGGTTGTTATAGAAATAAGAAAGATATCACAATTTTTCACCACAAAGTGTCATTTTCAGCAATCTTTATGGAAGAAGAAGAGCAGTACATGTACACACGGGTGTGGGAGCGACTAGAATCTGACCGGCACTTCATACCTAACCTAATATCATACTTAACCTATCCCTAACGTAACCCTAACCCTAATCATGCAGTGACTTACTCCTAACCCTAACCTAGCCCTATAACCATATTCAGTGACTGCTCCTAACATAAGAAAGTCAGTAAACAGTGGCGGACAAATTCTAAAGTCTAGTCCGGGTGTGTTATGCTGGAGAATGAATTACATGTGTCAACAGTAACAATGCCGATCCTGTTGAGGTGTGTGTTTTATGATAACATCATGATTGTGTGATATCAAAAAACACACACGCATGCACACACGTAATAACACACTCTTAAGTAGTTATGATACTTCCTATTGTTGTGTTTTACAGTTTTTAAGATCTTTTTCCATAGTAAGTTCAAGTTCATGTTCAGCTTAGTTGAGCACTTACATGTGTAATCATAGGTCTGGCTTTGTTGAATAAAAGTAGGAGACTTGTTCAAGTCCAGCTAAATATGATCCCAGCAGCATTGACTGCCTGTGCCATAAAACAATAAAACTTATAGTTTATCTATTTGAAGCTGATTATAGAATCGCCCTATATCTAGCTGCATAAGACACTTGGGTTACTGCTTATGTAAAGCTGTAAACTGAATCTGCGTTGCAATATCCAGGGTCGATGGAACCCTCAAGCCCTGGTCAGCAATCCATCTAGGAGAAGGCAAAACCATTCTAAATACAGTAAAACTTCGATGGCTCGAACACCGATGGCTCGTTTACCATGGATGTGTCGAACCCATTCTTGAGCCCCTAAGGAAATCCTCTACGTAAGAAATAGTGGGTGATAATTAAGGAGATTTTAGTCTTTTATCTTGCAAATGTATGCTGTGTGTACTCATTAGAATCGCCTCGATGAGGCGATTCTAATGAGTACACACAGCATACATTTTTCATTATAGAACACAGAAAAAGATGTCCTTAGGTATGTCGTTGTGCCTCCTGGCATTAGCCCTCAGTGGCTCGAACTACCCCTGTCTCGAACAGATTTTCGAGGTCCCAAAGGTGTTCGAGCCATTGAAGTTCGACTGTATCTGGAAACTGCCTGCTGCAGCTGTGTACAGTCTGCTGTGTCAGCTGGGGTGGAAGAAATCATTTTTTCTGATTCAACTGCCCAGCGGCGATGCAGCAGCATGTTGGGAGAGCATATGGAGAGCATGACAAAGAAGTCAAGGTCATCCACTGCATGTATCCGAGCTTTGGTCCGGATGTCCTGAGTCTGTCTTGCCTTTGGGTCCAGCTTGGGTAGAATGAGGGAGTCAGGTTGACTGTGTGCTTCTCCCGTACGGTAATCCAATTCACAGTGCCCCAAAAGGGGTACCTTGGCAAACAGTGCAGGCCCAGGTCAGACGCCGCAGAACGCGGCGTCTGATCAGGGCCTACACTGTTTGCAAAAAGTTAAGCCATTTCCCGAATAAGTTTTGAACAAAGCACAACCTGACACCCCAAAATTTCGAAATGGACTCCTAAGGTGGAAGATTCCATTTGGTACAAAAAGGGTTAATCGTATACATGCAGTCACAGCAAGCACACATACACGACCCACACAAAAAGCCCTGTGGCGATGGGCGAGCGGTGAAGCAGCAGTTGATAAAACACTGGAAGCTGCAGTTGCGCGGACCTTCAAATATTGGCTGTTTGGTTGTCTATGGTCGCTTTCCGTATGGGGAATTCGGCAGCCGAACTGAGCGACCTGAGCATACCCATGTTTTAGGATCTCACTCTCCTCCCCTTAGCATGGGCTAAACAAACTCCTGGCTGGTTAACCACGATCAGCGGGGTCCCATTTCATGCATTAAGCGATCGAGTTTGTTTGTTTGATTTGAGGTTTAACGTCCCCGTCAACACTGTAAAGGTCATTTTGGAGACGTTGCTTCCATTTTTGTGGGACTTTTACCCGACATTGAGATGAAATGACATCTCAAGCCCTGTCGCCCAATGAAACCAATAGGGTTTATTAGCATGGACGGTCCGCCTCGCACCGCGGTTCCTGGACAGGCTTAGATCCTCTAAGCGGTTTACCAGTACTAGTGTGCGGGCCGGATTCAGCTCTGCGTGGAAGCATCATGCAACCCATATATTTCTTCAAGCCCCTATGGGCGGGGGCTTTTAGCGATCGAGTAAGACAGCGATCGAGTAAGACAGAAGAAGATAAGGGTGAAACCGTTGACAATCGGCGCATGGAATGTGCGCAACTTTATGGACTGTCGCTGTGATGGTTCATACAGATCACAGCGAAGAACAGCTTTAGTAATTAATAGAGAACTTCAGCGGTACAAAGTCGAGTGTAATTCTTGAGTGAGACTCGCCTTGCAGAGGAAAGGCTATTAAAAGAAGTTGGTGCTGGCTACACTTCCTCCTGGAGTGGACGCGAGAAAGAAGAGCGGCGTGAAGCAGGAGTAGGTTTGTCACCAATCACACATTGTCATCAAGCTCTCAGGACTTCCAAAAGGCATCCCCCAGCAGGCACATGACGTAATTATGACGTCATATCGACGTAGGTACAACGTCATGACGTTATTGCAACGTCACATCAACGTCGGTGCAACGTCATGACGTTGCACCGACGTTGATTTGACGTTGCCCTTGCGACGTGTGCCTGCTGGGCCTTATCTGATAAGAGGTATGCGTTATGCAACTATTGTAAGTGCCTATGCACCTACAATGACCAATCCAGATAAAGTCAAAGACAAGTTCTATGATGGTCAGGTCTGGATTCTTTGATTTTTGCATCACCCCGGACAGACAAATTCATCCTCCTGGGAGAATTCAATGCTAGATTGGGCACATACCACCAACATATGGGAAGGAGTGATTGGGACTGAATGAGTAGGAAGTGCAATAGCAATGACCTCCTCCTTTTGAGGAAGTGTGTAGAGCATGAACTGCTGATCACTAACAGTCTTCCGTCTGCCAACTCGCAACAAGACATCATGGCCGCATCCTCACTCCAAAGTCCAAACACTGACATTTCATTACGAAGGAAGGACAGTTAGGATGTCAGTGTGACAAAGACTATGTGTGGTGCAGGCTGCTGGACAGATAGCAGGCTTGTCAGCAAACTCAACCTGCACGGCGACCACAAGGCAAGAGAGTGTTCAAGATACTGGATGTTTGACAGCAAGAGGCAAGCGCTGCAGCCGATTAGATACAATAGAACTTGGGCGATCCAGAAGAAAACTGACATTGTTCACTCTTAGAACAACTGACATTGTTCACTCTTCAGCCAGGGGTTCTCTAGGACCAGTATCTCGTAAACACCAAGACTAATTTGACGAGAATGACGAAGAAATCCGGGGACCCCTCGAAGAGAAGCATCAAAAGCACAGGGCATACCTCAGTGATACCAGCTCTGTATCTTATAAGGCCGCCTATTCAGAAATATGCAAGACTCAGAGATATGCAAAACTCCTGCATGGCTGAGCAGTAAGGCTGGTGAAATCCAGTCCTTTGCAGATAGAAAAGATATGAAAAAAGTTCTTTGATGTACTGAAGACAGTTTATGGTCCCCAGAGCTCAGGAACCACATCTCCTCTCGGTGCAGATGGAACTAATCTTCATTGAAAAGATGGGATGAGCACTTTGATATGATGACGCTATCACACTGCTTGAGGGGTTCACAAAAGTCTCTAAAACGTTGAAAACAAAAAAACTTCTGTCACCTGGCAAGGCGTCAGGATCAGATGCAATACCTACTGAAGATCGGTTCTCGAGTTGCCAAGAAAAGGACGGCGTTATTTCACATTACGTGGGGAAAAGAAGCCAGAATTCAAGGTTGGGTCAATTACCCACCTATTCAAATTGAAACGGAATCCCCAGGTCTGTGACAATCATCGTGACATATCTTTATTGTCAGTTGCTGGGAAGGTCCTTGCAAGAGTCCTGCTTAATCGACTGAATGAACAGCTTGAACGGTCAGGGCTTTTACCGGAAAACATGTGTGGATTTAGAAAAGACAGAGGAACAATTGACATGATCTTCACAGCAAGACAGCTTCAAGAGAAATGCCTGAAACAGGAATTAACGGTCCTCTACATGACCTTTGTTGACCTTACCAAAGAGTTTGACACAGTCAGTCGTGAGAATCTTTGGAAAATCATGGTGACGTTTGGCTGTCCAACTAAGTTCATAGCAATGTCGAGGCAGTTTTACGATGGTATACTTGTCCGGGCCCAAAATGATAGTGTGTTTTCCAATCCATTCTCTGTGGCGAATGTGCCCTATAGCCCCAACACTGCTAGTGCACATTGATGATGACGCCAATGCCGAAAGGCTTCCACCCATCGGGGCTTGAAGAAATAGATGGGCTGCATGATGCTTCCACGCAGAGCTGAAACCGACAGCACACGAGTACTGGTACACCGCTTAGAGAATCTAAGCCTACCCAGGCAAAGCGGTGCGAGTCGGACCGTCCATGCTTATAAACCCTATTGATTTTTTTGGGCGACAGGGCTTGAGATGTCATTTAATCTCAATGTCGGGTAAAAGTTCCACAAAATTGAAAGCAACGTCTCCAAATGACCTAAATAGTGGTGACGGGGACATTAAACCTCAATTCAAACAAACAAAATACAAGCTAGGATCGTAGCTTGGAGAAACAGATTGTGCTGCATCATGCTTCCACGCAGAGCTGAAACCGACTGCACATGAGTACTGGTAAACCGCGTAAAAGGTCTTAAGCCTACCCATGCAAAGTGGTGCGAGTCGGACCGTCCATGCATATAAACCCTATTTGTTTCATTGGGCGGCAGTGTCATCTCAATGTCGGGTAAAAGTCCCATCAAATCGGAATCAACGTCTCCAAAATGACCTAAATAGTGTTGACAGGTGCGTTAATCCTGATTTCAAACAAACATCGCCTCTCTGATATTGAAGAGTTGTACCCACAACATATAAATATTATAACAAGAAATCCCTTAACCCATGTATGCCTAGCGGCACTTTTTGGGGACATTGGCGACATTGGCAAACAGTATAGATCCAGATCTGGCGCCGCAGAACACGGTGATCTGGGTATACACTGTTAGCTCAAAGTACACTCATTTGTTTACATCTTACCTCAATCAAAACAAGCCTGACTTATAGATCTATAATTGGAAATGGACCACTCCAAACTTATTAGGTGGGAGATTCCATTGTCATATATATAGGTTAATTAGCTTTGTTACTACACGTTATCTGGACCTCTGGGCCCCGCTCTGGGCACCCTTATACATTGTATATGTACATTTTACATTGTTGGTTGTTGCATGAGAGATGTGAAAAGGTTAAACTTTTTACATGAAAATAATTTACTTTATAAATACCAATCTGGTTTTTTACCCAATCATTCAACAACCTTTCAACTTATAGACATCTATCATCACATCTGCCAGACTTTTGATAATAACCAATTTTCATGTATGGTTTTCTTAGACGTTTCTAAAGCTTTTGACAGAGTGTGGCATAAGGGACTAGTTTTTAAATTAAAACAAAGTGGCATAGACGGTGAATTATTGGATTGGATTACTGACTACCTCAATGACAGGAAGCAAAAAGTCGTTATAAGAAACAGTTCTTCAACCTTAAGGCGAGTAAATGCCGGCGTTCCTCAAGGGTCTGTTCTAGGCCCCCTGTTATTTTTAGTTTACATCAATGATATATCTGATTCTCTGCTTAGCCTTACTAGATTATTTGCCGACGATAGCTCCCTATTCTGCGCTGCAGCTACTCTAAATGACATTGAGGGTATCATTAATCATGATTTGCGAATGTTAGTAAATTGGGCATCTCAGTGGTTGATAAAATTTAACCCATTTAAAACAGAAGCAATGATTTTCACTTTAAAACATATTGAATCACTTCCTAATATAATATTTGATGGAACTCCCGTAAAATTTGTTACAGATCATAAACATTTAGGTCTAACCTTCAGTAGTAATGGTAAATGGCATTCCCATATTGAGAATATTAAAAACAGTGCATCAAAAGTTATTGGCATAATGAGGAAACTGAAATATACATTTAGTCGTGTTGCATTAAATCAAATTTATTTATCGTACTTGTTGCCTATTATCGAATATTCCTGTGTTGTGTGGGATGGCTGTACTGTGGAGGAAATAAACTCACTTCAAAAACTTCAGAATGAAGCTGCCCGCATAGTTACAGGCTTAACCAGATCAGTTTCAGAGAATGTGGCTGGGTGTCACTTTTGGAACGGCGCAGACAGCAAAAACTAAATCAATAAACGGGTTCGTTCCTACATATATATCCGATCTAATTCCCCCTTTAAGCCCCTCTTACACTGTCACGACTTTCACCACGATTGTCCACGACTGTCCACGACAAATGGGGACCATGACAATCGTGGCAAATCGGGGCATACACGGTTTCGATTTCTCTACCCTACGAATACTCACGACATTGCTACGACACTTCTACGAACAGTCACGATTGCTGTACGATAATGGAGCCGATTTACAACGATCCTCCATGATCGACCACGATGTCTTATGATCCTCTAGGATTCTTCTACGACTGCACCACGATTGCTTCAAGATATCAGACGATCATACACGATTGCTCACGATCCCTGCAAGACTGCTCTACGACCAAGGCCGAATTGGCACGATGATCAAAGACTCAGTACGATCGTGGAGGATTCGATAAGATTTACTCACGATTAACCAAGACTTCTCCCGATTCGTCAGGATTTATAACGATCTGGGTGTATAAAAGTGTTCGTCGGGATAAATCGTGTTAGCGTCGTCATAGATCGTAGTGCAATCCTGGTGTATCTTGCATTGTCGTGAGTAGTCGTCGTGATATCGTAGTAGACCGTACGGCAGTCGCAACGGAATCGTAGAGGCGTCGTAGATGATCTTGTCTCGTCGTAGCTCAATCGTGGTAGAATTCAGTCACGATTGGCAACGATTACCACGACGACGGCTCAAGACTGAGCTTCGATTTCTCTACGACCGCTCTACGATTTGAAAAATGATGCCGACTCGTCACGAATGTTTTGAACATGTCCAAAACAGTCGTGGTCACTCCCGAACTATCACGATCAACCACGATTCCTCAAGATCTCTGCCGACTTCCCTACGACGTTGTTCACGATTTACCACGATTTATAAAATCGTGGTGAGTCGTGGCCAAAATCGTGACAGTGTAAGAGCCCCTTTAGTGGGAGAAGCAAATGCTTACAATCTCCGAAACCAAGCAGATGTTACCGCTCCTTTCTGCAGGACTGAAATCTCTCGCAAATCTTGTATCCCATCCTCAATTTTAGCATGGAATTCTCTTGACGTCGAATTACGTAATTCACCGTCTCTGGCAAGTTTTAGGTATCAACTGAAAAGGCATCAAAACAACTCGAAAGTCCCATTACACTATAGAACTGGTAACAGATATGTGTCTGCTTTACACGCAAGAATTAGAAATAATTGTAGTAATTTACGTCTTGACTTATATATTAATCACTTATCACCTAATTTCACTTGTAGTTGCTCTGACGAAGCCGAAGATGCTGCTCATTATTTTTTTCACTGTTCACATTACACTAACGAAAGAGTAATTCTTTTCCAATCAACCAGAGCTTTTCATCCACTCAATATTAATATTCTTCTATTTGGAGATGTTAGTCTGTCGATAGAAGATAACACTCTCATCTTTACAGCCGTACAAACATTTATTAAGGATACTAGAAGGTTCGCCAACTAGGCTGCTGCTCACTTAGGCCAGCATGACATCTCATTCCATTTTCACTTTATTATTTTTATCACACTGTTTTTCTTTATTTAATTATTCATTATACATCTTATACACAGTTTTTCTCACCATTTTTTCTTTTTCTCATCATCTTTGGAAAATGTGATGTATGTTTATTTGTTATATCACTCCATATGAAGTATTCAAACTGTCTCTGTATTTGCCACTATCATGTGCATGTATCTATTACTGTAATACTGTTTTGTAGGGGAGGGCCGTAACTAATGTTGGCAGAACTTGTGGCCTGACCCTGTTGCTTGATTTATGATGCAATTAAAATATGTTTATACTATACTAAAGGTTAAACTTACATTGGATCCAGCCTGCTTGAAATCGCAGTCATGATCATCCTCATCAACCCACTACCACCAATACCATCACCATCACCATTGCCCATCATGATCATGATCATCATCAGCATCCATTGAAGTAGATGCAGCAGCATGACATTACTTAAATCATCATCATCATCATATTCATTATCATGCTCATCATTATCTATCTCCTCTGTTTCTTTTGATGCAGATCTCCCTCGCAGGCATTACGATGTTGGCTCAACGTTTTCAACGTTGTTATATAGTTAAGTTCAATGTGAGTTCCTGCTTGGGTGGTCGTCTTCTTTCTTTCCTATATATATATACGGGTGATCCGCAATGGCTGACATGTGGTCAGGCTATATATTGAAATATTCAAAATTGTGAAGGCAATGGACTCTAGATATTTTTTATGACAGAGTTGTTTTCCCTTGAATCGGCATAGAGATTTGGCAACATAATAGGGGTAAACAAAATGATTTATTTGGGGTGTGTGTACAAAATCAATTTTGGGGATCGTTTGGTGGACAGAATCTTGGAGTTACTTTCAAAGCTTACAAATAATACATAGTATGTATTGGCATATACCCATAAGAGAACACGTATGGCCCCCGCTCATCGGAGCTTGAAGAAATATATGGGCTGCACGATGCTTCCACGCAGAGCTAAATCCGACACGCACACGAGTACTCAAAGCTGTGCGAGTCGGTCCGTCCATTCTTATAAACCCTATTGGTTTCATTGGGCGACAGGGCTTGAGATGTCATTTCATCTCAACGTCGGGTAAAAGTCCCAAAAAATTGGAAGCAACGTCTCCAAAATGACCTTTACAGTGTTGACGGGGACGTTAAAAACAAAATAAGAGAACACGTTATCAAGTCGGTGCATTACAAAACCTACAAGTACACATGCGACCAGCAAAGATTCAGATCTGTCTGCGCTTCTACCCACTCAGGCTTGTACGATAAATCGGATAATCGATCAATTGACCGATAGACTCCATAAAAATGATAATCGTTACTGATTTCGTAATAATCGAAAATTTGATTACCGAGTCATTTTCCTACACCTCAACTCCTTGGGCCATCCTTAAAAAAGTCTTTTTTTGCTGTGTTCCTACATACCCACACAAATTGCCCCTACCCAAAAAATTTATTACCGTTCTGAGGAAAATTTTTTTTTTTTTAAATCCTGATTAAACTCAACTTTAACACACTAAGCCAAATTTCAAGAAGATGACATTCTTGTTTTTATTTATTTATTTATTTATTTATTTATTTATTTATTATTTTTTTTTGCTGTTTTATTTTTTTTTTAAATCCTGATTAAACTCAACTTTCTCGCTCGGGCCACGTGTGAGACGCCAAGTTCTGCAACGGAAGGTCAGGTGGTTTTTCTCCGGGTACTCCGGTTTTCGCCCACCTCTGATTAACGATCGGCTCGATATGAGTGAAATAATCTTGAAAGGGCCGTAAAACCCAAACAAAAAAAAAAAAAAAAAAAAAACTCAACTTTAACACACTAAGCCAAATTTCAAGGAGATGACATTCTTGTTTTTATTTGTTTATTTATTTATTTATTTATTTTTTTTTTTTTTTTGCTGTTTTATTTTTTTTTTCAGAGAAAATCAGACTTGACAGAAAATCAGACTTGACATTTCATTTGAATGGTCTGCCTAGCCTAGCAGACCATTCAAATGAAATGTCAAGCCTGATTTTCTCTGAAAAATCAGAAAATAAGTATTTGAAATGATGTTTCCGGTTGTTGCATGGTGCAGCGTAGACCCTGCGGCGTCTCATCTGGGTTTACATTGTCCAGTCCTCACATGTCCGAAAACATACAATAAGTATAACATATGGTAACAGACATGCTCAGACCGTAGGCCAGAGAGGTAAAATTATAATCAAAATATTCAGTCATTACTAATCGATTATCGATCATAGTACAATTGTGGGACTGATAATCGGTTATCTTTTCAGCTCTTCCTAGCCGGCGCAACCACCCATCGCACTGTGAAAATAATTACCGTTGTCTCTTTGGATAGCCCGGTGGCTATAGAAGGTAATTGCGATCAGCGAATGCTCTGATCAGACAGCGCGAAGGCAAAGGCTGACCTGAATCTTCGTTGGGCTCCCAAGTCCCACCTGTCCAAGCAACGACGGAACTGCTACATTGAAGGTCGATTGTCTCTGAGTGTAGGCTGAAAAATGCCCCGAACGAGGACTGGCACTTTCATCTTAAACTTAAATTCCCGACTGTTAGCAAACAGTGCAGACCCTGATCAGACGCCTCTGGGTCTACATTGTTTGTCAAACCCAGTACATAATTCCATTCCAGATTCGGTAGACAAACCCTCTTACCCAACACCCTGACCTCACATCGATAAGAGAGGGTGGTTGGGTGAGGCAAAGGCGTCATTATCTTGCGTCACTGGAGCTTACAGTTTGGCAAGGAAGTGTTGTTTAATTCTTCTGTTTCTTCACTGCCATTCATTTTCCTCTTTCTCTCCTGCCCCTCACTTTCATACGAGGACTGTTCAAATATGAATGCAAGTAGAACGTTTTCTCATGCACTAATGCGAAAATCACCTGGAAATAAATATCACAGCGTAGAAAAACATTTTACCTATACATTGATACCAAACCTGTTAAAAATCCGTGCACTTTAGCCATGTATATCGTTCGATAAACACTGTCTACTATTGTATACTAATACAAAACATGGTTGGAAGAAGGTTAGAGTACGCCGTTGAAATACGGTCCTATATTAAGAATCGTTGTATTCTTGGTATACGGTGCAAAGACATTTTTGATGAAATATGTTCGGTTTATGGACATAATGAAATGTCTTTTCCGACAGTTTTTCGTTGGTGTAAGAAATTCAGCTGTGGGCTAGGCTCAACAGAAGATTCACCACATGATCGTCGACCGAAAAGAGCAATATCTGCCAAGATGGTTGCTAGAGTGAAAGAAATAGTTGCTACCGATGCACGATACACCACTAGGCAAATAGCTAGTTATGGTTGGCATCTCATTAGGAGCAGCTCATACAATTCTGAAACGGGATTTGAAAATGAGAAAGATCTTTGCTAGATGGATTTCCCATCTGTTGACAGATGAGCAGAAAAAGACACGCGTTCAGTGCGCCAAGAATTTTCTTAAAAAGTTTCCAAATTACAATGCACGGTCTTTCACTAATGTCGTCACAGGTGACGAGACATGGGTTCACTTTTTTGAGCCAAAACGAAAGATTCAGAACAAAATATGGGCAACAAAGTATTGCAAAAGACCATGCATTGCAAAGCGGACCATGAGCGTCAAGAAGGTATTGTATGCCATATTCTTTTCAAATCAGGGCCCTGCTATTCAGGTTGCTGCGCCTTAAGGCAAAACTGAAAATGCGAAGTTTTACAAGAATAAAGTTCTTCGAAAATTGAAGAAATATTTCAAAGAACGAAGACCCGCCACTGGTTTGGCCAATGTCAGATTGCTACATGACAATGCGTCATCGCACAAGGCGTTCATTGTGCAAGACTTTCTGAAGCAGGAAAAGGTTGTTGAATTCCCTCAACCCCCCGTATTCCCCTGACCTTGCCCCGTGTGGCTTTTTTTTTGTTCCCGCGGCTGAAAAAATACCTTTCTGGTCGAAAATTTGTACAGCGCAAAAACCTCGGTTCTGCAATATTCCAGTGCCTTCATAGTATACCTCGAAAAGACTACCAAAATGCATTCAATGATTGGATCAGAAGACTGAAAGTTTGTATATCTGTTAAAGGGGAATACTTGAGGGGACACAATAATTTTTTTTATCGAAATCTATCGCGGAATCATTTTTATACGCTTAGGTGCATTCAAATTTGAACAGTCCTCGTAGATCTCCCCTACCATCTCTTGTATCTCTTTTCTCCCTTTCTCTGGGAGACGACACAAAATTACCCACAAGGTTGACTTGTCGTTAAACCCCAATGAATGAATGAATGAATGAATGAATGAATCAATCAATCAATCAATCAATCAATCAATCAATCAATCAATCAATCAATCAATCAATATGAATGGTACCGGCCCCGATAGCTCAGTTGGTAGAGTGTCCGCTCCGGGGAACGGGAGGTCACGGGTTCGATCCCGGGCCGCGACATACCAAAGTCGTTAAAAATGGTACTAGCTGCTCCTCGCTTGGTACTCAGATTTACGGGGTAGAGCTAGGACTGGTCGACCCAGTGTCAGGATAATGTGACTGTGTGTGGTATCATGTAATGTGTCTGGGACAGGATACTTCAGCGAGGCAGCACTATAAAAGTGAGCATTGAGCTCCCTGTCGCAACCAGTCACCGTCGTGATATGACTGAATAATTGTTGAAAGCGACGTTGAACCCGAATTCACACACACACACACACACACACACACACACACACACACACACACACACACACACACACACACACACACACACACACACACACACACACACACACACACACACACACACACACACACACACACACACACACACACACACACATCGATAAGAATGGCGTGGCTACTTTCTAAAAATAACCGTCACCTGAGTTTCTGTAACAGTCACTTGGACTTCAACTTTGTAAAGCTATTGCGATTTTTAACTTTCGGTCGATCTATAAACGGTCTTCACCACCACCCCACCCCACTAAAAAAACTGGTTAAAATATAACTGTGCATGGAAATTCGGGTAACGCGAAACGCCATGAAACAAACATCCAAGGCCTGAATGCAGCTCTGAACCCCCTGCTTCAAACCTAGCCCAGGTCAGAATTTTACTTTATTCTTTTTCTCTATAAAAATGTGTCGTACTATATATTTTTACTGTCTTGAGAGGGTCTTCATGAAAAAGCCGCTGGGGGTCTCAAAGAATCTTTACTAAATGAGACATAAAATCATTATTCTTGTGCATTATTTGATATTTACGGTGAAAACTTGGTAATTTTAATGCCCGAACCATGTGAAACACTTTTGAAAATTTCGACATTTAGGAAAATGTCTCAGGACATGCAGGTAAAACCTGCAAGTCCCGAGACATTTTCCCAAATGTTAGCTGGTCGTAGATGGTGATTAATTATTAACAGGACTATCGACGGTTTCGTTTAAATCTATAACTTTCGTGGCCTGACCAGACGGCTCTTTACAAAACACCCTGACCTCACAACTCACAACGGTAAGAATAGCGCAACTATAAATATTTTCGTTACCATAAGTGATAGACTGAATCGTGGACATCAACAACGAAGAGAATTATGGGTTGAAAAAAAAAAAACCCGCCAAATCGGGGCTTTGAGAAATAGATTGGGCTGCATGATGCGTCCACGCATAGCTGAAACCGACCGCACTTGAGTACTGGCAAATCGCGTTGTGGGGGTCAAAGCCTGGCATAGCCTGCCCAGGCCAACCGGTGCGAGTTGGACCGCCCTTCTTGTTTATTTGGGCGGCAGGACTAAAGACGTCATTTCATCTCATTGTCGGGTAAAAGTCCCGGAAAATTGGAAGCAACGTCTTCAAAATGACATTCAAGATCCCAATTCGGTAGATTTGTTTGTTTGTTTGATTTGAGGTTTAACGCCCCCGTTAACACTGTGAAGGTCATTTTGGAGACGCTGCTTCCAATTTTGTGGAACTTTTACCCGACATTGAGATGAAATGACATCTCAAACCCTGCCGCCCAATGAAACCAATAGGGTTTATAAGCATGGACTCGCACCGCTTTGCCTGGGCAGGCTTAGATCCACTGAGCGGTTTACCGGCCTAATTCGGTAGAAGGGAAACCACTCTTATATATCTTGAATAGCTTGAATTCCGATGTGTTGTCTCCCGTATCCCAAAGTGTGTACTCGAAAATACAAGGGAAACAACTCGTACTTGCTTGAGAAAGCTATAATACACGCCATAGGAATAGTCCACACAGATTTCAGCTGATATAGGAGTCCAATCTTCCGTCCGTTTGGCTAACCGTTAACATTTGTGACC
Organism: Lucinisca nassula; assembly: GCA_963580285.1. Classification (NCBI taxonomy): domain Eukaryota; kingdom Metazoa; phylum Mollusca; class Bivalvia; order Lucinida; family Lucinidae; genus Lucinisca; species Lucinisca nassula. The sequence continues at coordinate 21,888,451 of OY757012.1, forward strand.
AGCCATTTCTCAAGCACTTGAGTTTCGTTAATGATACTAGGTACAAACTTGAATTTAGGGATGGTAACAGCTGGCGCTCACCCTAATATTAAAGTTAATTTCTCAAAAATATTAGAGCTCCATTATTGATAACTGGTACAAAGTCTATGAATTACCATCCATATTTGACTTTGACCTTCATTTCATGGTTCACTGACCTAGCGAACTATTGCGTCACCTATTGATATCTGATAGATTGCAAGCATTCATGTTTGAACTTTACCTAGATTGCATGGTTCCGTGACTTTCCTCCGCCCCTCTCCACCACCCACTACCCCAACTCCAATTGGCCGCTAAAAGTAAAGCTTTTTTTTTTTTATAAAGATAATAGTCTTGTGTGGTATGACGGAGCTTAGAATGTTACGTGGTACCCAAACTCTAATGTTCAAATTCATTTCTCAAGAACTGTGAAAGCTTCATAAATGATACTTTTTGCAAACTTGCATCTAGAGATGACAACTTTAATGCAAAGAGCCATATACATGTATGACCTTGACAGTTTCATCATGGCCCACTATGTGAACTATTTGGTCAACCGAAGTGTTCGGGCGTGGCAAAGCCTTCGGCGGAAATCGTTTTCTTGCACACCAAACAAGGAAATCCGTGATTTTACCTTGGGATAGAAATTTATGTTCTGACCCTGGTGTTCCGACCCAGGCAACCAACATAAGTGCGCTTAAATTCTATTCAACTGCCCGAATTACTTCCGCACCACCAGCGAGCTGTCAATCACGAATATTGGTAAAAAAAGAAAATTATAGTGCGCGAAAAATGAAACGTTGAAAAAAAAAAAATGGAGATGTTTGGGAGGTGTTGTACAAGAAAAAGAATCCAATATGGGGTTCTGTTGTAGATGGGCGTTTCTAACTCTTGGGATGACCGTGCTGAGCGGAACCGAGGCTACGCCGAGGTTCCGCTCAGCAGGGTCATCCTAAGGGTTGGAAACGCCCATCTACAACAGAACCCCATATCAGATTCTTCATCTCCCTGACTCATATCATGCTTACATATTTCATTACATTCACACGTTCATTTGATGTACAACTTTGTTTTGAACCTATAGGCCTTATCCTGATGCATACGACGCCCCATGCCGTCGGATCTTGGAGACATGGTGCTTCCGCGTAGCGCTGAAACCGACCGAACCTTGAGTTCTGGTTATGGTTAACCGCTTTGAAGGCCTAAGCCTGCCTATAGGCAAAGTGGTGCGCGTTGGACCGGCCATTGAACTCTAGCGGTTTCTTTGAGCGGTAGGGCTTGAGGTGTAATTTCATCTCGGGTTAAAGTTCCACAAAAACGGAAGCAACGTATCCAAAATGACATCGGTAGTGTTGACGGGACGTAAAACCTCATCACAATCCTCTTCGAGGCGATTCTCTCTAGTGTAATAAAACGCAGGTTTCTTCTTTCCCTTTGATGTCTCCGATGGGAGCTGTGGGTTAATTGTATCGATTCCTGATCATTGCCTTCACTTCTACTTGTTTGAATTGTGGTTTTTCGTCCCCGTCAACACTATTTAGGTCATTTTTGAGAAGTTGCTTCCATTTTTGTTGGACTTTCACCCGACAATGAGATGGCACATCTCAAGCCCTACCTCTCAGTGAAACCAATATAATAAGGTTATATGCAACGACGGTAATACTCGCACCTCACTGTCTGGGCATGCTTAAACCTTCTAAACAGTTTACCAGTGTGGTTTTACGTCCCCGTCAACCCTACGTATTAAGGTCATTTTGGAGGCGTTGCTTCCAATTTTGTGGGACTTTTACCCGACATTGAGATGACACAACATCTCAAGCCCTACCTCTCAACGAATATATGGGCTGCATGATGCTTCCAGGCAGAGCTGAATCCGGCCCGCACAATAGTACTGGTAAACCGCTTAGAGGATCTAAGCCTGTCCAGGAACCGCGGTGCGAGGCGGACCGGCCATGCTAATAAACCTTATTGGTTTCATTGGGCGACAGGGCTTCAGATGTCATTTCATCTCAATATCGGGTAAAAGTCCCACAAAATTGGAAGCAACGTCTCCAAAATGACCTTTACAGTGTTGACGGGGACGTTAAACCTCAAATCAAACAAACAAACAAACAAACAACGAATGACCCCACCCACCGGGACTTGAAGAAATGTATGGGCTGCATGATGCTTCTACGCAGAGCTGAATCCGAGTACTGGTAAACCGTTCAGAGGATCTAAGCCTGCCCAGGTAAAGCGGTGCGAGACAGACCGTCCAAAATTATAAACCCTATTGATTTCATTCGGCGACAGGGCTTGACATGTCGTTTCCGGTCAGTGTCTTGTAAAAGTCCAACAAATTGGAAGCAAGGTCTTAAAAATGACCTACACCGTGTTGACGGGAACGTTAAGCCTCAAATCAAACAAACAAAAAACCTCTCAACGAAACCAATATGGTTTATATGCAAGGACGGTCCGACTCGCACCACTCTGCCTGGGCATGCTTAGACCTTCTAAACGGTTTACCAGTACTCATTTGCTGTCGGTTTCAACTCTGCGTGGAAGCACCATGCAGCCCAATCTATTTCTGCAAGTTTTGATGGGCGGGGCCCTAAAATTATCCTTCAATTGTCATTTTTCATCCTTATCTGAAGCTTTCTGTTTGACTCTGAGGCGGACCATCTTATCCCTTGTCCTGCTGAATATTTTAATCTGCCACACCCACTACCGATTATCAACCAATCAGATTGATTGATTCACAATCTGAAGGACAAACAATGTAGATCCTGATCAGATGGCTTCTTCAGAAGCCATCTGATCTGGATCTTCATTGTTTGAAAGATAAGGCATATCCGGTGGACATTGCTGAACTTCGAAAACATTTTCTCATGGTGTGGCGCCAGCTGGTTTCATCAACATCATGTGTTTAAACTCTAAAATTACGTATTAGACTATTGTTTGATACGCAGTTAAAATTCTGCGCATTATAATTTTAACCCATTTCGTACCAGAAACCCCAAAACGGATAATTGACAGTCTATGCACAGGTCAGACGCCGCAAAACGCGGCATCTGATCAGGGTCTACACTTTTTGCAAAAGTTCAGCCATTTTTTAAAATAAATTTTGAAGAGAAACACCACCGTACACCCCCATCCACCCCCCCACCCCACCCAGCCTTAATTTTGATATGTGTTACATTTAAGGTGGAAGATTACATTTGGTCCGAGTGGGTTATTTGTTTGTTTGATTTGAGGTTTAACGTCCCCGTCAAGACGGTAAATAGGTCATTTTGAAGACGTTGCTTCCAATTTTGTGGGAATTTTACCCGACATTATGATCGAGATGAAATGACATCTCAAACCCTGTCTCCCAATGAAACCAATAACGTTTATAAGCATGGGCTTTGCCTGGACAGGCTTAGTCCTCTAAGCGGTTTACCAGTACTCGTCTGCCGTCGGTTTCAGCGTAGAAGCATCATGCAGCCCATCTATTTCTTCAAGCCCCGTTGGGCGGGGGCCGTCAGAGATGGTTAATGAAGCTTCTTTTTGTGACTTTAAAATAAAACAACCGTCCGGCCGACTGTCCGTCGTCGGGTCCCTCCATCCAGCCATGCATCGACCCCCGCTCCCTCCCTCAAACGACGCGAGAAATGGTTAAATGGTTAAATGTAAGTCAATAAGATTGCTATTTTAAGGTGAATGGATATATTTCCAGGGGAGACAACTGCTTCAAATTTTTCAAAAGTCTTATCATTCATTCAGGTGAGTTTGTTTGTTTGATTGGAGGTTTAACGCTACGTCAACACTGTATAGGTCATTTTGGAGATGTTGCTTCCAATTTTGTGGGACTTTTACCGGACACTGAGATGAAATGACATCTCAAGTCCTGTCGCCCAATAAAACCAATAGGGTTTATAAGCATGGACGGACCGACTCGCACCGCTTTGCCTGGGCAGGCTTAGATCCTCTAAGCGATTTATCAGTACTCGTGTGCGGGTCGGTTTCAGCTCTGCGTGGAAGCATCATGCAGCTCATTTATTTCTTAAAGCCCGGATGGGCGGGGCCGATCATTCAGGTAAGCCATTGGTCTACTCATAAAGGAAAGAAATTGCTCTTCAAGGTCAATTACTTGTACAGTAAAATTCTAATATGAAGACCACCTTTGGGGCTGTTCAAAAGTGGTCTTTAAGACCACTTTTGAACAGTCCCAAGGGTGGTCCCTGACCAGAGGACATTTTGTGCAGAAAACATGAAGGAAGTATAACTGAACCCTCCTTAATAAGCTTTTAAAAGCAGAACAAGTCTTAATTTTAGGTGGTCTCAATAGCAGATTTTTACTGTAATTTCCTTTATGAGTAGACCTTATACCCTATCGACCCAAAGTTCGACTCTTTATATAAAATGCAATAGATTGGGCTGCATAATGCTTCAACGCAGAGCTGAAACTGACAGCACATAAGTACTGGTAAACCGCTTTGAGGGTCGGCAGAGTAGTGCGAGTCGGGGGGGGGGGGGGGGTAGGGATTCAGATCATGTAACGGAAGTAACGTCTCCAAAATGACCTAAATAGTGCCGACGGTGACGTCAAATATCAAATCAAACAAACAAGTCGCCTAATTCAGTGAAGTGTACCATCGTTCATCGGCCGGTTATCAGTTAAGTGGATACTTATGGATCAGTGATAACCGTGGGGTGATCTCCCCATTCTTGTTACGTATAATACGTAGTTTCACGGCTATAATTGTTCAGATATTTTCGCATTAACGTGTTATAAGCTACTTCTTCTGGTCGCTTGGTGACACGTCTCCTTACTACTACCACAATGAAATTTTCCATTTAGTAAGTTTAGAGTGGTCCGTTTCCAACCATAGGGGTGCCAGGTTTGTTTTTGCTTGTGGCAAACTTTACAAAAATGAATGATCTTTAAGAAAACAGTGTAGACCCAGATCAGACGCCGCGTTCTGCACTGTTTGGCAATGTCTAAAAGAAGGGTCGCTAGGAATATATGGGTTAAGCTTGTTCGCCATAATGTCACATCTTATTTCCTTCATGGAATTGTTAGCAAAACCGCTACTGAAGCTTGTTGCTCACGATGTCACTCTTCTGATCACCATAGCAACAAATAAGATAAGTATTTTGTGATAAATGAAGGGTAGTTTTCCTTATTTCTCCATATAAACCTCTGTTGTGGGTACTCATTAGTACCGCTGTAAAGTAAAAAAAGTGGACCGTGAAAAAATGCGACATTTCCGCCACTGCGCAAGCGCGTTGCTAAGTGGGCGTTTACCGATTGTTTAAGGCGGGGCTTACACGATAAACAAATCAATAGTCACATTTTCAATCCTCCTTGAATGAACTATTGCCCAGCCTGCCAAAAACATCGGACCAACGTCGGATCGACAGCGATACGACATATCAACGTCGCTTCGCTCTCAGCCCCATATTGGCCGGCTATTGCGTAATAGCTTGGAAGTATACGATATACCATGCAATGAAAGTTTCACCTCTGTGACTGTTTCTGACATTTTGCTCTTGAACAGCAGTTGTCAATTTCTGGCGTAAGAATGTGCAGTGTGCTGGTCACCTGCTAACGTATAAGCCTGTCAAGAAAAAGTGTGGATAGGTAAACTGACCGGCTCAAAATGACCTGAATTGTGTTGACTGGGCCGTTAAACTCCACTACAAACAAATAATTTTTTTTTTTATTAAACCTCTGCCTCTCCCTCTGTTTAGTTTAGTATTAGACTTATCTGAGTATTTCTCTAATCCATCTGGGAGATGAATTATGATTTTGTTACCTCGAAAATTGTGTACAGGTGCCAAAAAAAAAAAGAAAAAAAAGTATCGATGCATTTTAAAAGTAACATTAACAACGAGAAGATCCTGCATATGCTGAAGTATAACGAAACATCCTCACCCTGAGTTATGTAGACGAGCTATTGATCAGTACACATGAGAAACCCTAAATTTGCAGCCTGCGTGGAAAAGGAGATAGACTTGTAAAAAGTAGATAAGGCATCAATCCGTGAAAAAAGTGGACATGCGTGAAAAAAGTGGACATAAAGAAATGCAAAATAAAGGAATGAAAAAGATGGATGTGCGTGAAAAGGGTTGAAAAGGTACTAGTCCGTGAAAGCAGAAGATGTGCGTGAAAAGGATAATCCCGAAGAAAAATGGACACTGACGTGAAAGAAAAATAGATAAGGCACCAATCCGTGAAAAAAGTGGACATCCGTGAAAAAAGTGGACATAAAGAAATACAAAGAAAAGGAATGAAAAAAGAAGATGTGCGTGAAAAGGGTTGAAAAGGTACCTGTCCGTGAAAGATGAAGATGTGCGTGATAAGGATAATCACGAAGAAAAATGTACACTGACGTGAAAGAAAAATAGATAAGTCACCACTCCGTGAAAAGGATAATCACGAAAAAAAATGTAGACTGACGTGAAAGAAAAACAGAAAAGGCAACAATCCGTGAAAAAGTGGACATGCGTGAAAAAAGTGGACATAAAGATATGCAAAATATAGGAATGAAAAAAGATGTGCGTGAAAAGGGTTGAAAAGGTACCAGTCCGAGAAAGAAGGAGAGGCGCGTCAAAAGGATAATACCGAAGAAAAATGTACACTGACGTAAAAGAAAAGCAGAAAAGGCAATAGTCTGTGAAAAAAAGTGGACATGCGTGAAAAAAGTGGACATAAAGAAATACAAAGAAAAGGAATGAAAAAAGAAGATGTGCGTGAAAAGGGTTGAAAAGGTACCAGTCCGCGAAAGAAGAAGATGAACGTGAAAAGGATAATCACGAAGATAAATGTACACCGACGTGAAAGAAAAATAGATAAGGCACCAATCCGTGAAAAAAGTGGACATCCGTGAAAAAAGTGGACATAAAGAAATACAATGAAAAGGAATGAAAAAAGATGTGCGTGAAAATGGTTGAAAAGGTACCAGTCCGTGAAAGAAGAAGATGTACGTGATAAGGATAATCAGTTATTATACAATACAATACAATACACTTTATTGAGAAAACTCCGGTCATATACATGACATCGAGCTGCATTTCAATAGAAGTATCAAAACATGGCAATACATTTTCACAGATTACATAAAAAGCATTTAAATAATCGGATATAACCATGGGAAACATTGTCCTAACTAGAGAAACTTCAGCAGGCACAACGCCTAAATGGGCACCGCTGATGCAACGTCAACTCCACGTTGCAATGTTGGGTTGACTCCGACTCAGTAGTGCCATAGCACCGCGCGCCCGCTGAACTGATAGGACGATAGTTGGTGTTGAGGGATGACGGGGGACGGGGTGTGTATGTGTGTCTGTGTGTGTGGGGGGGGGGGGTATCGTACTTAATACCAAACAAATATTTTGCTGTTAATGAAAGCACGAACGCAGCGGGTCGCGCGCAAAGCACAAGAACCATGTAAACTTTGCTAGCGACCCGCAGTCGTTCATACCCTCACGAAAAGACAGAAAAATTAAGTTTATTTTTTATAATTACATTCTTTGCCCCTCATCGCAGGGCAAAAAAAGTACTTATAGGGCAAACTTTTGAAGCCGAAAAACATTTGCACACTGTTTTTACTACAAAGAGCGGATCAGCGTTGACGTCACCAACGCCCGTAGGAAACCATGGTTTAGCCCGTCGTCACTTGACGTCAGTGAAAATAATGTGTGGAGGTATGAACTTCATTGTTTTCTATAGGTTTGCATTTCCCTTTACACTGGAAATGTAAATACAGCAAAACTCCTGTATTGAGACCGCCTTTGGGACTGTTCAAAAGTGGTCTTCAAGACCACTTTTGAACAGACCCAAAGGTAGTTCCCGGACATTGCATGCAGAAAACACAAAAAAGACTGAGTCAAATCTACCAAATAAGGTTTACAAAGCACCCCACTGTATCAAGCAACAGACGACATGGTCCTCGGAATAACAGGTTATGCCTACGGCTCCTCGTTTCAGCATCTATACTTTTGTATTCTAGAAGCTTTATTCTAGATTCATTTTGACTAACTTGGCTTTGTATACCATTGATCTTGTTTTCAACCTGACCTAGTCGACCGTGAAAACTACCAACATTGGTCATAAGTTCGAAAATGTAACAAGTTAATCACTAAGAAAAATGTTCACCGACGTGAAAGAAAAATAGATAAGGTAACAATCCGTGAAAAAAGTGGACATGCGTGAAAAAAGTGGACATAAGGAAATACAAAGGAAAGGAATGAAAAAAGAAAAGGTGCGTGAAAAGGGTTGAAAAGGTACCTGTCCGTGAAAGCAGAAGATTTGCGTGAAAAGAATAATCACGAAGAAAAATGTACACTGACGTGAAAGAAAGATAAGGCAACAATCCGTGAAAAAAGTGGACATAAAGAAATGCAAAATAAAGGAATGAAAAAAGATGGATGTGCGTGAAAAGGGTTGAAAAAGTACCAGTCCGTGAAAGCAGAAGATGTGCGTGAAAAGGATAATCCCAAAGAAAAATGTTCACTGACGTGAAAGAAAAATAGATAAGGCACCAATCCGTGAAAAAAGTGGACATCCGTGAAAAAGTGGACATAAAGAAATACAAAGAAACGGAATGAAAAAAGATGTGCGTGAAAAGGGTTGAAGAGGTTCCTTTCGGTGAAAGAAGAAAATGTGCGTGATAAGGATAATCAAGAAGAAAAATGTACACTGACCTGAAAGATAAATAGATAAGGCAATAATCCGTGAAAAAAGTGGACATCCGTGAAAAAAGTGGACATAAAGGAATGAAAAAAGAAGATGTGCGTGAAAAGGGTTGGTACCTTACCAACCCGAGAAAGAAGAAGATGCGCGTGATAAGGATAATCACGAAGAAAAATTTACACTGACATGAAAGAAAAATAGATAAGGCAAAAATCCGTGAAAAAAGTGGACATCCGTTCAAAAAGTGGACATAAAGAAATACAAAGAAAAGGAATGAAAAAAGATGTGCGTGAAAAGGGTTGAAGAGGTTCCTTTCGGTGAAAGAAGAAAATGTGCGTGATAAGGATAATCAAGAAGAAAAATGTACACTGACCTGAAAGATAAATAGATAAGGCAATAATCCGTGAAAAAAGTGGACATCCGTGAAAAAAGTGGACATAAAGAAATGCAAAATAAAGGAATGAAAAAAGAAGATGTGCGTGAAAAGGGTTGGTACCTTACCAACCCGAGAAAGAAGAAGATGCGCGTGATAAGGATAATCACGAAGAAAAATGTACACTGACATGAAAGAAAAATAGATAAGGCAAAAATCCGTGAAAAAAGTGGGCATCCGTTAAAAAAGTGGACATAAAGAAATACAAAGAAAAGGAGTGAGTGAGTTTTAGTTTTACGTTCCACCAACAGCTAAGGTCATACGGAGACGGGACCTTGGTTTAAAGACTCATCCGAAAGGCTGGAGAAGCCCGGGATCGATCCTGCGATCCCTGGTTTACACGGCGAGTAGCGTAACCACAGCACCACGGAGGCTTCTACAAAGAAAAGGCATGAAAAAAAGAAGATGTGCGTGAAAAGGGTTAAAAAGGTACCAGTCCGTGAAAGCAGAAGATGTGCGTGAAAAGGATAATCACGAAGAAAAATGTACACTGAGGTGAAAGAAAAACAGATAAGGCAGCAATCCGTGAAAAAAGTGGACATGCGTGAAAAACGTGGACATAAAGAAATGCAAAATAAAGGAATGAAAAAGCCCGTGAAAGCAGAAGATGTGCGTGAAAATGACAATCCAGAAGAAAAAGTACACTGACGTGAAAGAAAAATAGATAAGGCATCAATCCGTGAAAAAAGTGGACAGCCGTGAAAAAAGTGGACATAAAGAAATACAAAGAAAAGGTATGAAAAAAGATGTGCGTGAAAAGGGTTGAAAAAGTACCTGTCCATGAAATAAGAAGATGTGCGTGATAAGGATAATCACGAAGAAAAATGTACACTGACGTGAAAGAAAAATAGATAAGTCAATAATCCGTGAAAAAAGTGGACATCCGATAAAAAGTGGACATAAAGAAATACAAAGAAAATGAATGAAAAAAAAAGATGTGCCTGAAAAGGGTTGAAAAGGTACCTTATCGTGAAAGCAGAAGATGTGCGTGATAAGGATAATCACGAAGAAAAATGTACACTGACGTGACAGAAAAATTGATAAGGCAACAATCCGTGAAAAAAGTGGACGTTAAGAAATACAAAGAATAGCAGTGAGTCAGTTTTAGTTTTACGTCCCACCAACAGCTCAGGTCATACGGAGACTAGACCTCGGTTTAAAGACTCATTCGAAAGTCTTGAGAAGCCCGGGATCGATCATGCGATCCCTGGATTACAGGGCGAGTAGCGTAACCACTGCACAACGAAGCCTTCTACAAAGAAAAGGAACGAAAAAAAAAAGAAGATGTGCGTGAAAAGGGTTGAAAAGGTACCAGTCCGTGAAAGCAGAAGATGTGCGTGAAAAGCATAATCGCGAAGAAAAATGTACACTGACGTGAAAGAAAAGCAGATAAGAAAAGAATCCGTGAAAAAAGTGGACATAAAGCTATACAAAGGAAAGGAATAAATAAGAAAAGGTGAGTGAAAAGGGTTGAAAGATACCTGTCCGTGAAAGCAGAAGATGTGCGTGAAAAGCATAATCACGAAGAAAAATGTACACTGAAGTGAAAGAAAAACAGATCAGGCAACAATCCGTGAAAAAAGTGGACATGCGTGAAAAAAGTGGACATAAAGAAATGCAAAATAAAGGAATGAAAACAGATGGATGTGCGTGAAAATGGTTGAAAAAAAAAAAAAAAACAATCCGTGAAAGGAGAAGATGTGCGTGAAAAGGATAATCCCAAAGAAAAATGTACACTGACGTGAAAGAAAAATAGATAGACACCAATCCGTGAAAAAAGTGGACATCCGTGAAAAGTGGACATAAAGAAACACAAAGAAAAGGAATGAAGAAACTGATGTGCGTGAAAAGGGTTGAAAAGGTACCTGTCCGTGAAAGAAGAAGATGTACCTGATAAGGATAATCACGAAAAAAAAAAAATGTACACTGACGTGACAGAAAAATTGATAAGGCAACAATCCGTGAAAAAAGTGGACATCCGTGAAAAAAGTGGACATCAAGAAATACAAAGAAAAGCAGTGAGTGAGTTTTAGTTTTACGTCCCACCAACAGCTAAGGTCATACGGAGACGGGACCTCGGTTTCAAGACTCATTCGAAAGTCTGGAGAAGCCCGGGATCGATCCTGAGATCCCTGGTTTACAAGGTGAGTAGCATAACCACTGCACCACGGAGCCTTCTACAAAGAAAAGGAATGAAACAAGAAGATGTGCGTGAAAAGGTACCAGTCCGTGAAAGCAGAAGATGTGCGTGAAAAGGATAATCACGAAGAAAAATGAACACTGACGTGAAAGAAAAACAGATAAGGCAACAATCCGTGAAAAAAGTGGACATCCATGAAAAAAGTGGACATAGGGAAATACAAAGGAAAGGAATGAAAAAAGAAAAGGTGCGTGAAAAGGGTTAAAAAGGTACCTGTCCGTGAAAGCAGAAGATGTGCGTGAAAAGGATAATCACGAAGAAAAATGTACACTGACGTGAAAGAAAAACAGATAAGGCAACAATCCGTGAAAAAAGTGGACATGCGTGAAAAAAGTGGACATAAAGAAATGCAAAATAAAGGAATGAAAAAAGATGGATGTGCGTGAAAAGGGTTGAAAAAGTACCAGTCCGTGAAAGCAGAAGATGTGCGTGAAAAGGATAATCCCAAAGAAAAATGTACACTGACGTGAAAGAAAAATAGATAAAGCACCAATCCGTGAAAAAGTGGGCATCCGTGAAAAAAGTGGACATAAAGAAATACAAAGAAAAGGAATGAAAAAAGAAGACGTGCGTGAAAAGGGTTGAAGAGGTACCTTCCCGTGAAAGCAGAAAATGTGCGTGATAAGGATAATCACGAAGAAAAATGTACACTGGCGTGAAAGATAGATAGATATGGCAACAATCCGTGAAAAAAGTGGACATCCGTGAAAAAAGTGGACATAAAGAAATGCAAAATAAAGGAATGAAAAAAGAATATGTGCGTGAAAAGAGTTGAAAAGCTACCAAAACGAAAAAGCAGAAGATGCGCGTGATAAGGATAATCACGAAGAAAAATGTACACTGACGTGAAAGAAAAACAGGTAAGGCAACAATCCGTGAAAAAAAGTGGACATGCGTGACAAAAGTGGACATAAAGAAATGCAAAATAAAGGAATGAAAAAGTATGAATGTACGTGAAAAGGGTTGAAAAAGTACCAGACCGTGAAAGCAGAAGATGTGCGTGAAAAGGATCATCCCAAAGAAAAATGTACACTGACGTGAAAGAAAAATAGAGAAGGCACCAATCCACGAAAAAAGTGGACATCCGTGAAAAAAGTGGACATAAAGAAATGCAAAGAAAAGCAATGAGTAAAGATGTGCGTGAAAAGGTTAGAAGAGGTACCTTTCCGTGAAAGAAGAAAATGTGCGTGATAAGGATAATCACGAAGAAAAATGTACACTGACGTGAAAGATAGATAGATAATCACAGTATCACAGGTACCAGTCCTACAGTGATGCCCTGAAAAATTCCTTCTTTCCTAGGACTATTCCCCAGTGGAATAGTCTTCCCTCTTCTGTGGTGAATGCTAAGACTGCAGAGGAGTTCAAAGCCCATACAGTGTAAGATTGAGACTCAGAGGTATGCGTTTTAGTATACCTCTGTTATTCAGATTGTAAATAGTTTTAAGGACTCATCCAGTGACTTCTCTTTTTTTTTTTTTTTCAGCTAAATTCTAAATTTAGCTACGCACCCAACTGAGGTAATGGCCAAATATGACCGACTCAGTATAAGAAGATAGATAGATGGCAACAATCCGTGAAAAAAAGTGGACATCCGTGAAAAAAGTGGACATAAAGAAATGCAAAATAAAGGAATGAAAAAAAGAAGATGTGCGTGAAAAGGTACCAACCCGAGAAGGAACAAGATGCGCGTGTTAAGGATAATCACGAAGAAAAATGTACACTGACGTGAAAGAAAAATAGATAAGGCTAAAATTCCGTGAAAAAAGCGGACATTCGGGGAAAAGTGGACATAAAGAAATACAAAGAAAAGGAGTGATTGAGTTTTAGTTTTACGTTCCATAAACAGCTTAGGTCATACGGAGACGGGACCACGGTTTAAAGACTAATCCGAAAGGCTGGAGAAGCCCGGGATCGATCCTGCGATCCCTGGTTTACACGGCGAGTAGCGTAACAACAGCACCACGGAGGCTTCTACAAAGAAAAGGAATGAAAAAAAGAAGATGTGCGTGAAAAGGGTTGAAAAGGTACCAGTCCGTGAAAGCAGAAGATGTGCGTGAAAAGCATAATCACGAAGAAAAATGTACACTGACGTGAAAGAAAAACAGATAAGGCAACAATCCGTGAAAAAAGTGGACATGCGTGAAAAAATTGGACATAAAGAAATGCAAAATAAAGGAATGAAACAGATGGGTGTGCGTGAAAAGGGTTGAAAAGGTACCTGACCGTGAAAGCAGAAGATGTGCGTGAAAAGGACAATCCAGAAGAAAAATGTACACTGTCGTGAAAGAAAAATAGATAAGGCGCCAATCCGTGAAAAAAGGGGACAGCCGTGAAAAAAGTGGAATAAAGAAATACAAAAAAAAAGGAATGAAAAAAGAAGATGTGCGTGAAAAGGGTTGAAAAAGGTACCTGTCCGTGAAAGAAGATGTGCGTGATAAGGATAATCACGAAGACAAATGTACACTGACGTGAAAGAAAAATAGATAAGGCACCAACCCGTGAAAAAAGTGGACATCCGTGAAAAAAGTGGACATAAAGAAATACAAGAAAAGGAATGAAGAAAAAAGATGTGCGTGGAAAGGGTTGAAAAGGTATCTGTCCGTGAAAGAAGAATATGTGCCTGATAAGGATAATCACGAAGAAAAATGTACATTGACGTGACAGAAAAATTGATAAGGCAACAATCCGTGTAAAAAGTTGACATCCGTGAAAAAAGTGGACATAAAGAAATACAAAGAAAAGGAATGAAAAAAGAAAATGTGCGTGAAAAGGGTTGAAAAGGTACCAGTCCGTGAAAGAATAAGATGTGAGTGATAAGGATAATCAAGAAGAAAAATGTACACTGACGTGAAAGAAAAATAGATAAGGCAAAATTCCGTGAAAAAAGGGGACATCCGTGAAAAAAGTGGACATAAAGAAATGCAAAATAAAGGAATGAAAAAAAAAAGATGTTCGTGAAAAGGGTTGAAAAGGTACCAGTCCGAGAAAGAAGAAGTTGCGCGTGATAAGGATAGTCACGAAGAAAAATTTACACTGACGTGAAAGAAAAATAGATAAGGCAACAATCCGTGAAAAAAGTGGACACCCGTGAAAAATGTGGACATAAAGAAATACAAAGAAAAGGAGTGAGTGAGTTTAAGTTTGACGTCCCACAAGCAGCCAATGTCATACGGAGACGGGACCTCGGTTTAAAGACTCATCCGAAAGGCTGGAGAAGCCCGGGATCGATGCTACGATCCCTGGTTCGCAAGGCGAGTAGCGTAACCACTGCACCACGGAGGCTTCTACAAAGAAAAGGAATGAAAAAAGGAAGATGTGGGTGAAAAGAGTTTAAAAGGTACCAGTCCGTGAAAGCAGAAGATGTGCGTGAAAAGGATAATCACGTGACGTGAAAGAAAAATAGATAAGGCACCAACCCGTGAAAAAAGTGGACATCCGTGAAAAAAGTGGACATCCGTGAAAAAAGTGGACATAAAGAAATACAAAGAAAAGGAGTGAGTGTTGGGTAATAGTTTTAGTTTTACGTCCCACCAACAGCTAAGGTCATACGGAGACGGGACCTCGGTTTAAATACTCATCCTTAAGGCTGGAGATGCCCGCGATCGATCCTACGATCCCTGGCTTACACTGCGAGTAGCGTAACCACTGCACCACGGAGGCTTTTACATTGAAAAGGAATGAAAAAAAAAAATGAAGATGTGCGTGAAAAGAGTTGAAAAGGTACCAGTCCGTGAAAGCAGAAGATGTGCGTGAAAAGGATAATCCCGAAGAAAAATGTACACTGAGCGGAAAGAAAAATAGATAAGGCACCAATCCGTGAAAAAAGTGGACATCCGTGAAAAACGTGGACCTGAAGAAATACAAAGAAAAGGATTGAAAAAAGAAGATGTCAAAAAGGCATCTGTCCGTTAAAGACGAAGATGTGCGTGATAAGGATAATCACGAAGAAAATGTACACTGACGTAAAAGAAAAATAGATAAGGCAACAATCCGTGAAAAAAGTGGACAGCCGTGAAAAAAGTAGACATAAAGACATACAAAGAAAAGGTATGAAAAAAGATGATGTGCGTGAAAAAGGTTGAAAAGGTACCAGTCCGTTAAAGAAGAAGATGTGCGTGATAAGGATAAACACGAAGAAAAATGTACACTGTCGTGAAAGAAAAATAGATAAGGCAACAATCCGTGAAAAAAGTGGACATCCGTGAAAAAAGTGGACATAAAGAAATGCAAAATAAAGGAATGAAAAAAAGATGTGCGTGAAAAGGTACCAGTCCGAGAAAGAAGAAGATGCGCGTGATAAGGATAATCACATTGAAAAATGTACACTGACGTGACAGAAGGATAATCACGAAGAAAAATGTACACTGACGTGACAGAAAAATTGATAAGGCACCAATCCGTGAAAAAAGTGGACATCCGTGAAAAAAGTGGACATAAAGAAATACAAAGAAAAGGAATGAAAAAAGAAATTGTGCGTGAAAAGGGTTGAAAAGGTACCAGTCCGTGAAAGAATAAGATGTGGGTGATAAGGATAATCAAGAAGAGAAATGTACCCTGACGTGAAAGAAAAATAGATGAGGCAACAATCCGTGAAAAAAGTGGACATCCGTGAAAAAAGTGGACATAAAGAAATGCAAAATAAAGGAATGAAAAAAAAAAGATGTTCGTGAAAAAGGTTGAAAAAGTACCAGTCCGAGAAAGAAGAAGATGCGCGTGATAAGGATAATCACGAAGAAAAAAGTACACTGACTTGAAAGAAAAATAGATAAGGCAACAATCCTTGAAAAAAGTGGACACCCGTGAAAAATGTAGACATAAAGAAATACAAAGAAAAGGAGTGAGTGAGTTTTAGTTTTACGTCCCACCAGCAGCCAATGTCATACGGAGACGGGACCTCGGTTTAAAGACTCATCCGAAAGGCTGGAGAAGCCCGGGATCGATCCTGCGATCCCTGGTTTACAAGGCGAGTAGCGTAACCACTGCACCACCGAGGCTTCTACAAAGAAAAGGAATGAAAAAACTAAGATATGGGTGAAAAGAGTTTAAAAGGTACCAGTCCGTGAAAGCAGAAGATGTGCGTGAAAAAGATAATCACGAAGAAAAATGTACACTGACGTGAAAGAAAAACAGATAAGGCAACAATCCGTGAAAAAAGTGAACATGCGTGAAAAAAGTGGACATAAAGAAATGCAAAATAAAGGAATGAAAAAAGATGGATGTTCGTGAAAAGGGTTGAAAAGGTTCAAGCCCGTGAAAGCAGAAGATGTGCGTGAAAAGGATAATCCCGAAGAAAAATGTACACTGACGTGAAAGAAAAATAGATAAGGCACCAATCCGTGAAAAAAGTGGACATCCGTGAAAAAAGTGGACATAAAGAAATACAAAGAAAAGGAATGAAAAAAGAAGATGTGCGTGAAAAGGGTTGAAAAGGTACCTGTCCGCGAAAGAAGAAGATGTGCGTGATAAGGATAATCACGAAGAAAAATGTACACTGACGTGAAAGAAAAATAAATAAGGCAACAATTCGTGAAAAAAAAGTGGACATCCGTGAAAAAAGTGGACATAAAGAAATGCAAAATAAAGGAATGGAAAAGGAAGATGTGCGTGATAATGGTTGAAAAGGTACCAGTCCGAGAAAGAAGAAGGTGCGCGTGATAAGGATAATCACGAAGAAAAATGTACACTGACGTGAAAGAAAAATAGATAAGGCAACAATCCGTGCAAAAAGTGGACATCCGTGAAAAAAGTGGACATAAAGAAATACAAAGAAAAGAGGTGAGTGAGTTTTAGTTTTACGTCCCACCAACAGCTTAGGTCATACGGAGACGGGACCTCGGTTTAAAGACTCATCCGAAAGGCTGGAGAAGCCCGGGATCGATCCTGCGATCCCTGGTTTACAAGGTGAGTAGCGTAATCACTGCACCATGGGGGCTTCTACAAAGAAAAGGAATGAAAAAGAGAAGATGTGCGTGAAAAGGGTTGAAAAGGTACCAGACCACCATGCCCGGTTATGGTGAAAACCTTAAAAAATCTCCATCTCCGGAATCACTTGACCGATTGTCTTGAAACTTGGTTTATAGCATCAGGTGATTGAGTACTGCCAAATTTGCACAGGGCTCAGGGGAGCGACTAGGACCTCATGGGCCTCTTGTTTTTTGTTTTGTGTTGTTTTGCTTTGATTTTTCTGCGACTTTTCCCTCTGTTTCTGTCGAATGAATGTGCACTGTGCTGGTCAACCACTGATGTGCATGTCTGCCCAAGGTAAGATGGCCTGCTCGGTGTTGTCTCAATGGTGTTGACAAGGCCGTTAAACTTCACACAAACTACCGAACAAAAACTCGGACCCCGCCCATCAGGGTTGGCAGAATAGATTGGGCTGCATGATGTTTCCCTGCAAGGCTGAAACCACTGGTAAGCCGCTTAGAGGGTCTGAGCTTGCACAGGCAAAGTGGTGCGAGTCAAACCATCCGTGCATATTAACCCTATTGGTCTCATTGGGATTACATTATATCTCTATGTCGGGTAAAAGTAGCAACGTCCAAAATATGACCTATATCGTGTTGGTGGGGACGTTTAACATCAAACAAACAAACAAACGAACGAACAAAATTACAAGCATGCATTTGGTTATCCTGCACTCTCATTGCGTTTTGTCAATAATAAAACAGTGTATACTGCCATGGTCTAGTTGGTAAAAGCTTTGACTCTTAATCACCTTGCATGTGTGAAGCAAAGTAAAGGTCATATATTTTTCAGGTACGCCAGTTGTCGCCCACCGTTAATTAACGGTCTGCTCGAAAACCAATGGGTCTAAAAACCAGAAAAAAATCGCCTGGTTTTACCCATACGTAGTGTATAAGGCTTTGGACGAATTGAACAGGCTCTGCGCTGTTTGTTCAATTCGTCTAAGGCCTTATACACTACGGCAAAGCGATGCTAGTCGGTTTCATTGAACGACAGGGCTTGAGATGTCATTTCATCTCAATGTCGGGTAAAAGTCCCTCAAAATTGGAAGCAAAGTCTTCAAAGTGACCTATACAGTGCTGACGGGGACGTTAAACATCAAATCAAACAAACAAAGTTATACCTATATTTAAGTTTACATTGACGGACGGCGATTGACGTCGCCATTTTGAAAGTGGCGCTGCAGTGTCAGACGTAACGTCTTTCGCAACGCACTTAAATAATTGTGCCATTTATTTACGTATTCTTGACCTTTAATAGTGGAAAAGAAATTCAAAGTAAAAACAATTATCAACTGTCATTTTGGCATCCAAAAGTCGTGATTTCTCGGTATCACGACTCCCCGAAATCACCGAAATCACCCCGAAATCACCGAAATCACCACAGAAATAACCGAAATCACCACTGAAATAACAGAAATCACCATTGTGGAATTAATATATGGACATGTATAGTGTATTTAGCTTACAAACATTATTTTTATTGTCAATGATGACTTTTGGGTACCTTTTCAGCCAAAAACACTTAAAATTGTACGCTCGGGATTTCTTCCGAAATCTTGCGAAATCACCTGTCATTAATGCACTATTCTAGGGGCATATATACTGTTTATTACTGAATATTAGTCTTGTTTTCATTCTAAGGTGAGCATATAATGTGCCAGGTTGAATTCAATAAAGAATGTCAATTTTCAGCACCGCTTCGCCTATGTGGTTCGAACGAGTATCCACAATCTATGTTTAAAGCAAAAATGAGAAAAGTATAGAATACCTCGGTAAATCACGATTTTCTCTCTAAAAGGGAATCATTATGAAACACATCCTTTCCAAATATATTGGAAAAATTTACTACCAAAAAAAAAAAAAAAAAAATTTTCTGCTGAAAAATTGCGATGATTTCGTATATATTTTCATGATTGCGTATATATTCCAAACCGTTTTGCATTAACATCATCTTGTTAATGTATGTAAGAAATTGGAGATTTCCCGTATTGTGCTGTCTCGTAAATCGATTTATTTTTGTTTCTTTTTATCATTGTATGTGGCGAGAGCAAGAGCATCACGAAAACACACCTATATAAATTTGACTCATTTAAACCCCCTATATAATAAAACTGGGGTTTGGCAGGGGTAAACAATAGTTTCCTTAGGTTGTGGGTACTCGTTAGAACCGCATATTTGTAGAGGAGTGTTTTCGAGATTTGGTTAAACTGTTTATCTATTGCCCATAAGGTTGTATAAATAAAGGTACAAAATAAATATCTTTTGTTTTTCGTTTGTTTTATTTGTGGTTTAATGTCCCCGTCAACAGTGTATAGGTCATTTTGGAGCCGGTAAACCGCTATTCCTACGAGTAAAATATGCACATAACGAAGACTCAGACCAGCCTGTCCACTGGCGCATTTTGAAATCGCGCCTATTCGAGTAAACACAAAACGCGTTTGTTTTGTTTCTTTTCAAGTTTCACGGCCCAGTCAACAAAATTTAGGTCATTTTGAGCCGGTCAATTTGTGTATCGATACTTGTAAGCTGTTAATGTATCAGTTTACCTATCGACTCTTTTCTTGGGTATGCCCCCGGACGTAGGGTTATCTGTAAGCTGTTAACCAGCAGTGGAATTTCTCGCCCCAGTCAACACTATTTAGGTCATTTTTGAGCCGACCAGTTTAGCAATCTACACTTTTCCTGGACAGGCTTATCCGTTAGCGGGTTTACCAGTACAGTGCACATTCTTTCGCAAGAAACTGGCAACCAGTGGAAGGGAGAGAAGTGGCCGTACAAAAAGATTTCATAATCAATTTCCACAAAAGAGCGCTGCCGAATCCGGCACGTATCGAACTTGATCATCCGTCAGACTCACATCCGACTGAGCTACAGAGGTCGGCCAAAAACAAATCTGATGAAAATTTGGATATTTTATTTATTCCTGCATCGAACATAGATTGTGGGAACTGGTAAGAACTCGGCGATTCTGGCGGTCCTAACGAGTACCAACAATCTTATGATCTTTTTGAACATAAATAAATAAATAAATGAAAAAATGAAAATGCTTATGTGAACGCTAGGGTATCAAAGGGAGTCGTCATAATTATTAAGACTACTCTTTCAGAATGATGTGACTGGCCCTGAAAGGAAATTACCTTAAACTATATAAATTCATAAAATTTGGTCATAATAAAAGCATTTTAATGAGTTTTTTTCTGTTTTCATTGTTGATTTCGGTTATTTCTGTGGTGATTTCGGTGATTTCAGTGGTGATTTCGGTTATTTCTGTGGTGATTTCGGTGATTTCGGTGGTGATTTCGGTGATTTCGGGGAATCGTGTTACCCGTGATTTCTTACCCTAAACGATCCGCGTTCGATGGAGGTCTCGTAACCTCACACTGCAATCTGCGCTTTCTAGTGCACATCACGATCAGATATTACTATACTTATATACGACTACTGTCTCTGTTAAAGGTGAGGTGAGTGTTTGAGTTTTACGTCCCACCAACAACTAGGGTCATACGGAGACGGGACCTCGGCTTAAAGACTCATCCGAAAGTCCGTCTCTGTTATAGGAGATACGTTAATTGTGCATCGGTTTAACCATATACGCCTAGAAGTCTCTGTGGTATAGCACCTTTTCCCTGTGGCCTTGGCGAACATTGGCAAAGGAGCGTCTAATCTAGGTCTGCACTGTTTTCGTAGTGTCCATACATAGAGAGTTTGGTATGATATGAATTAATGGGCATCTGATCTTGGTCTGCAATGTTTCTTAGTGTCCTTTATTTTAGATGTTGGGTTAAATGGGTTAACCGATATCTGAGCCGGGTCTGCGAGGATCTGCGCTGTATCCATTTGGCCTTAAATAGAGGTGATGTGCTAATTTGGTTTAAGATTGAATTAACCAGCTCTAGCGGTGATTTGTTGAGTAATATATCACTGTTTGGAGGTCCGTTGTATGGTAGATCACATCAAGAGCACGTAACAATAGAGCTGATAACACACTGAAAGTCTACTAAAATGCTGTTGTTTCCTTCATATTCTCTCAACATTCCGCCACTGTTTGAAGAAATCTCGCCGACATGTTTGACTGTAACGCATGTGTAACGTACTGAAAAAGACGTTACACGGTCTAACGTCAAGGAAAGGATCGATAACGTCGCGAAACTTCACAAAACGGCGGCTCTTCACGTCACGTTTTTCGCCTAGTGATTTATCACGCAATATATCACCGGATTTAACCATTGGCTGCATAACCGACTAGTGATAGATAAGCTCTAGCTGTGATTTGTTGAGTAATAAATCACATTTTGGAGGTCCGTATCACGAGCGCGTAGCGCGTGTGATTTGTCTACTTACAACTGACCGACAAACTGTGATTTATTACCCAACAAATCACTGGCTAGAGCTGAGTTATTTCAATTCTAGCACGCTGAAACTCTTAGATAATGTTGTTGTTTCCTTAAAATTCTCAAACATTTTCACCATTGTTAAAAGAAATCGACTGTAATACATGCATTTATGTCCTTTTGAAACGTTGTCGGTGCTAGACAGTGACGTACACCGTCTAACGTCTACGAATCTACGTATGGCGTCATAAATTTGCAGCTTTTAATGATTTCATTCGGCCCGCTTTTCCGCACCGTGATTTGTTGCATAATAGACACAGTTATTTCCCATTGCCAATGTAAAATACGGGGCATCATCTGGTCTGCACTGTTTGCCTTTGTCATTAAACAGATATGCTGCGCTTAATTGGGTTGAGGAACATCTGAGCTAAGTCTGCACTGTTTGCCTATGTCCTAAGAGACACTAAGCTTATACGGGTTGGGTATGTCTTTGAGAATTACGTCCTAACAACAGCTAAGGTCATAATGATACGGGATCTCGGTTTAATATCCTCAAGTCTGGAGAAGCCCGAGATGGAACCAACTAACCCTGGTCAATGAGGCGAGTAGTATAACCATTTCAAGGCTTAGGCAAACAATGCAGACCGAGAGCAGGCATTGCTTAACCAGCGTTAGCCTTTCGCTTCTACTTTAGGACTAAGGCAAATGGCACAGACCCAGATCAGACGCCGCTTTAACGTCGTAAGCTAAGCGTTTCTTTCAGGACTGGCAAACAGTGCAAACCCAGGTTAGACGCCGATTAACCCGTATTAGCCTGGCATATCAAATTTAGACCATAGACTATATAACAGTTCCGATGCCGCAAAATATGTTGTTTGATCGGGTGCTTCACTTTTTAATCACGATGCTTCCACGCAGAGCGCAATCCGGCCCGCACACTAGTACTGGAAAACCGCTTAGAGGATCTAAGCCTGTCCAGGAACCGCGGTGCGAGGCGGACCGTCCATGCTAATAAACCCTTTTGGTTTCATTGGGCGACATAGCTAGAGATGTCATTTCATCTTAGTGTTGGGTAAAAGTCCAACAAAATTGGAAGCAACGTCTCCGAAATGACCTTTACAGTGTTGACGGGGACGTTAAACCTCAAATCAACCAACCAACACGAGGTGAAGATTTACGCCCCGCCCATCGGGGCTTGGAGAAATAGATTGGGTTCATCTTGCTTGCACGCATAGCTGAAACAGACCGCACAGGACTACTGGTAAACCGCTAAGAGAATCTAAGCCTGACTACGCGAAGTGTTGTAAATCGGAACGTCACCTATATATAAACCCTCCTGGCTTGTTCAGGCGGCAGGGCTTGAGATGTCATTTTATGTCAATGTTGGGTAAAAGTCCCACAAAACTGAAGCCACCTCTCAAAAATAACCTAATTAGTGTTAATGGGGACGTAAAACACTAATTCAAACAAAGAAAACCTGAGGGAAAAAGACGTGTTATGAGCAAGAACCATAACTCCGGGTGTCATGGTATTTTAGTTATCATCACTGAGAATATAATATTGGCAACACAATATCTCTAACACCTTTCTTCAAGTTAAAAGTCCGTGAAATTAAAAATCTCTAAACCCCACTTTATTTAGAGAATACTGGGGTCTACAGGGGTATAAGTTATTTTGCTTTTTTTTCTGTTCTAAGACATAGGTTATGGGTACTCGTATGAGCACCCGCAACCTATTTTAGGAGTAAAAATTAGACAAATATCACAAATTTGCATGGAAAAAGAAATTGCACGGTTGTGAAATCGTAATGTGAGAATAATGATGGGTCGTTGTACAGTTGTACAGAAGGTAAAGAAGGCGTGCGTGCGTGCGTGTGTGTGTGTGTGTGTGTGTGAATTCGGGTTTAACGTCGCTTTCAACAACTTTTCAGTCATATCACGACGGTGTCTGGTTGTGACAGGGAGCTCAATGCTCACTTTTATAGTGCTGCCTCACTGAAGTATCATGTCCCTGACACATGATGCTTCTTCTAATACATGCTGCAAAAGAATACAAAAGAAACTGATGTGAGAATTTTAAGAAGTCATACATTGTTACAGACTTTAAAACTGAAAGTGACTTGGTGGTGGTGTCTGTTCCATCTGCAAACGCCGTTACAAGGAGAACTCACCTTAAAGCTCGCTAACAGGGCGAATGAGGGGAGGTAACTGCCAGACTACACGATAATTAAGCAAATAGCAATCCGATAAAACGTATCTAAGGTAGGCGGAGCAAATACGTTGCGCATGCGCAGTGGCGGAAATGTCTCATTTTTTCACGGTCCACTTTTTTTACGTTACACCGCCTCGGTTTTTTTTTGAGAATTGATAAAAAACTATTTTAATATCAAATATAACTACCCATCACTACAATTATAGCCTTTTCACCAGACGCAGGTCTGGGACAGTCTGACACAAAAAAAAATTTAGCCAGAAATGCCACCGGCATGTCCCTTTTCCCGTGACCTCCCCAGCGTCGAGTCCTGATTGGTCGCTGATGTCACATGACCTATCAGACCAATAGGCAGACGATACAGGTCACGTGACCGTGATTTTCGCGCCGAGAAGATCATTATTTTTTCAGACTTGCTTGGGATAGGTCGTCAAACTACATTCCATGGAAGAATGAATAAACGGATAAGTGTTTTATTCTTTTTTGATTTTGCACTTACCTTGAGTTTCCACAACGTACTTAGGCTTTTTAAGCTTACTGTTTATTCCGAAATTCTTAGAGACTTTATTTCGCGTGTTTCTGCCGACATTACATGTGTAGTGGTTGTCCGCCATTTTGAATTTTCACTTGGAAGTTTTGTTTATCATGTGATCAACCGTTTTTTGGTTTTTGATAAGCACCACACTTCTTTTCATGTTATGTGCCAGGGTATACGCTTGTATTATTCCTGGTAATGTTTTAATAGAAGTCGGCGTTGTGGAAACTTAAATTGCCAGAAAAGAGGACGGTTTTTGTGCGTGTTCCTTCCACTTCCGGTATCGGAAGACGTTGTATCGCTGAATAAAAATTCTCAGCATTAATTTAGTTTTGAACATGTGCAAGACCCGTCTTCGTTTAGCACTTATAAATCCCACGAGGCAGATGGATAATATTCAGGTCCCTTTGTGGACTTTCTATAGTATCTTCTAAACAGAATCCATCCAATTCGTGTGGGTCACTTTTGCCGAATCAAGATGAGCCAGTCTATGTCTCCTCCTCCCATTTGGGCCTGGGTTGACTAGGATAGGTTCGTCTACCGCCCCGTAGAGACCCTGCTCATAATTGCGGGGACTCCGGGGTGCGGGGAACCTATGCCCAAAAATTTTTTCCGAATCCATGTTACATACGAATTTTGGTACGGTTCCGATCCCGGTTTTTATCGGGTAACCTTTCCGGACCTTCGGTACTTAGTTTACCTTGGTCATATGCTTCTTTCCTCTTATTGTGATAAATTTTTGTTATCATAATCATTAAATTGGATTGTTTTCCCTTGTAAAACATACAGACTTGGGCATCGTTTATTGGAATACCGTGACTATTGCAAGTGAGTCCGGGACGTTTCGGTACGGAGTTTTTTCGGCCTGGGTCGTTTTCGGCCCTAATTTGCACCTGGATCGATTCGGCCTATTTCGGTGGGTCGTTTCGGCCTTGTGTCGATTCGGCCTTGGGTCGATTCGGCCTTGATCGTTTTAGGCACGGCTCCTTGAATGCTCAATTTTGATTCGGCAATTTCGCATGTTCAGTGCACGATACACAATAAAGGGCCTAACACTGGGGAAGTTTAATTGAGCCTCGAGTGTTTTGCCCCTAGAGCTGAATCTGGGCCTAGTGAATTATCCTCTGGGGATATATCAATACTCAGAGGTTGGTCTTTTTTCGTCTTTACTAATTAGCGATTATGAGAAGGACATATTTAGAGCCTCATCACCTATTGATTCTAAAACTGTAAGCGGACCATGTCTTCCCAACGTTTTCAGAATCAAGCTTCAAGACCGTGGGCACTCGTCTTTTTTGAAGTCTTCGGAGAGCGTATCAAGTACAGGTACCGCAACCAAGAGACGCTCTTCGACTACTTCCGATGACTTTTAAGTGCTTATCACCCTCGACTAGAAGATCTCAATCAGTCCTCGTCTACTAATAGATCATTCTCAGATCAGGGTACACGGTCCTTTCGTTCCAGAGGTCGGACTGGAACGAAATCTCCCAATAGAGGAAGACACAAGTCTAACAAATGACTTTCTTCCTTCCCCTCCTCTTCATCTTCTCCCAGTAGGAGCCGAGCTATTTCAGTTCTATCAAGCCTTGGCTTCTTTTATTAAATATTTTTTGAGTTTTTATGAGTTGTGAGAAAGGGTTACTGGATTGCGTTCGTTAGGAATCCTTTCTCTTTCTCACATGCTAATACTATTTCTGGTAAATAGTATCAAGAAATGAAATCTTTTTATTGGAAGAGGAAGGGTTCTTCTCCAAAAGAAAGCCGTGTAAGTAGAAAAATTTCTCCTTTCCCCAGGCTTCTACAGGCGGATCTTTCTGTTCGAGAAGAAAATGGGAAATCGACTCATCATCGAGTTCTCACACTTAACACAGATGATGCAAGTCGATCATTTCAAAATGGAAACTTCGTCCTCGATTAGTCAGGTCAATTCTCCCAAATTCGGGGACGATTTCCGTAGTTTTAAAGGACGCTTACCTTCACATTTCCATCCATAGGTCATTACGCAAATTCCTTCGTTTCACCTTGGATGGAATTTTGTGTATCAGTCCGTTGCCTTTCCTTTGTTGGATTTGTCAACGGATCAATGAAAAGAAAAGAAGAAAATGGGAAAATCGACTCATCATCGACTTCTCACACTTAACAAGATGATACGAGTCGATCGTCTCAAAATGGAAACTTCGTCCTCGATTAGTCAGGTCAAATTTCCCAAATTCGGGGACGATTTCCGTAGTTTTAAAGGTCGCTAGCCTTCACATCTCCATCCATTGGTCATTACGCAAATACCTTTGTTTCACCTTGGATGGAATTTTTGTGTATCAGTCCGTTGCCTTTCCTTTGTTGGATTTGTCAACGGATCAATGTTTTCCCTGTTCACCAACTTAATGGAAATTAATTAAGCAGCTCTCATCATAGAATTAGGCCCCAATCTCGTGTAGTGTTCCGATGATGGGTTTTGTCTTCATTTTTACAGATACTGTTTATCATACCTTGTCCTAACGTGTACAAGTTATTGTGAATTTAGATTTCATACACTTTATCGAGAAGTTGAAATTGACTCTACCTCAAAGATACTTCTCAAAATTTTTTCACGCCCCGAAAAACTTTCGATTTATGTCAGGGGTTTGTTTCCCCTTTTTAGAACTTAGTAATTGGATCCAGTTTCCCTGGACAATCTCATCTTAGACCTGTCCAGTTTATTTTTGCTAATATTATCACTGGAAATACCATACGGTCTAAAGGAGCAATAAATTCCATTATCAAGATTGCTCTCTACGATTTATGAATCCCTCAGTATCAAATGGGGTCTCCTCTTTTAGAGACTATTCCCTATTTGTTTTTTCGCATGCCAGCCTTTCAGGTTGGTTTTCCCACTTCGAATCTCAGGGATTAGTTGTTCAGGAAACGTGGGGCCTATATTAGGCGGGGCTATATATATATATATGTGTGTGTATGCGTATATGTATGTATATATGTATATGTGTATAAACATTCTGAAACTTCAGAAAAATTTCCTTGGTTTATCAGTTCTTCATAGCTCCAAACTGAGGAACAGCTTCATTATTGTTACTCCAGACAAATGAATAGTGTAGTTTTTTCTACTTATCAGGGAGTGACTCATTACTCTTCCCTGTTGGCTTTTACATGGAAGATTATAACTTGGTGTCTTCAGGAAGGTATGTCTATCCTTGTCGGACACCTCCAGGGCAGATTATGTCATTGAGATCGCCCCTATAGACCAGTTCACCATCCGTTCTCTACAGGGCGTTTTCTCAAATGGAGAGAACCTTTATTGGGCCTTTTTTAATCAAATGTCCAAACAACTCGGTTCTCCAATCAACTTCCTTTGTGTTTCAAGTTTCAGATCACCTGGAACGTGCAGTTGATTTAAAATCTCTAGATTGGGGGAATCTTTTACATATGCGTTTACACCATTTAACTGAATTCCTCTAGTTCTAGGTAAAAAATTCAAGCGTCCAAAAGCCGAGCCATTCTGATTACGCCTCCTATGGCCTCAGAGATCTTGGTTTTTTAGTCATTCTGAGCCTAGTCTCAAGACTTACAACCTGTCTTCCAGTAGTTCCAGATCAAATATCTAAAAGGTGTGGGTCAAGCATTCCATTTCAATCCAGAAATGCTTTACTTACACATCCAGATTTTGTCAGGAATCAAACCAGAGGTAGACACTTTTCTGGTTTCTCTGCCGAGTGTATCTTCAAATATAGAAAGATCTCCACTCTCAAGTTTTACTCTGGAAGATGGAAGATATTTTCTAGTTGGTGTAGAAAAAGGGAAATAAATCCAGACAATTCCTCTAGGGAGGTTTTTTACTGGATTTCTTTTTCTGTCTGTTCTCTACCCTTCAATTTCTATTTCATCTAAGAGAAGGGTACAGATCAGTAATCTCGAACATGTTAAAATTTTAGTCGGCTTCACACTTTTTCATTAAACCCTACCATCACCAGCTTATTAAAGGGGTTTTTCACTATGCCGACAGGTTTTCAGGACTTTGAATCCAAATGGAATCTTGCATGGGTGTTGTGGTCTTTTCTAAACCACCTTACGATCCGGTGAATTCAGCTTCTTTTATTCATTTGATAGTCAAGCTGTATTTCATTTGACATTTGCTTCAGTTCGTAGAAGTTATAGTCATGCTTTGTCAATTACAGAGGGTTGTTTTCAGGTATGAGAAGAACAATGACTTCTTTTTCTCTTCTCATTCAACCTATTTTTGTTTCAGGCTATAAATCACCTTGACTGAAACTATTATTTGTCCTGTCATTTCCAGGATTCGTGGATCGTAGGCTAATGTGAATTTTTTTGTATACATTAGAACGTTTAAAACGTTTCGAGATTATCATGAGAGTTTTTTCTTTTCAAGCAAGGGGTTTTGGATATGTTTCTAACCATCCTTGATTGCAAAGTGGATTTGTAAAGTGATAAAGCTTCTACCAGTATATGCTAATTTCACTTCTGCCCTATTATCATTCAGAATACATTATGAGGTTAGAACCTTCTACATTTTGGGCATATTGGAACTCCGTTTTTTTTCTTCAGAATGGTTGTTCTTACTGCGTAATGGATGTTCCAACGCTACTTTTCATCCCTTCACCTAAGGAGCTTGGTTCCCACTCGTAGTGGTACTCATTCCTTGGGTAGTTTAGTAGCTTCTCAATCTATTGTGAGCAGCACTTATTTTGGGATTTTATTTTCCTTGGTTGTTTGTTGGCCTGTTTGAATAGGTATGAACCTTCTATTTTGACTCCGGTTCCTGTCCATTTATCTTCTCCACTTGTGAATTTTGGATTTGGATCCCTTGCAGTCATGGTGGATACTCCCTTACGTTACCATCATTGGATGGTTTTAAAAGGGGTATAAACAACCAAGGTTGGAGGAGTTAGGTATGTGTAACTTTATTTTTCATCCAACCCTCCACTTGCTTTGAATTCAGGCTATAATTGTAGTGATGGGTAGTTATATTTGATATTAAAATGATATTTTTAATGTAAAATTAATTTTAATTAATAATATACCTACCCATCACTACAATGGTATGTCCCGCCTCCCAGCCCCGCCTGAAATATTTGTTTTCCTGAAAGAAATAATGATCTTCTCGGCGCGAAAATCACGGTCACGTGACCTGTATCGTCTGCCTATTGGTCTGATAGGTCATGTGACATCAGCGACCAATCAGGACTCGACGCTGGGGAGGTCACGGGAAAAGGGACATGCCGGTGGCATTTCTGGCTAAATTTTTTTTTGTGTCAGACTGTCCCAGACCTGCGTCTGGTGAAAAGGCTATAATTGTAGTGATGGGTAGGTATATTATTAATTAAAATTAATTTTACATTAAAAATATCATTCTTCAGTTATCATAAGATACTTACCTTACCTGCTGCTGTGTTTGTGTCACATCTTCTAAGCATAATTGAAACTAGTTGTCCACGCCGTCACATATTCTGATCACTTGGTGACACCTTTTTACAACTACTAAAGCTTGTTGCCCACGGTGTCACAACTGATCGCTTAGTGTCTTCTTGCCACTACTGAAGCTTGTTGTTCATGGTGTAAGGTGTCACATGTTCTGATCACTTGGTGACACATCTCACCACTCCTGAAGCTTCTTGTCCTGAATCTGGTTGCCTATGGTGTCAAATTTTCTGATGAATTGGTGACACGTCTTCTCGCCACTACTGAAGCTTGTTGTCCATAGAGCCATATATTCTGATCACTGGCACCGCGGTCTTCTGATCATGGTGACACATCTTCTTATCACAACTGAAGCTTGTTGTCACGGTGTCACATCTTCTGATCGCTTGTTTACACATCTTCTTACCACAACTGAAGCTTGTTGCCCACGGTTTCACATCTTCTGATCGCTTGGTAACACATCTTCTTACCACAACTGAAGCTTGTTGCCCACGGTGTCACATCTTCTGATCGCTTGGTGACACATCTTACCACAACTGAAGCTTGTCCATAGTGTCACATCTTCTGATCGCTTGGTGACACATCTCCTTACCACAACTGAAGCTTGTCCACGGTGTCACATCTTCTGCTCCCTTGGTGACACATCTTCTTACCACAACTGAAGCTTGTTGTCCACCGTGTCACATCTTCTGCTCCCTTGGTGACACATCTTATCACAACTGATGCTTGTTGCCCACGGTGTCACATCTTCCGATCGCTTGGTGACACATCTTACCACAACTGAAGCTTGTTGTCATGGTATTACATCTTCTGCTCCCTTGGTGACACATCTTCTTACGCCAGCTTAAGCTTGTTGTCCTCGCCGGCGAATCTTCTGATCACTTGGTGACACCTTTTTACCACTACTAAAGCTTGTTGCCCATGTTAGCACATCTGATCGCTTAGTGTCTTCTCACCACTACTGAAGCTTGTTTTTCCATGCTTACCACTACTGAAGCTGGTGACCCATACTGTCTCATCTTCTGATCACTTGGTGACACATCTTCTCACCACCACTTAAGCTTGTTGCCCACGGTGTCACATCTTATCACTTGGTGACACATCTCACAACCTCTGAAGCATGTTGCCCACCGTGTCATGTCATTGATTGCTCGGTGTCTTCTTAACACTACTGAAGCTTATTTCCCGTGGTGTCATATCTTCTGATTACTTGGTGACACCGCTGACCATAAATGAAGCTTGTTGGCCCACGGGGTCGCATCTTATGGACACTTGGCGACAAGCCTCCTTCAGGCTTCGGGTGCTTGTTGCCCACGGTGTCACATTTGATCGCTCGTTGGCTCATCTTACCACTACTAAAGCTTGTTGTCCACGGCGTCAAATCTTCTAATTCCTTGGTGACAATTCTCCTTACCACTACTGAAGCTCTTCTCCACGGTGTCACATCTGCTAATCGCAAGGTGACATATCTTCTTACCACTACTGAAGCTTGTTGACCATGATGTCACAGGTTTCGATCACTTTGTGACACTTCTTCCTACCAGTACTGAAACTTGATGCCCACGGTGTCACATCTTTGATTGCTCGGTGACATATCTTCTTACCACCACCACGGTGTCACATCTGTTGATAGCTTGGTGACCTATATTCTTACCACTACCACGGTGTCACATCTTCTCATCGCTTGGTGATACATCTGTTTACATGTGCCAATACTGAAGCTTGTTGTTCAGTGTGTCAGATCCTCTGTTCACTTTGTGTCACATCTTTATTCCACTACTGAAATTTGTTATACCGACGGTGACTTACCTTGCAGATCACTTTGTGACACATCTTATCACTACTGAATCTTGTTTCCCACGGTGGTCCATATTCTGACCACTTGGTGACATATCATTTCACCACTACTGAAGCTTGTTGCCCATAGTGTCACATACTCTGATCAGAGGGACCATGGTCTTCTGATCATTTGGTGTAACATCTTCTCACCACTACTGAAGCGTGTTGTCCACGATGCCATACTATCTGATCGCTTGGAAACATTTTCATCCACTACTGAAGCTTGTTGTCCACAGCGTCACATCTTCTGATCGCTTAGTGGCACATCTTCTTATCCCCACTGAAGCTTGTTGCCCATGGTTTCACATCTTCTGATCAC
Organism: Lucinisca nassula; assembly: GCA_963580285.1. Classification (NCBI taxonomy): domain Eukaryota; kingdom Metazoa; phylum Mollusca; class Bivalvia; order Lucinida; family Lucinidae; genus Lucinisca; species Lucinisca nassula. The sequence goes on from OY757012.1 coordinate 21,920,389, forward strand.
TTGGGACACTTCTTCTTACCACTACTGAAGCTTGTTGTTGTCCACGGTGCCACATCTATTTTTTGCTTTGTGACAAAACTTCTTACCACATACTAAATCTCTTATCACATGTGAACCTGTCCATGATGTCACGTCTTCTGATAACTCCTGGAGATGTCGGCAATACCACCAATTTCTCGTTGCTCATGATGTCACGTCTGTCTTCTGCTCACTTTTACAATTTTGTAGCTTGTTGCTCATTCTCTGACGTCTAATGATCATACGGTGTCACATCTCTTGGTGACACATCTCCGTTTGTTGTCAACGATATCACGTCTACTGATCACTGTTGAAGTTTTGCCAATGTCACTTCTGAAACTTGTAGCATTTGAGCCGGCGCACAGCATTTCCTACAACTGCGTCCAGCGAAGAATCAGATCAGCCTGCGCATCCATATAGTCTGACCAGCAAGAGGCTTCTCTTGCTGCATGAGGGAGCATTGGGCCCTAAGCTATACTTAGAGTGCACAACGAAGACTCTGATCAGACTGCGCGGATGCGCAGGCTGATCTGAGTCTTCGCTGGCGCACATGTTAATTGTAGGAAATTCTGTGCCGCGGCTCAGAATGTTGTCACATTTCTTAAGCATGTCCTTAATGTCAATACTCACTACAACTGCAGAAGCCATAATGCCTTCTTGAATAGCGTAGGAAATGTTTCATGATCAGTCTTGCCAGACCCGGCGGGGATTGAACCTGCGACTTCTGATCACCAGTCAGGAGCGCATCCGACCGAGCCATCGGGACTGGCTTGATGGCGAAAAGAAACAACCCTTTGTATATAAGACCGAAACATGTACAAGAACACCTTCCCGGCCCGTTGAGTACGTTATCCCCCCCCCCCCCCCCTCCCCCCGCACCTCGACATACTATACCAGATGTTGACTGGACCGTACTTAAACATCAGTAATATTTTCTATTCAGTTATGATCACAGAACTTTGTCGATGCCTTGGTAGAAGAAAGCAGCATATTACACAGGCGGGTAGCGGGAATTGCACCCGGGCCGCGCCGGTGTAAAACCAGGGTCATCTTATTTTAAGATACTTATTGTTGAGAACAATATACTGTAACAAAACAATATGAAGTCACTAGTGGTCAAGGATAAGATATGTAAATGTATATTTCCGGATGATATGAAACCAGCTACGCCATGGGAAACCGCCATTACGAAAACACGCCTATACCAATACATTGTAACCTTTATCGCCGAAAAAATGAAAATTGTATGATGAAAAAATGTGATATTTTTCTTATTTCTGTTCAAAATATAGATAATGGGTACTCGTTAGAACCGCCTCGTCGGGCGGTTCTAACGTGTACCCACAATCTATATTTTAGAGCAGAATTAAGAAAAATAAGGTTTACCCCTGTAAAACCCCAGTTTTACTATATAAAAGTGGGGTTGATTGGGGTCAAAATTATATGGGCGTGTTTTCGTGATGAGTCTCGGGGGTTCTCGATCTACTGTAGACTTATATCAGTCAGCTTTTACGGCCATTCAGTATGATAAACAGCATTTTCCTCTCTGTGGAAGGCCTATGGTCTTTAGAAATATCTGGCAGCCATGCAGCGAAGGCCCTGATCAGTCTAATCAGGACATTCGCTGTTCGCTCATTATATATAGCAAGCTTTCTTGGGACACAAGCCCCCACCCATCGGGGCTTGAAGAAATAAATGGGCTGCATGATGCTTCCACGCAGAGCTGAATCCGACCGCTCACGGGTACTGGTTACCCACTTAGAGGATCTAAGCCTGCCCAGGGAAAGCGGTGCGAGTCGGACGTCCATGCTTATAAACCCTATTGGTTTCATTGGGCGACAGGGTTTGAGATGTCATTTCATCTCAATGTCGGGTAAAAGTCCCATGCACTCAATTGGAAGCAACGTCTCCAAAATGACCTATAGTTTTTACGGGGACGTTAAACATCAAATCAAACAAAATTCTTGGGACACAGCTAAAATTATAACGTTTCCTGCTTTCACGCTCTGTTTAGACGACTGGGGTCAAGCTTTGTATGGTTTTATTTGCTTATTTAAGCAACTTTTCGGTTCAAATGGTGTCATTTGAACAAACTATACGTTAGTATCAACTACACCACATCTTGCCTCACAGACAAGAAAACACAAAGCAGCACGTTTCAAAATGGATTAAAAACCTTAAGCCTTCTTTCTATGGTTAAATTCGTTCGCCATTTAGCGTAGTTATGTCTGTTTTTCAAAAGCCTTAACTTTTCGTTGGTTTATACTAATTTATTTTAGTTCGATTGCAATGAAAGCTTCAAACTTATTTGAATCGCTTTCGAACACTCATCCGAATGTTATCACGCGCGCGAAGGAGAGGCAGTGACTTACATTCCACTCCTGGGTGGAGTGGGGCAATGGCGTTACGTGGCTTGCCCAAGGACACACCTCGCTTCCGGTGGCTGGATTCGAACCCACAACCTCTCGATCATAAGTCTAACGCGCTAACCACGGAGTTATCGAGTTGGTTAGACCTTTCTGTGTCTGCACGACGTTTCTACACTAATGCTTCCATCTGTTGACTTGTCAACAACATCTGTTGACTTGTCAACAAGTCGTCTTCATCATCATCATCATCATCATCATCATCATCATCATTTTCTCCCTCATCATCATCATCATCATCATCATCATCATCATCATCATTTTCTCCATCATCATCATCATCATCACTCAACCATCATTTCACCATTATCTCTCTCTCTCTTCGACGACAACGACATCTCTCTCTCTCTCTCTCTCTCTCTCTCTCTCTCTCTCTCTCTCTCTCTCTCTCTCTCTCTCTCTCTCTCTCTCTCTCGACGACGACGACGAGGGCGACATATAAGCCCTGTCATACGAAAATTAGTAGAACACGTTTGCTGAGCGAAGACTCTATACCAGCGTGGAACATTACGAAAGCACGCCTTTGCAAATATATTGAACATTTTAATACCAAAAATGTAAATTTTCAATAAAAATTCTGATGTTTTTAGAATCGGCTTGGCGAGGCGGTTCTAACGAGTACCCACAATCAATGTTTTGGGCAGAAATAAGAAAAATAATATATACCACTGTGAACCCCAGTTTTTTTGTATAAAAGTTGAGTTTAAGGGGGTCAAAATTATGTAGGCGCGTTTTGTGGTTTTGTGGTGAGAGGAACAATACTTCTGTGTTGCCAGCTTAAGGGGAATGGATACACCTTCAGGGGAGGCAACTCGTGCAAAAGTATTTTTATCTCCCATGTCAAAAGGGGTCAACTCTTAAAGGAAAGAATTTGCTCCTATGGAGCGAATTCTTTCCTGTAAGAGTAGACCCCTTTTTCCATGGGACAGAGTTTGTAGAAAAGCGAATAGGAAGTCCCGAAAGTTGTCTCCCTTTGCAAAATGGCGAAAAAACCTGCCAGGTGTATCCATTCCCCTTAAACTGAGTCTTAGGTCCTTGTCTAGTGAGCTGGGCATTTTGCTGACGTTGTTTTGATCATCCGACTATTATCATATGACATACTTTTAGGCCTTTTAACTGTCTATATCTTTTGGGGTCAGCAATTTCAAAAGACAAGAAGTAGTTTTCACTGTCATTGTGGATTCTGTTGTAACCCGAAAAGAATTACACTTGAATATATAAATTCATGTAACGGTCAAGTCACTCCTGTTTTGGTCATATCGAGCCGGTCAATTTATCTAAACGCTTTGTACATAACCTCTTTCGCCAGAAAAATGACAACTGTCCTTCTTGAATCAGCGGAAGAGACAGAACGACCGTAGAAGAGATTTTATGCTCAGTACTGCTGATCTCGGCGCCTGTTCATCAGACAGACGCGCATTCGGCTGACCTTCCGAGGCAGGCTCACGTAAATATTAGCCCTTTACATCCCTAGCGTCCTATTTTATGGCTTTTGGCAAATAGTGAAGACCCATATCAGACGCCGCGTTCTATATACATATTTCTGTGTAAAACTAACTGCTTAAACAACCCATGTAACTGAACCACTCAACAACCCAATTAATTACAATGTACATTTATCTGGTCTGTTCCAGATTTTCTGATGGGTCTTTAAACCGAGGTCCCGTCTCCGTATGATCTTAGTTGCCGGTGGGACGAAATTTGGGCTAAGCCATTGTCTTCAGTATGGCTAATCCATGTTATTTTTGTTGTGTTTTGAACATAGTGTCTTTGGAGTCGTTTAAACCATGCATTGGTACTTTTTCCGACCGACGAAATTATTGATATTTTTGTTGTTCCTGTATCAAACAAAGATTGTGGGAGCTCGTTAGAACCGCCTCATTGAGGCGGTTCTAACAAGTACCCACAATCTTTGATTTTGAGCAGCAATGAGAAAAATTCTGAAAATTTTGTAAACCCTGCCTTTCTGAAGTTGTACTGGCACGGACTTGATTCTTTTATTCCTTTTCATTACAAGAGCTGCTCTTTAAAAGGAAAAGAATTTGGTCCCGTTTGGGTTCAAATTCTTTCCTTTAAAGAGTTCGGCCCCCGCCCATCGGGGCTTGGAGAAATAGATTGGGCTGCATGATGCAGAGCTGAAACTAACCACACATGAGTACTGGTAAACCGCTTAGGAGGACTAAGCCTGCCCAGGTAAAGTGGTGCGAGTTGGACCGTCCATGCATATAACCCCTATTGGTTTCATTGGGCTGCAGGAATTGAGATGTCATTTCATCTCAATATCGGGTAAAAGTCGCACGAAATTGGAAGCACCGTCTCCAAAATGACATAAATAGTGTTGACGGGGACGTTAAAAACCTCAAATCAATCATCAAATCCTTTAAATTTTAAGGGTTGCTCTCCGTAACAGAACAGAAAAAAAAGTTAGTCCTATTCCACTTCATTCAATTCTGTTCGATTCAGTTTTATATTTTGAACTGTGCCAGCACGACACACCAAATATTCTGTTAAGAAAGTCACCAACCCGTTGTGTGTGTGTGTGTGTGTGTGTGTGTGTGTGGTGTGTGGTGGGTGTAGTTTGTTTGTTTGAGGTTTATCGTCCCGGTCAACACCGTATAGGTCATTTTGGAGACTTTGCTTCCAGTTTTGTGGGACTTTTACCCGACATTGAGATGAAATGACATCTCGAGTCCTGTCGCCCAATGAAACCAATAGGGTTATAAGCACGGACGGTCCGAGTCGCACCGCTTTGCCTGGGCATGCTTAGATCCTCTAAGCGGTTTACCAGTACTCGTGTGCAGTCGGTTTCAGCTCTGCGTGGAAGCATCATGCAGCGCATCTATAAAACATCCCCATTTATTTCGAGGGAAAAGGGGGAAAATGTCAAATATTTTAGGACACAAGGGAACAAGGGACAGTGGGGGGCAAATTTAGGGAACAAGCGAACGTGTCCAATTCGTTCATTTGAGTTGAGGTTTAACATACACATCAACACTATTTAGGTCACTTTGGAGTCGTTGCTTCCGATTTTGTGGGGGGTTTACCCGACATTGAGATGAAACCTCAAGCCCTACCGCCCATAGAAACCCCTAGGGTTTGAGGAGCGGTCCGAAACGCATCACTTGTCAGTCGATTATTTTAGGGAACACGGGAGCATGATAACCCTGTCCCCATCGCGCCTAAATCCATTAGAACATTTTTTTCAGGGGCTCTCCCATTGCTATATGTTGGACAAGTCCATTTGTCATATAAGGCCCAGGGGTGTCAGGCCTACTTTTTTTCGTTTTCTATTTTTGACGGAAAATTTTCTAAGTAAATAGTGCAGGCCCTGGTCAGACGCGGCGTTTGATCTGGGCTGCACTGTTTGCCAAGGAACCCCTGTATGGGGTTCTCGCATGCAATTCTCCACAGCAGTTCAGTCATGCAGTTCCTCTGTTCATTGAAGCATAGCCATGTTCCCATTCGCTCAAAATTTATTTATTTCATTCATACGCAAATTACCTGTCTCGTAGTATTTCTGTTTACTATAAATTAGTACGGAAGTTAAACTGCGCATGCGGCAATACGTCAATCAATGAACTTTCGTCCTATTTACTACTTAATATTCAAGTGACGTAGAGCTGTCATAGCAACATTACCTTATATGGGTGATCATGTGGTACAAAAAGGCGGTCTATTCTGGAGAGTTGAGGTAATGTTTTAATTTTAGCAACGGATGACTCACTCACTGGTATAAGTCATGTTGTATAAAACCACAGAAGGTATATTCCGTTCACTATTCATAAGTGACTCATCGAAGAGAATCCCTAGTCTTTCAAAATCAGAATTTATATTGGAACTTTTCTAAAATATATAACAAGACAGTGATTCTGCAAGAGCAGTTGTTAAATAAACTTTGAAAGGAGCACATGATTATGTACACTCAGGACGGCGATTCTAAATACGTGGCCAACATTCTGTCCAACATGGCAAATGGCGGTGACCGCTCAGTGCAAGTTACCACAGTAAGTGATTTTTTTTTCTGGATTTTGCGTTGTTAATTTCATTTCCGCTGTAATTTGACAGGCGTGGGTGTCCATTTCTCACCCTGTCCATACTGTACTGCTACCTGTCACTTAAATACACACCCAGTCTGACGAGCCGGGTTTTTTTCTTTGTTCTCGCGGTCGGCGCTTTGTAGTACCGCCAAGGGCACTTGTCGAAAAGTGTGTATTGAAATAAATAGGTCAGTTAAGTGTACCGGTATAACATGCTTGGGTTGGCGAAGAGGGTGACATCATCCCTCATGTAGATAGCTTGACTAAGTACCGGGACATTTACAATTGAGCTCATTTGCAGTTTGTTCACTTAGCTGATAGTAGTACTTATATATTAATTAGTGTTTGCACTGGCCATTAATTGGACTTAATTAATTTCTCAAGACTTAGTTAATATTAAAGATTGTCAGTATGATGTGGAATTATTCTTGCAGGGTTGGTTCTCTTTCTTGCATCCTGACAAATGATAATAATAAATTAATAATGATAATAATAATTACATTAATTAAATGAACTGTTATTCACACAACTAAGAAAAACAAAAGATAGCTTGCATTGCAGATGGAAAGTGAATGCATAAAATAAAATATGATTTTTATAAGATACAGTCGAACTTCAATGGCTCGAACACCTTTGGGACCTCGAAAATATGTTCGAGACAGGGGTAGTTCGAGCCACTGAGATTACTGTCAGGAGGCATAACAAGGTATTTTTAGACATCTTTTCGGTGTTCTATAATGAATATGTATGCTGAGTGTACTCATTAGAATCGCCTCATTGAGGCGATTCTAATGAGTACACACAGCATACATTTGCAAGATAAAAGACTGAAATCTCCTTAATGATCTCCCACTATTTTTTATGTAGAGGATTTCGCTAGGGGCTCAAGAATGGGTTCGACTCATCCATGGTAAACGAGCCATCGTTGTTCGAGCCATCGAAGTTCTACTGTATATTAAAAACACAGTCTAAAAAAATAATTGCTTTTAATATTTTTTTTGTTTTTTGTTTTTTTATTCTTGTTTTTTTTTTTCAAAATAAATTGTAGAGGGTCTTAATCTGATAGTTATGGTTAACGAGATGCAAAAAATTTGCTTAAGTCAATGTGTCATACTTCAGGATGGGTGACAAACAGTGTGGACCCTGATCAGATGCAGCATCTGATCTGGGTCTTAATTGTTTGCTCAGGCCTATATGCTACATGTGTCAGATTGACAGTGTTAATCCATTGCATGCTGGGCTAAAGGGTTACCTTTGGCAAACAGTGCAGACCCAGATCAGATGCAGCGGCATCTGATCAGGGCCTGCACTATTTGCTTTCAGAATTTTCCATCAGAAATGAAATGAAAATGAAAAAATAGGCCTGATGCCCCTTATATGACAAATGGACTTGTCCAACATAAAGTGACGGAAGAGTCCACTAGTATACAATGGGTTAATGTTAGTTTTATTTTATAATTTCAGTATGCTATGCCTGCTGCAGCTTCAGCCTATGCCAATGCGATTCACACTGGCGCCACATCAGGCCTCACCCCAACAACATTGTCAACAATCGAGCAGACATTCATTGAACTTCAGTCAATCCCATCAACAGCCACCACTGTACACAACCCAATGACACAAAGCGGCTTTGTGCCGCCAGTTGTGAATTCGATTGCAGCAGAACCAGACCAATATTACAGTGACTCCAGCAGCGATGGTGACTATTACCCGGGGCCTAAAAGACTCCGCATAGGCGACAAAACGACAACGATTATGTCACAGAGCGAAATAGAAAACCCGCAGAGAAAAACACACAGAAGGCAGTTAAAAGATGATGATGTAGGTTTTTCTGTGAATTTTGAAGTATTTAATACAAATCATCAAGTTGATGTCTGTCTTAACTCTCAACATGCTAACTTGTGTGATTTGAGGTTTAACATCCCGGTCAACGCTGTATAGGTCATTTTGGAGACATTGCTTCCAATTTTGTGGGACTTTTACCCGACAGTGAGATGAAATGATATGTCAAGCCCTGTTGCCCAATGAAACCAATAGGGTTTATAAGCATGGACAGTCCAACTCGCACCGCTTTGCCTGGGCAGGCTTAGATCTCTAAACATTTTACCAGTACTCGTGTGCGGTCGGTTTCAGCTCTGCGTGGAAGCATCATGCAGCCCATCTATTTCTTCAAGCCCCGATGGGTGGAAGCTGCTCAACATGCTAAACCTGGATGTATCTTTTTCTTATTTTGAAAACAGAATAGATGTAGATCCGATTACTCCTCAGAAGCTAACTGTCCGATCAGGATCTGTACTATATGAATCCAAGATTAGCAATACAAACAGCTGAAAGTTGGGGAGGGTATATTGAAATGTATTCAGCATGCTGAGGGTTTAAGCACACAAAACATTTGGAAAATGATCAATTGCTAACCTTCCGTTACGATAACACACCTGTGTGGTATATAGTGCAAACTTTCATTTCTCCAAAATGGCTACTTTTCCGATGAAAATTTGTGATATTTTTCTTATTTTTACTCCAAACATAGGTTGTGGGTACTCGTTAGAACCGCCTCATAGAGGCGGTTCTAACAAGTACCCACAACCTAATTAAAATACTATACACCCCTGTAAATCCCAGTTTTCTCTATATAAAGTGGGGTTTACAGGGTTGTTCATTTTACGGACTGGTTGACATGGCGGGAACATTGGGACACTTGTTGGGCTACTCAGGAATACTTTTCAGTTTGTAAATGTGCAAAAAAAAAAAAAAAATGCGTGGCAGTAAACTTTATATGTATGGATTGAACTCAAAATTTATTTTGATAAAAAAACTCAATAATTGATCTCTGATCGGTGACCATTAAATATTTCGTCCTTTGTATTCTGCAAACCACAAATCAACCAAAGAATTTTATAAATGTTCAAAGAATGCAAGCCACAGATTTCTGTCAATTAAGCAGTATGAGTCATTTTGTAGTAAATAGAGCAAGGTCTAGTTTATAAACAGCAAATCTTCCTGGCATGACCTAATGTTAGCTAAAAATAGAATATTGACGGTAGCTTACCTGAGACAGGTAGAAAAGTACAACAGGTGTATATTGCATTGGCCATCGATTTTCTCTTGTTGTTGTTTTTGTTGTTGTATGGAGCATTATTTGTTTGAATTGAGGTTTAACGTCCCCTTCAACACTGTAAAGGTCATTTTGGAGACGTTGCTTCCAATTTTGTGGGACTTTTACCCGATATTGAGATGACATCTCAATCCCTGCCACCCAATGAAACCAATAGGGTTTATAAGCATGGATAGGCAGGCTCGCATGGCTTTGCCTGGGCAGGCTCAGATCCTCTAAGCGGTTTACCAGTACTCATATGCTGATCGGTTTCAGCTCTGCATGAAAGCATCATGCACCCCATCTATTTCTTCAAGCCCTGATGGGCGGGGGCCGATGTATGGAGCATTAATGTGCATTCTCAAGTATTACAATATTTGATCTGATCAAATCTGTTCTATCTCTACACTGTACCGTAGTTGGAAGCATATATAACAACTTGGATGGTAATGGAAGTAGTATTTTCCTCTATCTTGAGGACTTCTCTTAATAAAGAAGAGACATAGCTCCTGATAAGGCATTTCTTTCATCCGTAAAGTACTGATATTTTTTTTTATTTCTGTTCAAAAGCATATGTTGTGGGTACTCATTAGAAGCACCTCACAGAGGTGCTTCTAATGAGTACCCACAACATATGTTTTCATTCAGAAATAAGAAAAATATTAAGAAAAATAATATTTGGAAAACCCCTCTTATCTGGGGCTATGAGAGAGCAAATTCTTCTTTTAAGAGTAGCCCTACTTAGCAACTGAATGAGATAACACAGATAAATTCTTTTTAACCCATTTTGTACCAAATGGAATCTTCTTTCTTGTACATAGCAGGAGTCATTTCAGAATTTAGGGGTGTCAGGTTGCATTATCTTAAATTTTTTTTTTCGAAAATACCTGAACTTTTTGCTAACAGTGTCGGCCCAGACTGCATCTGATGCGACCAGCACTGTTTGCCAGTATCCTGGTTTGGGGTTTCCAGCTCAAAATGGGTATATGTCTTACTACCGAATGAAATACATGTATAAAGTTCATACCTACTAAAGTCTCGCCCCCGCCCATCGGGGCTTGAAAAAGTAGATGGCTGCATGATGCTTCCATGCAGAGCTGAAACCGACTGCACACCATTACTAGTAAACCCCTAAGAGGATCTAAGCCTGCCCAGGTAAAGTGGGAGAGTCGGACCATCCATGCTTATAAACCCTATTGGTTTCATTGGGTGACAGGGCTTGAGATGTCATTTCATCTCGATGCCTGGGTAATAGTCCCACAAAATTGGAAGCAATGTCTCCAAACTGACCTAAACAGTGTTGACGGGGATGTTAACCCATTTCAGACTGGAAACCCCTAAACAGGTACCTTGGCAAACAGTGCAGGCCCAGATGAGACGCCGCAGAACCCGACGTCTCATCAGGGCCTTCACTATTTGCAGAAAATTCAGCCATTTTCCAAATCAATTTTGAAGATACCACAACCTGTCACCCCATAAATCTAGAAATGGACTCCTGCTATATATAAGGAGGAAGATTCCATTTGGTACAAAAAGGGTTAAACCTCAAATAAAACAAAAAACAACCTACTAATGTCTTGATTTGATGTTTTCCAGGTTACTCCAGAAGAGGCAGCTAGGCGGTCACTTAGACGCGAAAGGAACAAAGTCGCTGCAGCAAAATGTCGGCAAAGACGAGTGGATCACACAAACAGGCTTGTTCAGGTGGGTCTGCATGCTATGATATTGGTTTTGGACACAAAATGCTTATAAATCCATTATGCCACAAAAGGTTCTTTGTTCTTCAAACTTGCATATACAGATAGAGTCAGGGGGGATTAGATTTCTGAGTTTTGGGGCTTTACTTGTCACATCTTATTGCTGCTTAAGTTTAAAATATTGAGGCCAAAATTTAAAACAATTTATTCTATTTGTGTAATGTTACAAATTTTCAGTTTAACAGCATGAAAGCATGCCTGTATAATTTTGAACCCTTTAAATCCCACTTTTATATAGTAAAACCTGGGTTTACAGGGATATACCTTATTTTTCTTATTTCTGCTCTAAAATATAGATTGTGGGTACTCATTAGAACGAGTACCCACAATCTATAGTTTAGAGCAGAAATAAGAAAAATAAGACTTAACCCTGTAAACCCCAGTTTTACTGTATAAAAGTGGGGTCCAAGGGGGTAAAAATTATATAGGTGTGTTTTCATGATGTTTGGAATAATAATAATAGTTGAAACAGGATTGGAGGATTGAAACAGAGGTTTTAAGATTGTCATGAATTCTGTGTGAGAGACAACAACAAGGTCAGATTTCAAATGAATGACTTGATAAATGAAGACATGTCATTTGTTGTATATGACACAGTATTTTCATATGTTGTATTTAACAATTTTTCAGGAGACAGACAAACTGGAAAAAGAACAGTCAGCCATAGAATCTGAAATTCAGATGTTACAGAAAGAAAAAGACAACCTAGAATTCATCTTGCAAGCCCACAGCCCTCTGTGTAAGGTTAACGGGTTACATAATGACCTCAAGGTCAAAGCTCCAAGTTTTAAGGCCGAGGATACATCCCGTGTCAAGGTCAAGAAAGAACCATCCGGAGAGTTAGAGGTGCCTGTGTCAAGGTCATCACCGGTTCCTCAGGATCTGAGGAAGGAAGTGGCATCAACGTCTCGACCATCTAGTCTTCCAATTGCGAAAAATGGCATTAAGTCGGACATAACTTCAGCAGGTGTTTCAATAACGACGCCCTCAGGCGGGTTTTTCAGTTTTAGTTTAGACACTATGGTGGACCATACAGGGTTGACCCCCTTGACTGGTAACTTGGGTCACACGGGACTCACCCCCATAACCAATGGACCTATAACTTGCAGCAGTGAAGTTAAAAAAGTTTCAACTTCCAGTGAAAGTTCAACGGAAAGCGGAAAATCACCTTCAAATCTCATATTATTATGATAATCATAAAAAATATCATCTCATTGTTTCATAAAGGAAATGATTTGGTGTTGATCCTAAGTACAGGCTTAAACAAACAGTGCAGACCCAGATCAGACTGCTCATGAAGGAGCAGTCTGATCAGGGTCCACACTGTTTGCCATTCCATCTCCACTGCTTGGACTTCTTGCTGGGTCATGAATCAAATTCAAGGTGTCCAAATTTTAAGGATTTTTAAGATACCTTTAAGACATTTGTCTCTAGTTCTCTACAAAAAACATATGGTGTGGGTACTCACTTCTAAAGGTGATACTCATATCATAAAACTATTTTGAATGAGAAATTAAATGATTTTTCAAATTTATCACGAGATACAATTTTTGCATGGGTAATTTTGGTAATCAACTGTGGATTTTTATTTAGATTAAAGTTTTTCCAAAAAATTCTTTCAAGATTACCATCACGGTCAAGATCAGGCCCGATGTTTTGTTGGGCTTCATCTTGGTCCAGACTATTGTCAATGGTTATCAGCATGCAAATGAGCGGGGAAGGAGCTAAAATAACAAATCATTATGTCCTTATTCATTGTACATGTACATATACCAGGGTATTGAAGTCTGAATTTTTTTAAAGTTTTTGGAAGCCTGCAATGAAAGTTGATGTAAATTTGCTTAATATTTCCATATTTGGCTATTGTTGATATTTTGCTATGAAGTTACATAAGTTGAGCTGCCTGCATTTTGCTCATGACAAACAGTGCCATTCAGATTATATTTTATGGTTTTTAACCCTTGTCCTGCTAATCCCGGATATGCCGTATCTTTGAAACAATGTAGATCCAGATAAGATGGCTTCTGACGAAACCATCTGATCAGGATCTACATTGTTTGCCATTCAGATGGTGAATCTGTTGCAATAATTTGCATCAAGTAATCTGATTGGTTGATAATCGGTAGTGGGTGTGGCATATACAAATATTCAGCAGGACAAGGGTTAACATTGCTCCGGATAAGGAAGAAAAATAAGGACAATTTTGGAGATTTTTGCCTTATTTCTGCATATAAAAATGATGTGGGTATATGTTAGAAGACCTCATTGAGGCTATTCTTTAGTCCTTTGGGGCTGTCCTGAAAGGCCTTTATTCGTTAGAGGCCAGGGATTGTGACAAATTTTCATAGCCACAGTGAAAAAAAGACCTTCCAAAACTTTAGAGTAGATTCCATGGAACTCTCCTTTGAAGATTTCAATATTTTCCATGTTTTCTTCAATTTTTTCTCCATTAAGTTCATCGTCAACCATCACTCTTTTGTTTCAAACTTACAACTGCTGGTCAGTCTTGTATAAAATAATTTAGTTTCATGTTGATTTCACTTTTCATGTCAGCTGATTGTTTATCGTACATGATACATGCATGTCTAAAAGTTAAGTATTTGTTTTGTTTGTTTGATTTGAGTTTTAACGTCCCCATCAACACTATAGGTCATTTTGGAGATGTTGCTTCCAATTTTGTGGAACTTTTACCCGACATTGAGATTAAATGGCATCTCAAGCCCTGCCACCCAATGAAACTAATAGGGTTTATTAGCATGGAGGGGCCGACTCGCACCGCTTTGCCTATGCAGGCTTTGATCCTCTAAGCAGTTTACCAGTACTCGTATGCGGGTCAGTTTCAGCTCTGAGTGGAAGCATCATGCAGCCCATAAGGTCATTATGTAATATGTATGTTTAAAAGTTACATTTTGTCTTCTCTATTAAAAATTTGTATGTTTCACTTGGAAGTATTTCTGTGGCATTTCATGGGTACCCAGCAGAATTGCCTCGGAGAGGCAATTCTGCTGAGTACCCACAACATGCCATTGACCATAATGAGAACCAATAACATGCATGGGAGGGGTACCTACATCTTATACAGGTCCATATTTAAGAAGAAAATTCATTCTCCTGTTTTACACCTCACCTACATCTTGTACAGGTCCATATTTAAGAAGAAAATTCATTCTCCTGATTTACACCCCTGGAGAACACTGATTGATACATCATATAGTGTTGATTTCAAATGATTGATTGATAGACGCTAATTATTGCAAGCATTTGGTCCATTTTTTCACCTATCAACACCACTGATTAATACATCATTTGATGTTACATGTCCCTTCACTTATGATTGATAGATCTTGACTGACACGTGTCTGGGTATTTCTCCTTATGGCAAGCTAAATACCTGTATCTCTTGCTTAGGCCATACACTCGGCATTGCTGGAATTTTTCTGTTATCCCCAAAAAATAGCTGTGTTTCCACTAACATGCCTAAAAAATAAGGGTCAGTAGATTGATTTATTATTGATTTAACTTTTTATGTTTTGTTTTTTATTTGATGGAAAAAAAGAGCGAAAATCTTTAAAAGGGCTTAATTCCAGCCACATTACCAGAAACAAATAATGAGGTTCAAAGCATCAAAGAAGCAAAAGAATAAGATTTTAAGTATTAGTTTTGCTTTTTTGACAGTTTTATGATATTTTATCAAAAGTGCAAGAAAATATGAAGGTCAGCAGGTAAGAAAATCTTTTTATTTTTTTTCTGGCTGGCTATAAAAATTGCAGTGTTGGCACAAAAAATCAGGGTCGGTCGGGTTAGTGAAAACTCAGCTATTTTTTAACCCTTATCTTGCTGAATATTCATTTAAGCCACACCCATTTCTGTCTATCAACGAATCAAATTACTTGATGTAATTTATTGCTACAAATTCATAAATTGAATGCCAAACAGTGTAGATCCTGATCAGATGGCTTCTTCAGAAGCCATCTGATCTGGATCTACACTGTTTGCAAAGATAGGGGTTGTCGTGAACAGCAAGATAGGGTTAAGCCTTATTTTACTGCTGATGATAATCATGTGGTATAGGTGTCATTAAAGCATCTCATTACAGTGCAATTATCCTAAAATTATATTCTAGTTCATTTTCCAATCCAGAGATAACATGTGTCAGAAATATTATATGCTGGTACACTGACAAACAGTGTAGACCCTGATCAGACTGCTTCTTTATAAAAGAGCAATCTTTAAGAAGCAACCTAATTGCGGGCTATGTTGTTTACTCTTGCCTGTCTGACCAAAGATACAATGATACTTCATTCGGTAACAGTTAAATTCATAACTTCAGATAAGACGCTTTTTCAATCCGAAAAGTACTGATATTTTTTATATTTCTGCACTAATATATGTTGTCGTTACTCATTAGAAGCGCCTCATTGAGGCGCTTCTAATGAGTAACCACAACATGTTTTCATTCAGAAATAAGAAAAATAATACATGTATGTGGATACACTTTCTTATCTGTTAACAGTTTATATTTAACCCATTTAGTACGAGAAACCCCAAAACGGGTACCTTGGCAAACAGTGCAGGCCCAGATCAGACGCTGCGGAACGCGGCGTCTGATCAGGACCGGCACTGTTTGCTAAAAATTCAGTCATTATCAAATAAATTTTAATGAAAACACAACCCGACACCCCTAAATTGTGAAATGGACTCCTGCTATATATAAAGAGGAATATATTCCATTTGGTACAAAACGGGTTAAAGATAAGTTTGTGCAAGTATACTACAATCATGTGAAATCATAAATTCATCTCTCAAAATAGGCCAGTATGAAAAAAGCAAATTTTCAGGAAATAAGATCTAAAAATAGTAGAAGACAGGTCATGTGATTATGGAAATGTTTGTACCATCATTTCCTGGTGGCATATTAAAACAAATATCATTATTGCATTTCTTGACATATGACATTAACCCATTTTGTACCAGAAACCCCAAAATGGGTAGTTGGCAAACAGTGCAGGCCCAGATCAGACGCCGCAGAACGCGGCGTCTGATCAGGACCTACACTGTTTGCAAAGTGTTCAGCCAGTTTCCAAATAGATTTTGAAGAAAACACAACCCGAAACCCCTAAATTTTGAAACGGAATCCTGCTATATATATTATAAGGAGGAAGATTCCATTTGGTACAAAAAGGGTTAAGTTGGCTGTGTATGAGAAAACTTGTATAATGTAATGCTATGGGTAAAGGCAACTTTTTAGCTTGTGGATTATCAGTTCATTTGAGATACTGGGTTGGGCTTTGGGTGAGGATGGGGATGGGGTAGGGTCGGAGTTATCATGTATATGTATTTCAAGCTTTGTCCACATTTTGTTAAACATTTGTTATACACAAGTCTCACTGTCTCTCATACACTGATTTACACTAAAACCCTTCTCCTGCTGAATAGATTAGTTAAGCAAGAACCATTTCTGACTATTAGCCAATCAAATAACATGATATAATGCATGTATTCAGATTTCCAAACTGTCTGTCAAACAGTGAAGATCCTGATTAGATGGCTTCTTCATCTGATCTGGATTTATGCTGTTTGCAAAAGTACATGTGGAGCGGGGAAAAAGGGTTAAATGTCTCCATCAACTAATTTAAAATACTTCAAATGCTTACAAAGATTACCATTGCCTAGTTGCCCAGGACAGGTACAAATCTGGATCTACACGTTTTGCTTAGGTTTATTTATTGGTCAAAAGGATTGAAAGCTTCGAAGCTTTTGCGGCTCATTGATAAGATCATCATCATCATTATTCAACAATGATAATAATAATGTCTACAAAATTGAACATTTGTCTATAGTTTTAAGCATCAGCTGTCATATTTCAAAATGTGCTGGTCACATTCAGTGTCTGTAACTATGGTGCTAACTTGCCGGACGTAATTGCTCTGATATTTCGGACATCTTTCTGTATTACTGAGCTTGTCTTAATGTTTAGATGGGACACCTTTTTCACTTGAGGATGTATTCCAAGTAGTGCTGACAATTTAGTGTTGCAAACAGTGTAAACCCTGATCAGACTGCTCCTTAAAAGGAGCAGACTTATCAGGGTCTGCACTTTTTGTAGTGCTGACATTTAAGTTGCAAACAGTGCAGACCCTGATCAGACTGATTCTTAAAAGGAGCAGACTTATAAGGGTCTGAACTGTTTGTAGTGCTGACAATTTAGGTTTACAGTGTAGATCCTGATCAGATGGCTCCTTAAAAGGAGCAGTCTGATCAGGGTCTGCACTGTTTGCTGTAGCACAAATGTCGTTGTATTTGGAGCAATTAAGGTATTTACATGTATATGAATGAAAGTTTGAATTGTTGATTTCTGCTGTTTATTGTTTTGGTGTACAAAGCTTATGAAATGAGCTTAAAAGTGCTATGACCAAATGGTTCAGTATTTTCGTGTTTAGTTCTGAATTCTTCCATTTACACTGTTAATCGTAACGCAATTTGTTGACTGTTATTTTTGGACTGCTAAAGCAAGGATATGCATAATTATTCTGTGTAAATTTTGAAAGAAAAACTTAAGCTCGAGAGTTGCGTACTTAGAAGTTGTCAGTTAGAAATGTACGTACTCTGATGTTAATTTCCTTAAAAGGAAATATTTTATGCACTTTATATGGAGAACGTTATTTCTTTCAGTACTTGATACTGCAGCAAAATATGTGCTATGGGTACCCATTAGAAATTCCTCAGTGAGGCATGTCTAGTGAATATCTGTCAACACTCAGTTTGGGGGAAAATTACAAGATGAAAGAAAAAAGATTCATTGTATGAAAAAATGTTGTTAAATGTGTTATGCTAGCGAGAGTGGCATTTTGATGTAATTTTATTTATTATTTTGTTACTTTTGTAAAAAAGATTTAAAAATGGTACTAAATAAAAACATAAAAGTACTTTTGACTTTCTTTTCACTGACTTCAATTAGTTCGTTGTAAATGACTCGTGGGGAGGGGGTGGGGTGGAGGTTGCTAATTGGAATAGGATTTGTGTGTGAGTCAGTCAGTCAGTTTGGGTGGGGTGGGGTTGGGGGGTGGAGGGGAGACAAGTAGTCATTTATTAGGGGAAGAATGTCAACTGAACTTGTTAACCATTTTGCAGACCTCCACCTGTCCAGAAAAAATTGTGCTTACTTTAACTTACCAGTTCAATATGACCTTAATTATGTTGTCTGTGCTGTTACAACTTGAAAAACACAGTAATACTGGCGACAGACACAGTGTGAATGGGGATGAGTAAAAAATAATGATTTTCTCCAACTTTCTTTCTGTCTTTGATTTGAGGTTTAAGGGGAATGGGAACACCTTCAGGGGAGGTAACTCATGCAAAAGTATTTTTGTTTCCCATGTCAATAGGGGTCAACTCTTAAAGGAAAGAATTTGCTCCTAAGGAGCAAATTCTTTCCTTTAAGAGTTGACCCCTTTTTCCGTGGGACAGAACTTATAGAAAAGCGTACAGGAAGTCCCGAAAGTTATCTCCCTTAGAAAAATGGCGGAAAAATTTGCTAGGTGTTCCCATTCCCCTTAACGTCCCTGTCAACACAGTATAGGTCATTTTGAAGACCTAGCTTCCATTTTTATTGGACTTTTATTGACATTTAGATGACATCTGAAGCCCAGTTGGCCAATGAAACCTATAGGGTTTATAAGCATGGACGGTGTGACTCGCACCGCTTTGCCTAGGCAAGCTTATATCCTCTAAGCGGTTTACCAGTACTCGTGTGCGGTCGGTTTCCGCTCTGCATCGAAGTATCATGCAGCCCATCTATTTCCCCAAGCCCCGATTGGCGGGGCCACTTCTCCAACTTCATCGGGGAAAGAATTTACTCCCTCTGGGAGCAAATTATGGAAGCAAATTCTTTCATTTTGTTTGTTTGTTTTGGAGTTTAACGGCCCATTCAACACTATTTTAGGTCATTTTTGAGCCGGCCAATTTACCTATCCACACTTTTCCTGGGCAGGCTTTTACGTAAGCGGTTAACCAGTACAGTGCACATTCTTCCGCCAGAAACTGCCCTTCTTGAATCAGCGGAAGGGAGAGAATGACCGTAGAAAAGATTTCATGATCCATCTCCACGAAAGAATGTTGCCGACCCTGGCGGGAATCGAACCCACGTCCTCCTGATCACCAGTCAGACGCGCATCCGACTGAGCCACCGAGGCCGGCAAAATACTTTCATTTAAGAGTAGCCCTTGTTTTGAAAGTGAGTTAAGACTTGGGAAATTATGACACAGTATCCCCCCTCTTGAACAATCGCCGGTGATCTATTCAGGTGCATGACTTGCAGGTGGGAAACCCCTAAAGGGGTACCCCGGCAAACAGTGCAGACCCAGATCAGAATGTGGCATCTGACCAGGGTCTTCACTGTTTGCTAAGAGGATTTTCCATAAAAAATAGAATGAAAAAATAGACCTGACACTCCTTAAACGACAAATGGATTTATTCAACATATAGCAATGGAATAGTCCACCAGTATACAATGGGTCAAAACGGTCATATCCTGCATTGAAGGTTACTATGTTACAGTAAGGATGGAGTTCTGACAACTTTTGTCGTACAATAATACGAAAATCCTACAGTAAGTCTGCAGTCAGTCTGGCCAGGGTCGGTAGATAGCGCAGAGACTACAGAACTGACGCAAACTGTGAAGATTTATCAGACTGGATGGATGCACAGGCTGATCTGAGTATTCGTTGCTGGTACAAGTCTTAAGGAGTTTTGCTACTATGGCACATTTGCCAAAAAAAAAAAAAAAAAAAAATCTCAAGTCATCTTGTCTGCTGGTAACTTTAAAAGTCATTTTTGCAAACAGTAGGAGCAGTCTGATTTGGATCCACACTGTTTGCCTGTATACTCAAGAATATTTTTAAAAAGTTTGCCAAAAAAAAAAAAACAAAAAAAAAACAACAAATCAGCAGGCGACATAAGCATAAGCAGACGACAATTTCAGATTTAGTTTTTCTCGGCATCTTAAGGGCTAACTTAAATCTGTGAGCTCTGTTCTGCCCGGGTTGACCACTAAGCCTACCCATGAAGTCTGGCTAGGTAAACTCGCCGGCTTAGCATTACCTTATTAACCCTTCACATGCCGAGAAAAACTGCATCTAAAATGTCGTCTGCATATGTCATCTGCTAAATCTTCTTGCGATCTTTTTAAACACATTTTCTGCATACAGGCAAACAGTGTGGACCCAGATCAGACTGCTCTACACTGTTTGAAACAATGACTTTGGAAGTAACCCACAGACGAAAAAACACGACAACTGGCGTTATTGGCATTTTACTGAGCCATTAACTCTTATCATGCTGTTCACGACAACCCCTATCTTTGGAAACAGTGTAGATCCAGATCAGATGGCTTCTGAAGAAGCCATCTGATCAGGATCTACACTGTTTTACATAAAGTTTATGGCTTTGTAAGAATAAATTGCATCAAGAAATCTGATTGGTTCAAAGTCAGAAATGGGTGTGGCTAATCTAAAAATTCATCAAGAGAAGGGTTAAACACCAAACAAACTCTGAAATCCTTGACACCAATCTTCCAAGGCATTTTCAACTCCAGCACTGCTCCTGGAACAGCAATCAGCTCCTGTTATCTCAAACTCCAAGGGACTGGGTTTTTGGATCGAGAATATGTGGCAAAATTGAAACATTGCCCAAAATTTGGTGTGTCTGAGGCAGTTTTGTTTGTTTTGTTTGATTTGAGGTTTAACGTCCCCGTCAACACTATAGGTCATTTTGGAGACGTTGTTTCCAATTTTGTGGGAAGTTTTACCCGACACTGAGATGAAATGACATCTTAAGCCCTGTCGCCCAATGAAACCGCCCAATTATAAGCATGAACGGTCCGACTCGCACCGCTTTGCCTGGGCAGGCTTAGATCCTCTAAGCTGTTAACCTCAAATCAAACAAAACAAGTGAAGTTATTTGTATACTCCTCTTTACGTAGAGAAAAGTTGGGTTTTCAAGGGACTTTATTATTTTACTTTCTATTCAAAAACATAGATTGTGAGTGTTCGTTAGAACTGCCTCAGTTCTAACGACCACTTACAATCTACGTTTGGAACACAAGTGAGGAAAATATCACCTATTTTCAACAGAAAAAATGTCATTTTTGGAGCCATAATGAAAATCATTGATTATCCTGCGTCAGTATCTCACCGTCGTCAGTGTCCGTAACATGACTTTCTAAGTGGTTTACCAGTACTCATGTTCGGTCGGTTTTAGCATCGTGCAGGCCATTCTATTTCTCCAAGGCCCGATGGGCGGGAGCGCTATGTTTTCAAATTACGGGAACTTTAACCCATATGTGCCCAGCGGCCCTTTTCTGAGATATTGGCAAACGATGCAGACCCAGGCGTCTGATCTGGGTCTACACTTTTTGCTAAAAGAACATTCATCTTTGTAAAATTTGGTACAAACAAAAACAAACAAGACATCCCTATAATAAGAAATGGGCCACTCCAAACTTACTAGGTGGAAGATTCCATTGTCATATATGGTTTAATGCGGCACGTTTTCCTTTAAGATTTTCCCTCATAAGTCTATTTAAGACAAGTGGACCCCTGTTAAACTCACGAATTAACCTAAAACGCACCTCCAAGAAATCACAAAATTGTACAGGGAATCCCCTCCACACAAAAGAAAGGATATCGACCTTCGTGTATTTGTCCATTTACATGTGCTTGTGGTCTTTAGATCTAAAAGTGCCAAGCGTAACAGAAACATGATATTTTCAAGTACTTTTATGCCTCCGGAATCGAGATTCGGGGGGTGGGGGGGGGGGGGGCATATAGTTTTCTTCGGTCTGTCTATCTGTTTGTCCGTTTGTCCATTTGTCCGTTTGTCTGTCTACCAAAACCTTAACATTGGGCATAATTTTTGAATGGTAATAGATAGAGCTTTCATATTTCACATGTGTATACCTTATCACAAGACTTTTCCAGTGGTACCATAATTTTTGATCTCTTGACCTTGACCTTTGACCTACTTTTTCAAAATTCTTAAAAACATTAACATTGGCCATAACTTTCGATTGGTAAGTGATGGGGCTTTCATATTTCACATGTGCATTCCTTGTCACAAGATCTTTCTAGTGGTACCATAGTTTTTTACCTTGTGACCTTGACCTTTGACATTCTTTTTTCAAATTTTTAAAAACATTAACATATGCGATAACTTTCGATTGGTAAGTGATAGGGCTTTCGTATTCCACATGTGCATTCCTTGTCACAAGGCCTTTCTAGTGGTACCATAATATTTTACCTTGTGACCTTGACTTTGATGGTTGACCTACTTTTTAAAAACTTTTACATTGGCCATAACTTTCGATTGGTAAATGGTTGGCTTTCATATTTCACATGCGCACTCCTTGTCACAAGACCTTTCTAGTGAAACCATAATTTTTGACCTCCTGACCTTGACCTTGACGTTTGACCTACTTTTTAAAAACTTTAACATTGGCCATAACTTTCGATTGGTAAGTCGTAGGGCTTTCATATTTCACATGTCATGAAATTGTTCCAGGGAACAACTTCAAATTGGTTTTATTTATTTATTAATACAACGTTTCGGCCATTATTGGCCTTTATCAAGTGTAATAAACAAGTTGACAGGTATTTCACATGTGCATTTCTTGTCACAAAACCTTTCTAGTGGTACCATAGTTTTTTATCTCGTGACCTTGACCTTGACGTTTGACCTACTTTTAAAAACTTTAATATAGTCCATAACTTTTGATTGGTAAGTGATTTGGCTTTCATAGTGCACATGTACATTCATTTTTTACAAGACCTTTCCAGTGGTACCATAATTTTTGACCTCGTGACCTTGATGTTTGACCTACTTTTTAAAAACTTTAACATTGGCCTTAATTTTCAATCGGTAAGTGATAGGGCTTTCATATTTCACATGTGCATTCTATGTCACAAGACCTTTTCAACAATCCCATAATTTTTGACCTTGTGACCTTGACCTACTTTTTAAGACTTGAACATTGGCCATAGCTTTCGATTGCTTAGTGATACTGCTTTCATATTTAACATGCGCTGTCCGAGGGCATCAGTATTTCACAAACACATCTTGTTTTTAGATTATTTTTTTCAGTGCCATTTGAAGGGAATAAAGAATTCACTTAAAATGAAGACGATTTTCACGAAATGCTCTGGAAAATAAGAAGATTAATTGAAAATGTCGCTTACTGTAGCCTAGGTTGCGAGCTATAGAGAAGGTTACCACTTTCCAGTGCACAAATCACGCGAGAGTTCCTATGTACATGTATTATGAATAAATCTTATACAACTATTTTAGAATTGGTTAACCCTTATCTTGCGGTTCACAGCAACCCCTATCTATGCAAACAGTGTAGATCCAGATCAGATGGTTTCTGATCAGGATCTACACTGTTTGGCATTCAGTTTATGAATTTGTAGCAGTAAATTACATTAAGTTATTTGATTGGTTGATAGACAGAAATGGGTGTGGCTTAAATGAATATTCAGCAAGAGGAGGGTTAATATGAGTGGTCATTTATAAGGAGTTGATTCTGTATGGGGAGGGGGTGGTTGGATATGCCACCGTCACCGAAATCGCGGATCAACGTGCTCAAATTCACCATTTAATTCTATACTTCACAAATGCTCAGGCTTTCACCTTCCGGTCTCGGTAGCTCAGTCAGATGCGCGTCTGCCTGGCGATCAGGAGGTCGGTGCTCGATATCTGCCGGGGTCGGCAACATTCTTCGAGGTCATTATCTCCCTTCCACTGATTGTCAGTTTCTGGCGAAAGACGGCATTGTACTGGTTAACTGCGTATGTGTTAGTCTTCCCAGGCAGTGTAGTGATGTTAATTGATCGGCTCGATGTTACGTAAATAGTATTGACTAGGCCGTTTTACTCCAAAACAAAATAAAATAACATACGAAAAAAGCAAATTACTATATGAGACCCCTATCTGACCAACCCGGTCACTGCAAAGTACGTTTTGTAACTTAAGTAAAATTCCTATATAAAGACCACCTTTGGGACTGTTCAAAAGTGGTCTTTAAGACCACTATCGAACAATCCGAAATGTGGTCCCTGACCAGAGAACAGTGTATGCAGAAGAGACAAAGAAAGAATAACTGCAACCTACTATATACGCCTCTTAAAACAGATTTAGTCTTAATTTTAGGTTGTCTTAATAATGGAATTTTACTGCATGTCATATCATGAACGTATGTACTATATTCAAATTGCTGAGTATAAGTTTTAGGAAGTTGTATTAATCATTATAATTATTTCATACTGAAAACGGATGCCCGCATTTTAGGCAAAGTCATGAAAATAAGACACCTGACCAATAACAACCCGCATATGACACATTGAAACGCCCACATCATAGCCCTGGAGCTAAGATGCCACAACAAGTGCATCTGAAAATGTCGTCTGTTTATGTCGTCTGCTGAATAGCGTAGCAAAATTTTCAAACATATTTTTGCATAAAGGCAAACAGTGTGGACCTTGATCAGATTGCTCTTGAAGGAACACTCTGATCTGGGTCCACACTGTTTCAAAAATGACTTTAAAGTTACCAACAGACGATAAAGCAGACGACAATTGTTGTGATTGGCATTTTATGGGTTAAAGGGTGTCTGATTTGTTGTAATCATTACAGTCGAACTTCAATGGCTCGAATACCTTTGGGACCTCGAAAATCTGTTCGAGACAGGGGTAGTTCGAGCCACTGAGGTTACTGTTAGGAGGCATAACTAGATACTTTTAGACATCTTTTGGTGTTCGATAATGAATATGTATGCTGTGTGTACTCATTAGAATCGCCTCATCGAGGCGATTCTAATGAGTACACACAGCATACATTTGCAAGATAAAAGTCTAAGACTAAAATCTCCTTAATTATCCCCACTATTTCTTATGTAGAGGATTTCGCTAGGGGCTCAAGAATGGGTTCGACGCATCCATGGTAAACGATCCATCGATTCGGTGTTCGAGCCATCGAAGTTCTACTGTATATGTTTTACTAAAAATCGTGTAATTTTAACAAGCTGTGTAGTTCCTGACCAGACTCCGCATTCTGCGGCGTCTGATCAGGATCTCCATTGTCTGCAAGGTGTCCATACTTTTGTGATATTAGGCACTGATGAGGCCTTACTAGCCAAAACTAGTAAGCCTGGTCCAGAAAAAAAAAAGTGTTCATTTCACAATTAACAGTAATTAGCATGCTTCCTAAAACTTGAACAGGCTCAATAAGCATGTGCTCACGGTGCCATGTGTGCATTGTAAAGCGCGACCAGCGAAGACTCAAATCAGCCTGCGCATACGCGCAATCTTATCAGTATCTTCAGATGTCGCGCTCGTTATCTGTGGACACGAAATGTACACGTGAAGATGCAGACGCGGATGCCAAGATTGTATCTTGATACCAATTCAAACAATGTAAATCCAGATGAGAAGAGTCATAATGTGCTGTCACATCTGGATTTACACCGTTTGCCAGCCTGTTATAGTTTTTGACGTGCTATGGCAACAAGGGCGTGTCCGCATACAGTGGTGGATGACGGTCCGTTATCCAAAATCGGGGATGTATGGGATATGCTCATATGCACACAACCGGGAAAAGTAACATTGCCTTGGAAATCCTTGCCCCATATCTGAATAGGGTCTACTTATGAAGGTAAAATCCCCACTTTGGAATACAGTAAAATTCACACATTAAAACTACATTTGTGATTGTTCAAAAGTGGTCTATAATTAGGAGACACTGCAGAAAACACAAAAAATAACTGAAGCCTCCTCAATAAGTTTTTAAATTCCAATTTAGTCTTAACTTTAGTTAATAGCGGACTTTTATGGTATATGTTAGGGCAATTTTATGGGCATTCGGGCAGTTCTTGGATCGATTGTAAAAGGAACCAAAGTACTAAATAAACAGTAGCTTTCCGTTGCTGATGTCCACATGACGATAACTGAATTGTAACGGTCGATTCTTGTCGTTGTGAAGAAAGCTTGTAAAACATCTACACTGAGACCCACGTCGATTGAGGCTTGGAGAAATACTGCATTGTATTTCCACGCGGAGCTGTAACTGACCACACAGGCAGAGTGTCGTGAGTCGGACTGTCCAATACATATTGGTATCGTTGGGCGGCAGGGCTTGAGAAGTCATTTCATCTCAATGTCCGGTAAAAGTCCCACAAAATGGGAAGCAACATCTCCAAAATGAGCCAAATAGTGTTGACGGGTACGTTAAACTTTAATTTAAACAAACAAAACATCGACATGGCTCATGAGCTAGGACATTGGCAATCAATGTAGACCCAGATCAGAATATCTACACTGGTTGCTTTAAGGGGAATGGATACACCATCAGGGGCGGCAACTCCTTCAAAAGTAGTTTTGTCTCCCATGTCAATAGAGATCAACTCTTAAGGAAAGAATTTGCTCCTGAGGAGCAAATTCTTTCCTTTAAGAGTAGACCCCTTTTTCAGTGGGACCAAGCTTACAGAAAAGCGAACAGGAAGTCCCAAAAGTTGTCTCCCTTTGAAAATGGCGAAAAAAAAAAACAACAAAAAAAAAACTATCAGGTGTTCCCATTTCCGTGCAAGAATTTAAGGGTTATAAACGAAACAGTCTATTTTCCCGTTCAGGATCATCTCAGAGAAAATCGGCCCACCCATGCTTTCAGTGCTTTGATTCCCTAAAGGTGTGTATTGTGTACTAAATACAGTAAAATTTCGGTACCTTGAACATGGATGCCTCGTTTACCATCACTAATTCGAACGAGGTGATTCTAATGCACACTGCGGCTGCGGTGAAGACAGATTACTGCCTCGAAGACAGATAGCACAAAAGGCTTCGAAGAAAGGGTAGGTGAAGTTTTTTCGTTTGTATAAATCGAGAAGACAATCTGTTGACTTTTGTTGCTATTGGAGAAGAAACTAAATGCCCGGAGATACCGCAGCAACATTCTGACTATATTTCAAAACCAGATAAGGCTTTTCCAGATAGTTGAAAATAATTTTTAAAGAAAATCGTATGAAATTTTGATTTCGGCGTCAAAAGGTGCTCGAATTATCGAATCACAACACCGAGTAACAAAAACAGACTTTTTGGTAAAGAACTAACAATATCCCTTATTGCTCAGTCGGATGCCCGTGCGACTGGTGATCAGGAGGCCACGGGTTCGACCCGCCTGGTCGGCAACATTGGATCATGCAATCTTGTCTATGTACTGTCATTCTTTCCCTTCCTCTGTATGACTCCAGAAGGCTAATGTCAGTTTCCGGCGAAAGAATGTGCGCTGGTTCACAGTAATGGTTCACAGGACAGGTTTGGTAAGGTACACTGAGCCGCGCTATCCCAGCCAGCAAAGAATGCCGGGCCAACGTTGGGCCGATAGCGGTACGACGTGGTAACGTCGTGCCGCTATCGGCCCGACGTTGGCCCGTGGTTTGTGCTGGCAGGGATATGACCTTAACAGTGTTTATCGGGCGATTTACCCTTATTCACTCCACCCCACACACCACATTTAGCCTTACCTAACATTATGGTTAACCCTAAATGACTAGATAAATTGATTGATTGATTGATTGATTGGCACGTCAACCCTTGCGGATCATTTGGTATCTTCTCCCAGGGAAAGGGAGAATAGATATACACTGAGAAAAAAAAATAGTCATGCCGACTAAGGAACCTAGTCAATATGATTGTCCAAAAAAGCACTATGCAAAATAGTCGATGTGACTAGGAAGACCTAGTCAAGCATTTTGACTAGAAAAAACTAGTCAACTTGACTAGCTTTACTTAGCCTAGTACATTTGACTAGCTTCATCTAGTCAAAGTTCACTAGTTTAAGCTAGTCATATGTACTAGCTTAATAGTCAAATGTACTGGTGTGACTGTCAAAAGTACTAGCAAGCATGGTCAGGATTACTAGATTCTTAGTACTGATTACTAAGTGCTTTAGTCGTAGATTACTAGATTCTTAGTACTGATTACTAGTACTCAAAACACATATGGAAAAACATGCTGTGTAAAGGTGCCTTTAGGAAGATAAGAGAAGAAATAAAAGAATATTTCTTACCTGCAAAGTTATATTTTCATATTGCAGAAAAGAAAATCCCCATTATTTATGCTTGGATTCACGGAAATGTCGACTTTAGAGCTTCTGGACGTATATTTGTATGTTGACATTGTTGTTGTTGTTGTTGTTTATCTTGTAAACATTATAACGCTGCTTATAACCACTAGGTGCTTAAGAAATAAAAGAATATTTCTTACCTGCAGAGTTACAAACAATAAGAACAAAGTGCTCAAGGTGAGTACAACAACCCACTGTATGTTGGGTGAAATAATATCAGAATCAACCCACTGTATGTTGGAGCATGTTCTCCTAAACGTTAAGATGGCGTCTGGAACGCTTCCTCTGCACATTCTGCAAGCTGTCAATCAACATTCGGCGGGAAAACTGTCTAGACACCCTAGTCATACTGACTAGAAAGGGTAGTCATACTGACCAGATGCCCTGTCAACGATTATTGATTTACGCTTACTAGAGAGACTAGTTAAATTGACTAAGAATGCTCAGTCAACCTACAGACGACTAGGTGACCCTTTGTGTTTACTAGGTAAACTAGTCGAATGTACTAGTTATTTTTTTCAGCGTAGAAGAGATAGTACAGGATATGAAAGTGAGTGACAAGGGAGAAAGAGGAAAATGAATGTAAGTGAAGAAAACAGAAGAAATAAAAATATGCACCATTTACCTGCTTCAAGGTTAGCAGACCCTGTCCAACTGTAATCCGATGTCAGTTGGACGCCCTAGTGACGTAATATACACGGCACCTTCGCCTCACCCAACCCCCGCACCCCCCAAACCCCCTCAGTGGCTAGAACCACACTTATCTATAACATAAAGTTGTTCAGGTTTGTTCGGCTGAATGGGGATAACACGCCCTTTGCTATAATCGTAGTTAATTCTTTTACGGCCCGAACAGTGGCATTTTTCTGATGAAAGTTTATATTTTTCTTATTTCTACTTCAAGCATATATATATATTGTCGGTGCCGACGAACACAATCGCTTAAAATAAATAAAATAATATAACACCAAGAAAATATTTTCTTTATGAAAAGGTACTTCTTTGGAGGTAATGTAATGACTACGATACAGAACTGTTCATTTTTTCTTGGTCAGACAAGGG
This sequence comes from Lucinisca nassula, assembly GCA_963580285.1. Lineage (NCBI taxonomy): Eukaryota > Metazoa > Mollusca > Bivalvia > Lucinida > Lucinidae > Lucinisca > Lucinisca nassula. Next base: position 21,949,949 of record OY757012.1, read on the forward strand.
TAAGGACCGTAACTAATGTTGGTAGAACTTGTTGCCCAACCCCATTGCTCGATATAGTGAGGCAATTAAATATGTTTATACCACTAGCTAGGTTCGGCCAGTTAGTCCTCATCAGTGACTTTTTATACAGTGGGGGTTTTCAAAAGTGTTAAATAATATATATGCTTGTTTACGTGATGACAAACTTTAAACTTTGGAAATAAAGTTTTCTGTTATACCAGTAGTCATGACTGAGTCACTAGTGAGTCTGAATCAGACTATTGTTTAAATACCATAAAATAACCTTGATTTTTAAAGTCCGACCATATATGCGTATTTTAGCCCTTTGCTAAATAAATTTCCTGCTACAAAATGAGCTGGCAGGCAGTATTTCTTTACCTGATAGGTCATAGTGGCAACGCATGTTCCGCCTACTACACTATGTTGTTATTTTAACCCATTGTATACTAGTGAACTATTCCATTGCTATAGGGCTTCTCCAGACTTTCGGAGGAGTCTTTAAACTGAGGTCCCGTCCCCGTATGACCTTAGCTGTTGGTGGGACGTAAAACTCAAACTCTCTCACTCTCTCTTCCATTGCTATATGTTGGACAAGTCCATTTGTCATATAAAGGGTGTCAGGCCTGTAGTTTCATTTTTATTCTATTTTTGACGGAAAATTCTGTTAGAAAATAGTGCTGGCCCTGATCAGACGCCGCATATTGCGGCGTCTGATCTGGGCCTGCACTGTTTGTCAAGGAACCCCCTTTAGGGGTTTCCCACCTACAATGGGTTTAATTTAAACATGATATCCATGATGAGCCTCAATCGCTCACCTGCGTCAAGATGTACTACCATGGGATTTTTTTATCTGCCCTTTTGTTACATGGAGCAGAATCATGTTAGAGAGTTTTATAAAACTAAAGTTGATTTATAAAATCAAGTTTCTATGTCATTACATTTCTACTTGCGGTACTGGACCGCGTTACTCCACTTCCGCTGTTCGTTCGCTGCATAAAATAGTCCAAAGGAACTCTTACAAACTAATTTTGCAGGCACGGAACGTGTTTCAAAATATTTCATTTTTCGAGACTTTACACGGATTGAATATAAATTGGCTCAAAAAGACATATTCTGAACAGAAAACAATACCCTAGGACTATTTTCCTACGCGCTTTCCGATGGTATTTATGTTTATTCTTTTATCCCTGAGTTTCTGAACAGGACTCTTCTCGCTTTAAATATATTCTTACAGAAAGAGATTTCTGATTAGTTCACTCACATGATGGCAATTAAACAGTGAACATGATACGTGCTAGCTACGTGCCGTAGGTTTTACAAGGTTTGCATTGATACAGTGTATTTCTACCTCGGCATCTGCACCGGTCTACAGGAATAAAAAGGGTTAGCTCGCTTCTCTGTGATTATCAGTAACCGACAAAACAACCCATAACTGACCGACATCAAACGCAGTTATTCACCTGCTTTTGAGAGCTCTAATTACAAAATAATTTTGAAAGCTGTGCGTTTTACATCAAGTTCCGTACTTTTAGCAAATAGTGAAGACACCGATCAGACGCTACATTCTGTGACCTCTAATCTGTCTTAACTGTTTCCGAATGTCCCAGTATTGAAACAATTGGCATTTTTGGGTTAATGTTTTTATTTGGAATAAACGTATGCTAATTCGCCTTGGGTAGTCAAAGTTCGCTAAACGCGGCGTCTGATCAGGGTTATAATGTCTAAATCAAATGGTTTAAAAATGATATTTTTTTATTTTCTTCCAAGTTATTCTCCTTTTTATGTCCCGACGCCGAAGGAACAAGCTCCAAGCGGCTGCACAACGTATGTGCATCGGCGTATCAACCCAACGTTGATGCGACGTTGCTAAGACGTAATGTGCCCGCTAGGAGAACTTCTCTGTAAGATTATTAGCAGACGGACCAGCACAGAATGTACTGAGCTAATTTAGAAAACATGAAGAAATTAGCAGACAAGTTAATCTTTCTCTCTGTCTTCCTTTTTTTTCTTCGTGGGGGTAGTTGGGTGAGGCACAGGTGATGTGTATCTTGTGTCACTGGGGAGTCCAGCTGATACTGACTTACATTTGGGCAAAGCCTGCTCTCCTTGCAGCAGGTGACGGTAGATGGTGAGTGTTGATATTTCTTCTGTTTCTACACTTCCATTCACTCTGTCCCTCACTTTCATCTCCTCTGCTCTCTCTTCTATCTCTTTCCCCCCTTTCTCTTGGAGAATACAAAATGATCCACAAGGGTTGACCTGTCGTTTTAAACTCAAAAAACCGATGAATCATTTTTATTTTCTTCGTCGAATTTTTTAACCCTCACAACATGTCTAGATAACTGCTTGATCTACGACTGGCATTGTTACCATAATATTTATTCCTCATAAATCAACTTTCCTCAATACTTTCAGTACTTTGATTTTGTACCAAGTCACTTGCTTCAGAGGACATGTTCGTTCTTATTTTCTATTCCAAGCTATAGCAGCCACCTTGTTTAGTAGAGTGGAACCAGTGGAACGGAACCAGTTTAGCAATTTGGTACAGTGCCACGAGAGGAACCTTTGAAATCGAATCATGGGCTTTAGAAAAGATGTCATTTGAAGATATTTTTTTTTTTTTTTTTTTTTTTTGTTGTTTTTGTTTTTTGGGGTTTTGTTTACCCTGGCGTCCATTTTTCAGTGGAGTGGAGCCATTTAAGCAATTTCATTTCTATGAAGTTGTTTTGCAATTGAAACTGAGTCAATGGCTAAAGGTGACATGTCATTCGAAGAATTTATTTTTATTTCTAGCTGTTCAGCAGAGATGATTTGTTTGTTTGTTTGAGGTTTAATGTCCCCGTCAACACTGTAAAGATCATTTTGGAGACGTTGCAGCCAATTTTGCGGGACCTTTACCCGACAATGAGATTAAATGACATCTTCTCAAGCCCTGTCGCCCAATGAAACCACCAGGGTTTATTAGCATGGACGGTCCGCCTTGCACCGCGGTTCCTGGACAGGCTTAGATCCTCTAAGCGATTTATAGTACTAGTGTGCGGGCCAGATTCAGCTCAGCGTAGAAGCATCATGCAGCCCATATATTTCTTCAAGCCCCTATGGGCGGGGCATTTTAGCGATTTCAATGCAGGGACATAAAAAAGAAACATTTCTGTGATACTATTTTAGAACCGAGACATCAGTTTGTCATAAAGATGTCATTTTGAGGGTATTTCTATTTTTAGTTTTGGTGACCATCTTGTTTAGTGGAATGAAACTATTTTAGCAATTTTAAAGACAATTATAAAGAAGCTTTATTTAACGTCGCATACCGGATGCAAATAACATGAGCTCTGTAGAGCTTTTATTGCGACAAACAAAGTATCCAATAACAAATACCTATATATACCTGCCTTCATTTATCCTGATGATATGAGCGTCAGCGAAGCGAGCACCTATAATACCATGTTTCACACCTTTGGTATGGCATGGCCGGGGATCGAACGCCCACCTCCCGATACCGAAGCGGACGCTCTACCACTGAACTATCGGGGCCGGTTAATTTTGCTGCAGGGTCATCGGAGAGCAACACTTTTAAGAAATTATTTTGAAATTGAGCCAATGACTTGAGAGAAAATTTTGTTCGATTTTTTTCTTAGTTTTAGCTCTGGCGGCCAAGATGGCCGCCAGAGTTAAAACTAAGACAATAATCGAACAAATGGAACACTTCAGCAATATCTATGTATAGGGCCATGTGGCATCATGGGACAGATTCGCATTTGAGGGTTGACCTTTTTCAAACTATTATAGTAGTAGAGTCAATAATGGAATGCTGCTCACAGAATTGTGATATGTGGATATTTTTTGCCAATGTGAGCTTGTTTGCTGAGAATCTGTACTTTTATAAAATGGAATACGAAACTGTCACTCCAGCTGCCTGGATGCTGTGAAAAGTCAAGGTGCATCGGCATATGTGAATTCAAGAGAGTAGGTTTGGCACTAAACGTGGCTGTTTTTTCAAAGAGGATTCCTGAAAAAGTTTACTGGTCGTGGAATACTTTTCTGTTTATTTCTTTGCATGTGACTGAGTGTACAGGACATTTCATGCGAAGTAATAGACATTTCATGCGAAGTAACAGAATCTGTCAAAGTGAGGTAGACTCATGCTTTTTTATGCGTAAAATAGTGGTTGGGGTAAGTAGAATGGTGTTGCTGTCAGCCTATGCAAAAATGCTACTTTGGTATTCTGTTTTGATTTTGTGCATGTGTGGAGCACTTTGGAACCAAACAGAAGTTATGGCATTCTCAAGGAGTTGTGGATAACGATTCAAAAACTTACTGTGGCACGGACAAAAAAGTGATGCGATTAACTGTCTCTTGATGCCTGAGAGGAATATTTCTGTGAAATATTATCATTATTTTTTGTTTGTTTGTTTAGATTTATTTTTCTTCTATTTTTAGCTCTGGTGGCCACCTTGTTCAGTGGAGCGGAACCATTTAAGCAATTTTGGTGCAGGGTAATGAGAGGAATATTTCTGTTGAATTAGTTCTGAAATCGAGCCATGGGCTTGAAAGGTGATCTCGTTTAAGAGAGTTTCCTATATAATTTAGGTCTGGCGGAGAGGAACCATTTGATCGATTTGGGTGCGGTGCCAAAAGAGAAACATTTGAAATTGGCCGAGTGGGTTAGAAGATGTCACTGTAAGGCAACAGACACACAACACTTACAATAGCTCATCTTGTCAGGGAAGCTAATCAAATCACTGAGAGTACTGGTGGGTCGATCGTCTCTGAGTGTAGGCTGGGAAAATAGTTCTGGGCTGTTCGCTTAACCCTTACATTCCGTTTTTTAAGCACAAAGTGTAGACCTTATATAATTAGGTGCTGCGGCGTCTGATCTGGGTTTACACTGTTTGTCAAGCCCAACCCATGATTCCAGCCCAGAGAGAGAGAGATAAGGAAAATTATACACAAGCATGGCAAATTAACTTTTTGAGTGCTAGAGAATCAGCTCAGGGAGCAAATTTTCGAGTTTTTTTTGTTTTTGTTTTGGTTATACGGCTCATCCAAGATTATCTCTCTTTTTCGAGTCAATCGTTAATCAGAGATGGGTCAGAGTTTGTCCCAGGTTAACCACCCTAATAATAATAATGATAATAATAATAATAGTAATAATAAGAAGAAGAATATAAGAAGAAATGAAAATAATAATAATAATAATGTTGATGATAAATTCAACCATAAAAAAATGAAATAATATACGTAGTTGGCATCAGTATTGAGAATGACTAAGCGTACATATGTAAGTTGATTAAGGATGCAATGGGTCTGTGGGTTTGGCTTGACATTTATTTGGCATCGAGATTGATCAGCCGTTTCAAAGAAAAATGTTGTCTAATATTCTTATCCTTTTTGCCATTGATTACTAATTTACTGACTGATTGCAGAATGAACCCACTGACGGACGGATGTTCGGACGGACAGATGCAATGACGGACGTACAGACAGACAGATGCAAGGACGGACGATCGTCCGTTCCAACGAACGGGCATTTATGTGGCTAAATTTCTTTTTATGGGGCAAGCCACGTCAAAGAGATTTCAGACGCATAAGTATACGAAATAATGGAATAAACCGCATTGGCAAACTGTCCAAATTTTTGGACCCCTGAAAATCGGTTTGTACGTACGAAACGAACGGACGAAAAGGGGGACTGGCAAAAATCTGACTAGTATACTATGTTAAAGAGAGAGAAAGTAATATCTTGACCAATTAACCCTTTTTGTACCGGAAACCACAAAACGGGTAACAGGCAAAAAGTGCAGGTCCAGATCAGACGCCGCAGAACGCGGCGTCTGATCAGGGCCTACATTGTTTGCAGAAAGTTCAGTCATTTTTTTTTCAAATAAAATTTGAAGAAATCACAGCCTGACACTACTGAATTTTAACACGGACTTCTGCCATGTATAAGGGGGAAGATACCATTTGGTACAAAAAGGGTTAAAATTTGTCATTTGTCTACTTATGAAGCAGGACATTTAATGCTACTGTTTCAAGAATTATGAATGAAAACTGACCTATATGACACACGCTTTTTTATCGGCTGACCGTAAAAAAACCCCTAAAGATTATGACTTAAACTATCATCGGCGACAGTGTAGCTCAGGGTCTTAACTGTGATAGCGCCAAACAAAATTAGCAGACGAGTTGGTATCATTATTAGAGCAAATCAGGCTTGGTACTAGGCAAACGATTCACATGAAATGTCAATCCTATTTTTTTCTGAAAAAAAAAAATGAAAATAAAAATGTTACTTAACTGTAAAGTCATTTAGAAAACACGCCTATTCACCTTATTTGCATTATCTGCTGGTTCCTAGTCTGAAGATAATAAGTGTTGGAAAAACAGGTAACCACACCCCCTGACCTTGAAAGGTCAGGGGGGTCCCTGACCTTGAAAGGTCAGGGGGGTCTGGTTACCTGTTTTTCCATTATTGACAATGTGCAAGCTGGGAGCCAGCAAATAATGCAAATATGGTGAATACAAATACATTGTAAACTTTATCGCCGAAAAAAACGAAAATTTTAAGATGAAAAATTGTGATATTTTTTTTATTTCTGCTCAAAATATAGATTGTGAGTACTCGTTAGAGCCGCCTCATCGAGGCGGTTCTAACGAGTACCCACAATCTATATTTTAGAGCAGAAATAAGAAAAATAAAGTTTACCCCTGTAAACCCGAGTTTTACTATATAAAAGTGGGGTTCAAGGGGGTCTAATTATATAGGTGTGTTTTCAGACTTAGCTGTACTTATAGACAGCAGATTGAGCTCATCGCGGATTCGTCAGACCGTACGCCCCCGCAAACCAATTCCGTAACCCTGGTTCCTAGCATGCAGTCGTTCCGAAAAGCGACTTAATAGAAAAGTAACAAACAAAAAAGAATAAAAAGAACATAGCCTGTTTGAAATCATTAAAATTGATTAAACCTTTTTCATATTTTTTTCAATTAGGCCTAATATCAGGTTTTCTCGCATTTTTTCCCGTGCACTCGGTATTATTCAGAAATATGAACAGGAAACCAAGCAAACCAATACTTTCGTTCAGTCGATTGAAATCAGTTGTTTATTAAATCATGAGATCATAGGAGTGCTATATAAAAAATCACAATAATAACCGGTAATTTTGTTATGTGAGTATCGCAGACCAGCATGTTCAGTTTCATAAACAATCAACGCACAGCATTGCCGCCTTCGTCTGTGACGGCTTGAAGAAATAGATGGGCTGCATGATGCTTCCACGCAGAGCTGAAACCAACCGCACGTGAGAGTACCCGTAAACCGCTTAGAGGTTCTACGCATGCCCAGGAAAAGTGGTGCGAGTAGGACCGTCCATGCATATAAACCCTATTGGTTTCATTGGGCGACAGGGCTTGAGGTGTCATTTCATCTCAATGTCGGGTAAAAGTCCCACAGACTTGGATATGACCGAGACGTTAAATCCCAAATCAAACAAACAAACAAATGGGTTAATGATCAACGTTTGGGGATAGACACAGTGTTGAGTTAGGGTGCCGATGCAGTGTCGAGTAATACTACTACTACCCCTTCTACTACTACTACTACTACTACTACTACTACTACTGCTACTACTTCTACTACTACTACTACTTCTTCTACTACTACTACTACTACTACTACTACTACTACTACTACTACTACTACTACTACTACTACTACTACTACTACTGCTACTACTTCTACTACTACTACTACTACTACTACTACTACTACTACTACTACTACTACTACTACTACTACTACTACTACTACTGCTTCTACTACTACTACTACTACTACTACTACTACTACTACTACTACTACTACTAATAATAATAATTATAATAATAATAGCGCACTGACAACACTGGTTGGTCAATTGACTCTGATATTGACATGGACGGGGACTGAGACTCGTCCGACTCTTCAATTCCTGTACTGCAAGCAAACAATGTAGACCCTGATCAGACGCCACATTCTGCGGCGTCTGATCTGGGTTAACTCTGTTGACCATACGGTGTACACGAGCCCAGGCCAGATTTTACAGTTAACCAACCCTAATAAGTTATTTTTTACTCCCGACATAGACTATAACCTTCCACACCATGACGTGCGCAGAGAAGACATCGATCTGACTTGCGAATGCGCAGGTTGATCTGAGTCTTGGCTCTTCGCATGTTAGAAGAGATATATTCGCTTGGCTCAGCAAAAAAAAAATTCCAATAGTCAGTCTGTGACTAACATTAAAGTACAACTATTATTTCTTTAAAACGATCTGATGACTAAGAGAAATGTCACATTGCATCTTTCTCGAACTGCTTACGAGAAGTGCGTGCAATGTATACATATATACCTTTGATAATCGCACTGCTTAACCCTTTTAGTACCAAATGGAATCTTCTATGGGGTGCCGTTTTACTATTTAATCCATATTTATAGATATCCATAATTCCAAATAATGAATATTAATAAATCAAAATATGGATATCCATTATTCCGCGGATTTATGGATATCCATAAATCGAATTATCCATAAATCGAAATATGGATATCTATAAAACCGGACTGAATTAATGATATCCATATTTCGAATTATGGATATCCATACTTCATCGTAAAAGCTTTTGGTTTCACTCATTATTTATTGAATTTATTTGCAAAGACGATTATGGATAACCATAAATCGAATTATTGATATGCATAACTGGACCGAATTATGGATATCCATAATTCGAATTAATGATATACATATTTCGAATTATGAATACCCATAACAAATATTGATATCCATCAATAAATTTGGATATCCATAATTCGAATAAATATTTATGGATATCTATAAATAGGGAATAAATAGTAAAAAGGTCCCATAACCTTCCTCCTTATATAAAGCAGGAGTCCATTTCAAAATTTAGGGGTATCAAATTGTGTTTTCTTCTAACATTATTTGGTGAATGGCTGAACTTTTTGCAAACTGTGTAGGTGCTGATCAGACGCCGCGTTCTACTGCGTCTGCTCTGGGCCTGCACTGTTTGCAAGGGTACCCGTTTTGGGGTTTCTGGTATGAAATGGGTCCAAAGCGAATTAAAATGGAACTATTATTTCCCTTATGGCCCCGCCCATCGGGGCTTGGGCTGCATGGTGCTTCCACACAGAGTTGAAACCGACTGGTAAACCACATAAAATCCAAAATGTCCTAAGCAGTGTCGACGGGAACGGTAAATCTCAATTCAAACAATCGTCCCCTCCAATCGGGGCTTGGAGAAATAGATTGGGCTGCATGTTGCTTCCACACAGAGCTGAAACTGACAACACATGAGTACTGGTAAACCGCTTATAAGGCCTAAGCCTGCCCAGGCAAAGTGCTGTGGGTCAGACCGTCCAGTGCATATAGAGACGTCTTTTGGTTTCATTGGGCGGCAAGGCTTGAGAAGTCATTTCATCTCAATGTCGGGTAGAAGTCCCACAAAATTGGAAGCAGCGTCTCCAAAATGACATAAATAGTGTTGACGGGACGTTAAACCTCAATTCAAACAAACAAAATCAATTCAAACAAAATTATTTCCCTTATTTGTCTGCGCTGGGAATAGTCCACAGCGGAATGGGATAAGAAAAGGGATGAAATAGAAAAAAAATACAGAGAATTCAGCTATTAAGACCACCTAAAATTAAGACTAATTCGACTTTAAAAAGCTTAATTAGCAGTTTGCAGTTATTCTTTCTTTATGTTTTCTGCGTACTATGTCCTGTGGTCATAGACCACCATTGGGACTGTTCAAAAGTGGTCTTACAGACCACTTTTGAACAGTCCCAAAGTTGGTCTTATTATATAGGAATTTTACTGTATATTAATTTGCAAATGTTGGAGAGAAGTGTTTTCTTTATTGTCTCAAAAATGACAATAATAAATAGCACTGAAATCTGTGATAAAATGCAAACATACTCGTATATATATCATATACACCGCCACCCTCGCCCATTGGGGCTTGAAGAAATAGATGGGCTGCATGATGCTTCCACGCAGAGCTGAAACCGGCCCCCACACGAGTACTGGTAAACCGCTTAGAGGATTTTAGCCTGCCCAAGCCAAGCGGTGCAAGTCGGCCCGGCCCGTCCATGCTTATAAACCCTATTGGTTTCATTGGGCGGCAGGGCTTGAGATGTCATTTCATCTCAATGTCGGGTCAAAGTCCCACAGAATTGGAAGCAACGTCTCCAAAAATGACCTTTACAGTGTTGACGGGGACGTTTAACCTCAAAGCAAAGAAAATGCATCCCGTTTCATAAAGCCTAAACTTGATTGATGTACTGCAATACACTGTCAGTATAGGCATTTGTCTGGCGTTTAACGGCCCAGTCAACAATTTGGTCATATCGAGCCAGTCAGTTTACCCAACCACACTTTTATTCCCAGGCTATTAACCAGTACAGCGCACACCTGAAAGAGAATTACCATAGAAAAGAGTTCATGATCAAAAGAATGTTGCCGAACAGGTAAGTATCGAACCCGCGACCTTTCCACCCCCCCCCCCCGCCCCCCGATCAGACGCGCATTCGACTGAGCTACCGAGGCTGGCCGACGTGCGTATAAAATGTCATTCAGCTCAGTATATATAGGCAGTCTACAGTTAAACCTGTCACAGTGGTCACCTGTATTAACCCTTGTCCTGCTGAATATTCATATATGCCACACCCACTACAGATTATCAACCAATCAGATTACTTGATGCAAATTATTACAACAAATTCACAATCTGAATGACAAACAGTGTAGATCCTGATCAGATGGCTTCTTCAGAAGCCATCTGATCTGGATCTACATTGTTTCAAAGAAAAGGCATATCCGGGCTCAGCAGAACAAGGGTTAAGCATGCAACCTGTCGTAAGCAAGCAGCTTTCAGTTCCGGTAAAAGACAAATGCATTATAATACTCCTGTATTACGCAAACACCCGTCATTCTGATTATCCCAATGGTACTTTGACTGTATTAAGTTTAAAAGTAGGTGGCTAAAATGTGAAAGTAAAAAACAGCAGGCATCAAGGGTAATAGATATACCTGCCATATTTCACACCCCTCCCAAACTCCACCTCCTCCACCACCCAAAGATTTACAAGGGCCCCAATTAGGCTTGCTTAATATATGTTTGACTGTTGAAATTTAAAAGTAGATGGCTAAAATATGAAAGTAAAAGACAGGAGGCATTAAAGGGGAATAGATATTTCCACCCCCACCCCTCAAAAGCCCACACCTAAGGATTTACAAGGGTCCCAATTGTGCTTGCTTAATACAGGTTCTACTGTATTTATTAAGTTAAATGTATGTGGCTAAAATGTGAAAGTCAAAGACAGGAAACATCAAAGAGTCATATTCCCCACCCACTCCCAAAACCCCCACCCAGAGATTTACAATGGCCCAAATTGTGCTTGCTTAATACATGGTTGACTATTTATCAAGGCTAATTGTCATTGAGTGTGCAAATTTGAATACATGCATTCTATAAAGTAATTTAATTGGCTGATACTGAGAATTAGGTGTGGCAAAATAAATGTATTTAGCAGGATAAATGTAAACATGAACATATTGATAAGAAAGCGTTTGTTGTGCGCGTAGTGCATGTGAGAGAGAGAGAGAGAGAGAGAGAGAGAGAGAGAGAGAGAGAGAGAGAGAGAGAGAGAGAGAGAGAGAGAGAGAGAGAGAGAGAGAGCTGCAGATGAAAGAAATAATCAAAGGGATGGTTTCGCTTTGAACGCAATACTGTATTGCCTGGAGAACTCTAGACGTTAGACTAATTAAGATATTAGACTGTCCATCTTCTGTTCGTCCCTTAGAGGGACATCTGATCCATCTACGTACGGCTATGTACGTCAGGTCTGTAACAGCCAATCAGAGCTAGACTTTTTTGGAATGTTTACCAACACTCTGTTGACGTTTACGTATGTGCCACGACCATGACAAGGAGAATGTCCATAGTTTTTTTCTATTTAATAGTTTCTGAAATGTTCCTTAGTTACATTCTTATTTACACTCAAAACCGAAATGAGAAAAATAATGTATACCCCTGTCAACCCCAGCTTTGTCAATTTAAAGTGGGGTTTACAGGGGTTCTCATTACACCGACTTGTCAACGTGACATGCGCACAGCAAAAACTCAGATCAGCCTTCGCATTCGCACAGACTGATCAAAAATTGAACTTCTCCAATACCCGTATTCTGCAAGCACATCTGAGAAGACCTAAAAAATTATTTAAATCCTCCTGGACTACTGGTTTGAAAGTCAAAACTAATCAGCCAAACCGGTTGGAAACCATTTGCTTCTGAAACCTGTCAGTTTATACCAGCATCCGCCCCCCACACCACACACACACACACCACACACACGCAGACACGGCACGACCACCATCACTAACACAACATCACCATCATCACCAACAAAGCCCCCGCCATTGGGGCTTAAAGAAATGGATGGGCTGCATGATGCTTCCACGCAGAGCTGAAACCGACCCGTACACGAGTACTGGTAAACCGCTCAGAGGATTTAAGCCTGCCCAGGCAAAGCGGTGCGAGTCGGACCGTCCATGCTTATAAACTCTATTGGTTGCACTGGGCAACAGGGCTTGAGATGTCATTTCATCTCAATGTCGGGTAAAAGTCCCACAAAATTGGAAGCAACGTCTCCAAAAGTACCTATACAGTATTGACGGGGACGTTAAACCTCTAATCGGACAAAACCAAAACCATCACCAACAACCACAAACTTCATTTGTGTGTGGGAGGGGTAGGGGGGGGGGGGGTTGCTGATGGGGTTGGATTCGGTTAGGTCCCAACAACAGCTAAGGTCATATATCTGGAGACGGAACCTCGGACTAGAGGCCCATCTTAAAGTCTGAAGAAGTCCTGCATTAAACTCGCAACCCCTAGTTTGTGTGGCGAGTAGCTTGGCCACTATCACACGGCACGGAGGCTTCTTCCTTGGCGTAAGAGTACAGAAAAGCTACAGTGGTAGCAACAGGGATGGCAAAACAAAAGATCACAAGCGTTATTTCCATAGCTGAATATGGAAAACGATTTTGTTTTAATTTTGTTTGATTTGCAGTTTAAAGGCCCTGTCAACATGGTCATCATTGTTTAGGCCATATCGAGCTATTCATTGAACATAACACTTTTCTTGGGCAGGCTTATACCCCAGCAGTTTTTTTTTATTAACGCATGAGACAGATATTGAATAAAACGTCCAATCAACGTCGAATCAAAGTGCCGTTACATCGACGTTGATACGACGTTATGCCTCGTTTATGCTGTAGATATGAATTACGCCTAAGTTTGTGTGGCGAATGTTTACCCTAAAGACCCCGAGCAAAAACTATATCTGAAAATGTCGTCTGCTTATGTCGTCTTCTTGCAAACTTTTTATAGATATTTTAGCTTAAAGGCAAACAGTGTGGGCTCAGATCAGAGTGCTCCTTGAGGAGCAGTCTGATCTTGGTTCACGCTGTTTGCCAGAATGACTTATAAAGTAACAGGCAGACGTCAAAGCAGACGACAATTGTCGTGAGTGGCGTTTTATGGGTTAAGAGGTCATTACTGGCCCAGGATATCTTGAGAAACAAATTTAAAATATTTCCTCTCCGGACATACAATTTCCGTTTGTATATGGCGAGATAGTACTGTCCAGATATAGAGGACTAAAAGTGACGCGCGTTTGTGATAATTACTGACAGACGAATATCTTTATAGTCTCCTAAGCTGTGGGTACCAGGTTAGAGTCTTCTCGACTATACAAGTACAAACATAACATAGCGTAACACAAAACAACACAACATAACATAATGTTATACTTTCTTCATTTCTGCTCAAAATGCATAAATTTTTGGCATCCGTTATAACTCTCATCCGAAGCGGTCCTAACGACTTTATGGCAAAGATAACAAATTATAAGACACAAACATGACTACTACCCCTCTCTTACAGGGTGTGCTACCCGTAGGGATACAGATTTAACCCTTTCATCCCTAAATTTATATAGTGGACTCTTCCGTCTTTGAAATTAGACACGCCCATTCTTGCAAATTTGGAATATAGTAAAAATCATTACAAACAACGCCAATCTTCAGACGTGTAGGGGTTAAAAGTTACAGTAAAATTCCCTATATTAAGACCACTTTCGGGAATGTTCAAAAGTGGTCTTTAAGACCACTTTTGAACAGTCCACAATGTGGTCTTTTTATTTGGAGACGCTGGGTGTAGAATATACAGAGAAAAAAATGACTTAAACCTTCTCAGAAAGCTTTAAGGGGAATGGGAACACCTTCAGGGGAGGCAACTCCTGCAAAAGTATTTTTGTCTCCCATTTTATAGGGGTCAACTCTTAAAGGAAAGAATTTGCTCCAGAGGAGCAAATTCTTTCCTTTAAGAGTTGACCCCTTTTTTAGTGGGACAGGGCTTATAGGAAAGCGTACAGGAAGTCCCGAAAGTTGTCTCCCTTTGAAAAATGGCGGAAAAATCTGCTAGGTGTTCCCATTCCCCTTAAAAACAGATTTAGTCTTTATTTTAGGTGGTTTTACTGTCGATGCCAAACCACACAACAAGGGAGACTAACTTAAATTATACTTGCGATGAAAATGCTTCAGTTACCCACCTTATATTACTTGCTAATATATATCGCCACCACCAGCAATCGTCGCCACTCTTCTCCGCCTCCTCACCATCATTTTCATCGCCTTAACACAAGATCGGCGGTTTGTTTGTGTTGTGGTTTTACGTCCCCGTCAACACTTTTTATGTCATGTTAGACAAAAGTTCTCACAATTTTGTAGGACTTTTACTTGACATCGAGAAAAAAATGACATATTAAGTCCTACCGCCCAGAGAAACCACTAGAGTTAGAGGAAAGTTCCGGCTCGCATCACTTTTCCTGGACAGGCTAAGACCATCTAAGTGGTTTACGAGTACTCAATTTCGGTCGGTTTCAACTCTGCGTGGAAGCACCATGCAGCTCAATCTATTTCTACAGGGCCAGATGGGCGGGGGCGCTCAAGGTCGTTGGTCGAGTCAAGTTCTGCGGTATGCAATTTTCCTCAAAGTAGTCAGAGCCTCCAGAAAAAGTCGAGCGAATCTTGTCGCTAGCGTTTTCTTTGGGTGGTAGGGCATGAAATGTCATTTCATCTCAATGCCGGGTAAAAAGTCCCACAAAATCGGAAGCAACGTCTCCAAAATGACATAAATAGTGCTGACGGGGATGTGAAACCTCATACAAAAAAAACAACAAATGCAGTCTTCTCATTTGGATCTACACTTTTGCCCCTGTCTTAATGATGTGTAAAACCTCCAAATTTGCACATGAACATGTACGACTCAACATGTCCAACTTCAAGGATGGAAGTTTAAATCCCAGAAATTCAGGGGCGAACGGATTAAACACATTTACAGTCAACCCTCTTTATGCCGGCATTCGTTAGAGCGACAAAATTCGTTGGAATTAACCCATACATATAGCTCCAGGCTTAGCCTCCTTTGCAATTGGCGCGGGCACCCCTCCATATTCATGAGAGATTCTTGTCATCTAATACAAGAAAAAAATATTGATATTTGTTACCCAGACAGCACTCAACATTGAACTAGCGTTGAAACAACGTTGAAAACGTTGTTTCAACGTTAGATCAACGTTGAGTCAACGTTTTGTGCCTACATAGAATCGCCTCGATTATAGATATTAGAGGCGATTCTAACAAATATACACAACATTTGTTTCTTGGAGTAGGCCTAATTAAGGGAAAGCGCCCTTTATTCCATAATATCATACTGCTTATTGGGTATCTTGGTTATAACGTTATAATGTAAGGGGGGCAATTCTGTCGCTATAACGAGGGTCCTCTGTATCATATGAGCCCCGCCAAGCGAATTTGTGTCTTCGAGCATTCCGTCATGACAAATTATAACTGCGCATGCCCAGCCATTCAGAGGGGCCAGTGATATGGCTTTCTGTCTGAAGGTTCCTCTTGATTCACTGCTTGTATGAGCGAGCAGCGAAGGTTCTGGCGAGACTGCGCGGATGCGCAGGCTCGCCTGAACCTTCGCTGCTCGCACACGCGATACGTACCAAAATCGCTTGACGGGGCCCATATGACGGTGCGTGTGAGGCTGTAATAACGCCACGTATTAAAGGTGGATGATTAAATACGTAACATGTGTCGCGGACCTCCTTAACTACGTCGCTTTTACTAATGGAGGAATTTTGTACAAAAATCGTGAATAAAATGCTTTTCAAATGTCATAGGATATGTAATATTGCATTCGTGCTCATGTATTTTTTAATTTATTGAACTCGTCGAGGAAAAAAATATTAAATGCTCGACAAAGCCTCGCATTTTATCCCTTTTCCTCAATTCGTTTAATAAATTCAATCACGTGAGAGCAAATACCACTGTGGAGACGTTGGTAAAAGGATGCACTGCATGCACATAACGTTGACCGTGTTTCAACGTAATGTGTGCTCTAACCCACCCAGTCTTAGTTTTTAAGCCTGATATCGATCCGTCCGATTTGAATTTGGTAGTTTAAAATGTAGGACCTTTTCAATTATTTTTAGCTTTTTATGTACAGCAAGTGACTAAAATTCAAAACAGTCAGCTGGATAAAGATATGTGTATTTTTGTAGACTCTCCAGCCCCAGCATAGTATTAAATGTAAATTATATTTTTGGTCGTTTGGGATAATTTGGAGGTCACTGATGAGTCTTAATTGGCCGAAACGAGCTAGTCTGGCCTAGACAAAAAGTGTGCACAACATAATTTTACGTTTTGTGCTGTATTACTTGCGTCAAACGAAAACAAAAAAAAAAAAAAAAAAAAAACAACTTAACCCATAAGATGCCAATCACAACAATTGTCGTCTGCTTTGTCGTCTGCCGGTTAGATTAAAGGTCATTTTTGCAAATTGTGTGGGTCCCTCTAGGAGCAGTCTGATCTGGGTCCACACTATTTGCCTGTATGCACAAATATTTCTAAAACGTTTGCAAAAAGATAAAGCAGACGACCTAAGCAGACAGCATTTCTGATGTAGTTGAGGGTAGAGGTTGCAGAAGGAGTCGTGGTCATGAAAAAAAGAAATAATGTCGCCTTTGTATCGAATTTGAACAGAATGGTTTCTACTTTTTGTTCAATAGAAGCAGCGCTCACCACAATCTATATATTGCACAACACAACACAACACAATACAACACAACACAGCACAACATAAGACAACCCAACCCAACCCAACATTACATAACTAAACATAACTTAACGCATGGTAGAGCTATATGGGCCCCGTCAAGCGATTTTGGTACTTATCGCCTATGCGAGCAGCGAAGGTTCAGGCGAGCCTGCGCATCCGCGCAGTCTCGCCAGAACCTTCGCTGCTCGCTCATACAAGCAGTGAATCAAGAGGAACCTTCAGACAGAAAGCCATATCCCTGGCCCCTCTAAATGGCTGGGCAGGCGCAGTTAAAATTTGTCATGACGGAATGCTCGAAGACACAAATTCGCTTGGCGGGGCTCATATAATGATATAAATAGAGGATCTTATACGAGTGGTCATTGCATTTAAAATTTATGTTTCATTACCATCCGCCTATCATTTTGTTTTTGGTTATACCATTTTTATGACGAGACGATATCCACTCATTCACGGCGACGTAGAATATACTCTGTTCTTTTACGTGATAAAAAGTACAGTAAAACCTGTCTTAGTGGCCACCTTTATTAAGCAAGCAACCTGTCTTAAGCAAGCAAGCATGCAGTTCCCGTAAAAGGAAAATGCATCAAAATTCACCCGTGGTAAGCAAGCACCTGTCTTAAGCAAGCACATTTTGAATTTCCCATAGGTGGTTGCTTAATACAGGTTGGACTGTATAGCTTTTACAAAAAGCTAGGTCTACGCTTAGTACATATTAAATGTGAATGTCCGGAGTTATATCCCAGAAATGCAGTCGGTACCAAGGATCCTGCCGACTGGGGTTATAATGTCTGCCATATCAAAGTTGCAAATGCTGTAATTTTGTCAAAAAGTACTCTTTCATCTTTTACAAGGCACATGCGCAGCTTCAATATGCTTGGGACATCTTATAAAAATGGAATGCTTGAAAATTGTTGGAGAAGCTAAGCAGACAACTTTTTGCTACACTTTATAGAAGGCCAAATGAAGTTTGCTTACCGCGAGGAAAGTTTTTTTTAGCTCACCAGAGCCGAATGCTGCCGGGGAGCTTATAGGATAGGGAGTGATCCGTCGTGGTCGAGAGTTTGTAAATGCATATTTTGTATTGTGTCGCTTTTTTATTCTGAAAGCTTATACTTGTTGTTGCATTAACCTAAGTTAAACCCAATGTCTAAAATGTTTATGGCGTAGACCAATAGCTAGATAAGTTTTTTTTTTCGCTTTGTCTTGCAGCCGGCCTCGGTGTTTCAGTCGGTTGCGTCTCTAACTGGTGATCAGGACGCCTGTCGGGTCGACAACATTAATTCGTAGAGACTGTGATAGCTCAGTGGTTAGTGCACTTGCCTCTGATGCTAGAGGTCCCGGGTTCGATCCCCGGCAGCGGTGTGAAAATTTCGGTGTCCGAACACGCTTCACTGGCATCATTTGCAGGGATGAATGTCATAAAGAGCACCGTCCTTCGGATCGGGACATTTACTGGAGGCCCCCTGTGCAGGGAGAACCATCCCCTGTGCAGGTTAAAGAACCCTACCGTAATTACATGATTACTGTGTAGGCTTTCATCCTGCAACACTGGAGTGTATGAGATATACACCGTCTGTGTCCCCTACCGGGGTTAAGGCGAAACCGGAAGAAAGAAAGAAAGAAAGACTGATCATGCAAGTGTCAGCCTCTCCTATCCACTGACTAAAGGTTTCATGCGAAAAAGTGTGCAGTAGGCCTACCGTAAGCTACGTGTAAGCTTGTCCCGGAAAAGTGCGGTGAGGTAAACTGACTGGCTCGAGATAACCTAAACAATGTAGATTGAGTTTCAAATGTCTCGCTTAGTAAGCGAGCGTTGGTGACATTAATTTTTGTCTACTCACTTTTGTTAGCTAACTGTACTTGTTAGATAATTTACCCAGAGAAAACTTGTGAGTATTTCTTTTTATATTCACATATTTATTATATGTCCACCCAGTTATTTACTCTTGTCACGCTGATATGTACGAAAACCCGTACCTTTTCCAACATCAGAAGCCATTTGTTCAGGATCTACACTGTCATTCAGCTCCAAATTTGATAAAATACATTATATCAAATAATTTGATTGGCTGATAGTCAGTAATGGGGTAAGGCCAAATCGGGGGCCAAATTAACATGTTCAGCTGGATAGAGGTTAAAGCAAACGAGAATATATGGCGTGTAAAGTATCTCCCCTCGACACAAAGCGTATACTCAACGTTGGATAAACGTTGAAAAAATATCAACGTTGCTTCTACACGGATTGCCTACTGGGTTACAGCCTACACTGCCTTTATACCTCGCCCCCCGCCCATTGGTGCTTGAAGAAATAAATGGGTTGCATGATGCTTCCACGCAGAGCTGAAGCCGACCCACACACGAGTACTGGTAAACCGCTTAGAGGATCAAAGCCTGCCCAGGCAAAGCAGTGCGAGTCGGTTCGTCCATGCTTATAAACCCTATTGTTTCATTTGGCGACAGGGCTTGAGATGACAGTTCATCTCAATGTCGGGTAAAAGTCCCACAAAATTGGAAGCAACGTCTCCAAAATGACCTATACAGTGTTGACGGGGACGTTAAACCTCAAATCAAACAAACAAACTGCCTTTATACCCAGCCAGCAAAGATTGCAGAGACAACGTCGGGCCGCAGCGGTAGGGCTTGAGATGTCATTTCATCTCAATGTCGGGTAAACGTTCCACAAAATTGGAAGCAACGTCTCCAAAATGACCTGTACAGTGTTGACGGTGATTTTAAACTTGAAATCAAACAAACGTCGGGCCGACAGCGATACTACTAGTGGGAATATTTGCTTGATTTGAGGTTTAACGTCCCCGTCAACACTAAAGCTCATTTTGGAGACGTTGCATCCAATTTTGTGGGACTTTTACCCGACATTGAGATGAAATGATATCTCAAGCCCTGCCGCCCAATGAAACCAAATGAGTTCATGAGCATGGATGGGCCGACTCGCACCGCTTTGCCTAGGCAAGCTTTGATACTCTAAGCGGTTTACCAGTACTCATGTGCGGGTCGGTTTCAGCTCCTTATAGAAGCATCATGGAGCCCATCTATTGCGTCAAGCCCCAATGGGTGGAGGCCGAGGGGTGTCAGGTTGTGTTTCCATCAAAATTTATTTGGAAAATGACTGAACTTTTAGCAAACAGTGGATGCCCTGATCAGACGCCGCGTTCTGCGGCGTCTGATCTGGGCCTGCAAAGTTTGCCAGGGTACCCGTTTTGGGGTTTCTGGTACCAAATGGGTTAATAATGATTGTCGTATGAGCCCCGCACATGAACATACGTACATACGCACAAAAAATGCTTTGAAAACATTGATGGATTGGATTCATATTTCATAGACAGGTATATACAGAAGAACTTCGATGGCTCGAACAGCGATGGCTCGT
Organism: Lucinisca nassula; assembly: GCA_963580285.1. Classification (NCBI taxonomy): domain Eukaryota; kingdom Metazoa; phylum Mollusca; class Bivalvia; order Lucinida; family Lucinidae; genus Lucinisca; species Lucinisca nassula. Next base: position 21,970,589 of record OY757012.1, read on the forward strand.
TTGCCATGGATGTGTCGAACCAATACTTGAGCCCCTAGCGAAATCCTTAACATAAGAAATAATGGGGGATAATTAAGGAGATTGTAGTCTTTTATCTTGCAAATGTATGCTATGTGTACTCATTAGAATCGCCTCGATGAGGCGATTCTAGTGAGTACACACAGAATACATTTTCATTATAGAACACCGAAAAGATGTCTAAAAGTGTCTCGTTATGCCTCCGGACAGTAACCTCAGTGGCTCGAACTACCCCTGTCTCGAACAGATTTTCGAGGTCCCAAAGGTATTCGAGCCATTGAAGTTCGACTGTAATTATAAAATACATGTCAAGTTCGATTTCGGGTAAAATCGACGAATTATTGTGAGAGTTATGGCCCTTTTTCAACATCAGTTTTTATATAAAAATGGTTTTCATGCGATCTTTCGAAAACATAGGTAAATTAGCTTCAAATCGGATTCAAATTTCATACACAGGTATATGGTCGTAAAATATAGGTTAAGTTCGATTTCGGGTAAAATCCTTCAATTATTGTGAGAGTCATGGCCCCTTTTCATCTTCGTTATTATTATGTAAAATGGTTTCCGTGCGACTTCTTTTGAAAACATTGATAGAATGGATTCATATTTCATACACAGGTATATAATCATAAATTACAGGCCAAGTATGATTTCAGGTAAAATATCCACCAATTATATTGAGAGTTATGGCCCTTTTTAGCTCACCGCTCAGTGAGCTATTCTGATAGGCTGTGCTCCGGCGTCCGTCCGTCATCTGACAACAATTAACATTTCCTCCTGAAACGCTGGGCCAATTTAGACCAAACTTCTTCAGAATGGTTCTTGGGAGTTACTTACTGAAAGTTGTTCAAAAATGTGGAATCCAAGCAGAACTCTGGTTGCCATGGCAACAAATAGGAAAAATTAACAAAAACCTTGAAAAATCTGCTTGTCTGAAACAAAAAGGTCTTTGATATTCTGTATGAAGCTTCATCTGGTGAACCTCTACCAAGATTATTAATGGACTATAACTATAAATGGACCCGCCCCGGTGCCAACCGGTTTTTCATATACTTATATTGGAAAAGCCTTTAAAAATCACCATCTCTGAAACCGCAGGACCCAGGTCCTTGTTATTTGGTATGAAGTGCATCTGGGGTACCTTTACCAACATTGCTCAAATTACAACCTGGGACGAAAAATGGCCGCGCCCCGAGGCACACCTGTTTTACATGGACTTATATAGGGAAACCCTTTAGAAAGCTTCGTGTCTGAAACCAGAAGGCGCAGGTCTTTAATAGTTGGTATGAAGCTTGACCTGGTGGACCCCTACCAAGATTGTTCAAAGTATAGCCCTTGGGAAAAACATGGCCCCTGTATCCATCGGTTTTACATAGACTTATATAGGGAAACCATTTAAAAATCTTCTTCTCCGAAACCGATAGGCCCAGGTCTTTGATATTTGGTATGAAACTTCACCAAGTGTACCTCTACCAATATTTCGAATTATAGCCATGATACCAATGATGGCCCCACCCCGGGCCCACCGGTTTTACCAAGTCTTGTATAAGGAAACCCTTTAAAACTCTTCTTGTCTGAAACCTGCCCCCTGGTCTTTGATGTTTGGCATGAAGCTTCATCTAGGGGAACCCTACCAAGATTGTTCAAATTGTAGCCTGTGGTCAAAAATGGCCGCGCCGTCCCTTCGGCCCACATGTTTTACATAGCCTTATATAGGGAAACCTTTAAAAATCTTCTTCTCTGAAATCAGAAGGCCGAGTTTTTTATATTTTTTTCAGCAGGAATATGATATATAATATACACCCCTGTAAACCACAGTTTTAATACACAAAAGTGGGGTTTAAGGGGGTCAAAATAATAAAGGCGTAATTTCGTGGTGAGTCACCTTTTTAAAACTTTGTGTCAACTGACATGACGTCGCCTTCTGTAACGTCTGAAAATGGTCACCCATCTTTGTTTAGGATGGTGGTCTTAAAAGTGGATAAATGCTTTTTTTTCTAAATATCCATTCAGTTTTAATATTTCGGCCAGAGGCCTTCGTCAGAAAAACTGAATTACACAGAAAACTACATCACTTAAGCCGCCAGTGATTTCAAAGGAAATAAACCGCAATATAACATGAAAGAGGGGAAGCTGTGCTGTGATGTAGTTTTCTGTGTAATTAAGTTTTTCTGAAGAAGGCCCCTGGCCGAAATACTAAAATTGAGTGGATATTTAAAATTAATCATATTTTCCTTCCCTCCGGAAGACTTAATACATGCTTTTTTTTTATTTTCAGAAGACATTTTATGCTAGAGAAGTGGACAAGACTATGCCACCTAGTGTCCTTCGAAAGATAAGGGCGGCCATTGTGGCCGTACTGAGGGCCTGCTTCCGCTTCTTGTTTTTAATTGTAATAAGCCTTATTGTCAGAATACTCCTGCTTCTTCCCAAGGATTGGCGACCAAAGGCGGCCATCATAGATGATATTTCAAAACTTAATCTGTCATTCAAATCGTTCTTACAAATAATACGAGAACTATATCTGCACACTGTCTGTCCAATAAAAGTCGGACTGTCAGCTCCTAACATAAATATTTTTACATTCGAAGGTGTGCAAAAGAAACTATTAGATTTCCAGAAGAAAGGACGCCCTCTGGTGGTCAATTTTGGTAGTTGTACCTGATCACCATTCATGTCAAGTTTGGACGCCTTCAATAAAGTGGTGTCCGAATTTGACAGCCATGCGGACTTTGTAGCTGTGTATATATCTGAGGCTCATCCCCTAGAGGGCTGGACACTTAAAGACAATGAATACGCAATTAGCCAACACTCACAGATGGAACACAGGAGATTTGCAGCTGAAATGCTAAAGGATGCTGGGATAGGGTGCCCAGTTGTCATGGACACAATGCAGAACGAGGCTATTGATGAGTACGCAGCACTGCCGGAAGCCCTGTACATTATTGAAAATGGCGTTGTGAAACTGAAATGTCTCGGACCATACGGAGATTATGATCCAAAAAATGTGAGGAAATGGCTCCAAAACTATGTAAAACGCCATTAAGCGAAGAAAGTTTCCGTATTTTGGAGCTTTAACCTAGAGGTGTCAGTCTGGTTTATTTTTAGACATTTGTTAGGAAACAAAATGGCTGAACATTATCCTGATCAGACGCCTGATCTGGGTCTGCACTATTTGCCAATTTCCAGTTTCGTGTTTCCCGTCACAATGTCTTGACCCCTTTCAACCCTGATTGTTTGTTCGTTTGAATTGAGGTTTTTCGTCTCCGTCAACAATATTAGGTCATTTTGGAGACGTGCTTCCGATTTTGTGGGGCTTTTATCCGACATTGAGATGAACCTTCCATCCATAAAAACATGTAAGGAATAAGGAGCCGCCCGACTCGAATCACTTTTCCTGGGCGCGGTTTACAGTAATCAAGTTCGGTCGATTTCAGATCTGTGAGGAAGCACCATGCAGCCCAATCTATTTCTTCAAGCCCCGCCACGATGGGCGAGGCGCTATTCCAACCCTGTTTACCGGTACAAATGCCTATACAAACAGTGTAGACCCAGATGAGACGGCTCATAGTGAGCCCTCTCATCTGATCAACACAGTTTGACATCCTGTTACTGACTCTGACTAAACCTCTATGCACAAGTATGGACTCGTCCGAATTCAAAGATCGGAAAGCCCACTTTAGAAACTCCGGGGGGAAAGGGCTAAGGAAAGGATTGCAAATTGTTTCCTAAAGGAGACTTGAGTATGTGTGTTTTGAGTTTCACGTCCCAGCAACAGCTAAGGTCACGTGGAGATGGGACCGCGGTTTAAAGACTCCACCGAAAGTCTGGCGAAGCCCAGAATCGAACCCACGACCCCTGGTTTATGTGGCGAGTAGCTTAACCACTTCGCCACGGAGGCTTCTGAAGGAGACTGGAGTATTTCGTTTCCTTTTCGTGGGTTAAATCACACATTTCAGGCACTGTCATGTTCTATAGGGCTGTTTTTATGTCGAGAAGTGGAATTTGATTATTTTGTAAGTCTGTACATCCGAGCTGAATGCAGCATTTTCATCGCCTATGTAAGTAGAAATCTAGTAGAGTCTTTAACTCATTACATGCGGGAAACCCCAAAAGGGGTACCATGGCAAACAGTGCCGGCCCAGAACAGACGCCGCAGATCAGGGGCTGCACTATTTGCCAACAGAACTTTCCGTCCAAAATAGAATAATAACGAAAAAAAATAGATCTGACACCCCTGATATGACAAATGGACTTGCCTAACATATAGCAATGGAAGAGTCCACTAGTATACAATGAGTTAATGTTAGAGACTAAACAATGCTCCTTGTGAGTAATAGCTTCTTGGTCTGACTAGCCATGTCCCCAACTTAGTTTTAGGTTTCTGTCAAAAATAAAGTACTCCTCCATGACTTGCAGATGGCCCCCGCTCATCGGGGCTTGGAGAAATAGATGGGCTGCATGATGCTTCCATGCAGAGCTGAAACCGACTGCACACGAGTACTGGTAAACCGCTTAGATGAGGCGGTTCTAACGAGTATCCACAAACTATATTTTGAGCAGAAATAAGAAAAATATCACAGTTTTTCATCTTTAAATTTTCATTTTACGGCGATAAATGCTAGAATGTATTTGTATAGGCGTGATTTCGTAATGAATATGCGTTTTGTGAAGTATTAGATAAGGCAAGGAAACGCAGACTGCTGCATAAAAGATTGTTTCACAAACGAATGACTGTTTTGCTTAAAATATTCTGTACTGAGCATAACATGAACATAGTGAAAACATTACTTTTTTCCAGCGTTTTGTGTTTGTTTAATAAAATGAAACGTTTTAAAGTGTTACTCCTTTTTCAGCTTTGTGTATCCTTTGTAAAAATCTTTTCATATTGAGATGAGTTGTCCAAAATAACGACACCGTTAGTTAACGTATCGTAAACTTTTTTGTTCTTGTATTCTGCATCTTGTCTGTGTTTGATTTGAGGTTTAACGTCCCCGTCAACACTGTAAAGGTCATTTTGGAGACGTTGCTTCCAATTTTGTGGGACTTTTACCCGACATTGAGATGAAATGACATCTCAAGCCCTGCCGCCCAATGAAACCAACAGGGTTTATAAACTTTGTCTGGGCAGGCTTAGATCCTCTAAGCGGTTTACCAGTACTCGTGTGCGGGTCGGTTTTAGCTATCATGCAGCCCATATATTTCTTCAAGCCCCGATGGGCGGGGGCCGAATGCATCTTGTCTCACGACGCTTTACATTTGTGTGAAGTTTCATCAAAATAACTGAAACATTTTTTTTTTAAATTACACAGCAAACCAGTTGGGGTTCATATGCACTGCACGTCGTCTTTTCGTTGACGCCTTACATTTAGTGTATGAAGTATCATCCCTGCCAGCACAAACCACGGGCCAACGTCGGGCCGATAGCGGTACGACGTTGCCACGTCGTACCGCTATCGGCCCGATGTTGGCCCAACATTCTTTGCTAACTGGGATGAACATATCTCTAACAGTACGGACACGAGTAAATGGTAGGAAGATCAATGTTCAAAGGGCAATAACTCCAAAAGTAAGAAAATCAGAGTTACGGTTTATTTGGAGAAATAGATCGGGCTGCATGATGCTTCCGTGCAGAGCTGAAACCGACTGAACTTGAGAACCCATAACTTGTGACTGCTTAGGCCTAAGCCTGCCCAGGAAAAGTGAAAAAGTTTCTATGGGCGGTAGGGCTTGAGATGTCATTTCATTTCAATGTCGCGTAAAAAACTCACAAAATCGGAAGCAGTGTCCCCAAAAATACCTAAATAGTCTTGACGGGGACGTAAAATCTCAACTGAAACAAACAAAAATGGTTCATGTTTTATATATGTCGTCTAATTGTGACGTTTCGTGAAATTATCTCAAAAGATGTCATAGTTATGAAGCGGACACGAAATTATGAGGTGCTGACGGACGGACGGGTTTAACATCATACCCCGCATCTTTTTCTGGTGGGGCATAAAGTTTGAATATTTGTGATATTTTCTTTCCCACTTTTCAACATATGGGAAATAACTGATAGGATAAACGTATCAGTGGTCTTTTAGTTTTTTTCTCCCTTGCATAAAAAATCAAAGTTCGGAGTAACCGTTCAAACACGGGCAGTTCGGGCTTAGTCAACACAATTTTTGGTAATTATCGAGCCGGTCAGGTTTATCTATCCGGGCAGACTTATACGTAAGCGGTTAACCATTTCAGCCAAAAAACTGACAACTACTCTTCTTAAAACAGCGGAAAGGAGAGAATGACCGTAGAAAAGATTTTATTTACACAATGATCAATGTCCACGAGAATGTTGCCGATCCTGGCAGGTAAACCCGCGTCCTACTGATCACCAGTCAGAAGCGCACCCGGCCGGCAGATGACGCCGTTGCCAGACAATGAAGCTATGCCTAATCCGTATCAGTCCCTTATCAATAATGGTCTACTCAGAAAACTGAGTGGCTGCTGACAACGTTTGTAAATAGCCGATTTTCGCAAAATTTGCTGCTGACAGATGTATGCTGTATACTTATAAAAGAAAGCTGTTTCTTGCACACCAGACAAGGAAATCCGTGATTTTACCCTGGAATAGAAATTTATGTTCTGACCCTGGTGTTCCGACCCCAAATCGAATATAATCGCGTGTTTGATAAATGCACTGGTTGATTACAACCTCATGCGCGGCGGCGTCGTCATGCGTGACATCACTATATATAAACCATTCCTGTTGTGTCATCACAAAATGGCGGACGTCGGTAACCGAGGTGACAGCAGCATTAAAAATTCGCAATAGAAATGGAAGGTATGCAAGAAAAAAGAATCCAAGCCTCGTGTTGCCGGACAGTGTCACTCGGGACGGATTTTTCAATCCACCCCTCACACCCATATAGGAGTCTGATAATCTCCGCCCGTCGGGCTTGTAGAAATAGATTGGTCTGTACCGAGCATTACCACTAGGAAACCACTATTTTCCACAGTATTACTATAACTTAACTTATCCATAACACACTGAAAAAAAAAAAAAAAAAAAAACACGCCAAGTTCTGCAACGGTAGGTCAGGTGGTTTTTCTCCGGGTACTCCGGTTTTCGCCCACCTCTGATTAACGATCGGCTCGATATGAGTGAAATAATCTTGAAAGGGCCGTAAAACCAAAACAAAACAAAACAAACAAAAAAAAACACACTGAAAAAAAAAAACACCATTCTGAAAGTAAATTCTTATTTCTGCTGTATTCATAGATCGTGGGTGCTCGTTGGAACAGACAGCCTCATCGAGGCGGTCAACACTATTTAGGTCAGTTTGGAGACGCTGCTTCCAATTTAGTGGCACTTTTAAAAATCCGACACTGAGATGAAATGACATCTCAAGCCCTGCCGCCTAACAAACCAATATGGTTTATATGAAGGGAGGGTACGACTCGCATACCTTGCCTGGACGCGTTAAGAGCGGTTTATAAATACTCATGTGCGGTCGGTTTCAGCATTGCTTTACCTATCAATTATTCCAAGCCCTGATTGGCTGGCCTCGGTAGCGCAGTCTGATGCGCGTTTAAGTGGTGATTAGGAGTACGCGGGTTCGATACCTGCCGGGGTAGGCATCGTGGAGATTGATCATGAAATCTTTTCTATACGCTCATTCTCTCCCTTCCGCGGATTCTAGAAGTTGTCAGTTACTGGCGAAAGAATGTGCATTGTACTGGTTAACCGCTTATGCATAAGTTTTTGTTTGTTTGTTTGATTTGAGGTTTAACGTCCCCGTCAACACTGTAAAGGTCATTTTGGAGACGTTGCTTCCAATTTTGTGGGACTTTTACCCGACATTGAGATGAAATGACATCTCAAGCCCTGTCGCCCAATGAAACCAATAGGGTTTATTAGCATGGACGGTCCGCCTAGCACCGTGGTTTCTGGACAGACTTAGATCCTCTAAGCGCTTTACCTGTACTAGTGTGCGGGCTGGATTCAGCTCTGCGTGGAAGCATCATGCAGCCCATATATTTCTTCAAGCCCCTATGGGCGGGGGCGGGCTTATGCATAAGCCTGCCCAGGAAAAGTGTGGATAGGTAAAGTGGCGGGCTCAAAACTGACCTTATTAGTGTTGACTGGGCCGTTAAACTCCAATACAAACAAACAAAAGCCCCGATGGGCGAGAACACCTTGAAAATTAGCACGGGGCATGGTTATTTGCAAAAATGAACATTTATGTATCGTATTGGAGCTTAACGGCCAAGTGAACCCTATTTGGTCATATCGATCGAGCCGGTCCGTTTACTTATCCACCCTTTCCTGGACAGACTTATACGTTAAGCGGTTAACTTCTTTCGCCAGAGACTGACATCTATCCTAAATGGCTTCTTGAATCAGTGGAAGGGAGATAATGACCGTAGAAAACATTTCATGATCAAACTCCACGAACATACAAGTTTGTTTCCGACCCCGCCGGGTATCGAATCCGCGTCCTCCTGATCACCAGTCAGACGCGCATTCGACAGAGCTGCCGAGGTAGGCTGAATATTGATGTAATTTTAATGATGAATTTTTATTCTTGTCATGGCAGTCAATGCATATGAATGAATATGTTTACCACAGTTCATTCATTTCCATTGCTTTCTTACACTACAAAACTATTTCTACATATATGTGCATTATTTTGTTTGTTTGTTTTCACATGTAATGGCCATGTCACACAATTCTGGTCATATCGAACCGATTAAACCAATCTCCCGGTTTCTGTGCAATTTAAAACGCACTACGAAAACACGCCTATTCAAAAATTTAAAAGTCCCCCCCCCCCCCCCCCCCCCCAAAAAAAAAAAAAAAAAAAAAAATAAATAAATAAATAAAATAAGAGACGGTTCTAACGAGTACTGGCAATCTATGTTTTGAGCAAAAAAAAAAAAAAAAAATAATAATATATACACTGAAAACCCCAGTATTACTATATTAAAGTGGGGTTTACGGGGGTCATAATTATATGGGCCCCGTCAAGCGATTTTGGTACTTATCGCCTATGCGAGCAGAGAAGGTTCAGGCGAGCCTGCGCATCCGCGCAGTCTCGCCAGAACCTTCGCTGCACGCTCATACAAGCAGTGAATCAAGAGGAACCTTCAGACAGAAAGCCATATCCCTGGCCCCATCTGAATGGCTGGGCATGCGCAGTTAAATTTTGTCATGACGGAATGCTCGAAGACCCAAATTCGCTTGGCGGGGCTCAAATAGGCGTGATTTCATGATGTACAGTGAAATGCCTTCGAAAAAAAAAAAAAAAAAAAAACTTACAAAATACAAGTAGCGTAGAAAAGAAAAACTTTGCCGACCCGTCATATGTCGAACAAGCGATCACCTGATCCCTGTCAGACGCGCAACCGACTGAGCTACATGTACTAGGCGCCGGGCACGATAACATGCGGACTAAGAGAGTGAAAATTCTTTCGGGAATCCTTGATTCTCTTTCCACAGCTTCGATTAATAGCAAAACAAATATTTACCCCTAATGTAATATGCAAAGTTAAAATGAAAATGATCTCATAATTAATCGTATCATCTGTCAGCAGCAAATTTTACGAGAATTGGCTAGTGACAGACGTCTGTCAGTAGTAAATTTAACGTGAATTGGCTAGTGACAGACGTCTGTCAGTAGCAAATTTAACGTGAATTGGCTAGTGACAGACGTCTGTCACCAGCCTCTTCCTTAAAAACAAATGTGGGAGAGAATTCTTTCTTTCCCAGTAAGCATTCTACATAAATCTACAGCGGGCCGTTAGCGGCCCGTCAGGGTAGCTGACGGGCCGCTAACGGACCGCTGTAGATTTATGTAGAATGCTAGCAGGGTTATCAGTAGACCAATTTTGGAGAGACTTGACTTATGGAAAAAGCAAACAAGAAGCTCCAACAGTGCTAGGCGTATCCATTCGCCTTAACGCAGAATTTGGCAACACGGTCAGAGCAGCCAAGTTTTTTTGTTTCACTTGAGGTTTAATGTTCCCGTCAACACTATCTAGGTCATTTCCAATTTTGTGGGACTTTTACCCGACATTGAGATGAAAGGACATCTCAATCCCTGCCGCCCAATGAAACCAATAGGGTTTATATGCATAGACGGCCCGACTCGCACCACTTTTTCTGGCCAGACTTAGCTAGTCTGGCCCAGAAATACTCCATTCTTTTCAGTAATTCGGTGTATACTTTGCTTCCGAATAATGCGGCGACTGATCCGCTACCATATTGTTTGCTTGTATCGCCTTTTACCGTGTTTCCAAGAGTTCAGTTAAAGCAAAGCAAATCCGTCTGAATATAGCGGAATATCTTCAGAGTTTTTCAGTCGATTGCTCATTCCCAAAGTCAGTAATACTCATGAAGTTTCTGCGATTATGATTGGCCAGAAAACTTAAACCCTAAATGTATACTGTTGAAACCTTTACTGGCAAGCTGTTTTTTTATGTGCTGGTAAACAGCTTTGAATGTCAAAACTTGGTGTAAGCCCCTGCTTTTAAACGCTATATAGTGGGTTCTTTGGGTGTAAGAACAACAAAAACCAACTGAGGTAATGGCCAGATATGACCGACTCAGTATAAGAAGATTGATAGATAGATAAAAACAACCGGCAATTTGACGCCATGTAAAAGTCAATTTCGTGATGAATTGTACTTTCTGAGGTTGACGTTTTCGCATTTCATACAAATACGCTGCGTTCTGCGGCGTCTGATCATGATCTTCAAAGTTTGTCATGTGTATCAATATATTGGACACAACGCATACATTCGCTGATAAGTACAGTGCGACATAGTGCATTTTTCACATCTTCAAAATGGCTACTTTTCTATGAGGCAATGATCAGGAATCGATACAATTAACCCCAGCTCCCATCAGAGACACCAAAGGGAAAGAAACACAAACATGAAACAACAGACCCCGATGGAAACATCAACAGCGGAGTTACTTTCCCACAAAATGGCCAAAAGGCTATCCAAAATAAAATAAAATAAGCGACACAAACACCCAAAGACAAACCATAACACAAATAAACCGCGACAGAAGAACCGCCTTGGAACGGTCAGCGGAAACTGATATTTTTATGCCCCCGCCTGCCTTGGCAGGAGTTGGGCATATAGCGTTTCGCCGTGATGTTACGTCCGTACGTGTGTACGTGCGTTTGTGCGTATGTCACGTTCGTAACCACCTCGGGCTGAAATGTCGAGCTGAAACCTCGGACTCGCTCATAATTTTTTTACCTGTTGTGCTACAACAAAGTTGAAATTTGGTATGACATCTACTCAGACCAAGACCTATCAGTTCATGTTCAAGTTGACCCAAAGTCGTGCCCCTGGGTGGGCCTAGGGGTCAGATTGCGTAACAGGTCAAAATTGTCATATAGGAATTTGCATGCAAAACTGTCAAAATGTCTAATTATCTTGAAAATTTATCAGATTCGAACATCTAAACCATATATATTATTGTTCCTTATGATATGACACATTCCATAACACAGACTTTGGGTCCCTACAGTCACCCCTGGGCATGATGCCCCGCCCTCTTTGCTTCATTAAAGTCTTTATATCTTAGAAACTATCCATATCCCCACCCCTTAACCATATATATTATTGTTCCTTATGATAAGATGCATTGACTGATACAGACATTGGGTCCATCCCGACTCCCCCCCCCCCCCCCCCCCCCCATTTATATAGAAATTTGTATGCAAAACTGTCAAAATGCCTAATTATCTTGAAAATTAATCAGAATCGAACACCTAAACCATATATATTATTGTTCCTAATGATATGACACATTCCATGACACAGACTTTGGTCCCCACAGTCACCCCTGGGCCATGCCCCGCCCCCTTTGCTTCATTAAAGTCTTTATATCTCAGAAACTATCCATATCCCCACCCCTTAACCATATATATTATTGTTCTTTATGATAAGATGCATTGACTGATACAGACATTGGGTCCATCCCGACTCCCCCCCCCCCCCCCCCCCATTTATATAGAAATTTGTATGCAAAACTGTCAAAATGCCTAATTATCTTGAAAATTAATCAGATTCGAACACCTAAACCATATATAGTATTGTTCCTTATGATATGACACATTCCATGACACAGACTTTGGTCCATCCCGACCCCCCACCCCACCTAAACCATATATATTATTGTTGCTTATGATATGACACATTCCAAGACAAAGATTTTGGGTCCCTCCGGTCACCCCCGGCCCATGCCCCGCCTAATTATCTTGAAAATTAATCAGATTCGAACACCTAAACCATATATATTATCGTTCCTTATGATATGACACATTCCAAGATGCAGACTTTGGGTCCCCCCTGGGCCATGCACCGCCCCCAACTAGGGAAGGGGTATATTTTTATTCATCTAAGGATTACTTAATACTTAATAAAAAAGTCTCATTTCAACAGACTTTATAAGTCTAACACACCAGTTGAGTAAACATTTCCATTTGGTCTGTAGTCGCCCGTCTTAAGTTTAAAATGTAGGACCTATGTATAGCAATTGACTAAAATGTTTTCCAGATGAAAATTTAAGCTATGACAGCGCTAGTGAGTCGATGGTCTAGGAGTGTGGATGGAAAAAAGTCCGGAATCGAGATTTCTAGACATTTTCGTTTTACCATGAAATTCCAATATAAAGAAAACAGTGTAGACCCTGATAAGACACGTTCTGCGGCGTCTGATCCATGTCTACACTGTTTGCCAATGTCCCTGTACACGAGCCCAGTCCAATATCTACAGTTACACAGCACTCCGGCATAACAGGGACACGACTAAATAGCCTTACATGAATTTTGCACATTGTCACGTGAACAAACTTCTGTGGGTACTAACTTTGGCATCACGAAAACACGCCTATATAATTTTGACCCCCTTGAACCCCACTTTTATATAGTAAAACTAGGTTTACAGGGAAATCCTTATTTTTCTTAGTTCTGCTCTAATATAAAAGATTGCAGGTACTCGTTAGAACCGCCTCGATGAGGCGGTTCTAAAGAGTACCCACAAACTATATTTTGAGCAGAAATAAGAAAACGATCAGAATTTTTCATCTTAAAATTTTTATTTTTTTCAGCGATAAAGGTTACAATGTATTTGTTTTTGTTTGAATTGGTATTTAACGTCCCCGTCAACACTATTTAGGTCATTTTGGAGACGTTGCTTCCAATTTATTGGGATTTTACTCGACATTGAGATGAAATGACATCTCAAACCTTGCCGCCCAATGAAACCGGAAGGCTTATATGCGTTGGACGATCTGACTCACACCGCTTAGCCCGGGCAGACTTAGTCTTTCTAAGCTGTTACCACTACTCGTGTGTGGTCAGATTCAGCTCTGCGTAGAAGCATCATGTAGCCCAATCTATTTCTCAAAGCCCCGATGGGCGGGGGCGATACAATGTATTTGTATATGTGTGTTTTCGTAATGGGTCGATTGAAACAGTCGACCCTAAACTTTTGTCGTTCAGTAATAGTCGCACAAAGCCGCACAGGCTCTAATAAACGCACACCAGTGCTTTTGTAAATAAGCGCGCAAGAGCTTACGGTCTGTTTAGAAGAAATTAAAGGGCCAGTTCAAGTATATTATGAAACATATGCACGACTTTAGATCTATTTGTCCAAAAGTCGGCAGTACAGGGGTTGTTCCTGAATGTGCGATTTATTAAGGACGTTTCGATCGGGGCTTGGAGAAATAGATTGGGCTGCACGGTGCTGTTTTTGGTAAAGGGTCATCTAAGCAACTTTCCTATGAAGTTTGAATGAATTTGGCCAAAGGGTACATGAGAAGTTATCGTTTTAAGAAATTTTCAATTTTTACCCCTGGCTGCCATCTTGTTCATCAGAGCGGAACGATTTTAGCTATATTGGTAGGCAGTAACATAGACAACATTCCAGTGAAGCTTGAATCCAATTGACCCAAGGGTTTAGGAGAAGTTCGCGTTTGCAGCAAATTTACGTTTTTCTATTTTTAGCTCTGGCGGCCATGTTGGTCATCGGAGCGGAACCGTTTTAGCTATTTTGGTAGAGGGTCATTTAAGCAACATGCCTATGAAGTTTGAATGAAATTGTCCCAACGGTACAAGAGGCGTTGTCGTTTAAAGTTGTTTTTATGTTTTTAGCTCTGGCGGCCATCTTGTTCGTCAGAGCAGAACGAATTTAGCTATTTTTGTAGAGAGTCACCTGCATAATTTCCTGTGATGTTTGAATCAAATTGGCCCAAGGGTTTAGGAGGTGTTCACATTTGAAGTTAATTTGCGATGTTTTTCTTTTTTAGCTATGGCGGCCATTTTGCTGATCAGAGCGGGCTTGTCTTAGCTATTTTGGTAGGGGGCCATCTAAGCATTATTCCTATGTAGTTTGAATGGAACTGACCCCAGGGTACAGGAGGAGTTGTCGTTTGATTTTTTTTTTTTTTGGCTTTTTTTTATTAGCTCTGGCAGCCATCTTGTTCGTCAGAGCGGAACGACTTCAGCTATTTTGGTAAGGAGTCATCTGCGTAACATTCCTGTGCAGTTTGAATCAAATTAGCCCAATGCTTTAGGAGGAGTTCACATTGAAAGCAAATTGTTGACGACGCACGACGGACATTCACTAGTCACAAGAGTTCAACATGAGCACTTCTTGCTCAGGTGAGCTAACAAAATCAAAACGTTTCGGACTTACCTAACGCTCTGCATGCTGGGTATTTTTAGCAGACGGCATTTTGAAATATTTTCTACGTCATTTCATCGACGTTGGCGCTCGCTGCCATCACCTAATTAAATGAACATAACAGACCATAGCGCTACTTTAGCAGTTACTGCCCCTCGATCACTTCTTAACCCTTATCTTGCTGTTCACCGGCCCCGATAGCTCAGTTGGTAGAGTGTCCGCTCCGGGGAACGGGAGGTCTGGGGTTCGATCCCGGGCCGCGACATACCAAAGTCGTTAAAAATGGTACTAGCTGCTCCTCGCTTGGCACTCAGGTTTACGGGGAAGAGCTAGGACTGGTCGATCCAGTGTCAGGATAATGTGACTGGGTGTGGTATCATGTAATGTGTCTGGGACATGATACTTCAGTGAGGCAGCACTATAAACGTGAGCATTGAGCTCCCTGTCACAACCAGACACCGTCGTGATATGACTGAAAAATTGTTGAAAGCGACGTTAAACCCGAATTCACACACACACACACACTTATCTTGCTGTTCACGACAACCCCTATCTTTGCAAACAGTGTAGATCCAGATCAGATGGCTTCTGAAGAAGCCATCTGATCAGGATCTACACTGTTTGTCATTCAGTTTATAAATTTGTAGCAATAAATTACATCAAGTAATTCGATTGGTTCATAGACAGAAATGGGTGTGGCTTAAATGAATATTCAGCAAGATAAGGGTTAAGTGAACTCCGACGAGGAAGGGTTTGCTTACATTAGCGTTTTCACGCTGAAGAGTGAAGATTCTGTTAAAGAGCACTCAACATTAGTCTGGTAGTTACCTCCCATTAGGTCATGCAGTGCGGGACTAACTCAACATGAGCACAGGTATGTGGACTGAATTTAAAGTTGCTTAAATTTGTCTATTTTAGAAATTTTAAAATGTAGATAGAAATAATAATAAACAAGTATAAACAAAATAAACTATACATATTCATTTTTACACAAAAGCTTCTACTATTATACAATCATCATCATCATCATCATCATCATCATCATCATCATCATCATCATCGTCATCGTCATCATCATCATCAACAACAACAACATCATCACCACCACCAATATCAACATCATCATATTTACATCCTTAAATCTCTGTCTTCAAACTTACTGTATCCTTTGCTGAATTTAGAACAAGGCACGGTGAAATATTCCTGAAATGACTAGCATGGAGAAAGACTGTAAGTAATCTGTTCTTCATCACTTTATCATTACGAAAGTCTGTCCAGGCAAAGCATGCAAACCTCCGTGTTTATGATGTAGAACAAGTATGAGATTTTAGTTACTTGTGTTGTTGTTTTTTTTTCCATGGTTACTCAACGAGCATCACACTTGTCCTGCTTATAAATGTTAAAATGGCAACAATTTTAATTTATTAGCAGATTAACACTTATTAGCAGATTCACATTCTAGATCTTTGAAAAGATATTCTTAAGTTACGACGTCATTCTTACACACCAGGTAAGGAAATCCATAGTTTTAGCTTGGGTTAGAACAGAATTTCTATCCCAAGCCCTGGTGTCTTATCCCAAATCGAATAGTATCGCCTGTTTGATAAATGCACTTGTTGAATACGACCTCATATGCGTCGTCGTTAAGGTTGACGGCACAGCACGTTACGTGAGTCCCCACTAAACATTACTGTAGTGCGGACGACGCCAGCCTAAGCGACTGCAGTATTAAAAACCCACACTGGAAGGTATGCAAGAAAAAGAAGCCTACATGGGTGTGAGGGGTGGAAAGAGAGATCTGTCCCCCGGGATCACTGTCCGGCACCACGAGGCTTAACGAGTGATGCCGGACAGTGACCCTCGGGACGGATTTTTCCATCCATCCCTCACACCCATGTAAGATTCTTATATTCTCCTGGTCTGGTGCTAAGAGTAACCCCCATTAGTTAGAATATTCCTATCTCGAACAAATTATCGTGGTTCCAGAGATATTCGTGTAATTGAACTTTGACTAGTTGTTTTATATTTTGGCAGTGTGGGCCCTAATCAGGCGCTAGTTCTGATCAGGAACCGCACTTATTGTAAGTGTCGCAGGACGCTGTGCAAATATGGGTAATGAATATT
This sequence comes from Lucinisca nassula, assembly GCA_963580285.1. Lineage (NCBI taxonomy): Eukaryota > Metazoa > Mollusca > Bivalvia > Lucinida > Lucinidae > Lucinisca > Lucinisca nassula. The sequence goes on from OY757012.1 coordinate 21,987,419, forward strand.
TCATTTTCAGAGACAGTTTATGACAGAGAAGGTGAAAGGACCATGCCAGCAACTGTTCTTCGAAAGATAGGGGTGGCCACTGTGGTGATACCAAGGACTGGCTTCCGTTTCCTGTTCCTGTTTGTGATGACCCTTTTCGCCAAAGTTCTTCTTCTTCTTCCCAAAGGCTGGCGACCGAAAGATGCTAGATTTAATAAATTTTTAAAACTCAATTTGTCATTTAGGTCGTTGTTACAAATGGTGCGTACACAGTATCTGCATACTGTTTGTCCATTAAAAGTTGGATTGCCAGCCCCTGATATACATATTTTGACACTAGATGGCGTGCAAAAGAAGCTCTTAGATTTCCAGAAGAAAGGTCGCCCTCTGGTGGTCAACTTTGGTAGCTGTACCTGATCACCGTTCATGTCAAGTTTGGACGCCTTCAATAAAGTGGTGTCCGAATCTGACAAGCATGCGGACTTTGTAGCTGTGTATATATCTGAGGCTCATCCTTTAGAGGGCTGGACACTAAAAGACAATAAATACGCCATAAGCCAACATACACAGATGAAACACAGGCGATCTGCAGCAAACATGTTAAAGGATGCTGGCATAGCATGCCCAGTTGTCATGGACACGATGCAGAACGAGGCTATTGATGAGTACGCAGCACTGCCGGAAGCCCTGTACATTATTAAAGATGGCGTTGTGAAACTGAAATGTCTTGGACCAAACGGAGACTATGGTCCAGAAAATGTGAGGAGATGGCTCCAAAACTATGTGAAACGCCGTTAAAGTGAAGAAATACTGTGGTACTTCTATGAAGATATTTTAGAGTCATGTTGCAATACAGGAAGTGTTTCAAATAGGAGTGTTTTTCTATCCAGATTCTAAGTAAATAGAATCCTGTTATATTTATATCCAACACACAGGTACATGTACTTGGCACGCTTGATACAACGCATAATGAAGTAATGTAGTTATTTCTTCATTTTGAAATTTATACTTCATTATGCGTTGGCATAGTCGATGCGAAATGAAATAAAATGTATAGTTTTTACTTCATTATGCGTCGATACTAAGAGGTTTGCGCAAAATGAAAGAATTATTTCATTTTGCGGTGATAGGTGGCATACTTAATTTTACTTCATTATGCGTCGACAGTTTGTTTGTTTGATTTGAGGTTTAACGTCACCGTCAACACTGTTTAGGTCATTTTGGAGACGTTTTACTTCATTATGCGTCGACAGTTTGTTTGTTTGATTTGAGGTTTAACGTCACCGTCAACACTATTTAGGTCATTTTGGAGTCGTTTTACTTCATTATGCGTCGACAGTTTGTTTGTTTGATTTGAGGTTTAACGTCACCGTCAACACTATTTAGGTCATTTTGGAAACGCAGATGACGACGTACCAACGACTCTCCGCTAAGCTCCCCCTGGTGAGTTATATCTAAGGTCGATTTCCTTTTAAGAGGCACCATAAGGTTTGTATAGCAAATAGCCTTAATATATAGGTATCTAGTTCCATATAAGACAAAGAAGCCTATGTGGTGTAGTAGTTATGCTATAGCTACTCGCCTGATAAACCAGGGTAGCAGGATCCCAGTCTTGAAACCGAGATCCCGTTTCCGTATGAATGAGTCTTGACCTTAGCTGTTGGTGGGACGGAAACTGAAACACACTCGCACTCCTTTTAAGATGCATAGATGGACAAACAACTGGGCTATGGACTGGTCCAAGCCAATATGGTCCCCCGCCCCAACTATTTTGTGCACTACATGATCATGTGTTGAGCCTTAAAACATAAATGAGGGGAAAACATCAGACATGAGACCAAAATACCGTAAGGCGTTCATTTTTAACTCTACTAACATAATCAAATACAGTGAAATTCCGCTATTAAGACCACCTAAAATTAAGACAAATTTTGTTTTTAAAGCATATTTTGAAGGTTAAAGTTACATTTTCTTTGTGATTGCGACATCCAGTGTGCTCTTGTGGAAGACCATCTTTGGGACTGTTCAAATATGGTCTTAAAGACCACTTTTGAACTGTCTCAAATGTGGTCTTTATATTGGAATTTACCTGTATTGCTATCTAAGTCTTTGGTCTCTTTTCGTATAGACAGCTATGTTCTTCCATCATTACTTCATTTTTCGTCGATATGGTGCATATCAACGCGAAATGAAATATGTTTTTTTTTTACTTCATTTCGCGTCGACTACGCCAACGCATAATGAAATAAAAAAAATCAAAATGAAGAAATTACTACATTACTTCAATATGCGTTGTATCACACGCTGTTATGTCAATAGAGTGTGAAATGACCCAAATTAACAAAACAAAATTCATCACGAAAACAAGTCTATATAATTCTGACACCCTTGACCCCCACTGTTATATAGTAAAACTGGGGTTTACAGGGGTAAGTAAACCTTATTTTCATCTGAAAATTTTCGTTTTTGCTTGGTAAAATTTACAATGTATTTGTACAGGAGTGTTTTCGTACTGTTTAGAAAAGAGGCCCATGATGGTCCTATATCGCTCACCTGAGCTAAAAGATTTACATGTGGGTCCAGGGATGGAGCAATTTTTGGCCTCTGGGCTATACTTTGAACAATCTTGGTATCAAAAATCATAGGCATGGGCCTTCTGCTTTCAGATAAAAAAAAAAATTCTTACAGGTTTTCACTACATAAGCCTATGTAAAACATGTGGGGCCCCATGACCGGGCCATTTTTGGCCCCTAGCTATAATTTGAACAATCTTGGAAGAGGTCCACTAGATGAAGTGTCATACCAAATACCCAAGATCTAGGCCTTTTGGTCTCAGACAAGAATATTTTAAAGATATTCCCTATACTTGCCAATGTAACATCCGGGACAGTGCCATTTTTGGCCCCAGGGCTATACGTTGAATAATCTTGGTAGAGGCCCACTACATGAAGATTCGTACCAAATATCAAAGACCGTGGCCTTCTGGTTTCAGACGAGAAGATTTTTGAAGAGTTTCCCTAAATAAGTCAATGTAAAACTACAGGGCCCCGGGGCGCGGGCATTTTTGGCCCCATGGCTATAATTTGAAACAATCTTGATAGAGGTCCATAAAACGAAGCTTCATACCAAATACCAAACACCTGAGCCTTCTGGTTTCAGACAAGAAGATTTTTAAAGGTTTTCCCTAAATAAGTCAATGTAAAACTAAAGGGTCCCGGGACAGGGCATTTTTGGCCCCAGGGCTATAATTTGAACAATCTTGATAGAGGTCTATAAAACGAAGCTTCATACCAAATACCAAACACCTGAGCCTTCTGGTGTCAGACAAAAAGATTTTTAAAAGTTTTCCTTATATAAGTCTATCTAAAACCAAAGGGCCTCGGGGCGGGGGCATTTTTGGTCCCAGGGCTATAATTTGAACAATCTTGATAGAGGTCCACAAAACAAGGCTTCATACCAAATATCAAACACCTGAGCCTTCTGGTTTCAGACAAAAAGATTTTTAAAGGTTTTCCTTATATAAGTCTATCTTAAACCAAAGGGCCCCGGAGCGGGGGCATTTTTGGCCCCAGGGCTATAATTTGAACAATCTTGGTAGAAGTCAGCTAGATGAAGCTTCACACCAAATATCAAAGACATGGGCCCTGCATGTTTAGGGGAGAAGATTTTTAAAGATTTTTCCTATATAAGTCAATGTAAAACCAAAGGGCCCCAGGCGGGGGCATTTTTGGCCCCCCGGGCTATAATTTGAACAATCTTGATAGAGGTCCACATGACGAACCTTCATACCAAATATCAAACACCTGAGGCTTCTAGTTTCAGACAAGAAGATTTTTAAAGGTTTTCCCTATATAAGTCAATGTAAAACCAAAGGGCCCCGGGGCGGGGGCATTCTTGGCCCCAGGGCTATAATTTTAACAATCTCCTTAGAGGTCTACTAGATGAAGCTACACATCAAATATCGAAGACCTGGGAGGAGAAGATTTTTTAAGTTTTCATTAATGAAATTTATTTTTGGCTCCTGTGACCTTGATGTGCAGCAGGCCGGAACGATTTGAACAACTTTGAAAGGGGACCACCTAAGGATCATTCCTGTGAAGTTTGGTCAAAATCCGATCAGTGGTTTAGGGGGAGATGTCGTTTGAAGAAATCGTTTACGCACGCACGCACTGACGACGGACGACGGACAAAAGTGATCCCAAAAGCTCACTTGGTCACTACGTAACAGGTGAGCTAAAAATATAGGGATCTAAGAGCTAGACAAGGTCTATAAATCTCAACTGCGGGAAAATGGGTATTTACAGCAGAAAAATCCCTTCAAAGTGCGGCATTTCTGGTGATTGGGTTCTATTTTGTCTTTAGGCTTGCAGAAGTCAAATAAAATAAATAAATAATACTACTACTACTTATAATAATAATAAAAAATAAAATAAAGACCCGATTGCAATCCTCCCCCATTGCCATTACGATAACACGCCTATACAAATACATTGTAAATTTTGCCACCGAGTAAACGAAGATTTAAGATGAAAAATTACGATTTTTTTCTTATTTATGCTCAAAATATAGATTGTGGGTACATGTTAGAACCGCCTCATTGAGGCGGTTCTAACGAGTACCCATAATCTATATTTTAAAAACAGAAATAAGAAAAATATGGTTTACCCCCTGTAAACCCCAGTTTTACTGTATGGGCCCCGTCAAGCGATTTTGGTACTTATCGCCTATGTGAGCAGCGAAGGTTCAGACGAGCCTGCGCATCCGCGCAGTCTCGCCAGAACCTTCGCTTCTCACACATACAAGGAGTGAATCAAGAGGAACCTTCAGACAGAAAGCTATATCCCTGGCCCCTCTGAATGGCTGGGCATGCGCAGTTAAAATTTGTCATGACGGAATGCTCGAAGACACAAATTCGCTTGGCGGGGCTCGTATAAAAGTAGGGTTCAAGGGAACTATGCTGGATTGTCTTTAGCCGGACAATTTTGTGGCAACACCGGTTCGATAATAATTGTGTATTTTCCACGATTTGCCTCATAATCTTGGTCACAATGGTTTGTTTGTTTGATTTGAGGTTTAACGTCCCCGCCAACACTGTATAGGCGGTTTTGGAGACGTTGTTTCCAATTTTGTGGGACTTTTACCCGACACTGAAATGACATCTTAAGCCCTGTCGCCCAATGAAACCAATAGGTGATATAAGCATGGACGGTCCGACTCGCACCGCTTTGCCTGGGCAGGCTTAGATCCCCTAAGAGGTTTACCTGTATTCGTGTGTGGATCGGTTTCAGCTCTGCGTGAAAGCATCATTCAGCCCATATATTTCTTCAAGCCCCGATGAGCGGGCCCGTCATAATATTGGCCACAACGGGGGCTTGTCATTTATGCTTCATGGTTTAAGATTACTGTCAGTTGTCCATATATTTTTCAGAAGGTCTGTGACATCTTGAAATCAGGTTAGCGATTCAGTGCCATTTTGGCCATCTTGTATTAAAGCTACTGAACTCTTTAACCCGTTTAGTACCAGAGACCCCTGAACGGGTACCCTGGCAAACAGTGCAGACCCAGATCAGACGCCACAGAACGCGGCGTCTGATCAGGGCTTCCACTGTTTGCAAAGTTCAGTCATTTTCCAAATAAATTTTGATGAAAACACAACCTGACACCCCTAAATTTTGAAATGAACTCCTGCTTTATATAAGGTTAAACTGCCGCTTACAAGTGGGGAACTTTTAAACGGCTTACAAGTGTTCGTTGTTTACCGTTTGGTAGTATCAGCCATTTTGGTAGATTTAGTCTGTTTATTTTGCTAGTATGCTAAGGATTTGGGGTCTGTAGACTTTTCGTTTAGAATAAGATATTAACCCTTTTTGTACCCAATGGAATCTTCCTTCTTATATATAGCAGGAGTCCATTTCAAAATTCAGGGGTGTCAGGTTGTGTTTTCTTCAGAATTGATTAGGAAATTGGCTGAACTTTGTGCAAACAGTGTAGGCCCTGATCAGACGCCGCGTTCTGCGGCGTCTGATCTGGGTGTGCACTGTTTGCCAGGGTGCCCGTTTTGGGGTTTCTGGTACTAAATGGGTTAAAGACAGCTAAACGCAGACAGATGCATAAAAGAAAGTTTTCACAAACGAATGACTGTTCTGCTAAAAAGTAGTTTGTATTGAGCAGAACATGAATGTGGTCAAAGCCTTATTTTTGTGCAGCTTTTGCGTTTTGTTAGAATACTGTTTTGTTAATAAAATGAAACGTTTTAAAATGTTACGCATTTTTTATCTTCATATACATGTACATGTAAGTGGCCTCTGTAAAAATATCTATGTAACTTAGACGAGTTGTTCACAATAACGACATTGCTAGTCAACTTATCGTTAAAATATTGCACTTGCAGTAACATTTTATGACCCCCGCCCATCGGGGCTTGAAGAAATAGATGGGCTGCATGATGCTTCCACGCAGAGCTGAAACCGACCGACACACGAGTATTGGTAAACCGACTAGAAGATCTAAGCCTGCCCAGGCAAAGCGGTCCATGCTTATAAACCCTATTGGTTTCATTGGGCGGCAGTGCTTGCGATGTCATTTCATCTCGATGTCGGGTAAAAGTCCCACAAAATTGGAAGCAACGTCTCCAAAATTATGACCTTTACAGTGTTGACGGAGACGTTAAACCTCAAATCAAACAAACAAATACAGTAACATTTGTCCTGAAATATGCGCGACCATGATCATTAAATATGGCATATATACTAGCATATGGACCTCGTCAAGCGATTTTGGTACTTATCGCCTATGCGAGCAGCGAAGGTTCAGGCGAGCCTGCGCATCCGCGCAGTCTCGCCAGAACTTTCGCTGCTCGCTCATACAAGCAGTGAATCAAGAGGAAACTTCAGATATCCCTGGCCCTATTGAATGACTGGGCGTGCGCAGTTAAAATTTGTCATGACGGAATGCTCGAAGACACAAATTCGCTTGGCGGGGGTCATATTTGCTGAAAAAGTGAGTTTTTCCTATCTCTCTCCTGTCCCTCTCTTTCATTTCTTCTTTCTCTTCTATCTCATTTCTCCCTTTCTCTGGGAGCGGACACAATATGACCCACAAGGGTTGACGCGTCGTTACCCATCACAATAACGACAACGTGTGGGCGGCGGACGTGATATGGGAAATAACTCGTAAGATAAACATATCAGTAGTAGTTCAATTGTTTTCTCCCTTACATTATGAAAAAAAACAACAACAAAAACAACAACAACAAAAAAACAACAGTTTTCTATGGAAGGCAACTCATGCAAAGTATTTTTGCCTCCCATGTAAAAAAGGGATCAACTCTTAAAGGAAACACCTTCAGGGCAGGCAACTCATATAAAAGTAGGTTTGTCTCGCATGACAATAGGGCTCAACTTTTAAAGGAAAGAATTTGCTCATAAGAAGCAAATTCTTTCCTTTAAATGTAGGCCCTTTTTTTCAATTGGACACGGCTTACAGAAAACTGTACAGGAAGTTCCGAAAGTTGTCTCCCTTTGACAAATGGTGGAAAAATCTGCCAGGTGTTCCAAATCCACTTAAAAAGGGGAGTGGATATGCATTCATGGGCGGCAACTCTTTCAAAAGTATCTAGTGTCCCTTACCAATAATTGTTTACTCATATAGAAGAAGAATTTGCTCATGTAGAGCAATTTCTTACCTTTATGGGGGTTTGATACATCTGGCAGATTTTATCGCCATATTTTAAACTTTCAGAACACTCCGATTCGCTTTTCTATAAACTCTGGCCCAGGTAAAAAGGAGTCTACATTCTTTCCTTCCAGAGTTGACCCCAATTGACATAGCATACAAAATACTTCCTTGAAGGTGTAAACATCCACCTTTAATGACCCTCATTTTTGAGAAGCTTATTAACATGAAGCTCATTTGAAAAATTCACCATATTTGCATTATTTGCTGGCTCCCAGCTTGCACATTGGCAATATTGAAAAAAAAGGTAACCAGACCCCCTGACCTTTCAAGGTCAGGGGGTGGGGTCTGGTTTCCTGTTTTTCCAACACTGATAACGTTCAGACTAGGAACCAGCAGATAATGCAAATAAGGTGAATAGAGGAAAATATGCCAGGCGTATACACTCGCCTAAACTCAAAACATGATCATGTGTTTGTTTGTTTTGGAGTTTAACGGCCCAATCAACACTATTTTAGGTTATTTTGAACCGGTCAGTTTACCTATCCACACTTTTCCTGGGCAGGCGTATAAGTAAGCGGATAACCAGTATAGTGCACATTCTTTCGCCAGAAACTGACAACTGCCGTTCTTGAATCATCGGAAGGGAGAGATGACCGTAGAATAGATGTCATGATCAATCTTAACGAAAGAATGTCGCCGACCCCGGCATGTATCGAACCTGCGTGTATACATGCGTTTGCAAAACATGAAGATGTTTTTTTTTTATTATTATTATTTATTCTTTGTGGGGGGGGGGTTACGGCCTTTGTAAGAGTATTTCACTTATTTCGCGTTTATCGTGAGTCAGAGGTGGGCGAAAACTGGCGTATCTGAAACACACACGAACGCACACACGCACGCACGCACCTAAACTTCCGTTGCAGAACTTTGCGTCTCACATGTGGCCCAAGCGAAGCGCGAACCACAGCAGTGAGAGACCTAATGATTAAGCGTCACAGCTCTTACCCATAAGAGCAAGGAGGATCTTATCCGTGAAAATGTATCAAAAGCCTTAATTATTTTCTTATTGCGTTACAGTATCTCAAGCATGACCAACAGTGACTCAACAAAACAGCCAGTCTTGGGTCGGTTGATAAACAATCGACCTATAGTTACCATATATTACTAATAATTATCATATGATGTCGCGTCTGAGAATGTGATATCGCAATGTATTAAATTCGGTAATCCATTATTGGATTAAATATGAACTTCAATAATTCAAGCACACTCATGTAAGGGGTTGCGCCCTGCCCATCGGGGCTTGAAGAAATAGATTGAACTGCATTTTGCTTCTGCCCAGAGCTGAAATTGACCACACATGAGTGCTGGTAACCCGATTAGAAGGACAAAGCCTGCCAAGATAAAGTGGTGCGAGTCAGACCGTCAAATGCAAATAAGCCTTTTGGTTTCATTGGGCGGTAGGGCTTGAGAAGTCATTTCATCTCAATGTCGGGTAAAAGTCCCACAAAACTGAAAGCAGCGTCTCCAAAATGACGTACATGGTGTTGACTGGGGATGTTAACCCTCAATTCAAACAAACGAACAAACGCATGTCAGATCTTCTATATAGACACACTATTCTTGTCGTTTTGATGTCTAAATGCTTTGCAAAAACATTTGGTTCTCCGAAAAATTCGGTTTGGGCTCGTGCAAACAGTGTTGACTCTGAGCAGACGCCACAGAATGTAGCATCTGATCAGGTTCTGCACTGTTTGCTCAGAATATTTAGGGTTAAACGAAACAGTTTAAGGACTAGTTCCTTGTCTACACACATGTGGAGACAATCGAGCCACCCAGTGCTTTGATTAGAATCTGGAGGGTAAGTATCGAGCCCTGCGCACATTATCGTGTTTTATGTATGTTTATACAGTAGAACTTCGATGGCTCGAACACCGATGGCTCGTTTACCATGGATGTGTCGAACCCATTCTTGAGCACCTAGCGAAATCCTCTGGGGGATAATTAAGGAGAATTTAGTCTTTTATCTTGCAAATGTATGCTGTGTGTACTCATTAGAATCGCCTCGATGAGGCGATTCTAATGAGTACACACACAGCATACATTTTTATTATAGAACATCGAAAAGATGTCTAAAAGTATCTCGTAATGCCTCCTGACAGTTACCTCAGTGGCTCGAACTACCCCTGTTTCGAACAGATTGTTGTGGTCCCAAACTGTTCGAGCCATTGAAGTAATTCATTTAAATGATTGCTTTAACGCTTACAGTCATGCTCAACGGTGCACATACCCATATGCAAACAGTTTAGACCCTGGTGTGATGGATTATTGTTAGCCGTGACATCGGGATCAACGCTGTTTGTCATCCTCTTTATGATTATTTCATCCTGTTAATATTTAGGGAAGTTCTATTGCCAGTTAACTGGCGTTCTATTGCCAGTTGACTGGCATTCTGTTGCCAGTTAACTAGCTATAGCCATTTTAACATAAAACCGCTGTTGCCATGTCCCATGTTCGAAGATGGAAGTATCCACATAAAAAGGCTCAGGGATGCAAGGGTTCCCATCGTCCTAAATGGGGGCTTTGGTAAACTGTAAAGACCAGCTCTGAAGCGGGGCGTCTGATTATTATCTTCGCTCGCAGTATGCTTAAAGTCACAATGAGAAAACGCCTATAAAATCTACCCCCCCCCCCCCCCCTTAAATCCCACTTGTATATAGAAAAACTGGGGTTAAAATGGATATACATTATTTTTCGTATTTATGCTAAAAACATAGATTGTAGGTACTTGTTAGACTTTCTAACGAGTTCTCACAATCTATGTTTGGTGTATTCACAAGAAAAAAAGTCACACATTTTCATAAAAAAAAAAAGAAACCATTTCGGAGATATGAAAGAATGCAAGAATACACTTCGTAACATGTTGTCGCAATGCATTTGTCGCAATTTAGTGTCGCAAAACCCCTTTTTGTACTAAATGGAATCTTCCTCCTTATATATAACAGGAGATCATTTCCAAATTTAGGGGTGTCAGGTTGTGTTTTTATAAAAATTTATTTGGAAAATGACTGAACTTTTAGCAAACAGTGGAGGCCCTGATCAGACGCCGCGTTCTGCGGCGTCTGATCTGGGCCTGCATTGTTTGTCAGGGTACCCGTTTAGGGGTTTCCGGTACTAAATGGGTTAAATAACACGTACAGTTATGATAATAATAATAATAATAATAATAATAATAATGTCAGGTGCCCTGTGGGGCTTGTCCACACCCTTCCTGGCAGGCTTATTGAATTTTGAAAATACCAAAGGATCACTGATGAAGCCTAAATGACCGGAAAATGGCTAGTCTGGACCAGAAAATCTTGAACACTTTACAACGTTCAGTTCTGTGGTGAATGCCTTGCTTCCAAAGGATAGCCATTAAAAAAAAGCGGTGCTAACCACATTAATTTAATCGACCGGTTGGGAACATTTTGAGATCGCGAGGTTTCAGCTGACCAAATTTTAACCTATGCAAACCGCTCTGAAAATGCCGGAATGTCCTCATTCATAGTTTTTGGGCCAATTGGCCATTCCATCACAAAAACACACCTATACAATTTTGACCCAATTGAACCACACTTTTATATAGCAAAACTGTGGTTTACAGGAGTATAGATTATTTGTCTTATTTCTGCTCTCACTTATAGATTGTTGGCATTCGATGAGTCGGTTCTAGCGAGTACCTACAATGTATATTTTGAGCAGAAATAAGATAATATCACAATTTTTCATCTTAAAATGTTCGTTTTTTTTTGTTGTTGTTTTTTCGGCGGAAAAGTTTACAATGTATTTGTTTTGGCATGTTTTCGTAAGGTCACATATAGGAGTACTGTTAAACCCTTTACTGACAAACTGACGCATTGGACAGGTCCATTGTCAATATATGGTGGTCGGTGTGGGAGGAGGGGAACGGTGTACGACCTATTTATATTTGATGTTAGTTTTACGTTACTTTTCGTATTTCATACAAACAGTGCGGATCATGATAATTGGCGGCTTTCGCGGCGTCCGAACAACAAAAAGTCGTTCTTTCGAATGTCCAGTCTCAAAAGCAGCGCGTGTAAACATAAGACCCAAAAAGGTAAGAAAGGTGTACTGTATTTCAATTCTGAAGGTGAAAGTTCCAGCTCAGATCCATTTTACGAAAACATGCATGCCTATACAATTACCTCCCCTCCATCGCTTATTAAGCGAACTTGCACCGCAAGGGTTAAGCATTCAACATATTTGCCAATCCAAACTTGCAATCTAACCCTTCTCTTGCTGAATATTCATTTTAGCCACACCCATCTCTGAGTTTGAACCAATCAGATTACTTAATGTAATTTATTCCTAAAAATTCATAAACTGAATGTCAAACAGTGTAGACCCTGATCAGATGGCTTCTTCAGAAGCCATCTGATCTGGATCTACACTGTTTGCAAAGATAGGGGTTGTCGTGAACAGCAGGATAAGAGTTAAACTTGCATGGATTTATATATTGTTTTGTTTGTTTGTTTGAATTTGGGTTTAACGTCCCCGTCAACACTATTTAGGTCATTTAGGAGACATCGCTTCCAATTTTGTGGGACTTTTACCGGACATTGAGGTGAAATGACACCTCAAGCCCTGCCATCCAATGAAACCAGAAGGCTAATATGCATTGGACAATCTGACTCGCAACGCTTTGGCTGCGCATGCTTAGTCCTTCAAAGCTGTTTCACCAGTACTCGTGTGTGGTCAGATTCAGCTCTGCGTGGAAGTACATCATGCAGCCCAATCTATTTCTCCAAACCCCGACGGCCCCCGCCAATAGGGGCTTGAAGAAATATATGGGCTGCATGATGCTTCCACGCAGAGCTGAATCCGGCTCGCACACTAGTACTGGTAAACCGCCTAGAGGATCTAAGCCTGTCCAGGAACCGCGGTGCGAGGCGGACCGTCCATGCTAATAAACCCTATTGGTTTATTAGACGACAGGGCTTGAGATGTCATTTCACCTTTATGTCGGGTAAAAGTCCCACAAAACTGGAAGCAACGTCTCCAAAATGACCTTTACAGTGTTGACGGGGACGTTAAATCTCAAATCAAACAAACAAACCAAACCCCGATTGGCGGTGATTATATATATAGATTATATATAGATATACTCGCATAAACTTGTTTTTGTTTGTTTGTATTGGGGTATAACGACCCAGTCAACACAATTTAGGTCATTTTTAGCCGGTCAGTTTACCTGTCCACACTTTTCATGGGCAGGCGTATACGTAAGCGGTTTAGCAGTACAGTGCACATTCTTTCACCAAAAACAGACAACTGCCATTCTTGAATCAGCGGAAGGGAGAGTATGACCATAATCGTCGTCGTCGTCGTCATCATCATCATCGTCGCCGTCGTCGTCGTCATCATCATCATCATCATCATCATCATCATCATCATCATCATCATCATCATCACAAAAACTTCTACTCATAAAATCATCATCATCATCATCATCATCATCATCATCATCATCATCTTTATCACCATCATCATCATCGTCTTCATCATCACCATTAATAATAAATCCTTATCCATTATCATCATTAATAACAAATCCTTAACCTTTGTCCTCATACTTTTGTTGGCTAACTGTACATGCCCATGATCGATGGTAACCTTAACATGTTATCAGAACATGGCCTAGCGAAATATTCCTGAAATGACTTGCACAGAGAAAGTCTGTAAGTAATCTGTTGTTATTTTTTATCATGAAAGCATGTCCACTCGTTCTGAGGCGAGGGACACATCACGTTATAAAGTCCGCGAAATGAACAACCCTCTGAGAAATCTGGTGTTACGGGGGTATACATTATGTGGCTTATATTTTCTCCAAGACTTAGGTTGTGGATACTCGAGCACCCACAACCCCATTTAGAAAAAAATATCACAACTTTTCATTATTTGACTGCATTATGTCAAAAACGGGTGTGTTATCATATTTGTGATGTGGTTCAAGGATTCAAATATCAGCCTTAAAGGTCTTAGAGCATATTCTTTGTTCTCATACTATGAGAGACAGCGCATGACAAAACCTACAATAAGACATGTGCGCACAACGAAGACTCAGATCAGCCTGCGCATTCGCGCAGTCTGTTCAGAGTCTTCGTTGTGCGCTCTAAGGATAGTTAAATCATGCAGCAAGAGAAGTATCTGGTTAGACAATATGGATGCGCAGGCTGATCTGATTCTTCGCTGTGCGTACATGTAAGTTGTAGAAAAAAATGCTGTGTCCCGGCTCGTATGCTTGGGAATAACATCTGTTTTGCCATACATGGATCCAAAACATCAAAAATATAATCTTCTCATGCCTAAATAGACCCTACCTCAAAAATACATGCTTTTGTGAAACATATGCAAACTAGTATTAAAGATCAAGTGCTACAAGAACAAGGCTAGAGCTCTTATTTTAAATAGTATAAAAACAAAATACAGTCGAACTTCAATGGCTCGAACACCTTTGGCACCTCGAAAATCTGTTCGAGACAGGGATAGTTCGAGCCACTGAGGGAGATTGCCAGGAGGTATACGATATACTTTTGGATATCTTTTCTGTTTTTTATAATGAAAATGTATGCTGTGTGTACTCATTAGAATCGCCTCATCGAGGCGATTCTAATGAGTACACTCAGCATACATTTGCAAGATAAAAGACGAAAATCTTCTAAATTATCCCCCACTATTTCTTATGTCGAGGATTTCCCTAGGGGCTCAAGAACGGGTTCGACTCACCCATGGTAAACGAGCCATCGGTGTTCGAGCCATCGAAGTTCTACTGTATTATAAAGGATTTTATGATATCCAATGTAGATCTCCTAAACTGTAGGTCTGAAAGGTCTATTTTGACCAAACTTCGATCTTGCCATAGAAAAGGGCAGACATATTATTTACAGACTTCAAAGGATATGTACTGTATGCAGTATGATCAGTGGAAAATGAAGATCATTTCTTGCTGGAAAGTACGGCATACAGGCAGCTTTCTGAAGCTTAATCGAATGGGTATTAATATCATTGATACTTACTCTGCAAGAGCTTCTAGTAAATGTTATTGGCTTCTAAATAGTAAAAATGTTTGAGTTAGCCATACTGAATGAACTATCCAAGTTCGAGGTATCGAATTCTCAATTGATATATGATAATTAAGGGCGGCTCTTCTGATGTTATCTTGAAAAGATATGTCCTGTGTACATGGTTTACATATAACAATTATTTATTTTGTAGAAGAGCGAAAAGTAACCACATTCCTTGTGGCCTGGTGCTAAGATCCTCCTGGTCTATTGCTAAGATTAACCCTAATTAGGTCGAACTATCCCTATCTAAAAACAATTACCATGGTCTGAAAGATATTCGTGTAATTGAAGTTTGATTGTAGCTGTTTTCAAATCTTGTATATTTTGGCAGTGTTGACCCTCATCAGACGCCGAGTTCTGATATGGAACAACACATTTTGCCTGCGTACTTTTTCGGACGCTGTACAAATATGAGTATAGAATTATTATTCTTTTTTTTTCAGAGACAGTTAATGACAGAGAATTAGACAGGACCATGCCACCCAGTGTACTTCGAAAAGTAGGGGCGGCCATTGTGGCGGTAGTTGCAGCTTGCTTATATTATTTATATCTATCTGTGCTGACCATTGTTGCCAAAGTTCTTCTTCTTCTTCCAAAGAATTGGCAACTAAAATCGTCTAGTTTTAATGGTATTTCTGTCTCAAAACTTAATTTGTCATTAAAAGCGTTCTTATTTATGGTAAGCACACTGTATTTTCGTACTGCGTGTCCATTAAAAGTCGGACTATCAGCTCCAAACATAAATATTTTGACACTAGAGGGCGTAAAAAAGAAGTTATTGGATTTCCAGAAGAAAGGACGCCCTCTGGTGGTCAACTTTGGTAGTTGTACCTGATCACCATTCATGTCCATTTTGGACGCCTTCAATGAAGTCGTGTCCGAATTTGACAGCCATGCCGACTTTGTAGCTGTGTATATATCTGAGGCTCATCCTCTGGAGGGCTGGACACTTAAAGACAATAAATACGCCATAAGCCGACACACACAAATTAAACACAGACTGTCTGCAGCAGAAATGTTAAAGGATGCTGGGATTGCGTGCCAAGTTGTTGTGGACACGATGCAGAACGAGGCTATTGATGAGTACGCGGCACAGCCGGAAGCTATGTACATTATAGAAGATGGCGTTGTGAAACTGCAGTGTCTCGGACCAAACGCAGAATACGATCCAGAAAATGTGAGGAAATGGCTCCAAAATTATGTTAAACGCCATTAAGAGGAAAGGGAACACCTAGTACATTGTTCCGCCATTTCCATTTCGGGACTTCCTGTACGCTTTTCTATAAGGCCTGCCCTACTGAAAGAAGGGTCGGTCTACTCTTAAAGGAAGGAATTTGCGCCTCATGAGAGATATTCTTTTCTTTAAGACTTGACCCCTATTGAAATGGAAGTTAAAAATACTTTTGCAGGAGTTGCCTCCCCTGAAGGTGTTCCCATTCCCCTAGATACACCTGCCGTTTTCAACTGGAGGCGATTCACATGATTTTCTGTATGATCTCTTCACTGGAGACAAGAAACCTTTAGCCTCTGAAGGGACCTAAAGTGCCATTCTGCTTTTTGACTCTGCTTTGGAATACAGTAGAACTTCGATGGCTCGAACACCGATGGCTCGTTTCCCATGGCTGGGTCGAATTCGTACTTGAGCCCCTAGGGAAATCCTCAAGATAAGACAAGGTGGGGGATGATTAAGGAGATTTTAGTCTTTTATCTGGCAAATGTGTACTGTGTGTACTCATTAGAATCGCCTCGGTGAGGCGATTCTAATGAGTACACACAGCAAACATTTTCATTATCTAACATCGAAAGATGTTCAAACGTATCTCGTTATGCCCCTTGGCAGTGACCTTCAGTGGCTCGAACTACCGCTGTCTCGAATAAAATTTCATGGTCCCAAAGGGGTTCGAGCCATCGAAGTTCGACAGTAGTTTACTGGAGGCAATGCCAGTGCTATAGCCCTGTAACCCTAGCGGGCTAAAGATGACATTAGATTGCATATGTATGTAAACATAATGATTTAAACTGAAGCATAATTTCGATTTTCTTTTTCAAAAATGTGTGTGTTTATTTGTGATCGGTGGGAGGCTAATACATAGTAGCAATGGTCATGTGACCGGATCAAGCAGCTTGTAGCTTGTAAGGCGCATGTATTGTTTTTGCTTCAAGTACACAAATAATTGAAGAGTTAAACAAGTTCTGAAGTATGTTCCTTTGGAAGCAAAGAATACACCAAATCAACGAAAATTGCAGACTCGGTTTTATTGAGTCTGTTCATGACCAGTACTGAAATTTGCAAAACCAGCCACGCCCTCAAAAACTGCCTAAGCCTCCGTTCAAGATTATGTTTCAGCCTCACAGATCTAGAATCAACCCGCAGGTGCTGATAGTACGTTTAGTTTGTTTGCTCAGAAAATTACAGCGTACGTTTAATGGTTGGAACATCGGTGTCTCGTTCACCTGGTTTAATTCGGTCCGAGTGAAATATCCCAAGAGCTCGAGATATCCATAATATAGAAAAAAAAATTCCATGAAATAGACCAGCTTAAATAAGCACTAATTCTGCCTTTTAAAAAAACATTTTTATAAGGTTTCACCTGTTCTTTCTCTGCATTTTCTACACAAAATGTCATCTAGTAAAGGACCACCTTTGGAACTGTTCAAAACTGGTGTTAAATTCCACTTTTAAACAGTCCAAAAGATGGTCTTAACCCTTATCTTGCTGTTCACGACAACCCCTATCTTTGCAAACAGTGTAGATCCAGATCAGATGGCTTCTGAAGAAGCCATCTGATCAGAATCAACACTGGCATTCAGTTTATGAATTTGTAGCAATAAATTACATCAATTTGTTTGTTTGATTTGAGGTTTAACGTCCCCGTCAACACTGTAAAGGTCATTTTGGAGACGTTGTTTCCAATTTTGTGGGACTTTTACCCGGCATTGAGATGAAATGACATCTCAAGCCCTGTCGCCATCAATTACATCAAGTAATTTGATTGGTTGATAGACAGAAATGGGTGTGGCTTAAATGACTATTCAGCAAGAGAAGGGTTAATATAGGAATTTTACTGTATCAATAACTAATGGAGGCCTTTGTTTTCCATTTGAAAACGTATCTCGTGTATACTCCTTAGAATTGCCTTAATGAGGCAATTCTAAGGAGTTATACGCAACGTATACCTTTATTTTATAGAACAGAGAGATCATGTGAACAGGTCCGCGTAATGAACACCCATATACACCAGAAAAAAAAAACTGGGCTTTACGGGTGTAAACAGTATTCTGCTTATTTCAACCCCATGACATAGATTTTGGGTGCTCGTTAGAACCGCCTCAACGAGGCGGTTCTAACGAGCACCCAAAACCTGTGTTTGGAGTAGGGATGTGTAAGAAAAGTTTTCACCAGAAAAAATACTGTTTTGGTGGTAAGAGAGAATGCACTATATCACACGGATGGGTGAATATCGTAGTGGGATTATTTCCCCTGATTTGGAGCCACACTCATACCTCAGTGGTTCGAACTCCCCTATCTCGAACAAACGTTCATGGTCAAAAAGAAGTTTGAGCCATTGAAGTTTGACTGTATTTTGTTTGTTTGATTTGAGGTTTAGCGTCCCCGTCAACACTATTTAGGTCATTTTGGAGACGTTGCTTCCAATTTTGTGGGACTTTTACCCGACATTGAGATGAAATGACATCTCATGCCCAGTCGCCCAATGAAACCAATAGGGTTTATAAGCATGGACGGGCCGACTCGCAGCAATTTTCCTGGGCAGGCTTAGACGTTCTAAGCGGACTACCAGTACTCATGTGCGGTCGGTATCGGCTTTCAGCGGCGTGGAACCACCGTGCAGCCCAATCTATTTCTCCAAACCCCGATGGGCGGGAGCGGAAGTTTGACTGTATATGTTTGTTATTTTTTTACATGAAAGTTTGTTGTTTAGTATAGACTTGACAGCGAAACGCTGACTGCTGTATCAAAGAATATTTTCACAAACGAATGATTGTTCTGCCTAAAAATATTTTGTATTGGACACAGCATGAATATGGTAAAAACATTGTTTTATGTAGCAGCCAGCGTTTTGTAAAAAAAAATAAAAAAATAAAATAAATAAATAGAAATAAAAGTTAATCAGATTGAAACTTGTTAGCAGTTTGTCTTTTAATCTAAGAAGATATCGCGCAAACACGCCTATATAATTTTGACCCCCCTTGATCCCCACTTTTATATAGTAAAACTGGGGTTTACAGCGGTAAAACTCCATTATTCTTATTCCGGCTCCAAAATATAGTTTGTGGGTACTCGTTAGAACCGCCTCATCGAGGCGGTTCTAACGAGTACCCACAAACTATATTTTGAGCAGAAACAACAATTTATCACATTTTGTTTTCATCTTAAAATTTTCATTTTTCAGCGGTAAAATTTACCATGTATTTGTATAGATGTGTTTTCGAAATGAATTAACAGCTCGGTTCTTACAAACCATTAGGACAACATGCCCATGTGAAATAATGCTGCCCAACATGGTGTCAGAAATGACAAATATTAGGGAAGCGCCCGCCAATTGGGGCTTGAAGAAAAATATGGGCTCCATGATGCTTCCATGCAGAGCTGAAACCGACCGCACACGAGTACTGGTAAACGCTTAGAGGATCTAAGCCTGCCCAGGAAAAGAGGTGCGAGTTGGACCGTCGATGCTTATAAACCCTATTGGTTTCATTGGGCGACAGGGTTTGAGGTGTCATTCCATCTCAATGTCAGGTAAAAGTCCGACAAAATTGGAAGCAACGTCTCCAAAATGGCCTATACAGTGTTGACGGGGGCGTTAAACCTAAACTCAAACAGACAAACAAAGACAAATATTAGGTAAACATTGTAACATCTTTCTTATTTCTGCTTTCACCATAGATTGTGGGTACTCGTTAGAGCTGCCTCAATGAGGCAGCTCTAACGAGTACCCAAAATCTATGTTTTTAGCAAAAATAAGGCAAATAATGTATTACCCTGTAAACTTCACTTTTCTCTAGATAAAGTTGGGTTTTGGGCGGTCTCCATTTCACAAACTTGTTATCATGATGCCATGCTTTGTGGAGTTTACCAGGTACGTATATTTTTTTCATTTTAGCTCAGAATCATTGATTGTGGGTACTCGTTAGAATCGCTCGCTCCAGTGAGTACTTACGATCTATGTTTGGTGCAGAAACAGTAGGAATGTCAGAAACTTTTATCCAAAAACGTTTTGTTTGCTTGAATTGAGGTCTAACGTTGCCGTCAACACTGTTTAGGTCATTTTTGAAACGTTGCTTTCAATTTTGTTGGACGAGATGAAATGACATCTCAAGCCACCGCCCAATGAACCTTAATCTCTTTTGTCAGCCGTGGCTGCTCTGAACCTTAAGGTAGCCACGTTTTTTTATTTAGACGTAATTTGAAATGAGAAGTACCAGCCTGTAATACTGACTTGCTAACGAGATGTGCTTACTTAATACAGGTAATTTAAATGCATTCGCCTTCTTCAGGCTCGCTAAATACAGATTACTGTTTTGTTTCTGTTTCAAGTACAGCTATGTGAGGTAAGTGAGTGAGTGTTTGAGTTTTATGTCCCACCAACAGCTAAGGTCATACGGAAACGGGACCTCGGTTTAAAGACTCATCCGAAAGTAGGTATGTGAGGTAAGAATATCTTTTTGAAATGTGTCTAAAATTCCATTTTTTTTGAAAGTATTTAGTATTTATTTCTGCTTCAAATATAGAGTGTGTATCATCGCCAGAAACTCCCCAACGAGTACTCGCAAACCATGTTAATCAAGGCCAACATATGGGAAATAACACATACCAGAAATGAAACAACGGTTTTCTGCTGTTACCTCCCTTAACATACCGGACTACAATCTGCTTACAATTTAAGGTTAAAACTTCACATTCTGTCAGTGCTTTGATTTCTTGAGTACTTTATACAGACATCGATTGCTGTAGTTGGGGTGTGGGTGTTTTGTTTTATTGAAACTGTATTTTTGTTATTTTTTAGAAGTCCAATTTTCCGTCCAACCGTCAATATTTGCGACCACCCAAATAGCCAAGTTCTCAAGAACTGTAAGAGCTTCAGTAATGATAATTAGAACAAACTAGTCATGGCAACCATAGTACAAACGTCCATAATTGACCTTGACCTACATTTAATGGTCCACTGACTTTGTAAACATTTGCGTCAAACCTTACGTTACCAAAATGGTCGGGTTCATTCCTCAAGATCTATAAGAAATTGGCCGATGCATGGTACAAACTTGCACCTAGGAATGACAACTCTAATATTGAAGCGTCCATATACTGCATGTTCAGGTCCTGGAGACGGTCACCAGTGCAAAGACTCTGGGGTTGATAACTCCAATAGAATGCCATAAAATCCCCACATTGACCGATTGGTTGTTTGTGCAAGTCATCCGGAGAAGCATCAAAATCAAGATGCTAAAGGTTTGTGAAAAAGGCTTATACATGTAACACCCTGGTTAGACCACAGCTTGAATATGATTTCCAGACACAGCAAATAAAAATAAAATAAAACTCATCGGGCATCCAACCCGATCTCTTATTTAAGTGGAAGCCCCGTGAAAGGAAAGTGGGGCCGAAGTGTCTAGGTATATGGGGCCGACGTGTCTAGGGGCCGAGGTGTCCAGGGGCCGACCCGTCTAGGGTTTCAATTTTATGTGGGGCCGAGGTGGTTTTGGGGCCGACGTGTCTAGGGGCCGGAGTGTCTAGGGGCCGAGGTGGTTTTGGGGCCGAAGTGTCCTGTTACCCTTGAATATGCTTCAGGTGCTTGACACGCGCGTATTAACCCTTTTTGTACCAAATGGAATCTTCCTCTTTATATATAGCATGAGTCCATTTCAAAATTTAGGGGTGTCAGGTTGTTTTTTCTTCAAAATCTATTTGGAAACTGAATGAATGTTTTGCAAACAATGTAGGCCCTGATCAGACGCCGCGTTCTGCGGCGTCTGGTCTGGGCCTGCACTGTTTGCCAAGGTACCCCTTTAGGGGTTTCTGGTATCGAACAGGTCCAGCGTAGAGCTGCTCACTCGACAGTCAACAACTTTGATAGAGAGACCAGTGTAACTGGGATCTTACAAGAACTTGGATAGAGAACATTGTGACGAAGGCGTGCTGATGCCCGCCTTTGTCAGTTTTATAAAATAATTCATGGACTTGTTGATGTTCCTCTCCAAACCTACATTCACCTCAGTCAAAGACATTCCAAATACCCACACTACATGACCTTAAGGTAGGTCTACACACCCAGTTGTCGCCCCCGCCCATCAGGGCTTGGAGAAATAGATTTGGCAGCATGGTGCTTCCATGCGGAGCTGAAACTGACCACATATGAGTACTGTAATGGTAAACCGTTTAGAAGGACTAAGCCTGCTCATGCAGGCAAAGTGATGTTTGTCAGAACGTCTAATTTGGTTTCATGTGGCGGCAGGGGTTGAGATGTCATTTCATCTCAATGCTGGGTAAAAGTCTCAAAATTCGAAGCAGCGTCTCCAAAATTACCTAAAAGTGTTGACGGGGACATTACCCTCAATTCAAACAAACAAACACACCCCGTGACTATTATAAGTACTCCTTTTTCTACCGTTCTATATTGCAATGCAATGCCTTCTAATATTGTGTTGTCAGCCTGCAGAGCCTTGAGGCCTTCAAGGCCGAAGTCCGTAATCTACATCACACACGCCCTTAGTCCCCGCCATGGAAGGCTGATTCTTATCCCTTTAAGCTGCTCTTCACTATTCTAACCTTCCTCTACTTTTGCACTAGAGTTTGCCTTTTTCTGTATTTTACTAACTGATGCCGTGCAGACCTGCTTAAAGTGTTCGAGCGGCCCCCGCCCATCGGGGTATGAAGAAATAGATGGACTGCATGATGCTCCCACGCAGAGCTGAAACCGACCCGCTGACGAGTATATACTGGTAAGCCGCTTAGAGGATCTAAGCCTACCCAGAAAAAGTGCTGCAAGTGTCGGACCGTCCATGCGTATAAACCCCATTGTCTTCATTGGGCGGCAGGGCTTGAGATGTCATTTCATCTCAATGTCGGGTAAAAGTCCCTCAGAATTGGAATCAACGTCTCCAAAATGACATTTACAGTGTTGACGGGAACGTTAAATCTCCAATAAAACAAAACAATAAAATGTTCGAGAGGGCGTGTGCAGGTGTGGCACTATAAAGAGATAGATAGATTTGACCTTGGCCTACTTTCATGATTCACTGACTGCGTCAACCCTAGCAATCTTCACTGAAAATGAAATAGTAAATTCTACAAGACGGCTCGTGTTTGAATGGACAAACGTCTTTAGTATAGACGCTATAGACGCCCCGGTGACACAAGATACACGGCACCCTCGCCACACCAAACCACACCCATACGCGCCTCCGTGGCCTAGTTGATAAGAGCGCCGACTCTTAATCACTATCTCACCGCTGTAGTTCGCGCCTCACTCAGGCCACAATTCTGCAACGGAAGGTCTGGTTGTTTTTCTCCGGTACTCCGGTTTTAATCTACCTCTGATTTACTCTAAATAAGTGTAATAATGTAGAAAGGGCCTGCCATAACACCAAATCCAAATTAGTATTTGCCATATCAAATCGGATGTAAGTTTCAATGATTAGTTAAATTACAATGTTCGTTTTGAACAACTGGGCAAGATTGATCCAGAAAAAAACGTCGCATAACGCGGCGTCTGATCAGGGTCAACACTGTTTGTTTCAAGTAATCAGGTTCAGTACCCTTTACCATTATCGGCCAACCAGTGATGTCAGTCCTTTGATTTTTTTCCGATGATCAGCTCCGCTTTTTTGTAACCGACGACGGATCTATATTTACTGGCTTAAATATGGAAGAAATGACCATACATGGCATTGTGTTTGTAGAAAAAAAAAAAAAAAAAAAACGTCACAGTTAAGGATTTATATTACAACGTGGTTAGAAATTTTGGTTTTGTTGTTTTAACAACAACGCCAACAACAACAACAACAACAACAACAAAAAAAAAAAAGTAAAAGGGTTAACACTCGATATTGCAAAGTGCAAAGAAATCAAAGCATTGAGAGTAAACTGGTGGGTCGATTGTCTCCGACTGAGACTGAGATTGTCCTGGACTGAGATTTAAACTGGTTCTAAAATTCCAGCTTTTAAGCAAGTTTTGAAGATCTTCATCAGACGCCGCGTTTTTCAGCGTCTGATCTAGGTCTTCGCTGTTGCCAAGCCCACCCTATCCCGTTTTAGTCTTACGAAACACTCTGACATCACTGCGGCTATTTCTATATTAAAAGTTATTCCGACAAGTCAGTGATAGTCACGTGGACTTTTGCACTGAAGAACTTTTCATCATAGTAACTTTTGGCTGCGGTATATGTACCACTATGAAATGAAGTGTTGCGTACATGCAAGAGTGCTCTCTGTAAAAATCTGGACTGGAATCAACTGTTGAAATTGGCAAACACTGTTGACCAAGTTAAGACGCCGCAGAACGCGTTGTTCACTGTTTTCATTAGTTACAAGAAGTTAAAGGTTAAAGGAAACAGTCCAAGTCCCCGTTCATTACCATTTTCCCAGCCTCAGCGACAATCGACCAATGAGTGTTGTCGGTGCTTTGATTTATTTACTCTCAAAGCCTCTCACTCTCGAGTGCTTGCAGTATACTCTTCCATCACTGAAGTTGGGCACGTCCATTCTGCTAAATATGGCTGAATGGCAAGCAATATATATCCCGATAAGATGCACATCAGGATCTACACTGTTTGCAAAAATATCTGTACCTCTCCATAATATCCAATCACACTGAGGCTGCAAGTAGCTGTGTACTCATGCAATTGACCTAGACGTTACCTGGAAGAAGTTCAGAAAACCATTAATTATTGTCTGCCACTCCCCAATTTCTAAACAGTCTGGTCTTAAAAGGTTAAATTGACAGCATTGGCCTGAATTAAGACTTATACCGTTTTGTTATTGGTTCGGGGGATATAGCGATCAGCATTCCGCCCGACCCTCCGTCCGTCCGTAGACGAACCTTGCGATGGCCATAACTCCAATACCCTTTATAACATATTGATGGTACCTGGCACAATTGTTCACAAGGCTGAGACGGCGTGTCATGCACAAGAACCACAACTCTGCTTGCCATGGTTTTGGAGTTATCTTGTCTTGGTCATAACCCCAATACTATTTGAGATATATTGATGGTACCTGACACAATTGTGCACAAGGCTAAGATGGCGTGTCATGTGCAAGAACCACACTTCTGGGTGCCATGGTCACCATCTTATCTCCAATGCCCTTTGAGACATAGTGGTGGTACTTGGTACAGATTTACATGAGGTTACTTTTAAGCAGATGTGTCATGCACAAGAGCCACAACTCTGAGTGCCCTGGTTTTTTAATAATCTTTCCTGACAGTATAATCTTGTGATGACTATAACTCCATTACCATTTGAGATATATTGCTGTTACTTGCAACAATTGTATACAAGGTTGGAAAAGGCATTTTATGTGTGAGAACCACAACACAGTATACACGTACTTTGTGCATTGGAAATCATGGATATTCATCATGTTGAGAAGCGACCCTTAGTACCATTAGATGAAGATAGTCTCAATGAACATTACATACACAAAATCCTGCAGACATTGCAACAATATACTGTGGGCTTACTAGTGTATATTAATTCTGGTGCACTTTCTATTTGTGAGCCATATTGGCTTTTGGTCGGGGATTTGCCATCTCTTCTCTTTGTACTTAAGTAAACATTAAACAGTGTAGATACTGAGCAGACGGCTGAGCAACCGCCGTATTCCACTGTGTCTGATCTGGGTATTCAGTGCTTGCCAAACTCGTCCAGATTCTATAGATAGCGCATTATTGGATTTCGTATAGTGCTTTTGATAAACACATTGACCAAACACCGATAAAAATAGTACAGGACTACGTATAACCGGAATATTGGTTTCCCAAAAGTGGACACGTGGACAACAGCACTAATACAGTTCTGTCCTTTGTAACTTTTGGTCAATTGGTAAACCAATCGACCAAAAAAAAAAAGAGCTCAAAATAGAAACTATATTGATGATTTTATCATAGAGCTGGAACTTGTTTGACTTAAGAAACAGTTTGAGGCAACACTATCGGCTGAGATAACGAGAGTGGCATGTTTATTGGGCAACTGCGAGTCTTGACGATTCTACAGATTGAGCAAAATATGAAGAAACGTCTATTCCCATTGTACGATATGTACCTATCTGTTATCTTCAAGGTCATGTACATATCGTCTTTTGTCCGTATAAGGTAAAAGGTAATATTGGAATACTTCCAGAATCCGCACAGTAACCGGGATATTGTCAATCTATAATTTACTTGTATATGATAGTCACTGTGTTGGAAATACAACAAAAACGCTTTCTTCAACTACTACAACCACCACAAGCTGGCCCCCGCCCATCGGGGCTTGAAGAAATAAATGGGCTGCGTGATGCATCCACGCAGAGCTGGATCGGACCGCACACGAGTACTGGTAAAACCGCTTAGAGGATCTAAGCCTGCCCAGGCAAAGCGGTGCGAGTCGGACTGTCCATGCTTATAAACCATTTTGGTTTTATTGGGCGACAGGGCTTGAGATGTCATTTCATCTCAATGTCGGGCAAAAGTCCCACAAAATTGGAAGCAACGTATCCAAAATGACCTATATAGTGTTGACAGGGACGTTGAACCTCAAATCAAACAAACAAAACCTGTATATGATAGTCACTGTATTGGAAATACAACAACAGAAACGCTTTCACACAGTACTGCCTCAACTACTACAACCAACAGCACAACAGCAGAAAGAGGAGCAGCAGCGGCAACAGAAGCAGCAGTAGCAACAGCAGCAGCAGTAGCAGCAGCAGCACCTGGTATACTCCCGCCATTTTTATACAAGGGAGACTACTCATGGTGCTTCTTGATTGTTTTTGTGTTGTGTTTTTATCTCAAAGTACACTCGAACTTCGATAACTCGGACACCTTTGGAACCATGACAATTCGCTCGAAATAGGGTTAGTTCGAACTAATGAGGTTTAATCATAGTTTCAGGTCATGAAGCAAAATGGGGATCTCTATACTATCTCTACGATCATCTATGAAATTAAGGTATGTTGTGTGTACTCATTAGAACCGCCTCATAGAGTACACACAACAAACCTTTTACCAATCAAATCAGGACAAACGCCCGAAAAATCCAAATATATGTATATCTGGAACGAAATAATAATTCATGGAGTTCTTCAGGGACCCGAGAACGATTTCGAATTAGTCATGGTAAACCAGCTGTCCATGTTCGAGTTACCGAGGTTTCACTGTAGCGGGGCTTTTTTTGAATGAATGAATGAAAAGATGCCCCTGATTGTTCTACTCATAAAGGAAAAAATTTGCTCCTTAGGAGCAAATCCTTTCCTTTGGAAGTAGATCTTGCTTGAACAGAGGTTTTACGTCCCCGCCAACACTATTTAGGTCATTTTGGAGACGTTGTTCCAATTTTGTGGGACTTTTACCCGACATTGAGATGAAATGGCAATAATAATAATAATAATAATAACTTAATAATGATAATAATAATAATCGACTTTATTTATAGAGGGTAACACATTTAGTATTAATCTTCAATGTGGCCCTCTTTTTTCTTCCTCCTCCTTGGTTTAAATCAGTACAAAGTCTCGCTTGAGGGGATCAAACCGGCTACCGCTCGATCTCAGAGCCGATGCTTTACCACTGCACCACAGCGCTCCACTGACATCTCAAGCCCTGCCCCCCAAACAAACCAAATTGAATTACAAGTGTTACACCTAATGTCGCACGCCGTAGTTCATATCGACAGAGACCAGTGACCCGTAATTCTAAATTGTACTAAATGTTGATAAAGTTTGCTGTTTTGAGCAAAATTAGCAATATTTATTTTTTAATATGCTATAAATAAAATAAGGTTCAGTTTTACTGGCATACCTATGATACGATATGTATATAAGACCCAGTCCATGCTCACAAGATATTGCTGATTTAAAATTGTTATAATATTTTTTCGTTACAAGAAGTACCCCTTTTTTGCATATTTAATCTTTATTCACTCAATGTGGAAACGGGTTAAATACACCACTGTGACGTGAACGTGGTAAAATATGTTCCGCTAAGCTGTTCAGTTGCACAGCCTTTAGTAAGTCGTCTTTAAAATAAATAAATAAATAAATAAATAAATAAATAAATAAATAAAGCAGAAACAAAGCATGAAAAAAAAATGGATTATTCGTGAGTATTTGCGTTTAATAACGAAAAAGCCCAAATGATATTGAGACTGGTTGCCATAGAAACAAATGGTTTCCACATATGGGATGAAAATCCTACACTACCATATATGGTAAAGTACCTGGAGGCTTTCCATGAAATCAACGTTTCACCCTGACAGACAAAATGTTTGTTCAATTATTGACATTTATACATGAAATAAAATCGTTTGCATTGAATAGCTCAGACTCACCCTAGCAGGAATACAACGATTTGTGAACGTTGATCCGGTCCCGCAGAGAACATATTTCATCATGTTTACAGGTACTTGAAATGAAGACCCCGGTAAACCCCACTTTATAGAAGAATGCTGGTGTAAACGTGTTTGTGAGTTGTTGGTGTGTGTGTGTGTGTGTGTGTGTGTGGGGGGGGGTATTCATTATTTTTCTTATTTCTTCTGGTGTTAACGTGTATATGTGTGAGTTGGTGGGGGGGGGGGGGTATTTTTTTCTTATTTCTGCTCAAAGAAATAGGTTGTAGGTACTCGCCTCAATGAACTAACGGGCACCCACAACCTGTGTTTCAAGTAAAAATAAGAATATAAGAATAATACCACAAATTCAGCGGAATAATCATTTTGGAGATACGGAAGTATGCACTGTTACAACGCATAATGTAGTAATGTAGTAATTTCTTCATTTTGAAATTTTTACTACATTATGCGTTGGCATAGTCGACGCGAAATGAAATAAAATGTCGTTTTTACTTCATTATGCGTCGATACTAAGAGGTTTGAGCAAAATGAAAGAATTATTTCATTTTGCGGCGATGGGTGGCATACTTAATTTTACTTCATTATGCGTCAACAGTTTGTTTGTTTGATTTGAGGTTTAACGTTCCCGTCAAGACTATTTAGGTCATTTTGGAGACATTGCTTCAAATTTTATGGGACTTTTACCCGATATTGAGATGAAATGACATCTCAATCGCTGCCGTCCAATTAAAAGCAATAGGGTTTATATGCATGGATGGGCCGACTCGCAGCAGTTTTCCTGGACAGGCTTAGACCTTCTAAGCAGATTACGAGGACTCATGTACGGGTGGTATCAGCTCTGCGTGGAAGCATCGTGCAGCCCATCTATTTATACCCCCGGCATACGAAGTATGCAAGGGGGTATATAGTTTTTGTCCATTCTGTCTGTCTGTCTGTCTGTCTGTCTGTCTGTCTGTCTGTCTGCCTGTCTGTCTTTTGTTTGATTTGTTTGATTTGAGGTTTAACGTCCCCGTCAACACTATTTAGGTCATTTTGGAGACGTTGCTTCCAATTTCATGGGACTTTTACCCGACATTGAGATGCCGCCCAATAAAACCAATAGGGTTTATATACATGGACGGGCCGACTCGCAGTCTTTTCGAAGACAGCTATGTTCTACCATCATTACTTCATTATGCGTCGATATGGTGCATATTAACGCGAAATGAAATAATTTTTTTACTTCATTTCGCGTCGACTATGCCAACGCATAATGTAGTAAAAAAAATCAAAATGAAGAAATTACTACATTACTACATTATGCGTTGTAACAATGCACTGTGTCACACAAACATTTTCTCGTAATGTACACAGACTGACAAGTTTTGTTTGTTTGATTTGAGGTTTAACGTCCCCGTCAACGCTGTATAGGTCATTTTGGAGACGTTGCTTCCAATTTTGTGGGGCTTTTACCCGACATTGAGATGAAATGACTTCTTAAGCCCTGCCGCCCAATGAAACCAATAGAATTTATAAGCATGGGCGGTCCGACTCGCACCGCTTTGCCTTGGCAGGCTTAGATCCTCTAAGCGGCATACCAGTAATTTCAGCTCTGCGTGGAAACACCATGCAGCCCAATCTATTTCTTCAAGCCCCGATGGCATTAATTCAAGGTTGCCCAAGTAAAAATCGACAGCCTGTCATGCAAATATTTCACAATTTATCAAGAGGCATAACTTTTTGACAGCGGAGAGAAAAACATTTTTGAAAGACTTATCTGCAGCGAAGTTTGTTCACTAGGTTTATCATATGTTGAGGTAACACACATCAGAAGAACAAAATCAAGCAAGACCCTGGTTTCGTCCCTATCCTTTCGCCGGCCTCGGTACAGGTAGCTCAGTCGGATGTGCGCCTGACTGGTGACCATCCTGGGGAGGTCGCGGTTTTGATATTCGCTGGATCGACAACATTCTTTCACGGAAATTGATCATTAACTCTCTCTCTCTCTCTCTCTCTCTCTCTCTCTCTCTCTCTCTCTCTCTCTCTCTCTCTCTCTCTCTCTCTCTCTCTCTCATTAGAGACCCCTTTTCTTTTTGTACCAAATGGAACCTTCCCCCTTATATATAGCAGGAGTCAATTTCTAAATTAAGGGGTGACAGGTGGTGGTATCTTCATAATTGATTTGGAAAATGGCTGAACTTCCTGCAAATAGTGTAGGCGTCTCATCTGGGTCTGCACTGTTTGCCAAGGTACCCCTTTTGAGGTTTCCGGTACAAAACGGGTTAAATATTGAATTGAATAATGCCATTGTTGTTGAGATAAATTATGTTTATGTATGCGTATGTTTTATATCAACAACAACTATAGATGGAACCTCAGTTACCCAGCCGAATGTCTGGAGATGCTTGGGGTCGAATCCACGACCCAGTTTATGTTAAAACATAACAGAACATCCCCATGAAGACGCTTCCAACGGCAATGAGTAGCACTGAAAAAAATCTCTATATTGTGGTCCATGACATCATGGAAAAGGCTACGAACTCTCATGCTTGAGGGATCCCGGTTCGAACCTCACGTGATACAGAATAATATTTAATTGGAAAAGCCTCTCATTTTGGAGGGATCCGGGTTCGAACCTCAGTTGATACAGAATAATATTCAATTGCGGAGGGATCCAGGTTCGAACCTTACGTGAAACAGAATATTTAATTGTGTTGCATCACATAATTTACTAACGGGAAGACAGAGCGTAAATTAATTGATTGATTGATTTGAGGTTTAACGTCCCCGTCAACACTGTAAAGGTCATTTTGGAGACGTTGCTTCCAATTTTGTGGGACTTTTACCCGACATTGAGATGAAATGACATCTCAAGTCCTGTCGCCCAATGAAACCAATAGGGTTTATTAGCATGGACGGTTCGCCTCGCACCGCGGTTCCTGGACAGGCTTAGATCCTCTAAGCGGTTTACCGGTACTAGTGTGCGGGCCGGATTCAGCTCTGCGTGGAAGCATCATGCAGCCAATATATTTCTTCCAATATGAATGGTTCCCGTTTGACCCTGGTCCAGTCCCTTTATCTCGGTGAACCTCAGTACACCAAACTGTAAGCACTAAGACTTGTTCCATTATTGTCTACGCCAATGGGCGAAAACATTATAGACGTTGGGTTTAACACGGAAGTACAACAATTAGTTACCCAGAATGCAGGTTGATCTTTATATTTAAAGGCAACAACAAGTATAAGCTTTCACAAGAAGAAAAAGCGGCTCATAACAAGTATAAGCTTTCACACAAAGAAGAGGCCCACGAGCAGAGCACTAGCTGACACAGAATTGCTGTCACATTTGTACAAGCCTATTTTTGCTGTCATATTTGTAGCGGCTTATGCAAAATATACATCTTCAAACTCTAGACCACGTCGGACCACTGCCTATCCTATAACCTCCCCCAGGAGCCTTCGGCTCTTGTGAGCTAAAACGTGCCTTGCCGTAAACCTCCCCCAGGAGCCTTCGGCTCTTGTGAGCTAAAACGTGCAGTATCCTTGGTGCAGACTGGCACTTGGAATATTGTGGGTTCGAGCCTGGCTTAGGTCACATGTGAGACGCCAAGTTCTGCAAAGGAAGGTCAGGTGCTTTTTCTCCGGGTCATCGGGCTTCCGCCCACTTCTGATTAACGATCGACTCGATATTAGTGAAATATTGTTGAAAGTGCCATGAAACTAACCCCCCCCCCCCCCCCCCAAAAAAAAAAAAAAAAAAAAAAGACAAGATGTATTTGTGAAACACTGATGCCCCCGGACAGCGTATGTGGAATATGAAAGCTCTATCACTAACCAATCAAAAAGTATAGCCAAATGTTCAAGTAGGTCAAGGTCACAAGGCCAAAAATTATGGTACCACTGTAAAGGCTTTGTGACATGGAATGCATACGTGAAATATGAACGCCTTACCGCTAACCAGTCAAAAGTTATGGCCAATGTTAAGGTTTTTAAAAAGTAGGTCAAACATCAAGGTCAAGGTCAAAAGGTAAAAAATAATGGCATCGTTGGAAAGGTCTTGTGACATAACATGCACATGTGAAATATGAAAGCCCGGTCACTTACCAATCGAAAGTTGTGGCCAATGTTAAATTATTTTCGAAAAGTAGGTCAAACGTCAAGTTCAAGATCACAAGGTCAAAGATTATGGTATCATTAGAAAGGTCTTGTGACATAGAATGCACGTGTCAACAATGAAAGCCCTATATCTTTCCAATCGAAAGTTATGGCCAATGTAAAATATTTTAAAAATAGGTAAAACGTCAAGGTCAAGGTCATGAGGACAAAAATTATGGTACCACTGGGAAGGTCTTGTGACAAGGAAAGCACATGTGAAATATGAAAGCCCTATCACTTGCCAATCGAAGGTTATGGCCAATGTTGAAGTTTTAGAAAAGTAGGTCAAACGTCCAGGTCAAGGTCACAGGTCAAAAAAATATGGTACCGATGCACAGAATGCACATGTGAAACATAAAAGCCCTATCACTTACCAATCGTAAGTTATGTCCAATGTTAAAGTTTTTAAAAACTAGGTTAAATGTCAAGGTCAAGGTCACGAGGTAAAAAATTATGG
Source organism: Lucinisca nassula (assembly GCA_963580285.1). NCBI lineage: Eukaryota > Metazoa > Mollusca > Bivalvia > Lucinida > Lucinidae > Lucinisca > Lucinisca nassula. The sequence goes on from OY757012.1 coordinate 22,020,362, forward strand.
TACCACTGTAGAGGTCTTGTGACAAGGAATGCACATGTGAAATATGAAAGCCCTATCAGTTACCATTGAAAAAGTGTGCCCAATGTTAAGGTTTTTGCGGACAGACAAACAAACAGATAAACAAAGAAACAGACGGACAGACAGACAAACCAAAAAACTATATGGCCCTCGAATCTATGATTCCAGGGGCATAAAAATGAAAGCATGAAACTACTATTAAAATGCCAACAACCGTTGTAATATTAACCCATTCAGTACTGGAAACCCCAAAACGGGTAGTGGACAAACAGTGTAGGCCCAGATCAGACGACGCAGAACGCGGCGTCTGATCAGGGCCTACACTATTTGCATATTTTCAGCCAATTTCCAAATAGATTTTTAAGAAAACACAACCTGACACCTCTAAATTTTGAAATGGACTCCTGCTATATATAAGGAGGAATATTACCTTTGGTATAAAAAGGGTTAAATCTTTTAAAAGATGCAAAGGAAATGGTGTATGTCGTTAGCTGAAACTTCTTGCATGCCTTTCAAATAATTTTGCATACAGGCAAATAAACAGTGCGCATCAAGATCAGACTGCTCTAACAAGAGAGGTCTGACGTGGTTCCATGCTGTTTGTAACAATGATTTTTAAACAGCGTGATTTGTATGACGAACAACTGTTTATGAGTTTCTCTGCTGATTTTAGCACCAAAACGGCCTATAATGCAGAATTTTTAACTTTATTAAAAATTTCTTGCTCAATTTATTCGAGTTCGAATAAAAGAAATCTCGGCCCCTGACTCGAGCCCTGACCGAACACGCCGTTCCTTACATTATATGGGCCCCGTAAAGCGATTTTGGTACTTATCGCCTGTGCGAGCAGCGAAGGTTCAGGCGAGCCTGCGCATCCGCGCAGTCTCGCCAGAACATTCGCTGCTCGCTCATATAAGCAGTGAATCAAGAGGAACCTTCAGACAGAAAGCCATATCTCTGGCCCCTCTGAATGGCTGGGCATGCGCAGTTAAAATTTGTCATGACGGAATGCTCGAAGACACAAATTCGCTTGGCGGGGCTCATATATAGTGTGTACCTGCCCTGTTACAACGCATAATGTAGTAATGTAGTAATATCTTCATTTTGAAATTTTTACTACATTATGCGTTGGCATAGTCGACGCGAAATGAAATAAAATGTCGTTTTTACTTCATTATGCGTCGATACTAAGAGGTTTGAGCAAAATGAAAGAATTATTTCATTTTGCGGCGATGGGTGGCATACTTAATTTTACTTCATTATGCGTCAACAGTTTGTTTGTTTGATTTGAGGTTTAACGTTCCCGTCAAGACTATTTAGGTCATTTTGGAGACATTGCTTCACATTTTATGGGACTTTTACCCGATATTGAGATGAAATGACATCTCAATCGCTGCCGTCAAATTAAAAGCAATAGGGTTTATATGCATGGATGGGCCGACTCGCAGCAGTTTTCCTGGACAGGCTTAGACCTTCTAAGCAGATTACGAGGACTCATGTACGGGCGGTATCAGCTCTGCGTGGAAGCATCGTGCAGCCCATCTATTTATACCCCCGGCATACGAAGTATGCAAGGGGGTATATAGTTTTTGTCCATTCTGTCTGTCTGTCTGTCTGTCTGTCTGTCTGCCTGTCTGTCTTTTGTTTGATTTGTTTGATTTGAGGTTTAACGTCCCCGTCAACACTATTTAGGTCATTTTGGAGACGTTGCTTCCAATTTCATGGGACTTTTACCCGACATTGAGATGCCGCCCAATAAAACCAATAGGGTCAAATACAATGAAATTCCACTATTAAGACCACCTAAAATTAATACAAATTTTGTTTTTAAAGCATATTTGGAAGGTTAAAGCTACATTTTCTTTGTGATTTTGACCTTCAGTGTGCTTTTGTGGAAGACCGTCTTTTGGACTGTTCAACTGTGGTCTTAAAGACCACTTTTGAACCGTCTCAAATGTGGTCTAAATTGTAGGAATTTAACTGTATTGCTTCCTAAGTCTTTTCGAAGACAGCTATGTTCTACCATCATTACTTCATTATGCGTCGATATGGTGCATATCAACGCGAAATGAAATAATTTTTTTTACTTCATTTCGCGTCGACTATGCCAACGCATAATGTAGTAAAAAAAATCAAAATGAAGAAATTACTACATTACTACATTATGCGTTGTATCACTGCCCAGTACAATACGGAACTCAACATGCGAATTGTCACATAGAATGACGTAAAGGTAGTACTTTATATTTTTACTTATGACACCCTTCAAAATTAGGACACCTGTATACGGATCAATACGTTTACATTTGAAATACGCAAAATAGTAATTTGTAAAATTTCGCTTATTCACTTAAATACTTGAGTCAGTATCATCTATACTTCACAATTTTACTTTTGCCATTCTTCTATTTTCAATTTCATAATCAAAGCACTGATAGCACTGGTAGGTCAATTTGTCTGAGTGTACGCTATAAAATTCTTAACCCGGGCCCTTAACCCACTGTGTACTAGTGGAATCTTCCATTGCCATATGTTGGATAGGTCCATTTGTCATATAAGGGGCGTCAGGCCTATTTTATTTTTGGTGGACGATTCTGTTAGCAAAATAGTTCAGGCCCTGATCAGACGCCGCGCTCTGCGACGTCTGATCTGGGCCTGCACTGTTTGCCAAGGTACCCCTTTAGGGGTTTCTCACATACAATGTACTTAATTAAAGGATACTATTGAATCATTAAGGGTCAACACTGATTCCAACGTCCCAGTTTGGGACCCTATGCATATATCAGTTATGGAAAACAGTTCCTCTAATTGCGGGCCCTTTTTTGGGTCAGTTGTTTATCAATCGGCCTGAAGCTGCAGAGCACAGAAGCTTCCTGCCTGATATTGTCCACGTGCCTATAGCTGACCATATTTAAAATTAGGATATCGGTTATTTATAGCAGCGCTAGTCTTCCGTATGTGATGTCAGAGCGCTTGATAAAGACTGCTTGAGCTTGTGTACTGGGTCATTGGCAAACACTGTAAACCTTGATCAGCCGCCGCATAACGCAACTAACACGGTGTCTGATCAGCGACTACACTGTTTGTTTGTAAAAACGAAACAGCATAAGTCTCATTTCAGAACAAGTACTTTGAATGCTTATGTTAATGCAAACAAAAGTGCATACACAATCTAGCTCCTGCCCATCGGGGCTTGAAGAAAGAGATGGGCTGCATGATGCTTTCACGCAGAGCTGAAACCGAACCACACACGAGTACTGGTAAACCGCTTAGAGGATCTAAGCCAGCCCAGGCAATGCGGTGCGAGTCGGCCCGTCCATGGTTATAAACCCTATTGGTTTTATTGGGCGGTAGGGCTCGAGAAGTCATTTCATCTCAATGTCGGGTAAAAGTCCCACAAATTAGAAGCAACGTCTCCAAAATGACATTTACGGTGTTGACGGGGACGTTAAACTTCAAATGAAACAAAAGCATACATAATCTCAAGAAATAGGTTTTGAAAAAGCATGTTTCATATATGATACACCGGACACCAAAGGGTTAATGCGCGGTTTATTAACCAGCGATATTCATCCGGCCTCTGTTGCTCAGTCGGATGCGCGTCTGACTTGTGATCTGGAGGACGCGGGTTCGAGACCTGCCGGGGTCGGCAACATTCTTTCATGGCAATTGATCATGGTTATTCTCTCCCTTCCGCTGATTCAAGAAGGGCAGTTCTCAGTTTCTGGTGAGGGTATGTGCACTGTACTCGTATAAGCCGGCCGAGGAAAAGTGTTCGTAGGTAAACTGACCGGCTCAACATGACCTAAATAGTGTTGACTGGGCCGTTAAACTCCAAACAAATCATGATGACATCGATTGTGCATGATGCCAAACCACAGGGAAACATCTAGACTAAATTCTAGTCGGAACACGCCTATACAAATACATTGCAAACCTTACAGCCGAAAAGAAGAAAATTTTAAGATGAAAAATTGTGATAATTTTCTTATTTCTGCTCAAAATATAGATTGTGGATGCTCTTTAGAACCGCCTCATACTTTCGGATGAGTTTTTAAACCGAGGGCCCGTCTCCGTATGACCTTAGCTGTTTGGTGGGACGTTAAACTGAAACACACTATCTATCTATCTATCTATCTATCTATCTATCTATCTATCTATCTATCTATCTATCTATCTATCTATCTATCTCCGAAACTTCGCCCGTTCTTCCGTCCGTCTGTTGAATTTGATAAAAAATATATTCTTTGATATCAAACGTCAAAACTGTCATTTTCTGTCAAGGCGTGTTCATTTTAAAAGGTTTAAAGAGATAGTAAAATTTAAGGTGAATCATAGAAGTCAATGCAATAATTGAGCCGGCGCACGACAAAACCTACAATAAGATGTGCGCCCAACGAAGACTCAGATCAGCCTGCGCATCCGCGCAGTCTGATCAGAGTCTTCGTTGTGCGCTCTGAGGATAGCTAAGGGCCCAATGCTCCTCCATACAGGATGCGCAGGCTAATCTGATTCTTCGCTATAGGCGCACATGTAAGTTCTAGGAAATGCTGTTCTCCGGCTCATAATAATTGGGCCCCGTCAAGCGATTTTGGTACTTATCGCCTATGCGAGCAGCGAAGGTTCAGGCGAGCCTGCGCATCCGCGCAGTCTCGCCAGAACCTTCGCTGCTCGCTCATACAAGCAGTGAATCAAGAGGAACCTTCAGACAGAAAGCCATATACCTGGCCCCTCTGAATGGCTGGGCATGCGCAGTTAAAATTTGTCATGACGGAATGCTCGAAGACACAAATTCGCTTGGCGGGGCTCATATAATGTTTGTAAACGTTTATCTCTCAAACCTAATGAGTCATGACAATGACAACATGTATCTCACACCTGTAATCTGTCCCATATACTGTCCGTCCGCATTAGATCATAGATACGAAAGATAATTTAAAGTTCGTACTAAGTCACTGTTGCTACTGAGTTTAATTTTTAGATAAAAAACAATCAGTCCAGCAAAAGAAAAAAGTAAGATTAGTGATACTCTCATCACCACCGTCACAACCACTACCATTACCACTATTACTACTACTACTACCACCACCACTACTACTACTCCTACTACTACTCCTACTACTACTACTACTACTACTACTCTTACGTAGAAGCCTCTGCAGTGTAGTGGCTATACTACTCGCCCTATAAATCTTGGGTCATGGGTGCGATTCCGGGCTTCTCCAGACTTTTGGGTGTCTTTAAACCGATGCCTGCCAACAGCTTTTGTCGTAAGACACACACGAATGTCCATAAGCAGTAGAAATATCAGTCATCAGCTGATTCAAAGAACAACCAAGTTTTGATCAAGTGAACGTTGTACCAACATCACGCCTATAATCTTATCCTGCTGAATAAATTAATTTTCTGTACCCATTTCTGACTAGCAACCGATGAAATTACTTGATCTAATATATTAATTTAAGGGGAATGGGTACACCTTCAGGGGAAGCAAATTCTGCAAAAGTAGTTTTGCCTCCCATGTCAATAGGGGAAAGAATTTGCTCCTGAGGAGCAAATTCTTTCCTTAAGAGTTGACCCTTTTTTCAGTAAGACAGGGCTTACAAAAAGAGAACAGGAAGTCCCGAAAGTTGTATCCCTTTGAAAAATGGCGGAAATATCTGCCAGGTGTTCCCATTCCCATTAAAGTTGCAAACTCAAGGTCAAACAGTGTAGATCCTGGTCAGATTTAGAAGCCATCACTGTTTACAAGGTTAGGACATGTCGTGTTCAGCAGGATAAAAGTTAAGATGTATTTTTATCACAAATACGCTCCAAGCGGACACACAACGCGTGTGCAACGTCGCATTAACGGAGATGCAACATCATGAAGTTGCAACGTCGCATCAGCATCGATGAAACTTCAAGAAATTGCATCAACTTTGATGCGACGTCGCTGAAACGTCATGTGCGCGGTTTATAGCTGGTAACAGATAAGGATACAGCTATAACGTCTTTTCTTCAACGCAACCGTTTCACCCCTGAATTTCTGAATTGAACCATTATTGAAAACAGGGATTTCAATTATTCAGCAAAGAGTGTAGATCTCAAGGATGAGCAGCTTCATTTGGACCTACCTTCTTGCTCTTTGGAGCTGAAAGGGTTGTCACCTAGTGCATGATTGCTTGCGTGCGCGCGTGTGTTAATACCCCCCCCCCCCTCTTCCCCCCCCAACAACATCAACAACTAAGGTATTGAGGTGGGACTTTGGTTTAAAGGCTCATCCGAAAGTCTGGAGAAGCTCGGATAGAACATGATGAGACGAGTCAACACCACAAAGCAAGTGGTATAAATTTTTTTGAAAAAGTATTTTGTCATTGAACGTATATTAGTTTTTCATCGTGTATAGTACTTAAACAGCTAAGATATAAAAATACACTACTGTTTCATATCGAACGGTTCCACGTGGTGGTAATGTTTGTCCATACAGCGAAGTATGACTCGCCCGTGACTAACATTAGCTAATTTGCATAAAGGCGCCAATAAATTTGGAGTCTTGCCCGTCCGGGGACTGGGTCACTGGTCTTAAATTCTCTTACTCTGTCATGGGCGGAACGAGAGGTTTTATAGGAGTCCATTGGGCTGCCGTACTGAATAAACGTCGAATCGACGGCTGTGTCAGAAAAAAATACGCTCAACACCGAGATAGTGTCTGCTCTTAAAGAAAAGAGAAAAGAACTTACTTATTTCTAAAGGCAAGAAATTTGCTCGAAAAGGCGGGTGGTTTGTCTGTTCGATTTGAGGTTTAACATCCCCGTCAACACTATACATAGGTCGTTTTGGAGACGTTGCATCAAACTTTGTGGGACTTTTACCAGACATTGAGATGAAATGACATCTCAAACCCTGTAATCCAATGAAACCAATAGGGTTAATAAGCATGGGCGGTCCGATTTGCACCACTTTGTCTGGGTAGGCTTAAACACTCTGAGCGGTTTACCAGTACTCATGTGCGGTCGGTTTCAGCTCTGCGTGGAAGCACCATGCAGCCCAGCCCCGATGGGCGGGGCGGAAAAGGCGGGTGAGATTTGTTCGTTCCCGGGTCTACTGCTTAGTACGAAAAGATGGCCACATGGAAGATTAGTACTAGTACTAAATGTGTTACCCTCTATAAACAAGATCGATTATTTTTATTATTATTATTTTTTACTAGTAACTCGTCTTTTTGTTTTTAGTTAACGGTCCAGTCAACAATATTTAGGCTAGAGACGGTCAGTTTTTCCCGGCAGGCTTATACATGAGCGGTTAACCAGTACAGTGCACATTCTTTCGCTAGACACTGACAACAACCCCTCTTGCTTCAGCGGGAGAAAATGGTCGAAACAAAAAGAGTTCATGGTGAATCTCCATGAACGAATTTTGCAGACCGGGCGGGGATCGAACTATCACCAGTCAGACGCACATCCGACTGTGCCATCGAGGCCGGAATTGTAAAGGAAAATGCAATTAATTCCGACCTAGCACGCAGCAGCGGGCCAATGTCGGTATCGCTGTCGGCCCGACATTGGCCCGTCATTCTTTGCTGGCTGTGTTCGGTGATTTCCCGTTCATTACGAAAACACGCCTATGCAAATACATTGTAAACTTTATTGCCGAAAAAACAAAAATTTTAAGATGAAAAATAAGGATATTTTTCTTATTTCTGCTCAAAATACAAATTGTGGGTACTCGTTAGAACCGCCTCATCAAGGCGGTTCTAACGCGTACCCACAATCTATACTTTCGAGGATAAATAAGAAAAATCACGTTCATCCCTGTAAACCCCTGTTTTACTTTATAAAAGTGGGTTTCAAGGGGGTAAACATTATATAGGCTTGTTTTCGTGATGGTTGCAAACAGTACATATTGCGCACATGCGGAATAAGTGTTATGTACGTTACAATGATATTACGTTACAGTGACGTTTCATATTACGTTACAGTGACATTGAACTGACACCGTTTCAGTGTTGTGGGTCTGCTAAAACGGGACTGGATGTAAGACTGAAAAGGAGTGCAAATTTAATAAAATTGTAAATTTTGTAACTGATCAATTTACGCCAAGGTTCAGTGATATCGTCAAGCAGTGTGGATACAAATAAGACGTTACATTTTTGATTTTTAGTTACAGAACGCGGCGTCTGGGCACGGTCTGTATTTCTGTTAAACGTTGCTACTTTCTAACAAGATTTATTCCCCAATATCACTTGTGTCAGGGACGACGATCACGCTTTATTTATTAATTTAAGTATTCATTCATTCGGTTGTGCTTTCGTTCGTTCGTTCGTTCGTTCGTTCGATAAGACACTCAGACAGTCTCGTTCGTTCATTGGATCAGCTCGTTTGTTTCGTTCGTTTGTAAGCTCGCTCGTTCACCCTTCCTCCCACACAGTGCTTTGGGAGAGGGGTTCAGAATTACATAGGCGTGTTTTCATGATGCTTCAGGTAAGCCTTCGTCAACCCTCTATATACCGACATTCGTTATAACGGCAAAACTCGTTATAACGACAATTTGAATGGAATGACTACTTAGCTAAAGGCATAGCCTAGGTTCCGAGCGGCGTGGCCTTGCCTCGGGTTGGAAATGCATGCACAAATCGAGTCCATAGTCATGAAAGGGTCTTGTAATCTAATACTTCAAGAAACAAATGCTATATATATTTGTTAGAATCGCCTCCCCGAGGCCCGAGGCGATTCTAACAAATGTCTATAACATTTGTTTCTTGGAGTAATAATGGGGAAAAGGCCGTTTATGACCTATCATCCTCCTAACTTGGATTATTTATAACGGACAATTCTTTATAGCGGCACAATATAGGAAACTAATACTGTCGTTATAACGAGTGTCCTCCGTATATTTGTTTGTTTGATTTGTGGTTTAACGTACCCATCAACACTGTAAAGGTCATTTTGGAGACGTTGCTTCCAATTTTGTGGGACTTTTACCCGATATTTAGATGAAATGACTTCTCAAGCCCTCTTGTCCAATGAAACCAATATGGCTTATAAGCAAATATATGCATGGACGGTCCGACTCGCACCGCTTAGATCCTCAAAGCAGTTTACCAGTACTTGTGTGCCGGTCGGTTTCAGCTCTGCGTGGAAGCATCATGAGGCCCATATATTTCTTCAAGCCCCGATGGGCGGGGGCCGAGTCCTCTTTATATATAAATGAGGTTGTAAAGTCAAAAGTGTCCTAACCGACTCTGGATCCGCCAAGATTAGCCAATATTCGAAAAAGCAAGAAATGACACAATTGTCACATGACATGTGCCAACGGAATACTTCGGTCGTCTTCGGAACTCCTGAGTATTTATACCAGATCGGCGCGGATATGTCGATATTTTAAATTCTGCAAAGTGGATTCTATAATTTCGTTTGTCCTATTCCATGTTTTCACGGAGCAATATTTATAGCGTGTATGGCTACTGTGTTGACTAGTAAGTAAATAGGAACTAAGGAACTTGAGGATGGAAATAAATAAACAAATACATTTATAAATAAATAAATAAATAAATAAATAAATAAATATGTTCATTTAGTGTTCGTCACTTTACCATCGAGAAACTGCTGCCTCGGCACCATTTAGTACATCTCTCTCTCTCTCTCTCTCTCTCTCTCTCTCTCTCTCTCTCTCTGCTGAATGTCTACACGCGCACACGCGCATGTGCGTGCGTGTGTGCGCCAGTGTAGATTGAAATCTGTCCGCACTCAGCACACCTACACAACCATTCCGAAAGCATGCCAATTCAAGTATACTGAAAATTTTACCACCAAAACAGAAAATTTTCAGATATAAAACAAATATATATGACATATATTTTTTTTTTATTTCAGCACAAAACATAAGCTGAAAATAAGAAAAATAATGTATACCCCTTTAAATACCCCTTTTACTAAATAAAATTGGGGTTTAATGGTGTCAAAACAATATAGGCATGCTTTCGTAATGGCCATATCAACGCTATATGGATGCTTCAGAATATACAGATTAACTGAAGTGACTATTTTCCAACAACTTCAAAATGTTTTGGGAGTCTCGGCTCTCTCTCTCTCTCTCTCTCTCTCTCTCTCTCTCTCTCTCTCTCTCTCTCAGGGGTGGTTGGGTGAGGCAAAGTTGTCGTGTATCTTGCGCCACTGGGGCGTCCAACAGTAGGGTAGGGCCTGCTGTCCTTGCAGTGTTATTTCTTCAGTTTCTACACCTCTGTCCGTTTTCCTCATTCTCGCTTGTCCCTCACTTTGATCTCCTCTATTTATTTTCTCTGTGAAACGACATATGGCTTGATATGTCGTTAACCCTTTTTGTACCAAATGGAATCTTCCTCCTTACATAGCAGAAGTCCATTTCAAAATTTAGGGGTGTCAGATTGTGTTTTCTTTGCAAACAGTGTAGGCCCTGGTCAGATCCGGGTCTGCACTGTTTGCCAATTACCCGTTTTGGGGGTTGGGTTAAACCGCAAACAATCAATCCACTCTACATGTATCTCCTGCCCAGGACATGTGAACTATAGCATTCGGAAGTACCGCGAATTTTCTAGACGATCGATTCGGTTTCCCGCCAGATGAAATGCAATGATTCAGCGCTTACCGATAGACTGCCACCGTGTTCGAGTTTGCGTCTGTTATGTTTACATTCCGTCAATGCGTAACGAGGGCACGTGGTCTAGTCACATGATGTAAATAAGCAACAAAAAAGTAGTGCGACAAATGCTCTCGAGTAGGTTAAGGTATTCTGATGTTCATTACTTTAAGAACACTGCTAAGTTGTCAAAAGAAGTCACTGGTTCTGCATAGGTATCTAAAAGGCAGGTTTAATATGATTTTACCAGACAGTAAATCAAAATATTTTGAGAGTATATTTTAATACGATGGGCGGGGATATTCTTGTATTCGTCCTCAAACTTCAATATCATTAAAAGACCAAGAACCAGTAAGCCTAAGTTATTTATAGAAACCGGTATTTTTCTATATTTAGGCCCGACAATTGCACAACACTGCTGAGTAGACGTTTAACTGTCGTTGTGTTAAGATCGACTAGAAAAAGCTGGAGATTATTTATTTGTACTGTGCTTAAGATCTTCCAGAAGAACTGGATTTTATTTTTTTTTGGAGATATATTCAAACAAGTAAGAATGAAATGTATCATTTCCCAGTCAATTTAAGGGCGTGGTTGTATATGTCTGTAGATAAATAGTCATGGGGTGGCCCAACACGTGGGTTAATTCACCGCTTTATACAGAAACATAAACTGTTTAAGAAAGGCTGATGACTGAAAAAAGACTGTGTGTGTTTTCAGGAAACATGAGTGGCGACATTGCGATCAAGGCGTAAAAATACGCAGAAGGGCGAACGCACAGAAGGGGGACGTCCGGTTCGAGAGCATTGATTGGTGTGTGCGTACATAAGGCTTATTATGAAGAGAGGCGAGCTATAATATTTTGTGATGTGACTGCTTTAGGCGGTGTAAATGCTGAATTGGGTGCAAGAGGCGGACAGACTCAAGGACTCGTTGGTATTGCTCGAATGTATTAAGATTAAGGATGAAGAGGTATAAAAATAATACAGTAATTCAAACCACTTTGGGACTGCCTAAAAGCTGTCTTTAAGACCACATTTTAACAGTCCTAAATGTGGTCTCTCTTTAGACACACAAAGCCAGACTACATGTAACTGAAACCTTTTAAATATTGTTTTAAAAGGAGAATTAGCCTTAGTTTTATCTTAGCAACCCACGTGGATTAACAGCGAAAAACTTCGGTGAAAAATATAACTGCTAAATGAAGAATTCATATGATAATTCAAACGTGGTGGGTACAATGTTTTATTTTTACATTCATATTTAGCTGTACACTGTGGGTCTGGTCAAGCTCCTTGATGCATTTGGCATATTTTGTAAATATTGTCCAAATATTTTGATTCTGTCGTCAAAACAGAAACAGATTTAAATTATGCATCAAATAAAATCCAGTGTTCTGCTTTTCTTTTATTTTAGCCTTTTCGTGAGTGTGGGCAATTTCCGAATAAGAAAAAAGGTTTTAAATTACTTTTATTTACCTTTTTACCATGTTTTGATATCTTTTCTCTCATTACTAGTTTGGAATGTGGCTTTTATGCTCGAGTGATTGCGGTTTATGAGGTTAGGGAATTTCCAATATTGCTCAATACGAAGCTGTACGCATGCGTCATGACGTCAAAGAGGCGGAGCTTGCATAATAAGTACGTAGAAAATGGGTCATTCGATCTTGTGACTGCTGATTTTCTCAGGTGTGACAATAAACTCAGAGCTCAGCAAAACAGCAACATCGATTTTCATAGCAAATGAATTTAGAAAACACAGATACAGTATTAAATTCCATCCGTCAGCAAGTGAGATTGGGATGTTTTGCCAATATGCGAGGACTACCCATAGCGGGCCAATGTCGGGCCGACAGTGAAACGACGTTGCCACGTCGTATCGCTGTCGGTCCGAAGTTGGCCCGAAATTCATTGCTAGCTGGGACAAAACACTCTGAAAATTTGAATTAGCATGTGTTTCATAGTATCAGAGTTTCAATTACCGAAAGTTCCACTATTAATCTTTTTCCTTTTTGATTTTTTTTTGGTGTAGTCTGATATACATCGGGATTCGACACATTTTGTATATGCAAAAAAATAACTTAGTAAAATAAAAGACGGGTGGACTCGCACCGCTTTGCCTTGGCAGGCTTATATCCTCTAAGCGGTTTACCAGTACTCGGGTGCGTGTCGGTTTCAGCTCTACATGGAAGCATCATGCAGCCCATCTATTTCTTCAAGCCCCAATGGGCGGGGGCAAGCACGATTGATTGATTGATTGATTTTGGTTAAACGACCCGTCAACCCTTGTGGGTCATTTTGTGTGAGGGACAATGGAGATAGGAGAGATAGTAGAGGAGGTGAAAGAGAATGGACAGGGGAGAAAGAGGACGTGGAAACAGAAGAAATAACACCCCCCCCCCCTTTACCCTTACCTTCTGCAAGGACAGCAGGCCTTGCCCAACTGTAAGCCAATATAGTTGGACGCCCCAGTGATGCATGGTACACGTCACCTTTGCCTCACCAAAGCAGCCCCTTAATAGCTAGAACACATGTTTATGACTACGAAAAACTTCGAGACAGGGTTATATCGAGCAATTGAGTGTTTACTTTAGCGCCAAACCTAGAGACTTGTTGGGGCTGTCTAAAATAAAGTTATGTTGTGTGTACTCATTTGAATCGGCTCATTGAGGCGATTCTAATGAATACAGACAACATACCTTTTTCAAGGTAAATTAAGAACAACTTCCTTAAATTATCATCTGGAGCAATAGAAAGGAGTTTCTAGCGACTCAAGAACGAGTTGGAATTAAGCATGGTACACGAGGACTCGGTGTCCGAGCCATTGAAGTTTCCCTGTACAGTCGAACTTCAATGGCTCGAACACCTTTGGGACCCCGAAAATCTGTTCGAGACAGGGATAGTTTGAGCCATTGAGGTTACTGAAGTGAGGCACAACGAGATACTTTTTGATATCTTTTCGGTGTTCTATAATGAATATGTATGTTGTGTGTACTCATTGGAATCGCCTCATTGAGGCGATTCTAATGAGTACACACAGCATACATTTGCAAGATAAAAGACTAAAATCTCCTTTATTATACCCCACTATTTCTTATGTAGAGGATTTTGCTAGGGACTCAAGAATGTGTTCGACTCATCCATGGTAAACGAGCCATCGGTGTTCTACTGTAATTAGGGCAAATTGTTGCCTTATGTAGTTTACTTTATTTCTGTTTTTCAGAGGTCAAAATGGTTATGCACGGCCAGGTCACAGATTTTATGGATGTACTGTTTGGGGATTCAGACTCCATCACAGGGGAGGTAAACTTCGTTGTTCCAAGACAGAGAGAATTCGATCAGGAACTTGAGTTTGAAGATATGAGCGACTTAATGCAGACGAATGATGATATTTCCTTTATCGCGGACATGGAAAACTTGTTAGGTAAGTTGGTTTTGTTAAAATATGTTTAAAAGTCCAGGACCTGGACTGAAAACATTTGCTCCCCTTCTCATGCCCCCAAGAAAAGGTTTGGACCCATACGGAGCTATGTCTTTCAGGGATTAAATTGTTATCGAAGAACCTTTAATGCTTAAGTGATCTCCTTATAACATTGCATGTGCATCTTGACACTGCGTGTGCGTCTTGATTTTCCATGTGCACCTTGACATTGCATGTGCACCTTGACATTGCATGTGCATCTTGCAAGATTCTAATGAGCATACACAACATACATTAAATTTCATAGAAGATATTTTTATTCCCGTTATGCCCCCTGATCCGGTGCTGTCATAAACCCTCAGTGGCTCGAACTACCCCCATCTCGGGCACAGCTGCATGATCCCTAAGGTGATCCCTATTAACAGCAAATATTTGTAAGTACACACATGGGTAAAATACGTAAACAGCCTTAAGAGTTTGATAAGACATACTGCTAGAACAACCTTTCCCGCCCATCGGGGTTTAAAAAAATAGATGGGCTGCAGGATGTTTCCACGCAGAGCTGATACCGACCGCACATACGTACTGGTAAACCGCTTAGAGGATCTAAGCCTACTCGGGCAAAGCGATGCGATTCGGACCGTCCATGCTTATAGACTCTATTGGTTTCATTGGGCGAAAGGGCGTGCGATGTCATTTCATCTCAATGTCGGGTAAAAGTCCCACAAAATTGGAAGCAACGTTTCCTAAACGACCTATACAGTGTTGACGGGGACGTTAAACCTCAAATCAAACAAACAAAACAAAATTGCTAGAACATATATATACATATATGTTGTAAAATACCTTGCTCAAAATGATACGGTTTGTTTGTTTGAATTGAGGTTTTACGTCCGCGTCAACACTATTTAGGTTATTTTGGAAACGTTGCTTCCAAGTATGTGGGACTTCTACCCGACACTGAGATAAAACGACATCTCAAACCCTGCCGCTCAAACAAACCAAAGGGATACAGTAATTACTGAAAAGAAAAAAAAAGACCTTGAAATCTCAGTGTTTCTGTACTTAACAGATGATGACTGCCAAGTGGGTGAAAATATCACTATAGAGCAGGTGCCGAAAGATCTAACCGACATCCCTGGTACGAGTAGTTCCACCCAAAGTGAACCCACAGTCTTCAAGTTCCCCGCAGTTTCTGGCATAAACGAACTGCTGGCCAGCGTGACGGAGACCAGCTTCCCTGATGACGATTCCTACCTCTCGTGCTCCTCAAGCCAGTATAGTCCGACCTCCATCCCACCAACTCCCAGCACGGCGTCGTCGGTCGGCTCTAACTCGTCGTCACATATTCCATCATTTCTGAAAGAGGGTCTAAAACTGTCAATCCAGTCTCGTAGGTTACAGGAGGGCAAGGATGTCATGATGGTTGAATTCAAGGAACCGGAACCGGAAAATGTAAGTTTGACATGGGTCACGCATGCGCATCCCTCTGGATTAGGAGTACAGGGATAATTTGGAGATTGTTTCTGTTGTTTCTGAACCGGCATGATGTTGTTTCAATATATTTTTCTGAGAAGAAATATGGAAAATTTGTCAGTACTATAGCTGTTGCGTCATCAGCGGATGGAGTACCTTTATTTTAAAGAATGCGCTCTTAATTATGGGGGAGTGGAGGTGGGGGGGGGGGGGGGGGGGGGAATCCTTTCATTAGAGTTGCTTCAGTTTTGGGAAAGCACTTTCAGTTAGAATAAGACTGAAGGTTACACTTTTAATCAAGGTAGGGAAATCTTTGACAGAAAAAGCGTTTCTCCTCCTCCTTCTCATTAATTTGGTGAAATACGCCCTGTAAACCACTTTATATTGAGAAAGTGGGATTTAGAGAGGTCTATACTATTGTCTTTATTTTTGCTAAAAATATAATGTTGATAGTCGTTAGTATCGCGCTGTTGGGGCGATTTAAACTTAATTATGGGTACTCGTTAGAACCATGAGGCGGTTCTTATAAGATCCCACAATATTATTTAGAACATTCGAAAAATCATTTGGGCCCCGTCAAGCGATTTTGGTACTTATCGCCTATGCGAGCAGCGAAGGTTCAGGCGAGCCTGCGCATCCGCGCAGTCTCGCCAGAACCTTCGCGGCTCGCTCATACAAGCCGTGTATCAAGAGGAACCTTCAGACAGAAGGCCATATCCCTGGCCCCTCTGAATGGCTGGGCATGCGCAGTTAAAAATTGTCATGACGGAATGCTCGAAGACCCAAATTCGCTTGGCGGGGCTCATTTAAAAGATGCTAGTTCTATAGATATAAAACATGCCATTGTAGCGCGCGGGCGTGTTGGTGATTTAGAGTATGAATTTCCATTAGGTTGACAAGTCTGTGTAATGAACATCTCTCAAGTTAACGCCACTTCATATAGAAGTAAAGATTTGTTTACAGGGGTATACATTATTGTCCTAGTTTTCTCTAAAAACATTTATTGTGGGTACTCGTTAATGAGGCAGTACTATATTGAGGCGGTTCTAACGAGCATCCACAATCTATATTTGGCTTGAAAAAAAAATAACGGGCCTCCGTGGCCTAGTGGATAAGAGCGCTGACTCTTAGTCTGACATTAGGTCTCTCACCGCCGTAGGTTCGAGCCTCGCTCGGGCCACGTGTGAGACGCAAAGTTCTGCAACGGAAGGTCAGGTGGTTTTTCTCCGGGTACTCCGGTTTTCGCCCACCTCTGATTAACGATCGGCTCGATATGAGTGAAATAATCTTGAAAGGGCCGTAAAACCCAAACCAAAAAAAAAAAAAAAAAAAAAAAAAAAAAAATGGCTTAAAAATAAGAAAAATGTCCAAATTTGTCTTCTGAAAAATGCGAGAAGTGCAAGTTCTGTCGCCATTTTACGACACTGCATAGTGTCTTATTCCTTGGGCACGCCTGACACCCCCACACCTCTTGGAGTAACAAAGAAAGGTGCATAATATTCACAGTCATGATTTGTTTGTTTGATTTTAGGCTTAACGTCCCCGTCAACACTGTAAAGGTCATTTTGGAGACGTTGCTTCCAATTTTGTGGGACTTTTATACCCGACATTGAGATGAAATGACATCTCAAGCCCTGTCGCCCAATGAAACCAAAAGGGTTTATTAGCATGGACGGTCCGCCTCGCACCGCGGTTCCTGGACAGGCTTAGATCCTCTAAGCGGTTTACCAGTACTAGTGTGCGGGCCGGATTAAGCTCTGCGTGGAAGCATCATGCAGCCCATATATTTTTTCAAGCCCCTATGGGCGGGGGCGATCACAGTCATGATGTAAAATAGGAAACACTAATTGCTTTTCAGAGACACTATTTGCTTTTCAAAGAAGTTTCAATCAATTCATATTATTTCCTCAAGTGTTACGCTTGACATACGCCTTGCGAAGCTGTTCTGCTTAGCAGAGCATAATTTGGTTTGGGCATGTTATCCCTTGTCTTGCTGAGCCCGGATATGCCTTATCTTTCAAACAACGAAGATCCAGATCAGATGGCTTCTTCAGAAGCCATCTGATCAGGATCTTCATTGTTTGTAATTCAGCTCTTGAATTTGATGCAATGATTTGCAACAAGTAATCTGATTGGTTGATAATCGGTAGTGGGTGTGGCATAATTAAATATTCAGCAGGTCAAGGGTTAACACAATAAATTTGACAGGATTGTGAAGATATTTTGAGCTCTTTTGTTTGCTTTCTAGCTCACTGCCGAGGAGGAAGAAATGAGGAGAGTTAGAAGAGAAAAGAACAAACTAGCAGCACAGAAATGTAGAAGCAAGAAAAGAGAAAGAGCGGATGTACTAGAAGCAGTAAGTAGGGACCATATTTATTCCAATATTAACCCTTATCCCTCTGCATAAATTAATTAAGCCACACCCACTGCTCATTATCAACCAATCAAATTACTTGACATAATATATTTGTTCAGTTCACAAACTGCATGACAAACAGTGTAGATCCTGATCAGATGGCTTCTTCAGAAGCCATCTGATCTGGATCTACATTGCATGCAAAGGTAGGGGTTGTCCTGAACAGCAGGGTGAGGATTAACATAAGGTTAAATTAATAACAATTTTGCTTTTAACTCATATTTAGAAGGTTTCAATAATCCATTCCATCACGAAATCATGCATATTTTTACCCCCCCCCCCCTTGAATCCCACTTTTAGATAGTAAAATAGGGTTTACAGGGGACTGCATTTCTCTTCCTATTTCTGCTCAAAAACATAGATTGTGAGTACTCGTTAGAACCGCCTTGCCGAGGCGGTTCTAAAGAGTTCCCACAATTTATGTTTTGAGCAGAAATATGAAAATTATCACAATTTTTATTTGAAAATTTACTTATTTTCAATAAACTTGAATATGAGTGTTTTCGTAATGTTTTGTGTTTTCTATACCCAGTGTCCTCAAGTAAGAGACCACCTTCGGTACTATTCAAAAATGGTCTTAAAGGCCACTTTTGAACAGCGTTAAAGGTGGTCTTAATATAGGAACTTTTCTTTTATACCGAAAGTTTATCCCTTTTCAATTCTGTACCCATGTGAGATGAAGTTTTCTTCCATGTTAAATAGAGATTATTCTAGTGAAATGAAGTCTTCAGTTGGTTTTGTTTATCTCGTACATTCTATTTGTACGCATGCGAAATCTGAGACAAGATCTTTTTATTTATTTATTTATTTATTTTTATTTATTTTGTTTTTCAGGAAACCCAAAAGCTGGAGAATACTCAGGAAGGTCTGAAAACTGAGATTCAAAAACTTTTAGAAGAAAGAGACCATTTAATGGATCTGCTGAACGTTCATAGGGCAGTGTGTCCAAAATTGAGGGCCCATTCTTCTTCTCTATGACTCATTAGACCCAAATCTAGAAGCTGGTGACATACGATTATAAATGTCTTTGGACTATTCTAAGTCACTTGTTGGGGTAATAGTCAACTCCTGAAGAATGGACTCTCCCATTTCTATCGGCTCAGAGCCAAAAGTATCCGACTGCTGGTAACAGACAGGAATGTGTTTAGTTCTGGAACACAGTCAGTGTTTAAGAACAAAGCACACGTTTTGAACAGTAGTGTTCGGTGTTCATTGACAGAACACCAGGAAAGGGGTGGAGAGACTGAAGAGGAGTGAATCTCTGCTGGAAGTTTGTATTCATGTAACAGGAACGAAAACGTGTTTGCTTTTTTGGTGCAAATAAAACCTTAGTAAAGTAAAGTCACAGTAAACAGACAGTTACATGTATGCTAATTCAGTACCGTAATGATCCTAAGTATTGGGGCAGATAGGCGTAACTAAACAGCGTAGACTCTGATCAGACTGCTCCTGAAGGAGCAGTCTGATCAGGATCTACACTGTTTGCCATTCTGTTTGCACCTTTTGGACTCCTTGCTGGATCGTGAAACAAATGTTAAAATGTTAGGAGAAATATAGCAAGTTCTCAGTGTGTCCGAATTTTTAGGATTTCACGGTAGCTTTGAAAAATTCGAACACTTATTTTTGCCATTTGTTGGTTGCGAGCATTTGAACACATTATTATTGAACGCGGCAACACGTTCCAAAAAAGTGTTTTAACACTTATTTTTCAATAGAATCTTCCACCTAGTAGCTAAGCAGCGGTCTATTCCAGTTACAGGGGTGTCAGGTTTATTTTTAGATAAGTTTGTTTTCAAATATGCAAGCATTTTGTGGCAAACAGTGTAGACCCAGATCAGACACCGAGTTGATTTTAATTAACACTCTTGAAACCTCACATATTATAGCAAAATATGGGGCTCATAAGGGTACAGATTATCGTTCCTTATTCTTGCTGGAAAACATAAACAGTAAAATTCCAATATGAAGACCACCTTTGGGACTGTTCAAAAGTGGTCTCCACTTTTGAATAGTCTCAAAGGTGGTCTCTGACCAGAGGACACTGTATGCAGAAAACACAAAAAAGAATAACTGCAACCTACTAAAGAAGTTTTTAAAAGCAGAATTACTCTTAATTTTAGGTGGTCTTAATAGTGGAATTTCACTGAACATGAATTATGAAAACTTACTCAATGGGGTGGTCTCTCGAGCTCCCATTATATATGTTGAAAGAAGAATCGAAATGGCAATTATATATGCATCACTGAGAAATCGCCAGTTTGGGCGATATTCGTTTAGAGCCGCCCGAGTTGAAAAGGGGGATACTTTGATTGAAATAGTTGCCTCCCTTCAAGGTGTATCCCTGTTCTTAATATTGTCATAAACTTGATAGTTATTTTGAAAGTTTATATTCATTAGGGCTGGTCCCTTGGTATACATTTTTTCTCAAGTTTTCTCAAGGACAGAATTTGTTGAATTCAAAACAAACAAATTCATGTACAATTCGTTTCATTTTAAAAAAAATCCTGAACAATAAATAGCGTACTCAGCAAAAATGGTCGATTAACCAAATATTATGTTAATGCGCACCTAATTCGTACATTAGAAAACGCACCATGGATCTTGTCAAACCATACAAAACTTTCAAATTGATTTGCTTAGCTAAGCGAAAAGTCGGATCAGCTTGTGCTACCACACAGCCTGGTCTTAGCTTTCGCTGCTCCGCATGAGCTTTGCTATAGATACTCAGACTTGACTATACTGGTTCATGTGCAGACTGATCTTTGTTTTGTTGACCAATCAGGCAATCATACACATTTGACTGTGCCGTAGCAAAAATGTATAGATTTTATTCTTTGTTTGTTGTCACAATGATAAAGTTTGTAAACAGCAGGAGCGTTTTCACAACGACTGAGCATGCGCAGTGAGACAGTTCATGACAGTTTTTGAATGAAGATAAGTGTGGGGTGTCCTTGAACATTCCTGTGGGAGTGTTTAGAGTGCGATAGCCTAGTTTTAAGACCTCGTGTTAGACAGGTGTATTTGAATTAAGTACCATGTATATTATTTCTTTGCCAAAATTACTTAATCCCTGCATTGATCCGTTGATTTTTAACCAACTTTCCAGGTTTAAAATTTCTTGAGTGCGAAAGTACGCAGATGATACTAATATTTTGAAATTGTTCTGAACGACCATGGTTATATCAGTTAAATTGGTAGACATAGAAGTTGTCATGTTCAGTGGCTTAACGGTTATGAGTAGGCCCCTTTTCAGACGGGGATTCAGTTTTGTAAAAATGACATAAAATATGGCAGGTGTACTATTCCCCATTAAATAACCGAATCCACCCGACATATCGTGTAACAGTGTATATGCATTTTCTTTTGAAGTTTGGGTAGGGTGGTCTTTGGTCCACTGACAACTGGGGGAATAGTTTGCATAAGGCAGGAAAATATGTTTCCATGAAAAGCATTCTGACATTCTATACATCTGTTTTTTTTTTTTTTGTTTGTTTGTTTTTTGTTGTTATTGAAACCTGAATTTTTGACATCAGGTTGCCTACATGTACACAGCCTTTGTTATTATTTCTTCATAAATTATCATCTCTATTTGGCAGCAAACTCTATTCACCAAGAAACAGTCATCTATACATAATATAAACCATTTTGTTTCAGACATTTGATTATGTAAACATACTTGCACCAGACTGTTCTGCTAAGCAGAATATATATTGCAACTGCGTATATTGAAGGCATTTCAAATTGTTATTGAAAACACAATAATATGGGTTGATACAGTGATTTGGCAAAAAATGATAACACATCTTGTCAAAATGATAAAAAAAATCATACCTCATTAAACTTCACTTTTATAAAGTTGGGTTTACTACTTTGTTTCGACTTGTATTGGATTAACCAATTTTTTACGGAAACCCCTAAATGGGTACCCTGGCAAACAGTGCAGGCCCAGATCAGACGCCGCATAGACGCCGCATTATGCGGCGTCTGATCAGGGCCTACACTATTTGCAAAAAGTTTAGCCCTTTCCAAACCAATAATGAAGATAACACAGCCAGACACCCCTATATTTTGAAATGGACTCCTGCTATATATAAGGAGGAAGATTCCATTTGGAACAAAAAGGGTAAAAAGTCGCGATACAAGCTGATTCTGCTGAGTGCTGATTACTATAACAAATCCGTGAGTAATAGAGCACTCTTTCATTTTTTCAAAATGGTAAAATTTTGATGAAAATTTGTGATATCTTTTATATTTTAACTTCAAACATAGATTGCGAGTGCTCGTTAGAACCTCCTCAGTGAGGCGGTTCTAACGAGTACCCATAACCTATTATTTGAAGCATAAATAAAAACATACTATATACCTTTGTAATCCTCAGTTTTCTCATATAAAGTGGGGTTTAGAGGGGGTTCTTTTCACGGACTTGTGTACATGATGATTTATCATATGACGTCGTTGATAAGCAGTGGATAACGTCGTGTAATAAAAATCGTATGACCACACGTGTAATAACTCTTTTGCCGGATTAATTAACGTCGTGACGACGTCCATGTCAACAATGCATTTTCTGTGGAAAAATTGTCAAATTCAAAGGCGATTAACTCCAATTTAAAGTGGTCATATGATAAACAGAATCTTACACTCGTGGTCATTTCATATGAAGGCTCGTTTCATAAATTTCATATGAAATGACCACTCGTGTAAGATCCTCTATATATGTGGATTTCACAGTTCTCAGAACCATCCAAACTGTAGATAATACCAAAATATGGCATAATTAATAGTTGGTTCGACTGTTTACCAATCTACCCAAAGTTATAAAGCACGGTAGCTTTTCGGTGCTGATGTCCACGTGGCTTGTACGAAATCCAGGTGACGGGTATTGACCTCGACTGAATAAAAATTTTGACCTCTGTGAATATTAATGGCACAATGGCTTGGCACAACAGCGACCATGTTTCTGAAAAAAAAATGACAGACATAATTATTTCCTATTTGCAAAAATAGCTATGGTCTACCACCTAGGAAAGAGGTTCTGCTTCAATAGTTGAAGTTCAATGTCACTTTACCATAGACAAAATTTCATTTTTTCATTTATCCTGACTGGGAAGCAGCGACAGTGGTATGTGATTTTCATAGCCCATGTCATGACTTTAAGATAGAGCATTTTATAACATGAGCCGGGTAACAACAAAACCTACAAGGAAACCAGTGTGACCAATGAAAACACAGGACTGACTACGCATGCGCTCAGTCTGACCAGAGTCTTCTCGATCTGCTGGAGCCTTCTCGTATAGTTTCTGTGCTGTCAAAGGCGCGTCAAGAGAAGACTCTAGCCAGACTAGGCCCCGAGGTGATAAAACCTTTTTCATGCTCAACTCAGCTGAGCATGAAATATAATGCTCATGTTTATTAAAATACAACCAAATCGAGCACTTTTCCAGCTCAGATCAGCACAGAATGTTGATTATCCTGTTCATAAATTTGAAAATGCCAACATATGTTGGTATTTTAAAATTTACAAGCGGGATGAATGTTGGCATTTTAAAATTTGAGCAGGATACATTTAATGCTCAAGTGAGTTGAGCATGAAAAAAAATTTTGTGAACTCGGAGCCAGATCGATGGGGAGGCTGATCTTAGTTCTCGCTGGTCGCTGCGGTCTACTTACATGGTTTGTGTTGCCCCGTCTTAGCTATTTTTAGAACCTGAGTTTGGAACATTGAAAAGCATCTTCACGAGAAAACCTGCCTTCGCGGTTGGCGACCAGATAAGACTCAAGCGGGTCTGCTCACCTATACGGACCGTCAGGGGTCTTGGTATTCTAGATATAGAAAACTAGAGGGATTTTACTATCCACGCCGCGAACTCAAAGGTACAGATCAGCCTGCGCGCATGCGCAGACTGATCTGCACTTTTGCTGTTTGCGCATGCCAAAATGGTTTTCTCATGAGGTGGGTCCTATGACGAGCTTGGACTGGTTTACGCGCTTACGAGTGCGAAGGCTGGACGGCACAATATAAATGTTCATAGGACACGACTCAGGAATATAACTAGACTGATAATTTGTATTACTTTTTAAGTTGATAAGTTATATTTTTAGTGTTTAGTCGGTCACAAAATATGTCTTTGTTCTTTGTTAAACAAAGTGTGAATTTTCATAGTCATATTTTTGTGATATTTGTTAGACTAATTTGATATTGTGTTTATTTGATAAAATAAATGAAAAAGAAATAAAGCGTATGTTGAATTTCTGTGTCAAGCTCTCCCACTCCTCCCCAGTTCTGTTTGTTTAAGGGACCATAGCGTTTGGCCTTTTTTTCCGGCCGGTTCATTTAACCTATTAATGGCGATCTGGCCCAGTTGTTCAAAGCATGGTTAGCTTAACGAGCTTGTTAATGGTCAAACAGTTAACTGTTCAAGCGAGTACACTATCTAATATAACATTATTTTTGCTGAAAAAAAGAGCAGCTTTTGCAGCTGCCCACATTTTTTCTGCAAAACTTATAGTATATTCGACATGTTAATTGACCAAGTTTTAACGATACGTTAACTAACGACGTCTTTGAACAACTGGACCCAAATGCCTAGAGTCCCCAAGTAGGACACTGTCAAGTAGAGAAGACCCACCGCTTTTGGTTCGAGCCTTCCTTGGGTCACGTGCGGGTCGCAAAGTTCTGCAGCGGAATGTCAGGTGTTTTAATCTCCGGGAACTCCAGTTTTTGCCCGCCTCTGATTAACGGCCCGCTCGAAATATGTGAAATAGACTTGAAAGCGACCGTAAACCAAAATACTTAATTGTGAAAATGTTTAAGGGTTACTGTCACTTACTGATGAGGCCTTATTGGCCGAAACTAGCTAGTGTGGCCCAGAAAAAAATTCTACATTTCTGTGCTATTGTCCTTGATTCCTGGCAGATGATTGCCTTCTTTTAAAAGCTCTTGCTGAAACAAAATCTGAAATCGCACCGCAAATACTTTCGCCAGAAACGGACCACTTTCCATCTTGAATCAGCGGAATGGAGTAAATGTCCGTAGAAAAGATTTCTTGATCAATCTCCGTGAAAGAATGCTGCCAACCAGGGGCTAGTTGTTCAAAACTAACGAAGTCGTTAATTTGATAATTTAATATGGCAAATATGCAAATATTTTTGCTGAAAAAAATGAGCAGCTTTTTGCAGATCCCAAAGCTGCTCTCATTTTTTTCAGCAAAAATAACATTATAGTAGATATTGTACTAGCTAGAAACGGTTAACAATTTCAACACTAACGAGCTCATTAACTAACGATGTTTTCTGAACAACTGGTCCCAGGTAGGTGTCTACGGCCCCACCCATCGGAGCTTGAAGAAGTAGATGGGCTGCATGATGCTTCCACGCAGAGCTGAAACCGACCCGCACACGAGTACTGGTAAACCGCTTAGAGGATCTAAGCCTGCCAAGGCAAAGCGGTGCGAGTCGGCCCACCCATGTTTATAAACCCTATTGGTTCATTGGGCGGCAGGGCATTTCATTTCAAGGTCGCGTAAAAGTCCCACAAACTTGGAAGCAACGTCTCCAAAATGACCTTTACAGTGTTGACGGGGACGTTAAAACTCAAATCAAACAAACAAGGTAGGTGTCTCACCAGCTACGTCCTGAATGACCGACGTCATACAAACGAATGCCATGTTTGAGATGGGTAGAGAACATGTGATGTTAGACGTAGGGAATCTATGATTTTCCGTCTTCGAGAAAGACTACTCAGCGAGTCCACAACCGGACCCACTCACTCAAACTCACGTCATCTGACCGTTCCGCATGACGAAGCAGCCTTATTTAACCCTTATCTTGCTGAATATTCATTTGAAGCCACACCCATTTCTGTCTATAAACCAATTAAATTACTTGATGTAATTTATTGCTACAAATTCATCAACTGAATGCCAAATAGTGTAGATCCTGATCAGATGGCTTCTTCAGAAGCCATCTGATCTTGCTCTACACTGTTTGCAAAGATAAGGATTGTCGTGAACAGCAAGATAAGGGTTAATGTCGCATATTACAGAAACAATTAACATAAGTTCTATAGACCTTTTGCGACAAACGAAGTACTTACCTGCCTTCATCTATCTTCCTATAGGACTACCCTGATAATGCGAGCGTAAGCCAAGAGAGCTCCTATTGCCGTTTTTCACGCCTTTGGTACGGCAAGCCGGGGATCGAACCCGCGACCTCCCGACCTCGAAGCGTACGCTCTACAACTGAACTCTTGGGGTAGATGTTGATTGCTTCTGTACCTAAAAAAAAAGGTGCTAGGTTACATGTGCGACTGGCAGAGTCAAATCAGCATGCGTAGGCTGATCAGAGTCTTTGCATCATCGGAAGCGTCAGCTGTGGATTCTCATTAGAAAACGCGCCTATACAAATACATTGTAAATTTTACCGCCGAAAAAAACGACAATTTTCGGATGGATGGAAAACTGTGACATTTTTTTCTTATTTCTGCTCAAAATAAAGATTGTGGGTACATGTTAGAACCGCCTCGATGAAACGGTTCTAACGAGTACCAATAATCTATATTTTCGAGCAGAAATAAGAAAAATAAGGTTTACTCCTCTAAACCCTAGTTTTACTATACACATGTGGGGTTCAAGGGGATTAGAATATAGGTAATGTTTTCGTCGTGTTCTGAATACAGAGAGCATAAAACGAAAAGGCTGCTGTGGTTCCATGGGCAAGCAGGCTGATTTCGATCCCAACCGGGATACGATACGTGCCTTTTTATGTGCATAAAGCTCATCAGGGGTTACGACCAGTATAGAGACCCCGCGCCCATCGGGGCTTGGAGAAATAAATTGGGCTGCATGCTGTTTCCACGCAGAGCTGAAACTGACCACACATGAGGACTGGTAAACCGCTTAGAGGGTCAAAAGCCTGCACAGGCAAAGTGGTGCGAGTCGGGCCGTCGTTACATATAAACCATTTTGGTTTGTTTGGGCAGCAGGGCTTGAGGAGTCATTTCATGTCAATGCCGGGTAAAGACCACAAAATTGGAAGCAATGTCTCCAAAATGACCGGGGCCGTAAAACCTTAATTCAAACAAACAAACTACCAGTATAGACAGTGAATGCCTGCGTATGAACCCCTCACAAGAAGCCCTGTCTATACGCATCACGTAAACAAGTCCGTGAAAGAACACCCTCTAAACCCCACTGTATATAGAGAAAACTGGGGTTTATAGGGGTATGCATTATTTTGCTTATTTCTGTTCCAAGATATTGGTTGTGGGTACTCGTACGAACCGCCTCAATGAGGCGGTTCTAACGAGCACCCATAAACTATGGTTGGAGTATATATAAGGAAAATATCACAATTTTTCATCGGAAAAGTTGCCATTTTGGAGATATGAAAGAATCCACTATGTCACACGGATGTGTTATCGTAACCGGGGTGATACAAACCGGTCAGCTCCGCGGTGTAGTGGTTATGCTGCTCGCCTTGTAAACGAGGGGTTGCAGGATCGATCCCGGGCTTCTCCAGACTTTCGGATGAGTCTTTAAACCGAGGTCCCGTCTCCGTATGACCTTAGCTGTTGGTGAGAGGTAAAACTCAAACACTCACTCACAAACCCATCGGCTCAGCTACGTAGACCAGCAAGTCATGGTTTCAGATATCATAGTACATTAAGACCAGCTAAAATTAATTCCTAATTTTTCCTTAAAAACATAATTGAAAGATATCAAATATTATATCTGTGTTTTTTACTACAGCCAGTGTCCTCTTGTAAGAAACCACCTTGGAACTGTTCAAAAGTGGTCTGAAGACCACTTTTGAACAGTCCCACAGGTGGTCTTTGAACAGTTGCTTAGAATCACTTTTGAACAGTCAAAAAGGTAATCTAAGATAGGAATTTTATTGAAGTATGTGCAATTAAACCGAACACAACAACAACAACAGCAACAACAACAAAAACATGATGTCACTCATGTTTAAACACACGCCTAACGTTTGAAGTAAGTTATTTGGGCTAGCCCCGACCATCGGGGCTCAGTGAGGTAAATTGGGCCCAAAAGTTGAAACCGGCCAAACTTGAATGCAGGTTAACTGTTTAGAAGGTATAAGATGCCCAGGAAAAGTGTTGCAAGTCCTTGAACCCTAGCAGTTACTCTGGGCGGTATGCCATTTCCTCTAAAGTCCAACAAAATCGGAAGCAACGTCTGCAAATGACTTTGTTTGTTTGTTATGTTTGACTTGAGGTTCATCGTCCCCGTCAACACTGCATTTGACAAAAAAACTGAGTTGAACAGTGTTGACAGGCATGCTCAACACAAACAAAATAAAAAATCGAGAGAGAGAGAGAGAGAGAGAGAGAGAGAGAGAGAGAGAGAGAGAGAAGAGAGAGAGAGAGAGAGGAGAGAGAGAGAGAGAGAGAGAGAGAGAGAGAGAGAGAGAGAGAGAGAGAGAGAGAGAGAGAGAGAGAGAGAGAGAGAGGAGAGAGAGAGAGAGAGAGAGAGAGAGAGAGAGAGAGAGAGAGAGAGAGAGAGAGAGAGTGTTCAGTCCCTCAAACACTATACAATGCCACGTACCACAGTTGCAAAAACACACTTAGCCTCCAGATTCTTTATATATAAGTTCTCATATGTTATATATATAAGGTCTTTGTATATTATATATAAATTCTTATATTTTAATATATGTTATATATTCTTTATATAATAAAAGAACTGGTTACCACGCAGGAAATCCTGCTCGTAATGCTCAGATGTGAGCGAGTAGCAGTAATAGGAGAAAAAAAAGAGAATATATATATATTGGAAGACACATTCAGATTTTTTTCTTGGCTCCAATAGAATTTTTCTGATGAAATTTCCGATAATGAGTTTCTTCAATGATTTCTCCATCAAACATAGGTTATTGGAGAACACCGCCTCAATGAGGCGGATCTACGAGAACCATAACCTAAGTTGTTGAGCAAAGTAAAGGAAATAATGAATGCCCCTGCAAACCCCACTTTTCTTCATATTTAGTGGGGTTTTCAAAGGTGTTCATTGCATGAATTTGTTAACATGGTGTGTTGTGATGCAGAACAGTGATTTACTGTTACCCCACTCAGCAGAACCAAGTTCCTGCTCAGGTAAAGTTTGGTTTACTTAGGGGAATGGATACACATTCAGGGGAGGTTTTTGATTGATTTGAAGTTTAACGTCCCCGTCAACACTGTAAAGGTCATTTTGGAGACGTTGCTTCCAATTTTTTGGGACTTTTACCCGACATTGAGATGAAATGACATCTCAAGCCCTGTCGCCCAATGAAACCAATTCACCTTATTTGCATTATCTGCTGGTTCCTAGTCTGAAGGTTATCAGAGTTGGAAAAACAGGTAACCAGACCCCCATGACCTTGAAAGGTCAGGGGGTCTGGTTACCTGTTTTTCCAATATGGACAATGTGCAAGCTGGGAGCCAGCAAATAATTCAAATATGGTGAATAGGGTTTATTAGCATGGACGGTCCGCCTCGCACCGCGGTTCCTTGACAGGCTTAGATCCTCTAAGCGGTTTACCAGTACTAGTGTGCGGCCGGATTCAGCTCTGCGTGGAAGCATCATGCAGCCCATATATTTCTTCAAGCCCCTATGGGCGGGGCCGTTCGCGTGGACGGTGAATGTTGTATTATGAGTAAATCCGAGTCTTCGCTAAAAGAGTCGCTGAGCGCTTTTCTTAAGGCATTTTCGCCTGACATGACCCAGAGGAGTGAGTGAGTGCTTGAGTTTTACGTCCTACCAACAGCGAAGATCATACGGAGACGGGACCTCGGTTTAAAGACTCATCCGAAGGTCTGGAGAAGCTCGGGATCGATCCTGCGACCCCTGGATTATAAGGCGATTAGCGTTACCACTACACCACGGAGGTTTCTGACGGCCCAGAGGATTCCTAGTTTATGGTTTTAACAATGAAATATGACGAATAAACCTCGGTGTTCTGTATATTTTTTTTTCTTCGTTCTTACTGGAAGCCCCTGTGGCGCAGTGGTTCTTAAACCAGGATTCGCAGGATTGATCCCGGGCTTCTCCAGACTTTCGGATGAGTCTTTAAACCGAGGTGTCCCGTCTCCGTATGACCTTAGTAAAACTAAAACAACCCTTTTGTACCAAATGGAATCTTCCTTCGTTTATATAGCAGGAATCCATTTCAATATTTAGAGGTGGTATTTTATCTAAAATTTATTTGGAAAATGGCTGAACTTTTTGCAAACAGTGCAGACCCTGATGAGACGCCGCGCGTCATTACCCGTTTTGGGGATTCCGGTACAAAATGGGTTAAGTACATGTGTTATCGTTACCTTGACGGGAGTTCATCTATTAATAGATATTGGAATTCCTACTTCTCAGGTGAGCATGCGCAGTCACTGTCACGAGGAAGTGAATCACTCGCGCAATAATAATATTTATGAGGCACGTTGTTAATTCTAAACACATCACATTTGGCCTCACCTGTTATGGTCTGCGAACGCCAGCCTAAATACGATATATATTTAGACTTTAGCAATGGAAAACGCAGAGTAGATTTCTCATTTCTGGCCAACTGACATTTCATCAGGCTTCATCCGCGTTATTTGGCTAAGAACACGTGGATTTAAATGCTTAGGTCATTCAGGTCTGGCGATAATACAGATAATCCAAAGCTGTGCATGTAAAGCGGCCTTGTATGAAGCTACAAATGCAACGTGTTAACTTCTTACTAGCTTAAAATATCTAGGTCAAGCATATTTCATCAGATTTTCTGTATCGCGTTTTTCCCGGCCGGCAAAGTACATGTATGACGCGGAGTGATACATTTTTGTATTTCTCATTTTCAGTATATGAATATTCATTATATTATAATCTTGCGGTCAATAAATTCATAAATAAATCAATAGAAAATAATTATAATAAATAGTTTAGTTTTTGTCCACATTCATTAATGTATTTTTTTGATATTTTACTGTGAAGATAATATCCAAAAAAAAAAGAAAGAGCTTGATTATAATACAAAAGACAACTGAAGAAGCTTCGACTCGTTCGAGTTGCCGCCCTTAGACTATTTGATTGATTCGCACACGAGTACCGGGATCTACCATACTTATTAATACCCTACTGGTTTCATTGGGCAACAGGGCTTTGAGATAAAAGCCCCAACGTTTGAAGCAACGTCGCCAAAATGACCTACACAGTGTTGACGAGGACGTCAGACCTCAAATCAAAATAATAAAAAAAAACAAGTCCCCCTCTACCCTTAAGCAGGCCCTGTAAGCCGTCCAAGAGACTCACCCAGCAGGCACACGTCGCTAGGATACCGTCAAATCAACGTCGGTGCAACGTCACAACGTTGTACCGAGGTTAATGTGACGCCATAAATATGGCATGTGCCTGCTGGGAAGATACGCGACACCTCCGCCTCAACCCTACGTCCTATAAAAACAAACATACAAACGCGCCCCCGCCCATCGGGGCCTGAAGAAATAGATTTGGTTGCATGGTGCTTCCGCTCAGAGCTGAAACCGACCGAACTTGAGTAGGCCTACTGGTAAACAGGTGAGGTCTAAGCCTTCCCAGGAAAAGTGATGTGAGTCGGACCGCTCCTCAAACCCTAGCGGTTTCTATGGGTGGTAGGGCTTGCGATGTCATTTCATCTCAATGTCGGGTAAAAGAAGAAGAACCTGTTTGAACGCCGCATAATTATTGACAGGTGTAATACTTACAACGGATAATAATAATAATAATAAAAAAAAAACTTGACACTCATGAGCGCAAACAGGTCGTTGAAATATGTAAGGTAACAGAGACCAAACTAGTCGTTGAAATATGTAAGGTATCAGAGACCAAACTGGTCGTTGAAATATGTAAGGTATCAGAGACCAAACTGGTCGTTGAAATATGTAAGGTATCAGAGACCAAACTGGTCGTTGAAATATGTAAGGTATCAGAGACCAAACTGGTCGTTGAAATATGTAAGGTATCAGAGACCAAACTGGTCGTTGAAATATGTAAGGTATCAGAGACCAACTGGTCGTTGAAATATGTAAGGTATCAGAGACCAAACTGGTCGTTGAAATATGTAAAGTATCAGAGACCAAACTGGTCGTTGAAATATGTAAGGTATCAGAGACCAAACTGGTCGATGAAATATGTAAGGTATGAATGATCAAACCTGTCGTTGAAATATGTAAGGTATCAGAGACCAACATGGTCGTTGAAATATGTAAGGTATCAGAGATCAAACTGGTCGTTGAAATATGTAAGGTATCAGAGACCAAACTGGTCGATGAAATATGTAAGGTATCAGAGACCAAACTGGTCGTTGAAATATGTAAGGTATCAGAGACCAAACTGGTCGTTGAAATATGTAAGGTATCAGAGACCAAACTGGTCGTTGAAATATGTAAGGTATCAGAGACCAAACTGGTCGTTGAAATATGTAAGGTATCAGAGACCAAACTGGTCGATGCAATATGTAAGGTATCAGGCACCAAACTGGTCGTTGAAATATGTAAGGTATCAGAGACCAAACTGGTCGTTGAAATATGTAAGGTATCAGAGACCAAACTGGTCGTTGAAATATGTAAAGTATCAGAGATCAAACTGGTCGATGAAATATGTAAGGTATCAGAGACCAAACTGATCGTTGAAGTATGTAAGGTATCAGAGACCAAACTGGTCGTTGAAATATGTATGGTATCAGAGACCAAACTGGTCGTTGAAATATGTAAGGTATCAGAGATCAAACTGGTCGATGGAATATGTAAGGTATCAGAGACCAAACTGATCGTTGAAATATGTAAGGTATCAGATACCAAACTGGTCGTTGAAATATGTAAGGTATCAGAGACCAAACTGGTCGTTGAAATATGTAAGGTATCAGAGACCAAACTGGTCGTTGAAATATGTTAGGTATCAGAGATCAAACTGGTCGTTGAAATATGTTAGGTATCAGAGATCAAACTGGTCGTTGAAAAATGTAAGGTATCAGAGACCAAACTGGTCGTTGAAATATGTAAAGTATCAGAGATCAAACTGGTCGTTGAAATATGTAAAGTATCAGAGGCCAAACTGGTCGTTGAAATATGTAAGGCATCAGAGACCAAACTGGTCGTTGAAATATGTAAGGCATCAGAGACCAAACTGGTCGTTGAAATATCTAAGATTACATATTTCAACGATCAGTTTGGGCTCATGAAAACCAGCTCGACCAAGAAACCAGTAGTCCTTTAGAAGGTTAGACTACGGTGAGGAAGTACTCTTTTGGGGCTCATGAAGACGGCTCATGGTTAAGCGCCCCGCCAATCGGGGACCAAACTGGTCGTTGAAATATGTAAGGTATCAGAGACCAAACTGGTCGTTGAAATATGTAAGGTATCAGAGACCAAACTGGTCGTTGAAATATGTAAGGTATCAGAGACCAAACTGGTCGATGCAATATGTAAGGTATCAGGCACCAAACTGGTCGTTGAAATATGTAAGGTATCAGAGACCAAACTGGTCGTTGAAATATGTATGGTATCAGAGACCAAACTGGTCGTTGAAATATGTAAGGTATCAGAGATCAAACTGGTCGATGAAATATGTAAGGTACCAGAGACAAAACTGATCGTTGAAGTATGTAAGGTATCAGAGACCAAACTGTTCGTTGAAATATGTAAGGTATCAGAGACCAAACTGGCCGTTGAAATATGTAAGGTATCAGAGACCAAACTGGTCGTTGAAATATGTTAGGTATCAGAGATCAAACTGGTCGTTGAAATATGTTAGGTATCAGAGATCAAACTGGTCGTTGAAAAATGTAAGGTATCAGAGACCAAACTGGTCGTTGTAATATGCAAGGTATCAGAGATCAAACTGGTCGTTGAAATATGTAAAGTATCAGAGGCCAAACTGGTCGTTGAAATATGTAAGGTATCAGAGACCAAACTGGTCGTTGAAATATGTAAGGCATCAGAGACCAAACTGGTCGTTGAAATATCTAAGGTTACATATTTCAACGATCAGTTTGGGCTCATGAAAACCAGCTCGACCAAGAAACCGGTAGTCCTTTAGAAGGTTAGACTACGGTGAGGAAGTACTCTTTTGGGGCTCATGAAGACGGTTCATGGTTAAGCGCCCCGCCAATCGGGGACCAAACTGGTCGTTGAAATATGTAAGGTATCAGAGACCAAACTGGTCGATGAAATATGTAAGGTATAAGACACCAAAATGGTCGTTGAAATATGTAAGGTATCAGAGACCAAACTGGTCGTTGAAATATGTAAGGTATCAGAGACCAAACTGGTCGTTGAAATATGTAAAGTATCAGAGATCAAACTGGTCGATGGAATATGTAAGGTATCAGAGACCCAACTGATCGTTGAAATATGTAAGGTATCAGAGACCAAACTGGTCGTTGAAATATGTATGGTATCAGAGACCAAACTGGTCGTTAAAATATGTAAGGTATCAGAGACCAAACTGGTCGTTGAAATGTGATAGGTATCACAGATCAAACTTGTCGTTGAAATATGTACGGTATCAGAGACCAAACTTGTCGTTGAAATAGGTAAGGTATCAGAGACCAAACTGGTCGTTGAAATATGTAAGGTATCAGAGATCAAACTGGTCGTTGAAATATGTAAAGTATCAGAGGCCAAACTGGTCGTTGAAATATGTAAGGTATCAGAGACCAAACTGGTCGTTGAAATATGTAAGGTATCAGAGACCAAACTGGTCGTTGAAATATCTAAGGTTACATATTTCAACGACCAGCTTGGGCTCATGAGAACCAGCTCGACCAAGAAACCAGTAGTCCTTTAGAAGGTTAGAATACTGTGAGGAAGTAATCTTTATGAGGCTCATGAAGACGGGTCATGGTTATGCGCCCCGCCAATCGGGGCTTGCAAAAATAGATTGGGCTGCAAGGTGCTTCCACGCAGAGTTGAAACCGACCGAACATGTGTTCTGGTAAACCGCTTAGAAGGTCTAATCCAGCCCAGGCAGTTGGTGCGAGTCGGACCGTCCATGCATATAAACACCATTGGTTTCAATGAGCTGTATAGTGCTTCCGCAAAGGGCTACAACCGACTGAACTTGAGAACTGGTAAACTGCTTGGGTCTAAGCCTGCCCAAGAAAAGTGGTGCGAGTCGGACCGCTGGTAGCGGTTTCTTTCGACGGTTGGGCTTGCGATGCCATTTCCACTCAATATCGGGTATAAAGTCCCACAAAATCTGAAGCAACGCCCCTCAAATGACGTAAATATTGTTGACGGGGACGGAAAACCTCAACCCGAAAAACAAACAAACACTCATATTTGGCGGGGAGGGGGGGGGGGATGTGGTCTCAGGACCCTTTCAAGCATATTTGGGCCCCGTCAAGCGATTTTGGTACTTATCGCCTATGCGAGCAGCGAAGGTTCAGGCGAGCCTGCGCATCCGCGCAGTCTCGCCAGAACCTTCGCTGCTCGCTTATACACGCAGTGAATCAAAAGGAACCTTCAGACAGAAAGCAATATCCCTGGCCCCTCTGAATGGCTGGGCATGCGCAGTTAAAATTTGTCATGACGGAATGCTCGAAGACACAAATTCGCTTGGCGGGGCTCATTTGTTGTTTACAGGAAGTAATCTTTTTAGGACTCATCAAAACCACTCTTATTTTTGAGTGGTCTTAGGACCCTTGCGAGCATAATTTCCGGTGTTATGGAGAAACTACATGTAACTTTACTCCAGCTTGGCACAGAAGCCAGTATAGAGTCATTTAGAAGCAAACACAATAAGGTAAAAAAATATCAGACACGGGTGTGTGCAGAACTGACCCCTCATTAGAAGGCCAGCTCGATCCAGATACCATTAGCATTACGAAAACACGCCTATACAAATACATTATAACTTTACCGCCTAAAAGGGGGAAATTTTAAGCTGAAAAGTCGTGATACTTTTCTTATTTCTGCTTTAAATATAGATCGTGGGTACTCGTTAGAACCGCCTCAACGAGGCGGTTCTAACAAGTACCCACAATCTATATTTAAGAGCAGAAATAAGAAAAATAAGGTTTAACCCTGTAAACCCAAGTTTTACTATATAAAAGTTGGGTTCAAGGGGGTCAAAATTATAAATGTGTGCTTTCGTGATGTCACTTTAGAAGGACAGTGGGAGAATAAGGGAGTTTGGGGTGACGTTTTACTATTTAATCCATATTTATAGATATCCATAATTCACCGCAAACGCCTTTGGTTTCAGTCATTATTTATTGTATATTTCCCAAGACGAATTATGGATATCCATAAATGGACCGAATTATGGATATCCATAAATCGAATTAATGATATCCATAATTCGAACTATGGATATCTATAAATTATTATGGCTATCTATAAATAGGGAATAAATAGTAAAAGGGCGTCCCATAAGGGAGAACTACCGCCTACCAGCAGTGCGATTTTCATAACTACGGACACTGCTCGGGGTTCAACTGATTGACAAAGGTGGTATCCATTTTCGGTGATCCAAAATGGATAAGCGAATGCACGATAGAACCTACTAGAAGGCTGGCCTTGGTAGCTCAATCGGATGCGCTTCTTGGTTATCAGGGGACTGCGGGTTCGATACCTGCCGGGTCGACAATGCTCTTACGAGATGACTGATCGTCATTTTTTTTTCTGGTCGTTCGCTTCCTTCCGCTGGTTGTCGGAATGTGCACCATAATGTATAAGTCTGCCAAGGTAAAGTATGGCCAGGTAAACTGACAAGCTCGATATGACCTAAATAGTGTTTACTCTGCCGTAAAAGTACAAAACGCAAAAGAAAAAACATTAGAAGTCGTAAACCCAGCAAAGATGCTGACCAGGCTGCGCATGCGCAGTCTGATCAGAGTCTTTGCTGGTCGTGTGCTGTCTGGTCAGAGTCTTATCTGGCTATGCGCTGTCTGATCAGAGTCTTTGTAGCCGTGCGCAGCCTGATCAGAGTCTTTGCTGGTCCATGCGCAGTCTGATCAGAGTCTTTGCTGACCATGCGCAGTCTGATCAGCGCCTTTGCTGGCCATGGGTAGTCTGATCAGAGTCGTTACTGGCGTGCGCAGTCTGATCAAAGTCATTGCTTGCGTGCGCAGTCTGATCAGAGTCTTTGCTAGCGCATTCGCAGTCTGATCAGAGTTTTGCTTGCTATGCGCAGTCTGATCGGATTCTTTGCTGGCCATGTGCAGTCTGATCAGAGTCTTGGCAGGCCCATGCGTAGTCTGAGCAGAGTCTTTGCTACCATGCGCAGTCTGATCAGCGCCTTTACTGGCCATGCGCAGTCTTAACAGAGTCTTTGCTGGTCCATGCGCAGCCTGATCAGAGTCTTTTCTGGTCGTGCGCAGTCTGATTATAGTTTTTGCTTGGCATGGGTAGTCTGATCTCAAAGACTTTGCTGGTCCATAAGCAGTCTAATCAGAGTGTTGCTAGCCCATGTGCAGTCTGATCAGAGTCTTTTCTGGCCTATGCGCTGTCTGACCATAGTCTTTGCTGGCCCATGCGAGTATGATCAATGTCTTTGCTGGCGCTTTCGCAGTCTGATTAGGGTCTTTGCTGGCTGCAATAAGAGCCACAGGCTAAGTCTGGTTAGACGGAATAATTTCTTTCTCTGATTTGAGGTTTAACGTCCCCGTCAAC
This sequence comes from Lucinisca nassula, assembly GCA_963580285.1. NCBI lineage: Eukaryota > Metazoa > Mollusca > Bivalvia > Lucinida > Lucinidae > Lucinisca > Lucinisca nassula. The sequence goes on from OY757012.1 coordinate 22,057,912, forward strand.
ACTACATAAGTCATTTTGAGACGTTGCTTACGATATTGTGGAACTTTTACTCGACATGAGATATAAAGTTCTGCTGCCCAGTCAAACCAATATGGGGTATATGCATGGACGACCGACTCGCACCACTTTGACCGGGGTAGCTTAGACCTTCTACTCATGTGCGGTCGGTTACAGCTCTGCGTGGAAGCGCCATGCAGCCCAATCTATGTCTCCAAGCCCCGATGGGCGGGGCCAGGGAGACGAAATAGATGATGAGGCAGGGTCTTGGTTGGTCTATCAGATCTTACGGTAGTTTTGTCATGCTCTGGCTCAGATCAAGGGGTCAGTGCACAGCAAAACCTACAATTAGACCCCTGCGACCAGCAAAGACTAAGATTAGCCTGTACATCTACGCAATATGATAATACTATTTTGGATAGTCCGGGGAGAGGGAGTGTAGCTGTGTATATTTCTCTGAAGTGTAACGGCCTAGTCGACACTAGTTTGATTATATCGCACCCAAAATGTTTGAAATATTCTGATATTCTTGATAAATTTATTGGCAGTGCACCTAAACAAGATCGCTCACCTGTGTGTCACTGTCTCGAGTACATTCTAATTTTAGCTCTGGTGGTAACCTTGTTCATCAGCAGAGTAATTTAAGCTTATTTGGTAGGGAGTAACCTAGGCAACACTTTGAATAAAATTGGCCTTAGGGTTTAGGTGGAGTTTCTGTTTGAATCAAATTTACAATATTTTTCTATTTTTAGCTCCGGTGGCCATTTTGTTCGTCGGAGTGGGATCGTTTTAGCCTTTTTTGTAGAGGGTCATCTAAGCAACATTGTCACAAGGAACCTACATGCCAAATATGAAGGCTGTATCTAAAATGCTTCAATAGTTATGACAAAGTAGGTCAAAGGTCAAGGTCATGGGTCAAAAGTTTTGAATGGTTGAGAAAACCTTGTCACAATGAACATACGTGCCAAATATGAAGGCTCCATCTCAAATGGTTCAAAAGTTATGATAAAGTAGGCCACAGGTCACAGGTCAAGGTCACAAGTCAAATCTTTATATGAGTGGGAAGCCCTTGTCACAAGGAACCTACATGCCAAGTATGAAGGCTCAATTTCAAACGGTTCAAAGTTATGACAAAATAACCTACTGATCTACTTTTTGATTTGACATACCCCATATTCGAACTTAACTGAGATGTTATCAAGAGGATCATTCTGAACAAGTTTTATGATGATTTGACTAAAACTGTGGCCTCTTAGAGTGTTCAAAACGTTTTTCTATGATTGACCTGCTGACCTACTTTTTGACTCGACATGACCCATATTCAAACTTGACCCAGATACTGTCAAGATGACCATTCTGCGCGAGTTTAATGATGATCGGACCAAAACTGGGGCCTCTAGTGTGTTCACAAGAATTTCAACAATCTGGGGTAATGACCTACTTATTTACCAGACTTGACCCATAATCGTTCGAAATTAACCGAGATATTGTCAAATGATCATTTTGGGCAAGTTTTATGGTGATCGGACCAAAACTGTAGCCTCTTGTGTGTTCAGAGGGTTTTTCTATGAGTTGACCTACTGACGTACTTTTTGACCCGACATGACCCATATTCGAACTTGACTGAGATGTTGTCAAGATGATCATTCTGGGTAAGTTTGATGATGATTGGACCAAAACGGTGGCCTCTAGTGTGTCCATCAGGATTTTCTATGATTTGAACTACTTACCTACTTTTTGACCCGACTTGACCCTTATTCAAGCTTGAGCGAGATATTGTCAAGATGATCATCCTGGGCAAAGTAGAAGTAAAACAAAGATCAGGAATCGATACAATTAACTTACTACACCCATCAAAGACACCAAAGGGAAAGAAACACAAACATTACGCGACCAGACCATAATGGAAACCTAAACAAAGGAAGGCCATAAGGACAGTTACTTTCCCAGAAAATGGCCATAAGACCATCCAAAATAAAAAGACACAAGTGATACACACAGTAAGTAACAAACACCACCATAAATAAACCGCCACAGAAGAACCGCCTTAGAACGGTCAGTGGAAAGATTTCCACTGGGGGGCTTAAATCGATTTTACGTGGCCACAATCCTCGCCCTTACTTCTGTCGCGATTTAGACAAATAATTTGTTCAGTCCGCATGAAGGCCTCCTAACTCATCAGTGCAACATCTCCGTGAACACAAAAATCAAAGAACCACAGAGGTGAGCCAACGGTGAGGACTCGACAGCAAGAAACCACTGAAATGCTGGAGCAAAAGAAAACCAACAGTTAGACTCCGATGGGCCCGACCAGAGACAGAGCATCAGGCAACAACCTTTTTAATGGGGGTTTTGTAGTTCAATTTGGAGACATATTCTCTCCATGACTTTCGTTTGGAAGCATTTTACGTGGCCACAATCCTCGCCCTTACTTCTGTCGCGATTTAGACAAATAATTTGTTCAGTCCGCATGAAGGCCTCCTAACTCAACTTTGATGATGATCGGACCTAAACGGTGGCCTCTAGTGTGTTCAAAAGGTTTTTGTATTATTTGACCTACTGACCTACTTTTTGACCCGATATGACCCATATTCGAACCTGACCGAGATATTGTCAAGACTATTATTCTAAGCCAGTCTGATGATGATCGGACCAAAATTCTGGCCTCTTGTGTGTTCACAAGGGTTTTCTCTGATTTGACCTACTGACCTACTTTGTAACCCGACATGACCCATATTCGAACGTGAACAAGATATTATCAAGATGATCATTCTGAGCAAGTTTGATGACGATTGTACCAAACATGTGCCCTCTAGTGTGTTCAGAAGGTTATTCTATGATTTGACCTACTGACCTACTTTTTGATCCGACAACACCCATATTTGAACTTAACCGAGATATTGTCAAGATGATCATTCTGGGCAAGTTTGATAATGATTGGACCAAAACTGTGGCCTCTAGTGTATTCACAAGGTTTTTCTATGATTTGACCTACTGACCTACTTTGAGACCCGACATGACACATATTCGAACGTAACCAAGATATTATCAATATGATCATTCTGAGCAAGATTGATGATGATTGGACCAAACCTGTGGCCTCTAGTGTGTCCAGAAGCTTATTCTATGGTTAGACCTACTGACCTACCTTTTGACCTTGCAACACCCATAATTTGAACTTGACTGAGACATTGTCAAGATGATCATTCTGGACAAGTTTGATGATGATCGGACCAAAACTGTGGCCTCTAGTATGTTCACAAGATTTACTCTGATTTGACCTACTGACCTACTTTTTGACCCAACAAGACCTTTATTCGAACTTGACCGAGATTTTGTCAAGATAATCATACTGAGCAAGTTTAATGATGATCGGACCAAAACTCTTGTGTATCACAAGGTTTTTATATGATTTGACCTACTGACCTTCTTTGTGATCCGACATGACCCATATTCGAACGTGGCCCAGATATTGTCAAGAAGATCATTTTGAGCAAGTTTGATGACGATCGGACCTAAACTGTGGCCACTAGCGTGTTCACAAGGTTTTTCTATGAAATGACCTACTGACCTACTTTTTGACCCGACATGGCCCAATTCGAACTTGACCGAGATGTTGTAAAGATGATCATTCGGAGCAGGTTTGATGACAATCGGGCCAAACGTTTGGCCTCTAGAGTGTTCACAAGGTTTTTCTATGATTTGACCTGCTGATCTACTTTTTGACCCGTTATGACCTGTATTCAAACTTGACCGAGATATTGTCAGGATGATTGTTCTGAGGAAGTTTGATGCTGATCGAACCTAAACTGTGGCCTCTAGTGTTTTCAGAAGATTTCTCTATGATTTGACCTACTGACCTACTTTTTGACCTGACATGAACCATATTCGAATCTGACCGAGATATTGTCAAGACTATTATTCTAAGCCAGTTTGATAATGATCGGACCAAAACTTTGGCCCCTTGTGTGTTCACAAGGGTTTTCCCTGATTTGACCTACTGACCTACTTTGTAATCCGACATGACCCATATTCGAACGTGACCAAGATATTATCAAGATGATCATTCTGAGCAAGTTTGATGACGATTGTAGCAAACATGTGCCCTCTAGTGTGTTCAGAAGGTTTTTCTATGATTTGACCTACTGACCCTACTTTTTGATCCGACAACACCCATATTTGAACTTAACCGAGATATTGTCAAGATAATCATTCTGTGCAAGTTTGATGATGATTGGACCAAAACTGTGGCCTCTAGTGTATTCACAAGGTTTTTCTATGATTTGACCTACTGACCTACTCTGTGACCCGACATGACAAATATTCGAACGTAACCAATATATTATCAATATGATCATTCTGAGCAAGATTGATGATGATTGGACCAAACCTGTGGCCTCTAGTGTGTTCAGAAGCTTATTCTATGGTTTGACCTACTGACCTACTTTTTGACCTTGCAACACCCATATTTGAACTTGACTGAGACATTGTCAAGATGATCATTCTGGACAAGTTTGATGATGATCGGACCAAAACTGAGGCCTCTAGTGTGTTCACAATGTTTTACTCTGATTTGACCTACTGACCTATTTTTTTTTGACCCAACAAGACCTTTATTCGAACTTGACCGAGATTTTGTCAAGATAATCATACTGAGCAAGTTTGATGATGATCGGACCAAAACTCTTGTGTATCACAAGGTTTTTATATGATTTGACCTTCTGACCTTCTTTGTGATCCGACATGACCCATATTCGAACGTGGCCCAGATATTGTCAAGAAGATCATTTTGAGCAAGTTTGATGACGATCGGACCTAAATTGTGGCCTCTAGAGTGTTCACAAAGTTTTTCTATGAAATGACCTACTGAACTACTTTTTGACCCGACATGGCCCAATTCGAACTTGACCGAGGTGTTGTAAAGATGATCATTCGGAGCAGGTTTGATGACAATCGGACCAAAAGTTTGGCCTATAGAGTGTTCACAAGGTTTTTCTATGATTTGATCTACTGATCTACTTTTAGACCCGACATGACCCGTATTCAAACTTGACCGAGATATTGTTAGGATGATTGTTCTGGGCAAGTTTGATGCTAATCGGACCTAAACTGTGGCCTCTAGTGTGTTAAGAAGATTTCTCTATGATTTGACCTACTTTTTGACCTGACATGACCAATATTCGAACCTGACCAAGATATTGTCAAGATGATCATTCTGGGCAAGTTTGATGATGATTGGACCAAAACTGTGGCCTCTAGTGTATTCACAATGTTTTTTCTATTTGACCTACTGACCTACTTTGTGGCCCGGCATGACCCATATTGAAATGTGACCAAGATATTGTCAAGATGATCATTCTGAGTAAGTTTGATGAAGATTGGGCCAAACCTGTGACCTCTAGTGTATTCACAAGGTTTTTCTATGATTTTACCTACTGACCTACTTTTTGACCCGACATGACCCATATTCGAACTTAACTGAGGCATTGTCAAGATAATGATTCTGAGCAAGTTTGGGGATGATCGGACCAAAACTGTGGCCTCTAGTGTATTCACAAGGTTTTTCTATGATTTGACCTACTCACCTACTTTGTGATCCGACATAATCCATATTCACACTTAACCGAGATATTGTCAAGACGATCATTCTGAGCAAGATTGATGACGATCGGACCAAAACTGTGGCCCCTAGAGTGTTCACAGGGCTTTTTCTATGATTTGACCTACTGACCCACGTTTTGACCCGACATGACCCATATTTGATCTTGACCGAGATATTATCAAGATGATCATTCTGGGCAAGTTTGGTGACGATCGAACCAAAACTTTGGCCTCTAGCGTATTTTTTTTTTTTTTTTGTTGTTGTTGTTTATTTTTTATTTATTTATTTTTGCCCTTTCAGGGGCCATAACTCCGTAACACATGATGGGATATGGCTGGTTCAAGAAAGAAACCCAGATCTCATGGTGGTACAAGTTGTGTGCAAGTCCGGTTAAAATCAAATCATAAATGAAGATGCTATCGTGCGGACAAGAAATTGTTTACGCTCGCAAGCACGCACGACGGACGACGGACGAGATGTGATAACAAAAGCTCACCTTGTCACTACGAAACAGGTGAGCTAAAAAGGATTCTTGCCGCGAATTTCCTCCGTGACTTTGCTCGGTGAATTGCAATTCGAAATATCCTTGTGTTCGTGGCCACAACACAGGTACTCAGCCAGTGAAAGTGCAGCTTTGCATGGAGTTTGACGTGTCATGCATGAAAAAATGACGTTAATGTATGCAACGTCAATGAACGTCCTTGAAATTAATAACAACTGAGCCGGAGACCAGCCTCCTATCGTGCAGGATGATTTGCCCAACTAGAGAAAACTCAAATCAGACAGCGCATTAGCAAGTCTGATCAGTAGTAGTAGACTGCGTAGTCTGATTGCTAAGAATTATAAAGGTTCTGGGTTACAAGCTACATTGCTGCGAAGGCTGATCTGAGTCTTCGCATTTGAACACAGCCTGTAGGTTTTATTGCGATCAAGCATTCTGAGACGTGACACACATCAAAGTACAAACGCATGTGTGTTCAAAGCGCAGATCCGCAAGGGTGGATCAGGGTCTGTGAAATAGGGACTTACATGTTGTTCCAGAAAAGGAGGAGTAAGGGGGTGGGGGGGGAGAGAGAGAGATTTGGGGGTACTGTTCTCATATTACTCCGCAAAACATATGAACCGACCCTATGACGTAAACAAGTCCAAGAGAAAACACCCCGCTAAACCAACAACTGGGATTAACAGGGGTATGCATTATTCTTCTTATTAAGGTTGTGGCTACTCAATGAGGCGGAGCTAATAAGCACTTACAATCTATGATTTGACATATGCAGAAAATCGGCCAGGTATGCGCAAAATTTCATATGGAGCGCTATAGGAAAACTTTACTAACATTACGATAAAACATCCGTGCGACATACTGCATTTTTCACATCTCAAAAATGGCTACTTTCCTGATGAAAATCCGTGATATTTTTCTTATTTATTCTGCAAACATAGGTTGTGGGTGCTCGTTAGAACCGCCTCATTGAGGCGGTTCTAACGAGTACCCACAACCTATGTGTTGGAGCAGAAATAACAAAAATATGGTATACCCAGGTAAACCCCTGGTTTCTCTATTTAAAGTGGGGTTTAGGGGTGTCCATTTCACGGACTTGTTCACGTGATAATTTACTATCCTGTGCAGTTCTGTATTGAAATAGTAACCTACTCTGGGAGGGTGTTCGTTTTACCTTATTCATGTTGAAATGAAATGTTTCATGTCGTAAGAAAGTTTTACTGATTCAATACCTATTTAATTTTAGAATTACCGTAAATTACATCGTTATTCGATTACCAAATAGTTTTTTTTTTTTTTTTGTTTTCAAGTTGGTGATATGTCGAAAATGCCACGCTGTCGGACTGGCAAACAGTGCAGACACCGACGCAGTCTGATCTGGGTTTTCTCTGTCTAGTCGAGACAGTCTGCCCGAATATTTAGAAGGTTATTAAAGTTACAGAAAATTTAAGTCGACAATCTTAAATGACAGGTCATTAAGTATAACTTTTGTACAAATTTATTAGATTAAAGTGGCAGTATGCATTTGGTTGTTTGTTTGTTTGAACTGAGGTTTAATGCCCCCATCAACACTGTATAGGTCATTTGGGAGACGCTGCTTCCAATTTTGTGGGACTTTTACCCGACATTGAGATGAAATGACATCTCAAGCCCCGTCGCCAATGAAACCAATAAGCATGGGCGGTCCGACTCGCACCTATTTGCCTGGGCCGGCTTAAAGCCTCTAAGCGGTTTACCCATAGTTTTAGCTCAGCGTGGAAGCATCACAAATTAAATTTATATTTCTTCAAGCCCCGATGGGCGGGGGCTACTTAATGATGAGGTAACAACTTTATATGTTTTGCAAAACCTTTCCAATCTGATTGACGCAGAGCTGAATCCTGCCCGCACACTAGTACAGGTAAACCGCTTAGAGGATCTAAGCCTGTCCAGGAATCGCCGTGCGAGGCAGACCGTCCATGCTAATAATAATAAATCCTATTGGTTTCATTGGGCGACAGGGCTTGAGATGTCATTTCATCTCAATATCGGGTAAAAGTCCCACAAAATTGGAAGCAACGTCTCCAAAATGACCTTTACAGTGTTGATGGGGACGTTAAACCTCAAATCAAACAAACAAATTGAATGCGGCTTGTCAAAACAAAAAAAGGTCTTCATCGATTTTATACGTGAACCCAGATCAAACGCCACAGAGCGCAGCGTCTGTTCACGGTCTTCACTGCAGAAACTCAAGCCAAACCCCACCTTATATGAGCCCCGCCAAGCGAATTTGTGTCTTCGAGCATTCCGTCATGACAAATTTTAACTGCGCATGCCCAGCCACTCAGAGGGGCCAGGGATATGGCTTTCTGTCTGAAGGTTCCTCTTGATTTACTGCTTGTATGAGCGAGCAGCGAAGGTTCTGGCGAGACTGCGCGGATGCGCAGGCTCGCCTGAACCTTCGCTGCTCGCATAGGCGATAAGTACCAAAATCGCTTGACGAGGCCCATATAGAGAAAACTCGGCTTTATGGGGGTATGTATTATCTTTCTTATTTCTGCTCCAAGACTTATTTTGAGTACTCGTTATAACCGCCTCAATGAGGCGGCAATAAGCGGTTCTAACGAGTACCCACAACCTATGGTTGCAGAACAAACAAGAAAAATATCATGGATTTTCATCGGAAAAGTAGCCATTTAGGAGATGTGAAAAACTGCACTATGTCGCACGGGTGTTTTATCGTAATGATATTTCATCAGTTTATGGGGAATGGAAAAACCTTTAGGGGAGACAACTCCTGCAAAAGTAGTTTTGTCTCCCATGTCAATAAGGGTAAACCGTCACTTAGAGGAAAGAATTTGCTCTTTCCTTTGAGAATAGTCCCCAATTTCAGTGGGACAAAGCGAACAGGAAGCCCCGAAAGTTGTCTCCCTTTGAAAAATGGCGAAAAAAAACTGTTAGGTGTTCCCATTCCCCTTAAAATGATTATGTGCTCAGTCAAGCGCAACTTTTCCTCTGTACATGTGCGCCCGGTGCAGACACATATTAGCCTGTCTATCCACGATGTCTATAGATGTGCGCGACATCTATTTCCTTTGACCAAATCTTGATGCAGCCAGGCGAAAAGGCCCCGGGTTGACTACGTGGGTATGCAAGCTCTCCGATATTTTTGCTCAGTGTGCCTACTTTTAAAGAGAATTCCATTACACTCGCGTAAATAACGCGATATCTGATTGGATAACTTTAATAGGGCTAACCCGACGCCGTCACGTAACGTCGCTATTCATTGGCTGGCATTTGGTTTTACGTTGCTAACAGCGCTAAACGGTGCCGTTTTTAACAAAACACCCCAAAAAGTGCATTAGAATGGGAATAACTGTGATGAATACTGTCATTTGGGGAGGTACCGTCAGTTTCCGTTTTACGGATCCTCTGGCGCGTCGCCGTAACAATTTCCGACCGTAAAACCGCCGATTTACCTCCCCAAATAGTTTGATAGAATCTGCCACCGAATAGCTTTTGGTCACTCCATTTCCAGTGCATGTAGAGAGTAAGAGGTGTCATATTTGTTTTATTTGTGGTCAATGCCCAAGTGTAGACCCTGTTTAGACGAACAGTGGCGTATGATCTGGATCTACGATTTCTGTCAATGCCCCGCGGGGTCTAATCTGAGTCAACATTGTTAGCTTTAAGTCCCTTACATGTTTTGAAAAAACACAGTCAAAACTAACCAGACACCTCTATAATTGCAAACCAATTAGGTGGAATATTCCATCGTCATATATGGCTTAAACTGAGCCTGGATTCGCCCCCGCCCATCGGGGCTTGAAGAAATATATGGTCTGCATGATGCTTCCGAGCAGAGCTGAAACCAACCCGCAAACGAGTACCGATAGACCGCTTAAAGGATCTAAGCCTACCAAGGCAAAGCGGTGCGAGTCGGCCCGTCCATGCTTATAAACCCTATTAGTTTCATTGGGCGGCAGGGCTTGAGATGTCATTTCATCCCAATGTCGGATAAAAGTCCCACAAAATTGGAAGCGACGTCTCCAAAATGACCTTTACAGTGTTGACGGGAACGTTACAAACAAATAAAACTGAGCCTGCATGGGCCAGTAAAGATGTAAAACCGGCAAAGACTTATATCGCCTTTTATACCCACAGAATCTTCGGCACAACCGAGTTCTACACTGTTCATGCGAACAGTGACAACCCTCTTCAATAATGTATGCGCAGGCTGAACTGTGTTTTCCCTGGCCACAAAAGTCAACTCGGTCCTTCGCTCAAAAATGAGAAGACGGAGCTTAAAGCGGTCACGTTTTTCACTGATAAGCCGCGTTAAGAGAAAAAATGACATCTTGCCGAAACAGACATGCTTGTACATGTATTCAGTAAAGATAGGAGCCATTGGTACACTGGAAGAATTGAATTTTCATTCGAAGAAAGCTCAGATCAGACTCCGCGATCTGAGCCATGGCAAGCCAGCATATGTTACATATCACTTTTGTTCACGAAACGGCTCAATTTTAACCCATTTAGCACCAGAAACCCCAAAACGGGTACCCTGGAAAACAGTTCAGAATGCGGCGTCTGATCAGGGCCTCCACTGTTTGCTAAAAGTAACACAACCTGACACCCCTAAATTTTGAAATGAACTCCTGTTATATATAAGTAGGAAGATTCCATTTGGTACAAAAAGGGTTAAAGTTGTAATGCACTTAGCAAACTTCAAGCCAGTGTCTTAAAAGCGTTACAACACAAGAAATGCCTTCTTGTAAGGGCTTTAGAACCTGCGCATATAGCATTTAAATGCGACCGACGAGGCCATATCGTACTCCCAGTGCACAGAATAGACAGAATGTTGGTTCGCTGGTCGATGTGTTGTAAATACGAGATCTGTGCGCCCAGCAAAGATTCTGGTCAGCCTGCGCATCGTCGCAGTCTTTGCTGTGCGCTCTAAGGATGTCATATCATTCAAATCTTGTCCATGTAGCCAGAGAGGATTGAAATCTGACCAAGACGTTACGCCGAGCCTCAACTGAGCGCACATGCGCAAAGGCACGTTTCCGCTTGTCACGTCTTAAGTATTAGTATAATTGTTACCGATGCACCCTTACAGCATGTGTTACCCAATAAAATTTAACCTTCACATTCTGTTTTTTACCCATTTTGTACAAAATCATTACGAAACACGCCTATACAAATACATTGTCACCTTTATCGCCGAAAAACAATGAAAATTTTAAGATGAAAAATTGTGAAATGCTCAAAATATAGATTGTGTGTACTCGTTAGAACCGCCTCATTGAGACGGTTCTAACGAGTACCCACAAGCTATATTTTAGAACTAAAATAAGAAAAAAGGTTTACCCCTGTAAATCCCCGTTTGACTATATAAAAGTGGGGTTTAAGGGGGTCAAAGTTATATAGGCGTGTTTTCGTGATGACATGTATAAGAATCTTCCAACTTAAATTTATACCATGAGTCCTTTTGGGAATACTAGGGATGTCAGGTTGTGTAACTGTTTTAAATTTTATTTTTAAAATGATTGGAATTTTTCAAAACAGTTCAGGGGCCAGTTTCATCAAAGCATTTGCGACGTATTTTCGTCTTAAAAAGATCGTACGAAGTTCTTACGACAAAAATCCTGTTTCATCAAATGTTAAAGTTCTGCGATGTTCGCACATTTTGTCGTAATTCTGAGATGAATATTTAGACATCGCACATTGAAATTTTCGTCTTAAACCTTGGACATCTCACGACCATACGGGCAGCATAGGTTAAAGCTCTTGAGTAACATTGTAAAAAGGGTGGTACGTAATATACCATTTCGCTTACCTCCGCAGATCACGCCCATTAGTTATATAAGCTCATGCAATGAAGACCCTCGAAACTGACCCCTTTGTTATAATCTTTAGTTTGGGTTTGGGGTGGGGGTTTTCTTAGACCGAGGGTACTCGTTAGAAGCGCCTCTTGATTACTGGTTAAGCGGTTAGAATGTAAAAGCCTGCCCAAGAAAAGTGGTGCGAGTGGGACCGCTCCTTAAACCCTAGCGGGTTCTTTGGTCGGTAGGGTTTATAATGTCCCTTCATCTCAATGCCGGGTAAAAGCCCCACCAAATCGGAAGCAGCGTCTCCAAAATGGCCTAAAATATATGTACATTGACGGAGACTTAAGAACCAACGCGTTCAGATAGTTTCTAACGATTACCCACAATCTGCGATTAGAATTTTGATTAAAATGAAGACACAGTGTACCTCAAATTAACAAATCAAACTAGAATTGTCAATACGTCACATATGCCCCCGCCCAGGGACCATCCTCACCAAGAAAAAAAGTATGTTGCCAAGAAAAAAAAAAAAAAAAAAAAAGACAGTATTGCTCGGCTGGAAAACTGTCGGCGTAGGTGTGGGTAATGGCGTTTAAATATTGGAAAAAAGTGTGTATCATCATACCAGATATGAACAAAATCCATAAAAAAAATAAATTACCAAATGTAACATTGACCTTGAGTTTTGGTTTTCCTGCCCTTTCAAGATTATTTCGTTTATTTCGAGCCGATCATTAATCAGATTCGGGCGATAACTAAACGGAGTAGCCGGAGAAACGACTTGTATCTTTCGTCATATCAAATACGAACTAAATCCATTAAATGGGTTGGGAAATGTGAGTTCTTATTAAAAAAACGTTGACACTAAAATTCTGAGTCTGTGAGCTTGACCTTGAGGTCATGGGCATTGGCGCGATTATGCTGAAAATTATGAGTCTGTGACCTTGATCTTGAGGCCATGGGCGCTGGCGCGGGTATGCTGAATAAAACTTGTATATCTATAATCGTACCAAATATGAACCAAATCCATTATATGATTTTAAAAATAATTTCAACATTTAAAGATTTCTAAGTCCATAACTTGACCTAGAGGTCATAGGTTAGGGCCAGTGTATTGCTGAATAAACATTTTGACCTTTACAAACCATCACCATTCGATCATATAGTCTGGAAAATATGAGCTCTTGAAATTTTAGGTTCTTCCTTGTACAATGCCTTAACCTGAGGTTACAGGATCACGTATGTACACTCGGTGCGGAAGGACGTACGTATATGGGCGTACGTTCGTATGTACGAAAACCTTGAATGTCGACGGCGTGGGGATGGGGATCGTGGTCTTGCGTACTGTCATTTCGTCTATGTGCAGGCAATTGTATAATTGTGTATACATGTAGCTATAGAATTTAAAATCAGTCATGCTGTAGTATCTATGTTGCAAATGAACAGAATTTATTTTTAATTGAAAGGCTGGACGGTTGGTTGGTTGGTTGGTTGATTTGAGGTGTAACGTCCCTTTCAACACTGTATAGGTCTTTTCGGAGACGTTGTTTCCAATTTTGTTGGACTTTTAACCCGACACTGAGATGAAATGACATCTCTAGCCTTGTCGCCCAATGAAACCAATAGGGTTTATTAAACGTCACTACATCTGGTATCTGGGAATGCGTGACGGCCGTAAAAAGTCTCCCTGCCCTACATCATAGTGTAGTTTATATTTTCTTGTCCTTTGGGATCATTGATTCCATTGTGGACTTCTGAAAATATTTAAGGGTTACTGATTATTCCTAATTGGCCGAAACGAGCTTGTCTGGCCCAGAAAACATGTACACTTCATATTTTCAAGTTCAATTGTGTATTCCTCGCTTCCAAAGAATATCCCTTTTATAGAATATATTTATAAGCATGGACGGACCGACTCGCACCGCTTTTCCTGGGCAGGCTCGTGTGCGGTCGGTTTCAGCTCTGCGTTAAAGCATCATGCAGCCCATCTATTTCTTCAAGCCCCGATGGGCGGGGGCCGAACGAAAGGCTGGACGAACAATCAATAAAAAATATTTGTTATAGACCTGTCACCATTGCCAACAACAAACCGGAACTGAAAACTGATATACGTAAAATACGAACACTTACAGAGGCTACGCCAGGTAACGTTATATGCGGCATCCTTATTAAACAACGTCATGCATTGACGTTTTGTGATAAAATCGTGCATAAACTGTGTTTTAAGTTCATACGATAAATTGAATATTGTATTCATGCTCTTGCATTTCTGAATTTATTAAAATGAGCGTGAAAAAAGTAATAAAATGCTCTGCGAAGTCTCACGTTATCTAATATTATAAACAACTCAACAATACACGTGCACTCATGCTGAAGAACCGCCCATCCACACCTCCACCCCAACTCGCCGCCCCGCATTTACTGACAAACGCGCTCGTAAAAGGTTCATTATGACAACGTTAAATCAACGCTTGTCTGACGTCACGACGTCTACAAAACAGACCAACTCACCAGTGTTACAGTGGGAAATGGATCCAGATAATTAATATCTGTATCTTACGACAATGGAATGGAAACACAAGTTTGAAACAACGTAGAATCAACGTAGAATCACGTTGATTAAGCGTTGCTAGTACTGAATATACATCTTGGTCCACCTGAACCAAATAATCTTAAAACGTGTTATCTACTTTACACGGCTATTTCAAGACGGCACGTGATCATGCATGTGACAATTAGTGGCCCTGTTTAAGCGCATATTCAAAATTGCGACATATTTTAGTGAAACGCAAATTTAGCTCGTACGACTACTTTGCGATGTTTTGATGAAACTGACGTACGCAGTTCTTTAAAAAGTGCGTAAGAACAATTTAAGATTAATCGTACGATGTTTATTGATGAAACTGGCCCCAGGTCTTGATCAGACGCCGCACTCTGAATTGGGCCTGCACTGTTTGCCAATGTTTCATTATTGAGATTCCCGTATAAAATGGGTTAAAAGGTATCACGGAATGTTCAATGTTTCATGCATATTGATGTATCTCGTTATTAAACATACATGCCAAGATACGCATCACAGCTTTCAATATACAGTAAAATTCCTATATTTAGACCACATTTAGGACTGTTCAAAAGTGGTCTTTAAGACCACTTTTGAACAGTCCCAAAGGTGGGCTCTGACCAGAGGACACTGTATGCAGAAAACACAAAGAAAGAATGGCATGCAACCCACTAAATAATCCTTTTAAAGCAGAATTAGTCTTAATTTTAGGTGGTCTTAATAGGGGAAATTCTGTACTATATATTCTATCTCTTTTCGGACTTACTCAAAATGATCCACAAGTGTTGACACGTCGTAAAACCCCAACACAATCATGCATGCCTCTGAAAAATGTCTTTATTTTTCGATTATATATTTTGTGATATTTTTTTTTACTGACCTATCAAGGAATTCAATATGTGGGGTCGTTAAAACCGCCCTTATCCTTATAATGCGACGAGTTCCCAAACAGCAGATAGCCAAATGATGAATCAACGTTGTTTTGTAATTGAGTCAACGTTGCGTCAATGTGAAAGTGTGTATGTGTGTGTTCGTGTGTGTGTGTGTGTTGGGGGGGGGGGGGAGGGCACACTCTAGAGTTTGAAGCGGAATTAATGCGAATTTCCTTTAAATAGATCCAAAGTGGGGTTTATATTGGTACTGCAAACGATGAAACTTGTAAGAACCCGGTCACCTCAATGCTTTTACTGACAGGTACACATCATCATGCCAACAGGTCCGTTGTAAACCCCACTTTATACCGAGAAAAGTTGGGTTTACATGTGGAAACCTTATTTTCCTTAATGTGGCACAAAAACATACATTGTGGGTACTCGTTAGAGGAGCACCCATAATCTTTGTTTTGAGGCAGTTCTAGCAAGAACCCACAATACCCATAATATATACTTGGAGCGGAAATACGAAAATTAAAAAAAAAAAAGTCATCTAGAATTTCTAAAGAACCGAACATTGACGTTTGACGAGAGTTCTCAGCCCCTTTCACTTACTGACGTAATATTGCGTCATCATGGTAAGTGGCTGGAGCGTCTTGAAAATACATGTATATATCTTGGCCCAACTAAATAAAAATACAATATTAATAAGATAAACATATTATCCTTCCATGCAATAAATAAATAAATAAATAAATAAATATGTCAAGTAAACAATAAATTTGTGCATACCAACGACTATTTTTTTATTATTATTTTTTATATGTCTACCTTATCTTTCTTTCTCTCTCTCTCTCTCTCTCTCTCTCTCTGTTTTATTTATTTATTTATTTTATTTATTAATTTTCCATGAAGTAAGATCTATTCCTTCCAGAAGCTATCCTTGAGAACGTATTCCACCAATAAGCTGACGCAAGCCCTCCCTAGTTTTACTAGGATAAACTCTATCACGCCTTAACCTCGTGTGAACGATGTCACACTCGATCAATTACGTTCCGAACCTACGCCGCACTTTACTGACTGACTCAATAGCGTTCACATTAAAAATCTTGTTCTCTCGCATTGCCTAGCATCCTTGTGTGATAAAATCGAATTTTGTGAAGAAAATACAAAATGGTTAGAGTAATAAGTTCTGGATTTAGCACTCCTAGGAGTCGGCATAGCTCTGGGGAAGAAATGATAGATCGATTTGCCGCTTTAAAGGCCATATCAGCCCTTAATGAGCTGGATAAACAGTTTGATGAAAATTCTAATGAAATAAGGGATCGGACACTTGTTATAGCCACAGACACAGATACAAATGACTCGTTTAGTGGTGTGGATTCAGAGGAGGACTTCAAGGGGACACAGGGAGCTACGGGAACCTCCACAAACCAGGTAACCCTCAGAATACATTGACCGACATACTTTCTTTTATATCGGTGACCCCGCAATTTTTCTTTGTTTCGTTTTGTTTTAGTGAAACTTTTGAATGAAGAATTGATTTCTATCGCTTTATTTAATGAAAATGTTCAATATTGCTCAGTTTTGGTGAGTTTTACTTCGATTTTGGTTGCTATAAGCGTTACACAATCGTCAGAAATTCGGTTAAAATCAGCTGTGAATCAGCTGTTTGATGCCGGCTTAATGCGTGTACAGCGCCCCCAAGTGGGGAAAACCCACCATACAGAATACACAGGAATGTATTACTACGGGTCGGAAATAGCTCAAGGTTATGGCTGTCATTCATTCATCGCGTGAAACGAAGATAAATATAGATTAAAAGCATATTACTGTTTAGTAAACAAGTACCACACTGAGCACATAATTGGTTAAAGAGCACGTCTGCACTTAGAAACAAAGTGCATATCGAAAATTAAAGGATTTATAACCTCGATGCAGATCGGAGGCCGCAGATCAGAGTTTACAATATTCAGCTTGAAAAGACTTAATATCTTTGTTGTCCAATTTGCTTAACGACGTACTGACAAAACTGTTGGATCGATTGTCTTGGCAAAATATAGTTCTGAACTTAGATTTAACGTTTTAAATCCTGCATTTCAAGGAAACAGTGGATCCAGATGGGCCCTCTGGGCCCGGTCCAGGTTTCAAGGCAACATGAATAGCCTGGCTGTAAAAGACAATCGTCGCAAAATGATTTGAGGCTGGAAAAATCGTCCTGGACTGAGACTCAAGACTGATCCTATTTAACTCCAGCCAAAAATGAAGACCCTGATCAGACGTCTGATTTTGGGTCTACTTTATTTGCAAAGCCAACCCATGATTCCAGTTATCCCCGGCCATTTCTGTGGATAAACCTTACCTGTAGTGATAGTCACGTGGACTTCAGTACTGCGCTTTGACCCTTTTTGTACAAAATGGAATCTTCCTCCTTATATATAGTAGGAGTCCATTTCAAAATTTAGGGGTGTCAGGTTGTTTTTTCTTCAAAATTTATTTGGAAAATGGCTTAACTTTTTGCAAACAGTGTAGGCCCTGATCAGACGCCGCGTTCTGCGGCGTCTGATCTGGGCCTGCACTGTTTGTCAGGGTACCCGTTTCGGGGTTTCTGGTACTAAATGGGATGAAACGTTTGTCCGATTCATAAACATTCGGCCCAAAGTCTCAGGAAGTCAACTTTTGTCAAGTGGGTGCTATTTCAGCGTTGCTTCAACGTCGCTTCAACGTCGTGCGTCTGCTAGAAATGAAAGCCTTCAAGTATTTGTTACTTGTTTGTCGATTAATCAAACTTGTTTTGTTTGTTTGATTTGAGGTTTAACGTCCCCGTCAACACTGTAAAGGTCATTTAGGAGACGTTGCTTCCAATTTTGTGGGACTTTTACCCGACATTGAGATGAAATGACATCTCAATGCCTGTCGCCCAATGAAACCAATAGGGTTTATTAGCATGGACGGTCCGCCTCGCACCGCGGTTCCTGGACAGGCTTAGATCCTCGAAGCGGTTTACCAGTACTAGTGTGCGGGCCAGATTCAGCTCTGCGTGGAAGCATCGTGCAGCCCATATATTTCTTCAAGCCCCTATGGGCGGGGGCGGTAATCAAACTTGTGTATGTAAGGCAAATTTTTTTACTCTGCTTGGAAGCATCGTGCAGCCCATATATTTCTTCAAGCCCATATGGGCGGGGGCGGTAATCAAACTTGTGTATGTAAGGCAAATTTTTTACATGGGGACTTATCATGAAATCTTTGTAAGGTCACTCTATCCCATAACCCTTAACACGCCGAGAAAAACTATATTTGAAAATGTCGTCTGCTTGTGTTGTCTGCTGATTTTTTTTGCAAATGTTTTAACAATACTTTTGATTTCAGATAAACAGTGTGGACCCCAAATCAGACTGCTCCTCAAGGGTCAAGGAGCAGTCTGATTTGGGTCCTCACTGTTTACAAAAATGACTTCAAATTAGTAACCAGCAGACGACAAAGCAGACAACAATTGTCGTGACTGGCATTTTATGGGTTAAGCCAGCGAAAGAATGAACAGTGCACTGGTAAGTATATGGTAAGATCAACTGAAAGGCAAATTAGTTAATCTCTCTCTCTCTCTCTCTCTGTCTCTCATTTTTTTCTATATAACATGTACATTTTGCAAACGAGTTTCCAGTAACACAATAACAACGTCTTAAAATCAAAGCACTGAGAGTACTGGTGGGCCGATTGTTTCAGAGTGTAGATTGGGAACATGGGCCGATTGTTTCGTTTAACCCTTGACCTTATAAGGCGATCATGACACTAACTTATTCTATGACATCACATGAGCCCCACTTCTGTAGATGAAAGTGGGGTTTATTGTGGTAAAATCTGAAGCAGCGTCTCCAAAATGGCGTATAGGCCTAAACAAACAATCCAGTTGTTCATTCCGTACTGTAAAAATGTGCAGCTGCTGTAGCAGTATTAAGGGGTAATCGATTATCGATCATTTGCATAATCTGCTGTTTAAGAAATATATCAGCTCTAACTGTGATTTGTTGAGTAATAAATTACAGGTTGGAGGTCAGTTGTAAAGTCGATCAAATCACGAGCGCGTAGCGCGTGTGATTTGTCTACTTACAACTGACCGACAAACTGTGATTTATTACTCAGCAAATCACAAACTAGAGCATTCTAACAGGCTGAAAATCGGCAATAATGCTGTTGTTTCCTTGAAAATCACACAACTTTTCGCCATTGTTGGAAGAAATCCCGCTAAAATTATCGACTGAAACACATGCATGTGTATCCATTTCTAACGTTTTCGATGTGAGAAAAGGACGTTACCGCGTCTTACGTCAAAGAAATCGACTAGTGACGTCAAAAATTGGCAGTTTTTAATGACGTCACTCGTCACCCTCTTTCTTGCCGTGATTTGTTGTAGAATGAAACACAGTTATTTTCCATTGCCTATATAGGCGCGCTGTGCTAGAATCGTCCACAAAACCTATACATGAATAGTCAATGGTTATAAATATTTCAGAATGACGTCACGAGAAGGAAACAAAGAAGGAGAGAAAGAAACAAACTATCAGCCCAAAACTACAGACTGAGAAGACGAGAGCAGACTGCAGCTGCTGAGAAGGTAGAACTATTGGGAGAGAGAGAGAGAGAGAGAGAAAGAGAGAGAGAGAGAGAGAGAGAGAAAGAGAGAGAGAGAGAGAAAGAGAGAGAGAGAAAGAGAGACTGTGAGTGCTAAGAAGATATTTATTCCTATGAAATGTCCAAGAACTAATACAATTATCAACTGAAAAAGAAAGATCGTCGGAGAATATTATTAGGATTATTTAATAAATCTGTAATTTACAGTATTCTGAATTACAGATATTTAGGTTTCCTATACGGCTGCATGTGCCAAGTGGCCTATGAATTTGTTGATTATGACTCCAATTTGATTTTTGGGTCGATTGTTTGTCAATCGACTCAAATTTATTAATTCTTATTATTACTGAAGCTTCCTTCCGCAGATTCAAGGCTGTGCACTGCTTTCGTTTAAGCCTTCCCAGGAAAAGTGTGGGTAGGTAAACTGACAGGTTCAAAATGACCTAAATAGTGTTGACTGGGCCGTTAAACTCCAATACACACAAACAAACTACCGAAGGTTCCCGTGTGCTTTTGTCCACATGACTATCGCTGACAATGTACTAATCAGGTACCGGGTAACTTTAGCAGCGCAAGTCTTCTCCATGTGACGTCAGAGTGTTGTGTGAACTGAGGCCGTCTGCTGAATCATTGGCTAACAGTGAAGACCCAGATCAGACGCCGCTTAAGCAGCATCTGATCAGAGTCTTTACTGTTTGATAAAATACTGGATCAGGAATCGACACCTCCCATCAGAAACACCAAAGGGAAAGAAACACAAATTTGAAATAACTAGACCCTAGTGTTTCCACAAAATGACCAATTGGCAATCCAAAACAAAAATATTATTAGCGATACACACATTCAGGGACGAACTTTAACAAACATAAACCGCGACAGAAGAATCGCATTGGAATGGTCAATGAAAAGTGGGGACGGGGGCTTAAATGGATTAAAGTCTCAGTTCAGCCTCGGGACTATTTTCCAAGCATACACTCAGAGTCGATCGACTCGCCGGTACTCACAGTGCTTTGATTGTATTTTGTGCTGGGCTTGGTGGTTAATGATACTATAAGAATTTTATATGGGTGTGAGGGGTGGATTGAAAAATCCGTCCCGAGGGACACTGCCCGGCATCACGAGGCTTGCCGAGTGATGCCGGACAGTGATCCCGAGGGACGGATTTTTCTATCCACCCCTCACACCCATATTGGATTCTTTTTCTTGCATACCTTCCATCTATTGCGAATTTTTAATACTGCTGTCACTTCGGTTACCGACGTCCCGGCCCGTCCGCCATTTTGTGATGACAAAACAGGAATGTTTAGTGACGTCGCGCATGAGGTTGTAATCGACCAGTGCATTTATATAACACGCGATTATATTCGATTTGGGGTCGGAACACCAGGGTCAGAACATAAATTTCTATCCCAGGGTAAAATCACGGATTTCCTTGTCAGGTGTGCAAGAATATAGTATCCGAGCTTTGCTAGTACACGGGTGGTAATCAGGGGAACTAGCTCGAAAATGAGTCAATGGAAATTTGTTCCCTCGACACATCCGGGAACTCTCGAGCTAGCTCCATCGCCACGAAACTTGTAAACAAAGGTAGGTGTTGAAGAGTTTTATCACCATTTTCTCCTTTGTAAGCTATTTATAAAAAATTCCGGCAATGCAGTTCCACATAGAAATGATTTAACTTTGTACCCCGCTAGAATTTGCCATGCAAATTTGCAGCGCTGGAGTATGAATGAAACCAAACTTTTTATCTCGGACCTGAACAATTGTCAATTTATGTCAACACGGAGATTTTGGCCGACGATTTTTCATTTTCCGCCAAAAGTACGCCCTTCACACCCCCAGAAGCAACATCCCTAGTGAAATGAAACATGGAACGTTTGAAATAAGCAAAATATTTTGGTCGTGATTACGTAACTTGCGACTTATGACGAAATTACTGTCCGAGCTAGTCTTCTCGACAAGGAGCTAGTTCACTCGACATGGAGATATTGCCCTCAAAATGAAGATGAAACTTCCATCAGATGACTGGGGCCTGATTCGATGTCTTTCTATGGTAATTTATCCAACTGGTTTCTTTACCTCTGTCTAGTGCGGTAACAAGATACTATGCCCACAAGACGGCCCCTCAGTCGTTTCTCCCTGGTCGTTTCGCCTCATTTTGCACCCATAGCTGTTTCGTCCAGAAAGCCTGGTCTTTTCGCACCCTGAGTCATTTCGCCCACCTAGTTGCTTCGCCTCCTTCCAATTCACTCGACGTGTAGATATTGCCCTCAAAAAATGAAGATGAAACATCCATCAGATGACTCGGGCCTGATTCGATGTCTTTCAAGGCAATTTATCCAACTGGTTTCTTTACCTCTGTCTAGTGGGGTAACAAGATACTATGCCCACAAGACGGCCCCTCAGTCGTTCCTCCCTGGTAGTTTCGCCCCATTTTGCACCCATAGCTGTTTCGTCCACAAGCCTGGTCTTTTCGCCCCCTGAGTCATTTCGCCCACCTAGTTGCTTCCAATTTAGAACGGATCAATGGATGGATGGATGTTGGTTGGATGGATGGGTACACTACAGAGAGGGGTAAGTGAGTGGGTATTTAGATGGATGGGTCCATTGGAAGACGGATGAACGAACGAAAAAACGTATAGGCGGATGGACAGACAGACAGACAAAAGCCTCTATCGGATAAAATACTCAAAATGTAGGGATGATACTTAGTCAAATGATTCATGAATAACTATAATAATCTAGGGAATAAAAAGTAAAGAGGCGCCCGATTATGTAGCACAGGAATATATATATATATTTTTTTTTTGTTGCATGGCCGGTATTTTTCTGCTTAGGAATAGTCCTTTGGAACTTTTTCCTCTGAAAGCGCCCATCTGAAAAGAAAATCGAACATGCAATATAAAAATGTATTATGTCAAATCTCAATTTGAGTTTGCAGTTAAATGGTTAAACCAGAGAGACAGCACACTTAACCACCAGGCCCACTAGCCAGAGGTAAAGAAACCAGTTGGATAAACTGGGTGGGACCATAGAAAGACATCAAATCAGGCCCAAGTCATCTGATGAATGTTTCATCTTTGAGGGCACTATCTCCATGTCGAGTGAACTAGCTCGATTGTCGAGAAGACAAGCTCGTACAGTAATTTCGTCATAAGTGGCAAGTAACGTAATCACGGCCAAAATATTTTGCTTATTTCAAACGTTCCATGTTTCATTTCACTAGGACTGTTACTTCTGGGGGTGTGAAAGGCGTACTTTTGACGGAAAATGAAAAAATCGTCGGCCAAAATCTCCGTGTTGACATAAATTGACAATTGTTCAGGTCCGTGATAAAAAGTTTAGTTTCATTCATACTCCAGCGCTGCAAATTTTCATGGCAAATTCTAGCGGGGTACAAAGTTAAATCATTTCTATGTGGAACTGCATTGCCGGATTTTTTTATAAATAGTTTACAAAGAAAATAATGGTGATAAAACTCTTCGAGACCTACCTTTGTTTTCAAGTTTTCTGTTGATGGAGCTAGCTCGAGAGCTCCCGGATGTGTCGAGGGAACAAATTTCCATTGACTCATTTTCGAGCTAGTTCCCCTGATTACCACCCGTGTAGTACCTCTAGGCTGGAAAAATAGTCCTTAACTGATAGCCTTAACTTGCACTTCGACTGCTCAGTAGCCAGTCTGTACTGAATCACACTTTCTGTTACCTGCAACCCCTTAATTGTCTTCGTGCTACTAATTAGCCCGTATACCCTTTGTCCAAAACATGGGGCATTTGCAAACAGTGAAAACCCTGATTAGTCGCCGCAGAACGTCTGATCAGGGTCTTCACTGTTTGCTTTCAGTAAAGAAATCAGTGTAAATCTCACAAAGAAAAATGGACCTCTCCTAATTTATTGTGGAAGAATCTATAGAAGGCAGTGTTCATTACAGCTGTCAGTAAATTATTTCTAAGTATAGGTCCCCGCCCATAGGGGCTTGAAGAAATATATGGGCTGCATGATGCTTCCACGCAAAGCTGAATCCGGCCCGCACACTAGTACTGGTAAACCGCTTAGAGGATCTAAGCCTGTCCAGGAACCGCGGTGCGAGGCGGACCGTCCATGCTAATAAACCCTATTGGTTTCATTGGGCGACAGGGCTTGAGATGTCATTTCATCTCAATGTCGGGTAAAGTCCCACAAAATTGGAAGCAACGTCTCCAAAATGACCTTTACAGTGTTGACGGGGACGTTAAACCACAAAACAAACAAACAAAATTTCTAACGTATGCCATTATCTAATTATTACAAAAAAGATTTCGTGTACATCATGAAAACACGCCTATATATTTCTGACCCCCTTAAACCCCACTTTTATATAGAAAAACTGCCATGGGGTTTACAGGAGTAAAACCTTTTTCTCTAATTTCTGCTCTAAAATATAGATTATGAGACTCGTTAGAGCCGCCTCGAGGAGGGGGTTCTAACGTGTACCCACAATCTATATTTATAGCAGAAATAAGAAAAAAATTGACATTTTTTCATCTGAATTTTTTCTCTTTTTTCGGCCGAAAGATTTACAATACACATGTAAAGTAGCATAGGCATATTTTCATAATGATCTAAAAATATCCACTCGTATACAGTGATGAAAGACAGCAATATTTTACATGGGTATGTTAATTCGTCTTTTTCAGACTTTAGAAACGTTAGAAGCCCAAAACAAAGATCTCCTTGAAAAAGTTCGCCATCTTGAAGCCGAAAAACACATCGTGGAGGATTATCTGAAGAGCTGTGTTAAAATTCCTTGGTGTCCTTATCACCATCCTGGAAAACCTGTTAACTGTACACCCCCTAACACTAACATTGCACCTCCCCAACCACTGGATGGAAATAATGGGAATATGTTACCTCCTTTGCCTTCGAATGGAAATATTACACCACTTCTTCCACACAAAAGGAAATTCGAAATTGCCTCTTGTAGTGGTCTTGACAACGCAGGTGCAATGGATGTTTCCGGAAGTGATCTCGCCGGCGCAGGCGCAACGGGTGTAGCTGGTAGTGGTCTCGACAACGCAGGCGCAACGGGTGTAACTGGTAGTGGTCTCGACAACGCAGGCGCAATTGGCATGGCTAAGGGTATGTTTGATAACAACAACATACCGTCTGTGGACATGCGCATGGAAGAGCGTATGCCGAGCGGCTTACGTATGGAATCAAGCATGCCCCTGAGCATGCGTAATCGCATCGACATGCCCCTGCGCATGTCTCGGGTATCTCCGATCATGGAGAGTAGCGGAAGTTCGGTTTCTTGAGACCCCATACTCATTTAATTGACTTCCTGCCGCTCTCTACGTGTTTATTCCGAAGGAGATTGGAATAAAAACGCCCCAGCTGGTGAGGCGGGGCTGGCAAGGGTTGGTACCGAACAAGTTCGATTCATTCAACTTGCATCTTCATTGTATAACATCTTATCAATATTGCGTATCATCCCAAGCCCCGCCCCAGATTTTATGCGCACGGCGTTCCTATAAGGCGCTATTACTGCGACCACTTTGACAGAGGTTCTGCCAGCACCCCTTAGAAGGGTATACATGGATGTACAATGACAAGACATGTGACGTTTTAGAAAGAGAGTAACCCTTTCAACCCTGTAGACAGATATTGATATCTATGCAAATGAGCCCCGCCAAGCGAATTTGTGTCTTCGAGCATTCCGACATGACAAATTTTAACTGCGTATGCCCAGCCATTCAGAGGGGCCAGGGGTATGGCTTTCTGTCTGAAGGTTCCTCTTGATTCACTGCTTGTATGAGCGAGCAGCGATGGTTCTGGCGAGACTGCGCGGATGCGCAGGCTCGCCTGAACCTTCGCTGATCGCATAGGCGATAAGTACCAAAATCGCTTGTCGGGGCCCAAATAGCGTAGATCCAGGTGAGGCGGCCCTTAAAGCGCCGTCTTATCCGGATCTACACTATTATATTTTGATAATGATTTTGCCGGAAAACCCCTTTGGCAACATTGGTCTTACTTATTTCTAAAGATTGAAGGGTCGAATTCGGAAACACAGGGATGGACGGGTTCAACGAAAAGTGTTGTCACAAAGTGTTTATTTTAAGAACATTCATGAACGCCGTGAAACGGCAAGTTTTGTTTGGTATGCATTTAAAAGAGTTCATCTGACATTGTATGTTTTTCATCAGACATTTTGACCTGGGTAGCCATTCTGTAATAAACGTATATGTTGAGAAGGCTGTTGTAAGACTTCTAGGACAGATGAGCGTTCTCGTTTATGCCTTCTTATGAAAGAAGTGGCCTAGTTTCATCAGATTTTAGGGTTTTACTAATGAATGATCTCATTTGTGTTGTAACACAGTGCCCTGGTGAAATTGCTCCAGAAATGGATGAAAACTGAAGATAATATGGGGATACTGTTCCTTTCTTTTTCTCCATTACAACATATGTTGTGGGTACTTGTTAGCCTCTTACAAGTACCCACAACATGTTTCTAACACGAAATAAAGAAAATTATCCCGTAATCATCTTGATAGGAGTTCTGACATAATATTAATGAAGATTATTTGGACTTGTGTATTATTTCTCCATTTAAACTTATGTCGTGGGTACTTGGTAGAATCGCCTCATGCCGATTCATTCAAGTACCCACAACCTATAATTCAGGAACATTTTCTACAAATGATCCTCATAACTCCTGTTTCAGCATTTCGATGTTACATCAAGCAGTGAAAAAATTTCACCATTTCTAATAAAATATAGGGAAAGTAGTAGATGTTATGATTTCGTTTTTCATCAATGTAAACATAGTATACATTTGTTTGTCAGTTTTTGAAGCAGTTTTTGTCCACCAGTGACTTTATTCTCTTTTATGACGTTAGCATGGGATATTTTTGCATGTAAATGATCAATGTATGGCAACATGGATATATTTAGAGTTACATAATTGACAAACAATTTCCATGTGTATTGTCAAACAGACTCTCGTGCTGACGACATTGTTTTGCATACATTTCGTGATTTGTTTGTTTGTTTGATTTGAGGTTTAACGTCCCCGCCAACACTGTGTAGGTCATTTTGGAGACGTTGCTTCCAATTTTGTGGGACGTTTACCCGACATTGAGATGAATTGACATCTCAAGCCCTGTCGCCCAATGAAGCCAATACGGTTTGTAAGCATGGACGGTCCGACTCGCACCGGTTTACCTGGGCATGCTTAGATCCTCTAAATGGTTTACCAGTACTCGTGTGCGGTCGGTTTCAGCTCTGCGTGGAAGCATCGTGCAGCCCATTTATTTCTTAAAGCCCCAGTGGGTACCATACATTTCCTGAAGCATCAAGTTGTTTGTGAGCTGTCTATGATGAGCTGTCAATCACATTGACAAGTCGTTGTAATAAGCATTCTTGTAAACGCCAACTTTTCTCTGTATAATGTGGGGTTTGCCTTTTCTTTATTCAAATTCAAAATCATAGATTGTGAGTACTCATTAGAACCGCCTCAACGAGGCGGTTCTAACGAGTACCCACAATGTATGTTTTTGAGTAGAAATACGAAAAATAATGTGTATACTCGTGTAAACCCCAGTTTTATTATATAAAAGTGTGGTTTAAGGGTTCAAACTCTTATAGGCTTGTTTTCGTGATGTGAAACGATGGCATTCGGCATTCGACCATAAAATTTCAGACGTCACCACAAGTAGCTTTCGTAGCTCCATAAATGGTATTTTACAGACTACATTAGGCCCTCACCCATCGGAGCTTGAAGAAGTAGATGGGCTGCATGATGCTTCCACAGAGCTGAAACCGACCTTACAACAGCTTAGAGGATCAAACCCTATCCAGGACCGTCCGTGCTTATAAACCCTATTGGTTTCATTAGGCAACAGAGGTTGAGATGTCATTTCATCTCAATGAGAGGTAAAAGTCCCACAAAATTGGAAGCAACGTCTCCAAAATGACCTATAAAGTGTTGAACGGGATGTTAAACTCAAATAAACAAACAAACAGACCACATTTGTGAATTGTTTACTTGAATATCAATTATGCCTTTGAGTGAATGAAAACAGTTTTGTTTTTTGATTAAAATATGACAATGAGATCCATCCCTGCAGTCCCCACTTTTTCCCAATACAGTGGGGCTTGTAAGGTTGTGTATTCTTCTTTATAATGTGATGTTTAATATAGTGAAACTCCTCTATTAACCCTTATCTTGCTGAATATTCATTTAAGCCACACCCATTTCTGTCTATCAACCAATCAAATTACTTGATGTAATTTATTGCTACAAATTCACAAACTGAATGTCAAACAGTGTAGATCCTGATCAGATGGCTTCTTCAGAAGCCATCTGATCTGGACATACACTGTTTCCAAAGATAGGGGTTGTCGTGAACAGCAGGATTAGAGTTAAGACCACCTTAAATAAAGACCAGTTCTGGTTTACAAAGCTTATTTAAGAATGGCACAGTTATTCTTTAATGGCGTTTTCTGCATACAATATCCTCTGGCCAGGGACCACCCTTGGGACTGTTCAAAAGAAGTCCTAAAGACCACTTTTGAACAGTCCCAAAGGTGGACTTAATGTAGGAATTTTACTGTTCTTTATGTAGCAAAGATTTTATCATACAGATTTTGTGATATGTAAAGACATTGATTAGTTAGAAAACAGAAGAGCGGCAAATATCTTTGAAGAGATGAATTGTCTATAGGTGACTGAAAAATAATACAATTTTGAATTTTCATTGTTCCATTCTTACGAATTTCATGTTTAAAGCATTCGATTCCAATATTTTACATTTTGTACTTTTAGTTACTATGTAAGTATGATATAAAATTTGAAAAGTGTGAATTTCCTTTTGTGGTTATTTTAAAGCCTTGTTTACTGACTCAGCTATTCAAAGCACTGAGAGTACTGGTGGGTCGATTGTCTTTGAGTGTACGCTGGGAAATGTTCCTCATGACGGCAACATACCCATGCGCAAAAATGGCGTCCATCATATCGCCAGAACAAAAAAATTTTTTCCCATGACAATTTGAGATATCTTCCTTATTTCCATTCAGAACATAGGTTGTGGGTGCTCGTTAGAACCGCCTCAATGAGGCGGTTCTGACGAGTACCCACAACCTATGTGTTGGAGCAGACTGAATCTGAATAATAAAATAATGTATACCCCTTAAACACCAGTTTTCTCTATTTAATATAAAGTGGGGCCTACGGTGGTATAAATTTCACGGACTTGTTAACATGACGTAATTCGAGACTTAAAATGTTTCCTTTAACCCTTAAATTCCAGTATTATGAGCAAACAGTGTAGACCCTGTTGTCAAACCCAACACCTTATTCCAAACTGCAGATTCTATAAAGAACTCTCTCATGCAACACTCTGATCTCACAGCGATTAGAAAATCGCAGCTAATTTCCATCAATAACCGTTACCTGGAAATACCTCAAATGAAAGTCACGTGGTCATCAGCACTGAGGAGCTTATGCGCTTAGTAACTTTTGTCAATTGATAAACAATAAAAAATGAATGGTGCATATTAAAGATGCCCCTTGCTATTGGCCTGCCTGGTTAGCTCAATCGGACGTGCACCTGACTGGGTTCGATACTTGCTGACGTCGGCAAAATTCTTTCCTGGAGTTTGATTATGAAATCTTCTCTACGGTCTTTCTCTTCAAGAAGAGCAGTTGTCAGTTTCCGATGGAAGAATGCGCACTTTACTGGTTTACTGCTTACGAATAAGCATGCCTTGGAAAAGGTGTCGATAGGTAAACTGACCGGCTCGATATGACATTAACGGTATTGACTGAGCCATTAAACTCCAAAACAAGCAAATGACCTAAAAAGTTCTTGGTCGATTAACAGCAAAACAAACAAACAAAAAATCTATTTTATTGCTTCCAAATTAAACAGTCGAACTTCAATGGCTCGAACTGCTTTGGGACCTTTAAAAATCAGTTCGAGACAGGCGTAGTTCGAACCATTAAGGGCTACTTCCATGAGGCATAACAGGAATTATTTTGGACGTCATTCCGATGTTCTATAATTTCAAAGTATGCTGTGTCTACTCATTAGAATCGCCTCATTGAGGCGATTCTAATGAGTACAACACAGTATAAATTTTCAAGATAAAATAGGAAAATATCCTAAATATTCCCTAACTATTTCTTATGTAAAGAAATTCCAAAGGGACTTAAAAATGGTTCGACTCAGCCATGGTGTTTGATTAATTGATTGACTTGAGGTTTAACGTCCCCATCAACACTGTATAGGTCATTTTGGAGACTCTGCTTCCAATGTTGTGGGACTTTTTCCCAACATTAAGATGAAATGACATCTCAAACCCTGTCGCCCAATGAAACCAATAGGATTTATAAGCACGGACGGTCCGACTCGCACCGCTTTACCTGGGAAGGCTTACATCCTCTGAGCGGCTTACCAGTACTCCTGTGCTGTCGGTTTCAGCTCTGCGTGGAAGCATCATGCAGCCCATCTGTTTCTTCGTGCCCCAATGGGGCCGCCATGGTGAACGAGCCATCGGTGTTCGAGCTATCGAAGTTCTACTGTGTTTAGGCTTAAAGGAGGCTTAAGGGGTATGGGAACATCATCAGGGGAGGCAACTCCTGCAAAAGAATTTTTGTCTCCCATGTCAATAGGGGTCAACTCTTAAAGGATTTGGTTGGTTGGTTGATTTGAGGTTTAACGTCCCCGTCAACACTGTAAATGTCATTTTGGAGACGTTGCTTCCAATTTTTTGGGACTTTTACCCGACATTGAGATGAAATGACATCTCAAGCCCTGTCACCCAATGAAACCAATAGGGTTTATTAGCATGGACGGTCCGCCTCGCACCGCGGTTCCTGGACAGGCTTAGATCCCCTAAGCGGTATGCAGCCCATATATTTCTTCAAGCCCCTATGGGCGGAAGGAGCAAATTCTTTCCTTCAAGAGTAAACCTCTTTTTCAGTGAGAAAGGACTTACAGAAACGCGAACAGGAAGTCCCTAAAGTTGTCTCCCTTTGAAAAATGTAGGAAAAATCTGCCATGTGTTCCCATTTCCCTTAAAGAAAAGAATTTGCAATTTGCTCCCTGAGAGGAAAGTCTTTTCTTCAAGGGTGCCTTTCCACTTAAAGGAGCAAATATGTAAGGTGGCCTGCATTTTCATTACGCACATGCGTAATGTGCGTACTGAGAGTGCATGCATATACATGTATACTCTGAAAAATGAAATTCCTTACAGATTTCGCAAGTTGAAAGACAAGACTATTCTAGCGAGTTTTCAGAATCAAGTGGTACCATCGTCAATCTGCTCTTGCCAGAATAGAATTAAGCAAAAATGCATACCCTTGAAAAAAATGACCTCCGTGGCCTAGTTTTTTGTTTATTTGATTTGAGGTTTAACGTCCCCGTCAACACTGTAAAGGTCATTTTGAAGACGTTGCTTCCAATTTTGTGGGACTTTTACCCGACATTGAGATGAAATGACATCTCAAGCCCTGGCGCCCAATGATTCATGAAACCAATAGGGTTTATTAGCATGGACGGTCCACCTCGCACCGCGGTTCCTGGACAGGCTTAGATCCTCTAAGCGGTTTACCAGTACTAGTGTGCGGGCCGGATTCAGCTCTGCGTGGAAGCATGATGCAGCCCATATATTTCTTCAAGCCCCTATTGGCGGGGGCCGATCCGTGGCCTAGTGGTTAAGAGCGCTGGCTCTTTAATTATTAGGTCTCTCGCCCCTGAGCAATCTTCATACAGGTTCATGTCTAGCCATACAAGTATTAAAGCTGCGCGCGCAAGTTTGGAGAACACAGATCGAAGAACGCAAGGGCGCCCTTAATCATGAGCCGAAGTCCATCACGAACGCGCGCCTACATGTATATAATTCTGAACCTTTATATAGTAAAACCGGGGTTTACATGGGTAAAACATTTTTTTCTTATTTCTGCTCTAAAATAAAGATTGTGGGTACTCGTTAGAACCGCCTCGATGA